>CM059787.1:39481012-40081012 GCA_030435695.1 Brachymystax lenok tsinlingensis | reverse complement strand
CAGAACAGACTACAGACAGAACAGAACAGACAAGACCAGAACAAACTGACACAAGCAGTAAAATTTGATTTAAAAACAGATAAAAAAACACCTTATGGAACAGCGGGGACTGTGAAGCAAAACAAACATTGGCACAGACACATGCATTCACACACGATAACATATGCACTATACATACACATGAATTTAGTACTGTAGATATGTGGTAGTGGTGGAGTAGGGGGCCTGAGGGCACACAGTGTGTTGTGAAATCTGTGAATGTAAACTATGTAAACCTCTGACCCACTGGAATTGTGATACAGTGAATTATAAGTGAAATAATCTGTCTGTAAACAATTGTTGGAAAAATTACTTGTGTCATGCACAAAGTAGTTGTCCTAACCAACTGCCAAAACTATAGTTTGTTAACAAGAAATTTGTGGAGTGGTTGAAAAACAAGTTTTAATGACTCTAACTTAAGTCAAAGTCACCATTATTAGTCAGTTGTTCAACCAAATGCCTTCAACCGAAATGTGTCTTCCGCATTTAACCCAACCCCTCTGAATCAGAGAGGTGCGGGGGGCTGCCTTAATCGACATCCACGTCTTCAGCGCCCGGGGAACAATGGGTTAACTGCCTTGTTCAGGGGCAGAACGACAGATTTTTTTTCCCTTGTCAGCTCGGGGATTCGAACGTGCAACCCTCCAGTTACAAGTCCAACGCTCTAACCACTAGGCTACCTGCAGTATGTAAACTTCCGACTTCAACTGTATGATAGGCTTCGAGGAGACTCCTACGGTAGGTACACCTATAGCTCATTTCTTGGCAGTAGTACTGTAGACTACTTTATCACTGATCTCAACCCAGAGTCTCTAAGAGCGTTCATCGCCAGTCCACTGACACTGCTATCAGATCACAGAAAAATCACACTCTACTTGAACAGAGCTATGATCAATCATGAGGAATCAAAAAAAAGGAACTCAATAATATTATGAAATGCTATACATGAAAAATTGTGTGGAAATCTACCAAAAAACAATTAGGCAAAAATAAATTCAATCCCTTCTTGACAATTTCCTGGACAAAGGTTTCACTGTAGAAAACCTAAACAGTATATTTGACCTCTCAGCTTCACTATCAAATATTATTTTTTTCAAGCAGACAATATGGGAGCTATAGTGAAGCAGTTCTTGAGGTCCCGGAATGCCCAGTCAGCAGCTGGAGACCACGTGAACGGAACCTTGGGAGAGGTGAGAGCAGAAATCAAATCAAATCAAATCAAATGTTATTTGTCACATACACATGGTTAGCAGATGTTAATGCGAGTGTAGCGAAATGCTTGTGCTTCTAGTTCCGACCATGCAGTAGTATCTAACAAGTAATCTAACAAATTCACAACAACTACAAGAGTAAAGGAATGAATACGAGTATGTACATATAAATATGTGGATGAGCGATGGCTGACCGGCATAGGCAAGATGCAGTAGATGGTATGGAGTACAGTATATACACATATATATGAGATGAGTAATGTAGGATATGTAAACATTCCCCCCATTGAAAGGGGGGAAGCCAGGGTGCTGTAACCCTGGATAAAGCGGAGATAGAAATGGGCAAATCCCAGGAAGCATTGCAGGTGCACTCTGGACGTAGGTTATACGTCAACAGCAACCTTGGGGAAAATCCTATGTATTATCATTAACAGCAGACTCATACATTTCCTCAGCAAAAACAATGTACTGAGCAAATGTCAAATTGGCTTTTTACCAAATTATCGTACGACAGACCATGTATTCACCCTGCACAACCTAAATGACAAACAAACAAACAAAACAAAGGCAAAGACTTCTCATGCTTTGTTGATTTCAAAAAAGCTTTCAACTCAATTTGGCATGAGTGTCTGCTATACAAATTGATGGAAAGTGGTGTTGGGGGAAAAACACACTTCTTTCCACAGGTTTGGGGGGTGAGACAGGAATGCAGCTTAAGCACCACCCTCTTCAACATATGCACTACCGTTCAAAAGTTTGGGGTCACTTAGAAATGTCCTTGTTTTTGAAAGAAAAGCCCATTTTTTGTACATTAAAATAACATCAAATTGATCAGAAATACAGTGTAGACATTGTTAATGTTGTAAACGACTATTGTTCTGGAAACGGCAGATTTTTTATGAAATATCTACATAGGCATACAGAGGCCCATTATCAGCAACCATAGCTGACATGTATAATGTTGAGTCATCCGCATACATAGAAACTCTGGCTTTGCTCAAAGTCAGTGGCATGTCGTTAGTAAAATTGAAAAAAGCAAGGGGCCTAAACAGCTACCCTGGGGAATTCCTGATTCTAACTGGATTATATTTGATATGCTTCCATAAAAGAACACCCTCTGTGTTCTGTTAGACATGTAACTCTTTATCCACATTATAGCAGGGGGTGTAAAGCCACAACACATAAGTTTTTCCAGCAGCAGACTATGATCAATAATGTCAAAAGCCGCACTGAAGTCTAACAAGACAGCCCCAAAGCTTTTTACTATCATTCTTTATATAATTTATCTTTGTTTCATCGTGTAGTTTTTTTTTCCTTTTCTTTAGTTTAGTCACATGATTTCTTAATTTGCAGTACGTTTGCTAATCAATTGGGCTGCCAGACTTAATTGCCATATCTTTTGCCTCATCCCTCTCAACCATAACATTTTTCAATTCCTCATCAATCCAAGTGGATTTAACAGTTTTTACAGTCATTTTCTTAATGGGTGCGTGCTTATTAGTAACAACGTAAAACACCAAATAATGCACGCAAAGCAGAATTAGGCAGATAACAGCTATTTATCAAAATCCAGAAATTAGACGTTAAATTCTACAACCACCTAAAAGGAAGTGATTCCCAATCCGTCCATAACAAAGCCATCCCCTACAGACAAATGTACCTGGAGAAGAGCCCCCTAAGCAAGCTGGTCCTGTGGCTTTGTTCACAAACACAAACAGACCCCACAGAGCCCCAGGACAGCAACACTATTAGACCCAACCAAATAATGAGAAAACAAAAAGATAATTACTTGACACATTGGAAACAGAGAAAATTAGAATGCTATTTGGCCCACAGTGGCAGAATACCTGACCACTGTGACAGACCAAAAATTAAGGACATCGTTGACTATGTACAGACTCAGTGAGCATAGCCTTGCTATTGAGAAAGAGTTTGCAGTTAGAGCCAGACTTGGCTCTCAAGAGAAGACAGGCTATGTGCACTGCCGACAAAATGAGGTTGAAACGGATCTGAACTTCCTAACCTTCTGCCAAATGCATGACCACATTACATACACATATTTCCCTCAGATTACACAGACCCACAAAGAATTCAAAAGCAAATCCAATTTTGATAAGCTCCCATATCTATTGGGTGAAATACAACAGTGTGCAATCACAGCAGCAAGATTTGTGACCTGTTGCCACAAGAAAAGGGCAACCAGTGAAATACAAACACCAGTGTAAATACAACCTATATTTCTGTTTTTTCATTTTCCCTTTTGTACTTTAACTATCATTACAACACTGTATATATACATAATATGACATTTGAAATGTCTTTATTCTTTTGGAGCTTTTGTGAGTGTAATGTTTACTGATGATTTTTATTGTTTATTTCATTTTTGTTTGCTTTGGCAAGTAAACATATGTTTCCCAAGCCAAAAAGCCCCTTAGATTGAAATTGAAATTGATTGAGAGAGAGGGAGGGGAGAAAGTATCTGGGGACAACAAAGCCAGCGTGTGCAGTGTCGGTGTCTGATGAGACCGTCACACAAGACTGAGTACACAATTACTACTCTGCTTAGAGATGCATAAACAAGTAGTGGTTATAAACTAAAGCTGGGGTAAGCACTGACTGAGGTAAGTCTGTGTGTGTGTGTGTGTGTGTATATGTATGCTGTGTATGTGTGTGTGTAGAAGTGTGTGTAGAAGTGTCTGCAGTATCCTGCTAGAGGGCAGCATAGCGTGAAGAAAACACTCCGACCTGCAGTTTTCCGTTGCCCTGGAAACAGGTACATATCCTTTCCTTTTCTTCATCTTTCTATCCGCTATCCATATCAGTGCACCCTCCTCCTCCTCCCTCCATTCCTCCCTCCCTCCTTCTCCAGCCCCCTCCTGTGCCCCCTCCCCTCACAACCTTCTACAGTGCAAACACACACATACCCCAGACACACCACCATTCCAGTCCACTGCAGTAATTTAGCACACACACACACACACACACACACACACACTCCGGACTTCGACATTCCTCGTCCTAATATTTCTATATTTCTTAATTCCATTCTTTGACTTTTAGATTTGTATGTATTGTTGTGTATTGTTAAGTATTACTGCACTGTTGGAGCTAGGAACACAAGCATTTCGCTACAACCGCAATAACATCTGCAAAATATGTGTATGCGACCAATAACATTTGATTTGAAACAGGGCAAAGAGTCAAATAGTGCTTCAGTATTGATCTGAGTTTCCCCTTTGTGTGTGTGGTTGAGACATGAGGATCTCCAGCTAATCTCTAAGCAGAGAAGAGATAGAGGGAGGGAGAGAAGAGGGAGGAGAGAGAGAGAGGAGGCAGAGAGAGAAAGAGAGAGGTGGGGGAGAGAAACTGGGCACAATAAAGAAAAGAAGGAGGAGAGAGCGTGTGAATGCCACTGGGTGCATGTGATGATGTCTGTCTGCACTGCTATTGGTGGAACTGACGATGGAGACAAAGGGAAGGAAAGCTCTGCTCTTGAGCAGTCGGTTTCCCTCCCTCCCCTCTCTCTCTCTTTTTCTCTCTCTCTCTCTTTCCATTTCTCTTTCTCCTGTGCTAAGTTCTGTCTCCTAAACCCTCTAATATTATTTAACAAATGATAGATTGACACACAGACACAAAGTACTTTTTTATATTCTAGCCTTTTTTAGTCAGTGTTGTGTTTTTCTGGTTTCTCAGTACATTCCTTTGTGGTGACTCCTCTCTGGCTAGGGGTGGAACATTCCACCGAAATGGCTGACCCACAATAACACACACACACAAACACACACGCACACATAGAGTAAGGCAGGAAGAGTAAGCCTACGTACAGAGATACACACATACAGTGCATTCGGAAATTATTCAGACACCTTGACTTTTTCCACATTTTGTTACCTTACAGCCTTACTCTAAAATCCCTCATCATTCTACACACAATACCCCATAATGACAAAGTGAAAACAGGTTTTCAAAAATTTGGGAATGGCTGTGTTTCAGTGGAATGGTAGTGTTTCACAGTATTACTTACCAGCCAGTGTTGTGATTGGCTGTGATATTTTCCTATTGATTTCTCCGCTGGAGTGGCGTCTGTTGTCAAAATTACTTTGTGGCTGTGTTATCTAGTGGAAATCGCTATATATATCGTTATTTCCTGGTTGCAGAAATGCTACACTGTTCGCTCAATTTCAGTTTATGTGAGAAAACAAGCAGTGAGTAGTGTAGGGAATCATTGTACCATCTAAATTGCTGTGAAATATCGTTTAAATAACAACAAATACCGTTTTTAAAGCTGTTTGAAGCTTTCGTTTCAGCTTCAAACAGCGGTTTTAGTCCACCAGCTTCAAACAGCTGTAAAATTTTTATTTTTTTGTTATTTTGTTACGTTACAGCATTTTTCTAAAATTGATTAGATTAACATTTTTCATCATCAATCTACACACAATACCCCATAATGACAAAGCGCAAAAAACGTATTTGATATATTTTTGCAAATGTATTAAAAATAAAAAACTGAAATACCTTATTTACATAAGTATTCAGACCCTTCCCTATGAGACTCGATATTGACCTCAGGTGCATCCTGTTTCCATTGATCATCCTTGAGATGTTTCTACAACTTGGAGTGGTACATTTTATTGATTGGACATGATTTGGAAAGGCACACATCTGTCAATATAAAGTCCCACAGTTGATAGTGCATGTCAGTGCAAAAATCAAGCCATGAGATTAAAGAAATTGTCCGTAGAGATGCGAGACAGGATTGTGCTGAGGCACAGATTTGGGGAAGGGTACCAAAACATTTCTGCAGCATTGAAAGTCCCCAAGAACACAGTGGCCTCCATCATTCTTAAAGGGAAGAAGTTTGGAACCACCGCCCTGCCAAGCCGAGCAATCGGGGGAGAAGGGCCTTGGTCAGGGAGGTGACCAAGAACCCGATTGTTACTCTGACAGAGCTCCAGAGTTCTGTGGAGATGGGAGAACCTTCCAGAAGGACAACCATCTCTGCAGCACTCCACCAATCAGGTCTTTATGGTAGAGTGGCCAGACGGAAGCCACTTCCCAGTAAAAGACACGAGAGCCCGCTTGGAGTTTGTCAAAAAGCACCTAAAAGACACTCAGACCATGAGAAAAAACTCTCTGTTCTGAAAAAAACAAGATTGAACTCTTTGAGTCACATCTGGAGGAAACCTGGCACCATCCCTACAGTGAAGCATGGGGCGGCAGGGTAGCCTAGTGGTTAGAGTGTTGGACTAGTAACCGAAAGGTTGCAAGATCGAATCCCTGAGCTGACAAGGTATAAATCTGTCGTTCTGCCCCTGAAGAAGGCAGTTAACCCACTGTTCCTAGGCCGTCATTGAAAATAAGAATTTGTTCTTAACTGGCTTGCCTAGTTAAATGAAGCTTAAAAAAAAATGGTGGTGGCAGCATTTGTTGTTTTTCAGTGGCACGGACTGGGAGACTAGTCAGGATTGAGGGAAAGATGAATAGAGCAAAGTACAGAGAGAGATCCTTGATGAAAACCTGCTTGAGCGCTCAGGACCTCAGACTGGGGCAAAATGTGGAAAAAGTCAGGGGTCTGAATACTTTCCAAATGCACTGTACACACACTCAATTTGTGCATGTAAAGACACAGACACGTACTGCTCACACAATATCCCGCTCCAGCACATGGGTAGTCCCTGGTTTTCCCCCTCATATCTGCAGACCACATGCTTAAGGTAAGCCGATACAGCTGCCATCTGCCTCTCTGCACTCACTGCTGCAGACTGCCCTACTGACCCTACACACCTGTGTCTGTGTTTTCTGACTGCACACACACACACACACACACACACACACACACACACACACACACACACACACACACACACACACACACACACACACACACACACACACACACACACACACACACACACACTCCATCTGCTCAGAAACATGTTGATGAAAGACAGATGCTGTGTCCTAATAGCCCATCCTTGCCTTGTCTCATGTTCTGTGTTTTCAGATCACCGCGAATGGAAACGGTATGCTGCAGTATGAGGAAGCGCTTGGCCTGTGGATTACTGTACTTCACTGCCACCTTCTGTTCAAGAGCGGAATTGACGATTACTCTTTCACATAGCCAAACTGCATGTTGTTGTGATGATTATGACATATAGGCCTAATAATCATGCGTTATTTCGTGCTAAATGCAGGGCCGCAACTTTCACTGAGGATGGGAGAAATGTCCCCACCACATTCTGAAATTGCATTTTTGTTCCCCCCCAGTTGTATCATTGGAATGGGATACAAATGTGCACTGTGTGCTTTAGGACCATGCGGACGCAAACAAAGTTGCGCCAATGGCTAAATGTACAATGATAAATTATCAAAGGTACGCATCGAACAAAAAGTGAGTCAATTTAATGCTTTATACGTCGGGCAGCGAAGCTTTCTAGATGCGTTCTGGAACAAAACATAGGCTATTTATATTCTTCAGAAATAAACTGTGCATTTGGCCATCATTTAACTAAAATTACTTATTCGATGCCATTGCCATCATCTTTTGGCTATCTTCTGGTTATATTCTTATCACTTATCACTTTATCACTTATAAATTATCACAGTTTCAATATGACAACTTGATTATATAGATTAATTTGACTTCATTTTGGTGTTATTTCAAAGACAAACAAACGAAATATATACTGAACAAAAATATAAACGCAACATGCAACAATTTGTATGATTGTACTGAGTTACAGTTCATATAAGGAAGTCAGTCACTGGGGAGCCAGGCCCAGCCAATCAGAATGAGTTTTCCCCACAAAAGTGCTTTATTACAGACTGATATAGTCCTCAGTTTCATCAGCTGTCCAAGTAGATGTTCTCAGACATTCCCGCAGATGAAGAAGCTGGATGTGGAGGTCATGGGCTGGCTTGGTCTGCGGTTCTGAGTCCTGTTGGACGTACTGCCAAATTCTCTAAAACCACGTTGGAAGTGGCTTATGGTAGAGAAATTAACATTCAATTATCTGGCAACAGCTCTGATGGACATTCCTGCAGTCTGCATGCCAATTGCACGCTCCCTCAAAACTGTTACGTGACAAAACTGCACATTTTAGAGTGGCCTTTTATTGTCCCCAGCACAAGGTGCACCTGTGTAATGATCATGCTGTTTAATCAGCTTATTGATATGCCACACCAGTCAAGTGTATGTATTATCTTTGCAAAGGAGAAATGCTCACTAACAGGGATGTAAACAAAGTTGTGCACAACATTTTAGCGAAATATTTCAGGGATCTATTATTTCAGCTATTATTTCAACATGGGACCAAGATTTTACATGTTGCATTTATATTTTGGTTCAGTATAAATGCACTGGAAAATGTAACAACCACTGTTAATTTTGGAACACTTAGATTTAGTCTAGTCTTAGTCATTTTGACTGAAATATCATTACGTCTTTTGTAATTTGAATAACAATTGAGTGTAGTTATTGTCAAAATGACAAAAACCGTGGCCGATTTCAGTCAACTAAATGCCCTTTCATTTTTGTCTCATTTTAGTCGCATCACATTTGTATTGCCTCATCAACCTATAGTAAACATAAATCACTGACTTCCATGTGTCAGACCTCCAAATCAGACATACAGTACCAGTCAAAAGTTTGAAAACACCTACTCATTCCAGGGTTATTTTTTTCCTGTTTTCTACATTGTAGATTAATAGGGAAGACATCAACACTATGAAATAACACACATGGAATAATGTAACCAAAAAAGTGTTAAACAAATCAAAATATATTTTATATTTGAGATTCTTAAAAGTAGCCACCCTTTGCCTTTATTACATATTTGGGTACTGAACACTCTGGAGCAGGTTTTCATCAAGGATCTCTCTGTACTTTGCTCCGTTCATCTTTCCCTCGATCCTGACTAGTCGCCCAGTCCCAGCCACTGAAAATCATCCTCACAGCATGATGCCGCCACCACCATGCTTCATCGTAGGGATGGTGCCAGGTTTCCTCCAGACGTGACGCTTGGCATTCAGGCCAAAGAGTTCAATCTTGGTTTCATCAGACTTGAGAATCTTGTTTCTCATGGTCTGAGTGTCCTTTAAGTGCCTTTTGGCAAACTCCAAGCGGGCTGTCATATGCTTTCTACTGAGGAGTGGCTTCCATCTGGCCACTCTACCATAAAGGCCTGATTGTTGGAGGGCTGCAGAGATGGTTGTCCTTCTGAAAGTTTCTCCCATCTCCACAGAGGAACTCTGAAGATCTGTCAGAGTGACCATCAGGTTCTTGGCCAAGGCCCTTCTCCCCCGAGTGCACAGTTTGGCCGGGCGGCCACCTCTACGAAGTCTTGGTGGTTCCAAACTTCTTCCATTTAAGAATGTTGGAGGCCACTGTGTTCTTGTGGACCTTCAATGCTGCATACATTTTTTGATACCCTTCCCCAGATCTGTGACTCGACACAATTCTGTCTCGAAGCTCTATGGACAATTCCTTTGACCCCATGGCTTGGTTTTTGCTCTGACATGCACTGCCAACTGTGCGACCTTATATAGACAGGTGTGTGCCTTTCCAAATCATGTCCAATCAATTGAATTTACCACAGGTGGACTCCAATCAAGTTGTAGAAACATCTCAAGGACAATCAACAGGAACAGGATGCACATGAGCTCAATTTTGAGTCTCATACCAAAGGGTCTGAATAATTATGTAAATAAGCTATTTCTGTTTTTTATTTCTAATAAATTTGCTAACATTTCTAAAAACATTTCTAAAAAATCTTCATCATTATGGGGTATTGTGTGTATACTGATGAAGGAAAACAACTATTTAATCCATTTTAGAATAAATCTGTAACATAACAAAATGTGTAAAAAGGGAAGGGGTCTGAATACTTTCCGAATGCACTGTAAGTAGCTCAGCACATAGTGGATAATAAGCTACATTTTGGAGTCAACAGTGTTATACAAATCTCATTCCAGGCTGTGCTTTCTGTGTAAACCTAGAAGGCTGAACGTTAATCAATCTGTTTTTCAGTCATTTTACAGATGGTTACTGAGCCGGTCTTAACATTTAGTGTAGTTGCCTGGTTTGGCTCCCTCACATGGGCAAGTCAGAATCCCCCTGAGACAGTTGTGCATGTCAGTGGTAAGATTGTAGCTAGAAACCAAAAGGCTCTCCAAGACCTCACTAGTAAGAGGGGTAAAGAAATCCTTTTGGATCGAACACATCCACTCAACAATCAATATGTAGTATTGCCATCAGGGTGCGATCTTTAACTCCTAAAACCAAGAGCCACTAACAGTTTTGTAACAGCATCAGTACGGCTTTTAAATGAAACAAATATTTGTGTGACTTACAGGACCAGTCAAACGTTTGGACAAACCTACTCATTCAAGGGTTTTTCTTTATTTGTATTATTTTCTACATTGTAGAATAAAAGTGAAGACATCAAAACGATGACATAACACATATGGAACGTTTGGACAAACCTACTCATTCAAGGTTTTTTTTTAGTAACCAAAAAAGTGTTAAACAAATCAAAATATATTTTATATTTGAGATTCTTCAAAGTAGCCACCCTTTGCCTTGATGGCAGCTTTGCACACTCTTGGCATTCTCTCAACCAGCTTCATGAGGCAGTCACATGGAATGCATTTCAATTAACAGGTGTGCCTTGTTAAAAGTTAATTTGTGGAATTTCTTTCCTTCTTAATGTATTTGAGCCAATCAGTTGTGTTGTGACAAGGTAGGGGTGGTATACAGAATATAGCCCTAAGTCCATATTATGGCAAGAACATCTCAAATAAGCAAAGATAAACAACAGTCCTGTCAGGTGCCGGGTGTAGCTGGTGAAAAAGGAGTCAGGCGCAGGACAGCAGAGATGAGGAACACAACGTAGTTTACTCATAAATTTCCAAAGTAACAAATATACCATGCCAACCAACAATTGGACTGACATTACATAAACAAATCACTCACAAACAAACATGGGGGAACAGAGGGTTAAATAATGAACAAGTCATTGTGGGATTGAAACCAGGTGTGTAAAACAAGACAAAAACAATGGAAATTGAAAAGTGGATCGGCGATGGCTAGAAAACCGGTGACGTCGACCGCTGAACGCCGCCCGAGCAAGGAGAGGACCCGACTTCGGCGGAAGTCGTGACAGTACCCCCCCTTTGACGCGCGGCCCCAGCAGCGCGTCGACACCGGCCTCGGGGACGACCTGGAGGACGAGGCGCAGGGCGATCCAGATGGAGACGGTGGAACTCCTGCAGCAACGAAGGGTCCAGAACGTCCTCCACCGGCACCCAGCATCTCTCCTCTGGACCGTACCCCTCCCACTCCACGAGGTACTGAAGGCCCCTCCTCCGAAGCCTCGAGTCCAAGATGGCTCGAACAGCATACGCTGGGGCCCCCTCGATGTCCAGAGGGGGCGGAGGAACCTCTCGCACCTCAGACTCCTGGAGTGGACCAGCCACCACCGGCCTGAGGAGAGACTTATGGAATGAGGGATTAATACGGTAATCTGAGGGAAGCTGTAACCTGTAGCATACCTCGTTCAGTCTCCTCAGGACTTTGAAAGGCCCCACAAACCGCGGACCCAGCTTCCGGCAAAGGCAGGCGGAGGGGCAGGTTTCGGGTCAAGAGCCAGACCCGGTCCCCCGGTGCGAAACCCGGGGCTTCACTACGGTGGCGGTCGGCGCAGGTGCACATGGGCGGAGTCCCAGGTCTCCTCCGAGCGCTTAAACCATTCGTCCACCGCAGGAGCCTCAATCTGGCTCTGATGCCAAGGTGCCAGAACCGGCTGATACCCCAGTACACACTGGAAGGGAGAGAGGTTAGTGGAGGAGTGAGTTATGAGCCATCTCTGCCCATGGGATGAACGCCGCCCACTCCCCTGGCCGGTCCTGGCAATATGACAGCAGAAACCTACCCACATCCTGGTTTACTCTCTCCACCTGCCCGTTACTCTCGGGTGAAAACCTGAGGTGAGGCTGGCCTGGTGGCCAACTACAAGAAACGTCTGACCTCTGTGATTGCTAACAAGGGTTTTGCCACCAAGTACCAAGTCATGTTTTGCAGAGGGATCAAATACTTATTTCCCTCATTAAAATACAAATAAATGTATAACTTTTTTCACATGCGTTTTTCTGGATTTTTTGTGTTGCTATTCTGTCTCTAACTGTTCAAATAAACCTACCATTAAAATTATAGACTGATAATTTCTTTGTCAGTGGGCAAACATACAAAATCAGCAGGGGATCAAATACTTTTTTCCCTCACTGTATATCCTCAGGCACCCCGTAGTGCCGGAAGACGTGTGTGAACAGGGCCTCCGGAGTCTGTAGGGCCATAGGAAGACCGTGCAAAGGGAGGAGACGGCAGGACTTAGAAAACCGATCCACAACGACCAGGATCGTGGTGTTGCCCTGTGAGGGAGGAAGATCAGTCAGGAAGTTCACGGACAGGTGCGACCATGGCCGTTGTGGAACGGGTAGGGGTTGTAACTTCCCTCTGGGCAGGTGCCTAGGAGCCTTGCACTGGGCGCACACCGAGCAGGAGGAAACATAAACCCTCACGTCCTTGGCCAAGGTGGACGCGTCCACCTCCACTATGAACGCCAAAGAGGGATCCGGACGAGCCAGCACGGAAGCCGAGGTAAACAGAGCCTTCAGGTGACCAAAAGCCCTGTCCGACCACTGCAGACACACCGGTGCCCCCTTCAGCAGTGAGGTAATTGGAGATGCTACCTGACTAAAGCCCCGGATAAACCTCCAAACCCTAGGAACTGCTGCACTTCCTTTACCGTGGTGGGAGTCGGCCAATTACGCACGGCTGAAATGCGGTCACTCTCCATCTCCACCTCTGACGTGGAAATGCGGTACCCTAGGAGACGGACTGTTGGAAGAACAGACATTTCTCAGCCTTGACGTAGAGGTCATGCTCCAACAGTCGTCCAAGCACCCTGCGCACCAGGGACACATGCTCGGCGCGTGTAGCGGAGTATATCAGAATGTTGTCGATATACACCACTACACCCTGCCCGTGCAGGTCCTGGAAAATCTTGTCAACAAAGACCTGGAAGACTGATGGAGCATTCATCAACCCGTACGGCATGACGAGGTACTCATAGTGCCCGGAGGTGGTACTAAATGCCGTCTTCCACTCGTCCCGGATACACGCCAGGTTGTAAGCGCTCCTGAGATCCAATTTTGTGACGAAGCGCGCCCCGTGCATTGACTAGCACTGGCTATGAGAGGCAGCGGGTAGCTGTACCTCACAGTGATCTGATTGATACCCCGATAGTCAATACACGGGCGCAGACCTCCATCCTTCTTCTTCACAAAAAATAAACTTGAGGAGGCAGGTGAAGTGGAGGGCCGAATGTATCCCTGCCCCAGGGATTTGGAGACATATGTTTCCATAGCCGCCCTCTCCTTCTGGGACAGAGGATACACGTGACTCCTGGGAAGTGCTGCGTCCACCAGGAGATTTATCGCACAATCCCCCCGTCGATGGGGTGGTAATTTAGTCGCCCTCTTCTTACAGAAGGTGAGAGCCAAATCGGCATATTCTGAGGGAATGCGCACGGTGGAGACCTGGTCTGGACTTTCCATCGTAGTCGCACCGATGGAAACCCCTACACACCTCCCTGAACACTTTTGTGACCACCCCTTGAGAGCCCTCTGTTGCCACGAAATAGTGGGGTCATGACAGGCCAACCAGGGTAGGCCCAGCACCACTGGAAACGCAGGAGAATCAATAAGGAAGAGACTTATTCTCTCCCTGTGACCCTCCTGTGTAACCATGTCCCTAAAGGTCGACTCGCTAGGGTGTGCACAGGGAAGGGTACATCCACAGGAACAATGGGGATCCCTAAACTATGGGCAAATGAATGGTCAATAAAATGAAAACTCCTGACGGACGTCCTCGCACAGACTGCACCGATAGTGATCGATCAGGGCCCTGTTGTTCCATCCCGCGCTGGCGGCCAGGGTCCGGAAATCCAAAGCGAAATCCTGCGCGCTCCTCGTCCCCTGCCTCAGATGGAACAGACGTTCACGAGTGTTCCATCATTGTCCTGCATAATTGTCCAAAGCCGCGTCTCCTTCACTCCATACGGCGTTGGCCCATTCCAGGGCTTTGCCTGAGAGGCAGGAGACGAGGGCGGACACGCTCTCACGTCCCGAAGGAGCCGGGTGGACGGTCTCCAGGTAGATCTCCAGCTGGAGTAGGAACCCCTGACATCCGGCAGCCGTCCCATCTGGTGGAGGCGCTGGAAGACCTCTTGCTCTCTCCCGGTCCATCGTCTGCAGCACGTGATCCATGGTGGTGCCCATACGTTGCAACATGGGTGAGTGCTGTTGGACGCGCTCCTCTAACGCTACAGGGAGGAAAATTTCAAGAACTTGGAAAGTTTTTTCAAGTGCAGTCGCAAAAACCATCAAGCGCTATGAGGAAACTGGCTCTCATGAGGACCGCCGCTAGTCCAGGTGAGTTTCATGAGGCGCAGGTGCGCAAGACGATGGTGACAGGTTTGCGGGATAATCAGCAGCCTGATGACCTAGAGGCCGGAGAGGGAGTATACGTGACACCAGCCTCAGAAATTGCAGCCAAAATAAATTATTCAGAGATCAAGTAACAGACACATCTCAACATCAACTGTTCAGAGGAGACTGCGTGAATCAGGCTTTCATGGTCGAATTGCTGCAAAGAAACCACTACTAATGCACATCAATAAGAAGTAGAGACACGAGCAATGGACATTAGACAGGTAGTCTTTTGATCTGATGAGTCCAAATTTGAGATTTTGGTTCCAACCGCTGTGTATTTGTGAGACGCAGAGTAGGTGAACGGATGATCTCCGCATGTGTGGTTCCCAGCATGGAGGAGGTGGTGTGATGGTGTGGAGGTGCTTTGCTGGTGATATTGTCTGTGGTTTATTTAGAATTCAAGGCACACTTACAGTGAGGGAAAAAAGTATTTGATCCCCCGCTGATTTTGTACGTTTGCCCACTGACAAAGAAATGATCAGTCTATAATTTTAATGGTAGGTTTATTTGAACAGTGAGAGACAGAATAACAACAACAAAAAATCCAGAAAAACGCATGTGAAAAATGTTATAAATTGATTTGCATTTCAATGAGGGAAATAAGTATTTGACCCTCTGCAAAACATGACTTAGTACTTGGTGGCAAAACCCTTGTTGGCAATCACAGAGGTCAGATGTTTCTTGTAGTTGGCCACCAGGTTTGCACACATCTCAGGAGGGATTTTGTCCCACTCCTCTTTGCAGATCTTCTCCAAGTCATTAAGGTTTCGAGGCTGACGTTTGGCAACTCAAACCTTCAGCTCCCTCCACAGATTGTCTATGGGATTAAGGTCTGGAGACTGGCTAGGCCACTCCAGGACCTTAATGTGCTTCTTCTTGAGCCACTCCTTTGTTGCCTTGGCCTGTGTTTTGGGTCATTGTCATGCTGGAATACCCCATCCATGACCCATTTTCAATGCCCTGGCTGAGGGAAGGAGGTTCTCACCCAAGATTTGACGGTACATGGCCCCGTCCATCGTCCCTTTGATGCGGTGAAGTTGTCCTGTCCCATTAGCAGAAAAACACCCCCAAAGCATAATGTTTCCACCTCCATGTTTGACGGTGGTGATGGTGTTCTTGGGGTCATCGGCAGCATTCCTCCTCCTCCAAACACGGCGAGTTGAGTTGATGCCAAAGAGCTCCATTTTGGTCTCATCTGACCACAACACTTTCACCCAGTTGTCCTCTGAATCATTCAGATGTTCATTGGCAAACTTCAGACGGGCATGTATATGTGCTTTCTTGAGCAGGTGGACCTTGTGGCCGCTGCAGGATTTTAGTCCTTTACGGTGTAGTGTGTTACCAATTGTTTTGTTGGTGACTATGGTCTCAGCTGCCTTGAGATCATTGACAAGATCCTCCCGTGTAATTTTGGGCTGATTCCTCACCATTCTCATGATCATTGCAACTCCACGAGGTGAGACCTTGCATGGAGCCCCAGGCCGAGGGAGATTGACAGTTCTTTTGTGTTTCTTCTATTTGTGAATAATCACACCAACTGTTGTCACCTTCTCACCAAGCTGCTTGGCGATGGTCTTGTAGCCCATTCCAGCCTTGTGTAGGTCTACAGTCTTGTCCCTGACATCCTTGGAGAGCTCTTTGGTCTTGGCCATGGTGGAGAGTTAGGAATCTGATTGATTGATTGCTTCTGTGGACAGGTGTATTTTATACCGGTAACAAGCTGAGATTAGGAGCACTCCCTTTAAGAGTGCGCTCCTAATCTCAGCTCGTTACCTGTATAAAAGATACCTGGGAGCCAGAAATCTTTCTGATTGAGAGGGGGTCAAATACTTATTTCCCTCATTAAAATCATTTTTTGTTGTTATTCTGTCTCTCACTGTTCAAATAAACCTACCATTAAAATTATAGACTGATCATTTCTTTGTCAGTGGGCAAACGTACAAAATCAGCAGGGGATCAAATACTTTTTTCCCTCACTGTAACCAGCATGGCGACCACAGCATTCTGCAGAGATACGCCATCCCATCTAGTTTGTGCATAGTGGGACTATCATTTGTTTTTCAACAGGACAATGACCCAACACACCTCTAGGCTGTGTAAGGGTTATTTGACCAAGAAGGAGAGTGATGGAGTGCAGCATCAGATGACCTGGCCTCCATAATCACCCGACCTCAACCCAATTGAGATGGTTTGGGATGAGTTGGACCGCAGAGTGAAGGAAAAGCAGCCAAGTGCTCAGCATATGTGGAAACTCCTTCAAGACTGTTGGAAAAGCATTCCAGATTAAGCTGGTTGAGAGAATGCCAAGGGTGTGCAAAGCGGTCGTCAAGGCAAACGGTGGCTACTTTGATAAATCTAAAATCTAAAATATATTTTGATTTGTTTAACACTTTTTTAGTTACTACATGATTCCATATGTGTTATTTCATAGTTTTGATGTCATCACTCTTATTTTACAATGTAAAAAATGATAAAATAAAGAAAAAACCCTTGAATGAGTAGGTTTGACCAAACTTTTGACTGGTACTGTATATACTGAAGAAAAATATAAACGTAACGTTCAAGAATTTCAAAGATTTTACTGGTTTACAGTTCATAGGGGCAAATCAGTCAATTGAAATAAATTCATTTGGCCCACTTTGGAGCCAGGCCCACCCACTGGGGAGCCAGGCCCAGCTAATCGGAATGAGTTTTTGATGACGTCACTATGTTTATTGGTAAAATAAGCTGAGCACTGCTGACACACCCAAGATATGTTATTAATAAGTTATTAATATGTAAGATATTATGAGAAACCTGAAAAACATTTGAAGGCTCACACGATGACACCGACAATGTCTTTATTGAATGAATAAATGATTAAAGAACAAACATAGAACACTATACGAAAATAAATAAATCCTTTACTTAGTCCCAAAGAGATCCCCGACAGACCAGTAGGCATTTTTACCTTCTCTTCATAAGTTACTAGTGGAGCTTATACACTGTTTTTATATAATATAATAGTAATTTCTCATCTCCCAACAGTTTGTTTACATTTGGCACAGGAGGTGGAAGAGAGGGAAAAGTAGGGAGGAGGAGAAAAGAGAGGGAGGTGAGTGGTCAAGAGGAGAGAAAGAAGAGGGGAATGAAAGAGACGATGAATGGGAAGAATACATGAAAGAGGGTTAAAACACAGAGGAAGAGAGGGATGGAGAAGATGGGAGATTGAGCAGTGAGAGATAGAAAGTGAGAGAGAGGAAAACGGAGGGCATTTGTATGATTGAATACATTCCTCATAGAATGGATCCATTGTCACACTGCATGGACATTTCCCTCCATGGTTCAACAGTGCAAGAGGACCTATGGTCAGTCAGTGTGCTTATCAATGTATCTAAAGTCTTTCATAGCAGACAGTTTATAATGTGTCTTGATATATAGATAATATAGAGAAACTGAATGAGGGTTCAGGATAAGTGTGTGAAGACTATCCAGTGTATGCTGGTTTAGGGATAAGAGTAGGATTAAGGGTGTTGGGGTTGGAGTCTAGGGTATAAGTCTGCTAAGACTCAAGTGTATACATCCAGGTTAAAGCCTGACTAAAAAGTGGTGTAACTTCAGCAGGTGAGGTAAGGGTAGTGTGTGGTGTATAGGTCAGTGGTATTCAACTCTTGACCTATGAGGTCCGGAGCCTGCTGGTTTCTGTTCTACCGGATAATTAATTGCACCCACCTGGTGTCCCAGGTCTAAATTTGAGGGGACAATGAAAAAAACGCAGTGGAACTGGCTTCGAGGTCCAGAGTTGAGGGGTGTAGGGCATAGGGATTATAGTAGAAGTGTGTTAGGACTGCCCAGTGAATGCGTCCAGGTTAAAAGCTGTATCTAGGAAGCGTTGTAACTCCACCAGGTGAGCTGCTTTGTTCCCTGTAGCTGGAGCTGCTGCTGGCCCACGACCAGCATACCTACACACACACACACACACACACACACACACACACACACACACACACACACACACACACACACACACACACACACACACACACACACACACACACACACACACACACACACACACACACACACACACAAACACAAACACAAACACGAGAAAGAAGCGAGAACATAATTAATACAAAACACAACTCTTTGACCACATTTTATGAAATTATTCTTTGATATCTTCCCCTGTGAGCAGGTGTGAGTACAGAGGCTGGGTCGTACCAAACGGGGCGGGTGCGGTCGACGGTGGTGCGGAGGCGGGGTTTGACGTAGTCATAGTAACCCTGATTCTTGTGCTCTTCCTGGCACCACACCAGGTCAGCGTTGGGATAACGATCTGTCTCCACCTTCACCTGGTCAAACGGGAAGGGAGAGAGCTGGAGGAGAGAGAGATAGATGGAGGAGAGAGAGAGGTGAGATTGGAAGTGTGTGTGTATGCCTGAGTGTGCACTGTACCTGTGTGCGTGTATGCATGTGTGTGTGTATACCTGCTCTATGCGTGCAATGGCCACAGTATTATCCATGCCTCTGTTCTTGCGTTCTCGGGTCAGTTCATAGTAGACCTTCCCAGTACAGAACACAATCCTCTTCACCCCATCTGGCTTCTCACACACAGGACCACTGTCTGGGATCAGACGCTGGAAGTGGGTACCTGAAAGACACACACACAAACACACAGTATAGAAACACACACACGTACGGTACACACACACACACACACACACACACACACACACACACACACACACACACACACACACACACACACACACACACACACACACACACACACACACACACACACACACACACACACACACACACACATTTGTCTCTCATTGGTCTGATAAGCAGTATTTAGATAGTATTTGTTTTCTTTCAAATACTTGCCTGGTGCAGTGGAACCCAATGGAATAGTCCCCAAAGTGCAACCCCCGCTCAGGCTCAGTCAAACGCTCAACGCATTTGATTGAAAGCAAATACCATTTGAACTCAGGTGTGGTGGCAAGCAGACACTTCAGACAATCTTTCTCATCCAGTTCCACCAGATATCTTAGCTAAGATAGCTTTGCTACCGAATAACTTAACTACAGTACGTCAGATGTTAGAAGGAGCCATCATGACCATAGCTAGTGTTAGAAGATCACCTAGGGGTCATGATAAGGCTGTACCAAATGTTTGATGTATGATAATAATTGATTATGCTTATGTTATATTAATAGAAGGGGAGGGGTTATAAGACCCCTCCCTCCTTACATTTATAGGTTCCTAGACTACAGATTAACAATATATATTAATTGTAGAGGTTTTAGTATTGTTCCACAATTGTTTTAGTTCTCTCTCTCTCTGCTTCTTATAAAGAAGCCCTATGGGAAATGTGTGACTGAGACATAGCTTTGCAGGGGAGTGGGGGAGATAAGAGACTATTCAAGACATTCCACAACAAATCAACTTTGGGGAGTGGACATTTATTGCCTAGCGTTTAGATAACACCGAACTATATGTTTGTGCAGCTGTGGATGCATGGGCTTGGTCTGATAAGTAGAGAGTAATAAACGAACGCAGTGACATCACAGAGGGTTGGCTACAAGCATGATAAAAGCAACTTAGACTTTCCCTAAAGTGCAGAACTTACTCGGAAACATGCGTGTTATGTTCCTGTTTGTCAACTTCTGTCTGCAATTGCATTAATAAAGGTTTTTGAATGATAATTAAAGATATTGTCATAATGCTAATTTCACCAATGAGCCAATGATTGATAATAACACAAGGAACGAACCCTAACACTAGCTTCCAACCACCTCGCCTTGCTAACCTAAATCCTCCCTCATCTCCTTCCCTCACCTGGCAGCATGTCGTCAAAGCTGGACTTGGCATCAGGGTGGCGCAGCAGAGACTTGGGGGTGAAGACTATCAGCTGGAGGACAGGGAGAATGAGAGAGGGAGAAAATAAGAGAAAAAGAGGTGAGATGTGTGTGTAGAGTGTATGTGAAGGAAGTGTTTCTGTGAACCTGAATGTATGCGTGTGTGTGGCACTCACAGGCTTCCTGAAGGGCTGAAGTATTTGTCTGCGGAGGACGTGGAAGTAGTTAGCCGGTGTAGAGCAGTTGACTATGATCCAGTTACAGTCATACAGCTGACGCACAGCAAACTCCTCAGCAGAGAATTTCTATACATGAGAGAAGGGACAGGTCATACACACACACACGCACGCACACACATAAACTACCTCATCCCTATATTATTACTTACCCTCTTGCTCTTTTGCACCCCAGTATCTCTACTTGCACATCATCATCTGCACATCTATCACTCCAGTGTTAATGCTAAATTGTAATTATTTTGCCTCTATGGCCTATTTATTGCCTACCTCCCTACACTTCTACATTTGCACACACTGTACATTTTTCTATTTTTCTTTTCTATTGTGTTTTTGACTGTACGTTTGTTATGTGTAACTCTGTGTTGTTGTTTTGTCGCACTGCTTTGCTTTATCTTGGCCAGGTCACAGTTGTAAATGAGAACTTGTTCTCAACTGGCCTACCTGGTTAAATGAAGGAGAAATAAAAAATAAAATAAACACACACACACACACTTACAGGGTATGCATCCGGGTCTTCATTACACATCTGCAGGAACCTCTCTGGTCGGGCCGACGAGTGCTCTGGACCCTGAGTATAGGATCATGGGATATGTAGTTTATCATCCATTTGTGACAACAGACAATGTTCTTCAAAGCGAAGACAGACTTATAGATAAGTGGTGGGAGAAGCAGTGCTATTCTGTTCTCAGAGACTGAGGCAGACAGACGGGCGGACGGATACACACACACACAGGTTTACACTCACATACTCTTCCTCACAAATGGATGGACGGACAAACAGTAGTTCCTACCATTCCTTCCATGCCATGGGGTAGCAGTAGGACTATTCCGTTCTGTCTGACCCACTTGGCCTGTCCTGGGCAGATGAACTGGTCTATGATACACTGGGCTGTGTTGTGGAAGTCCCCAAACTGGGCCTCCCACAGAACCAGAGCATTGGGACTGGCCATGGCAAAACCCAGCTCAAAACCTAGAGGGGGGAGGAAAGGAGAGAGAGAGATGTTCAGGTCAGAAAGCATGAGGGAACTAAAAAAACAGACAACTCCTCATAATGCTGTGGCGTGCTGTACCGTAAAGACAGCAAAATAAAAGACAGCATCTGCATGTGTGTGCGCATGTCTGCGTACATGTACGTGTGTGTGTGAGTATGTGTGTGTGTACTAACCCAATACTCCGTACTCTGACAGAGAGCTGTTACAGACAGTGTATGGAGCCTGGTTAGGAGCGATGTGGTTCATGGGAATACATATCCTCTTATCTACATTCTGGTCATGGAGAACATGGTGTCTGTGACTATAGAGGGGGAGATGGAGAGATGGAGTAAGAGAGAGAGAGAGAGAGAGTTATGGGTAGAGAAAAGAGAGGAAGGGGAGAGGTAGAGGGGTGGGTAGAGGAAGCGAGAGAGAGACATGGAGAGGGAGAGAGAGAGTAAATAAGTTAATATACCACCAAAATGTGACAATAGCACTTCAGTATGGCACCCAGGTCTCCCAGGTCTCAAAGTCCACCAACACAACCACTTGAGAAGATCCAACAAGTGCAACCAAAATCATCATGGGCCACACCTACACATCCTACTACTCTGCATGCAATGACATGGGCTTGCAGTCCTTGGAGTCTCGCCGCATCCACCTCTGCAGATTCTTTGCCCAGAAGCTTGCAAAATCCCAGGATTATACAACAAATGGCTGCCTCAGACGAGAGGCCATGTCAGTGGCAGATCTACCCGATCCAGTCACAAACTGAACCTTCCCCCTACTCGGACTGACAGTTACTACAACAGCCCTATGCCTTACTTGGTGAGACTGCTTAAATGCTGCTTAACTGTAATATTGTATACTACAGTGCATTCGGAAAGTATTCAGACCCCTTCACTTTTTCCACATTGTGTTACGTTACAGCCTCATTCTAAAATGTTTTAAAGTAATGTTTTTCCTCATCAATCTACACACAATACCCCATAATGACAAAGCAAAAACAGGTTTTTATACATTTATGCAATGTGTGAAAAAAACAAAAACAGAAATACCTTATTTACATAAGTATTCAGACCCTTTGCTATGAGACTCGAAATTGAGCTCAGGTGCATCCTGTTTACATTGATCATCCTTGAGATGATTGGAGTCCATCTGTGGTAAATTCAGTTATGTGGTAAATTCATTCAAAAATGTCTAAAAAACTGTTTTTTCTTCGTCATTGTGGGGTATTGTGTGTAGATTGATGAGGGAAAAAACAATTTAATCCATTTTAGAACAAGGCTCTAACGTAACAAAATGATGAAAAGGTCAAGGGGTCTGAATACTTTTTTTTCATGTTTTATTGTATTTTATTTACTTACTTACATAGGCCTACAGATGTATGCTGCAATTCAGCATTTAGCTGCAAATGTGTACAATTCCAAATAAAACTTAAATATATAATTCAGCAATGACAAATAACACATAACACTGTCAAACAAGAGACTTTAGTATGACATACAGTCATAACATTGACATAGGGTGTCGTAAGGGTGACATTAGTACCTGAAGGTTCCTCTCTCCACGTCCTGTCCGCTGAGACGTATGTGTGTTCCCTCCTTGAGCAGCGAGCCAAAGGCCATGTACTCTCCTAGAGCCCAGTCACACACACGCTGGCCCACCATCGCCGCACGACCCTTTAGTATACGACTCAGACCTGACACACACACACACACACACACACACACACACACACACACACACACACACACACACACACACACACACACACACACACACACACACACACACACACACACACACACACATGAGGATATGTGAGCATGTACATAGGTTACGCTGTACTTTTCTTCCACAGGTATTGTGTGTGTCCACGCGTGTGTGTGTGTATGGGTTTGTGCGCGCACTTGTGTGTTTGAGTGTAAGTGCGTGGTTGTCTACCTCCATGTATAGTGAAGTCTTCCACAGGGACAGATGAAGCGATGTGTCCTATGTGTCCCAGCTCCTCCTCAGTCAGGCCTGTAGACGGACAGGTCATACTCTTAGGCTGGCCATCCATGTTGAAGAAACCTACACACACACTCACACACACACACACACACACACACACATTGATCAAAAATACACACTGTTAGTGTATGCTTACACAGAGAATAAAACACACACACACACACATACAGTACCAGTCAAATGTTTGGACATTTTCTACATTGTTTAACACTTTTTTGGTTACTACATTATTCCATATGTGTTATTTCATAGTTTTGATGTCTCCACTATTATTCTACAATGTAGAAAATAGTAAAAATAAAGAAAAGCCATTGAATGAGTAGGTGTTCTAAAACTTTTATATTTGAGATTCAAGTAGCAGTAGAGAAGTAGCCACCCTTTGCCTTGATGACAGCTTTGCGCACTCTTGGCATTCTCTCAACCAGCTTCATGAGGTAGCCACCTGGAATGCATTTCAATGAACAGGTGTGCCTTGTTAAAAGTTAATTTGTGGAATTTCTTTCCTTCTTAATGCATTTAAGACAATTAGTTGTGTTGTGACAAGGTAGGGGTGCAATACAGAAGACAACCATATTTAGTAAAATACCAAGTACATATTATGGCAAGAACAGCTCAAATAAGCAAAGAGAAACGACAGTACATCATTAGTTTAAGACACGAAGGTCAGTCATTGTGGAAAATTTCAAAATCTTTGAACGTTTCTTCAAGTGCAGTCACAAAAACCATCAAGAGCTATGATGAAACTGGCTCTCATGAGGACCGCCACAGGAAAGGAAGATCCAGAGTTACTTCTGCTGCAGAGGATAAGTTCATTAGAGTTACCAGCCTCAGAAATTGCAGCCCAAATAAATGGTTCACAGAGTTCAAGTAACAGACACATCTCAACATCAACTTTTCAGAGGAGACTGCGTGAATCAGGCCTACATGGTCGAATTGCTGCAAATAAACCACTACTAAAGGACACCAATAATAAGAAGAGACTTGCTTGGACCAAGAAACACGAGCAATGGACATTAGACCGGTGGAAATCTGTCCTTTGGTCTGATGAGTCCAAATTTGAGATGTTTGGTTCCAACCTTTGTGAGAAGCAGAGTAGGTGAAATTCAAGGCACACTTAACCAGCATGGCTGCCACAGCATTCTGCAGCAATACGCCATCCCAACTGGTTTGCGCATAGTGGGACTATCATTTGTTTTTCAACAGGACAATGACCCAACACACCTCCAGGCTGTGTAAGGGCTATTTGACCAAGAAGGAGAGTGATGGAGTGCTGCATCAGATGACCTGGCCTCCACAATCACCCAACCTCAACTCAATTGAGATGGTTTGGGATGAGTTGGACTGCAGAGTGAAGAGAAAGCAGCCAACAAGTGCTCAGCATATGTGGGAACTACTTCAAGACTGTTGGAAAAGCATTCCAGGTGAAGCTAGTTGAGAGAATTCCAAGAGTGTGCAAAGCTGTCATCAAGGCAAAAAAGAGTGGCTACTTTGAAGAATCTAAAATCTAAAATATATTTTGATTTGTTTAACACTTTTTTGGCTACTACATGATTCCATGTGTTATTTCATAGTTTTGATGTCTTCACTATTATTCTACAATGTAGAAAATAGTAAACATAAAGAAAAACCCTTGAATGTGTAGGTGTGTCAACTTTTGACTGGCACTGTATGCACTTATAATATATTGTAAAACTTAGGTTTACACACACACACACACACACACACACACACACACACACACACACACACACACACACACACACACACACACCGGGCCAGGGTGAGTCTAGCCAGTGTTTGATGTGTAGAATCTTCTCGTCTTTGGAGCGAGCGTGAGCCTCTTCACAGATCTTGTCATACTTGGCAATCTCCTCCTAGAGGGGAATGGGTTAATATCGATTTAATGTTAAATTAAGCAATCCTCAACAACAACACCTTGGTACCTCATATCAATCAGCGAGTACATTCTATACAAGGACAGTCTTTCATATAAAGACAGAAGACAGAATATGATATCTAAATAGAGGTTTATAAGGACTGTTTATGGTACATGATTTATATGGGCAGTCTATGGTGTATAGTATACACTGAGTGCACAAAACATTAAGAACACCTGCTCTTTCCATGACATAGACTAACCAGGTGAATCCAGGTGAAAGCTATGATCCCTTATTAATGTCACTTGTTAAATCCACTTCAATCAGTGTAGATTAAGGGGAGGAGACAGGTTAAATAAGTGTTTTTAACCCTTTAGACAATTGAGACATGGTTTGTGTATTTGTGCCATTCAGATGGTGAATGGACAAGACAAAATATTTAAGTGCCTTTGAACAGGGTATGGTAGTAGGTGCCAGACGCACCTGCTTGTATCAGGAACTGCTAGGTTTTTCACACTCAACAGTTTACCTTATGTATCAAGAATGGTTCACCACCCAAAGGACATCCAGCCAACTTGAAACAACTGCGGGAAGCATTGGATCAACATGGGCCAGCATCCCTGTGGAACGCTTTTGACACCTTGCAGAGTCCACGTCCAGACGAAATGAGTCTGTTCTGAGGCCAAAAGGGGGAGTGCAACTCAATATTAGGAAGGTGTTCCTAATGTTTGGTATACTCAGTGTATATGTCAAAATATGTTACCTCGTACTCCTGTCTGGTGACAGCTCCCTCTGCTATGAGTTTCTCAGCGTATTTCTGTAGGACTCCTTTCTGCTTCTTGATCTGCTTGTACATCAGAGGCTGGGTGAACATGGGTTCGTCCATCTCATTGTGGCCGTTACGCCTGTAACACACCTGTAACACACATGCACGCACACACACACACATACACACACACACACACACACATTAGAAGTCGGCTCGTTCATGGTTATGGCATGTTACCTGCATGGGCTACATATATGGGTCTTTCTATAAACTAGGGTACCAGTGTGCATCTCTAGTAGTGTACAACTGCTTGGAGCTGCTACAATTGTATTCATGGATGCCCACCCTGAATGTATCTCATCAGAGATACTGTCTGAATGACAGTCAAGTGATGAAGAGCACGTGATTTAACAAAAGCCATAGTGCAGGAATGAATGTTGATCTGGAGGATTGACAAAACACTTTGGTGTCTGTTGTTACGGTGGCCAAGATAAATAGCTAAATAGTTCAAACGGAGCAATCGGCAACGTTAAAACGGCTTGTTTATTTGTTTTTGAATATAAAACTTTTTTTTTTTTTTTTTTACCTTTATTTTACTAGGCAAGTCAGTTAAGAACAAATTCTTATTTTCAATGACGGCCTAGGAACAGTGGGTTAACTGCCTGTTCAGGGGCAGAACGACAGATTTGTACCTTGTCAGCTCGGGGATTTGAACTTGAAACCTTTCGGTTACTAGTCCAACGCTCTAACTACTAGGCTACCCTGCCGCCCCTGCCGCCATTTAATATTTTGATATTCAAATGTGGGTGGGGTTAAATGTGGAATCCCTGGTCAAGTGCACAGCCAACACTTCCTGTCCTTTAAAAGTAGGAGGTCACCCTTCTAACTCCATTCTATGAATCTATTATCAATTAATTAATTGATTAATAGCTGCCCATATCAAGCCACTGTGCCAAGATTTTGAAATGTTTGCATATAATTGAGTGTGTATTGACTTATTAATGAACTGCTGTTACTGTAAATAGTTAGCTGACTGATATATCCTAGCTATCAAGCTAATCATTGGTAATCTTATTAAATGACGCTATACAGCCAAAACAACAGTATATATTGCTAAACTAGAGATATGCCGTAGCTATAGTTGGTCAGTGGTTGCACATCTAACTAGCTGGAATAAAAACATGAATACATTCAGAACAATATAGAGCTAGTGGGATTTTAATATGCACCGGCAGAACAGAGACACTACCTCTGGTAAGATGAGGGGTGGGGGTGTCTATTTGTCAATAACAGCTAGTGCGCAATGTCTAATATTAAAGAAGTTGCTCGCCTGAGGTAGAGTAACTTATGATAAGCTGTAGATCACACTATCTACCAAGAGAGTTCTCATCGATATTATTCGTAGCCGCCTATTTACCACCACAGAACCGATGCTGGCACTAAGACGGCTCTCAACCAACTCTTTAAGGCCATTAGCAAATAAGAAAATGCTCACCCAGAAGTGGCACTCCTAGTGGCCGGGGACTTAAATCAGTTTTACCAAATTTTTACCAGCGTAAAAACCAGTGGTCAGACGGAAGTGGACGCGGATGCTACACTACAGGACTGTTTTGCTAGCACAGACTGTTCCGGGATTCATCCAATGGCATTGAGCAGTACACCACCTCAGTCATCGGCTTCATCTATAAGTGCATTGAGGACATCGTCCCCACAGTGACTGTACGTACATATCCCAACCAGAAGCCATGGATTACAGGCATCATCCGCATCGAGCTAAAGGCTAGAGCTGCCGCTTTCAAGGAGCGGGAGACTAAACAGGACGCTTATATGAAATCCCGCAAAGCCCACAGATGAACCATCAAACAAGCAAAGCGTCAAGATAGTATTAAGATTGAATCCTACTATACTGGCTCTGATGCTCGTCGGATGTGGCAGGGCTAGAAAACTATTACGGATTACAAAGAAAAACCCAGACGCGAGCTGCCCAGTGAAGCGAGCCGACCAGACGAGCTAAATGCCTTTTATGCTCGCTTCGAAGCAAGCAACACTGAAGCATGCACGAGAGCACCAGCTGTTCTGGATGACTGTGTGATAATGCTCTCGGTAGCCGATGTGAGCAAAACCTTTAAACAGGTCAACATTCACAAAGCCGCTGGGCCAGACGGATTACCAGGATGTGTACTCAAAGCATGCGCGGGCGGACCAACTGTCAAGTGTCTTCACTGACATTTTCAACCTCTCCCTGACCGAGTCTGTAATACCTACATGTTTCAAACAGACCACCATAATCCCTGTGCCCAAGGAAGTGAAGGTAACCTGCCTAAATGATTACGACCCCGTGGCACTCACGTCGGAAGCCATGAAGTGCTTTTAAAGACTGGTCATGGCTCACATCAATAGCATCCTCCCGGACACCCTAGACCCACTCCAATCCGCATACCGCCCCAACAGATCCACAGATGACTCAATCTCAATCGCACTCCACACTGAGCTTTCTCACCTGGACAAAAGGAACACCTATGTGAGAATGCTGTTCATTGACTACAGCTCAGCGTTCAACACCATAGTGCCCACAAAGCTCATCACTAAGCTAAGGACTCTGGAACTGGACTTCCTGACGGGCCGCCCCCAGGTGGTAAGAGTAGGCAACAACACATCTGCCACGTTGATCCTTAACACTGGGGCCCCTCAGGGGTGTGTACATAGTCCCATCTTGTATTCCCTGGTCACCCACGACTGCGTTGGCAAAAACAACTCCAACACCATCATTAAGTTTGTTGATAACACAACAGTGGTAGGCCTGATCACCGACAACGATGAGACGGCCTATAGGGAGGAGGTCAGAGAACTGGCAGTGTGGTGCCAGGACAACAACCTCTCCTTCAATGTGAGCAAGACAAAGGAGCTGATCGTGGACTACAGGAAAAGGCGGGCCGAACAGGCCCCCATTAACATCGGCAGGGCTGTAGTGGAGCGGGTCGAGAGTTTCAAGTTCCTTGGTGTCCACGTCACCAACGAACTACCATGGTCCAAATATACCAAGACAGTCGGGAAGAGGGCACGACAAAACCTTTTCCCCCTCAGGAGACTGAAAAGATTTGGCATGGGTCCCCAGATCCTCAAAAGGTTCTACAGCTGTACCATCGAGAGCATCCTGACCGGTTGCATAACCGCCTGGTATGGCAACTGCTCGGCATCTGACCGTAAGGTGCTACAGAGGGTAGTGCGAACGGCCCAGTACATCACTGGGGCCAAGCTTCCTGCCATCCAGGACCTATACAATAGGCGGTGTCAGAGGAAAGCCCATAAAATTGTCAGAGACTCCAGTCACCCATGTTATAGACTGTTTTCTATGCTACCGCACGGAAAGCGGTACCAGAGAGCCAAGTCTAGGCCCAAAAAGGCTCCTCAACAGCTTCTACCCCCAAGCCATAAGACTGTTGAACGATTCATAAAATCGCCAACGGACAATTTACATTGACACCACCCCCCCTCCCTTTTGTACACTGCTGCTACTCGCTGTTTATTATCTATGCATAGTCCTTTCACCCCCACCTACATGTACAAACTACCGCAACTAACCTGTACCCCCGCACACTGACTCGGTACCGGGTGCCCCATGAATATAGCCTCATTATTGTTATTCTTATTGTGTTACTTTTTATTTTTGTCTACTTAGTAAATATTTTCTTAACTCTTCTTGAACTGCACTGTTGGATAAGGGCTTGTAAGTAAGCATTTCACGATAAAGTCTACACTTGTTGTATTCGGCGCATGTGACAAATAGAAATGTATTTGAATGAAGGAAGGGTTTGAATAGTAGACATAGAAATATATCCTGTTTACAGCAGGTCTCCAGCTGCCCAGACCTGTCTGATCAGCCTGCTAGGGTGCCGTGGGTGTGTCCAGCTTACACCTGTGAAAATCTGTGTGTGTATAGCAATGGAATTAAACATCCAACCAATGCCTCAAGTGTTGTGCTGTAGGTCCACAGTCCCTAGCCCCTACCCCTAGACCTGAGAGAATTGAACAGGTGTAAGCAATACCACCAAAATTCCACCAAGCCTATCAGAGGTTAAGATGGAGCTCTCACCATGTCACCACCCATCAATCCCTCTCAGATCTCCACAAGTGTCTAGACTCTGGGCAGTAGGGGATGCGTGTTGTTTCTGGACAGGCCATGGGTAATATGGTAGCTCAGTCAGTCAGTCAGTCAGTCTGGCACTGTCAAAACATTTTAATGGCTGTCAAATACTTGCTTCCTCTGTCCTTGGGAGAATTTCTATTGCATTTCCTTGATTCGTTGCATCCTCTCTCTTCGTCTCCATCTCAAAACCCATTGGATGAGAAGGTCAGAGGTCCCTCCTGGGTTTTTGAGAAGGAGGCAAGGGGAGAGGACGTGAGGAATGAAGGAAATGCAATTGAGATTCTCCCCTTGTTACCTCCATTCCTCACCTCCCTCTCAAAGCACATTGGGGGAGAGGAGGGAAGGTTCCTCCCTTTGGGCTCTAATGCACTTTCGAGGATATGCATGGAGTGGAGGAAACAAGGACAGAGGAAGTTCACACACACACACACTACTTGAAGAGTTTACTGACTATAATGATTTCATTATTGGTTATTATTATTGGCAATGATTTGTTGACAGAGGACATTATTATATTATTGTATTAAATTATATAAACTATACAAAAATATAGAAATGCATTGGTTTATCTTTTTCATTCTTCTGGAATGTTTAGCATGGCTAAAAATGATAGAGAAGGTGACTACAACACAAACAGACCTGCTACTAGGCATGGCAAAGAAAGATGCAGTGTCCATGTTTCATGTGACATTTTGAATGATATGTAGATGTTTTGTTGTTGCTAGGTAGGAGTTATGGTCTCATTTAGCATATCTAGACTCTTATTCCAGTAAGTACACATGTGAAGATGCAAGAAAATCCTATTTAAATGTACATAAAGCCTTTTTTTCTTTACCCTGATGTCACACGAGTCCCTTTATTTATAGAAAGACCCATATACATATTTGTCACTATCAACGATGACTGTTCGGTAAGTCACTAAAGGTGTCTGCTTAATAACCCTATTATAATTATAATCTCATTATGACCATTACAAACACCTGATCAGGAAACACACACACACGTTTCTTATTGGACAAGCTTCTAATTGGACACAAATGTTTTTTCACACCATGTTTAAGTAGTCCCTCCCTGTTTCAGTCTGTTTCATGCCTAATGAACAGCACCCTGGTCAGGAAACACACACTCACCAGGTCAACGACTACGTCCTTGTGAAAGGTGGCCCTCCACTCGGCGGCGACATTACACACGTACATGACAGCCTCGGGGTCATCAGCGTTGACATGGAAGATGGGGGCGTTGACCACTTTGGCCACGTCTGTAGGATAAGAGGATGACCTCGCCACCCTGGGGTCGGTGGTGAAACCAATCTACAGGGAGGGAGAGAGATAAGTGGTTAAATTAAGGGAAGGGTGTGTGTGTGTGCGTGCCTACACGCACGTGCATGTGTTACCTGGTTGTTGACCACCACATGGATAGTGCCATGTGTGGTGTAGGAGGGCAGGTCAGAGAGGTGGAAGGTCTCATAGACAACCCCCTGGCCTGCAAACGCTGCATCACCATGGAGCAGGATGGACATTACCTGGAAATACACACAAACAGAAATATAAATACACACACAAACACGCACAGACAGACAGAAACCAAAAAACATACAAATACATACACAGTCTGTCTGTGTGTGTGTGTACTTACCCTGTTGCCTTCTGTGTCCCCGCAGTAGAACTGCTCAGCCTTAGTCTTGCCCTGCACCACGGGGTCCACAGCCTCCAGGTGGGAAGGGTTAGCCATGAGTGACAGTGTGATGTTCCTATCAGTGACCCGGTTGATCCTCCGGTGCCACATCCCCAAGTGGTACTTCACATCTCCAGAACCCTGAGGGGGGGGGAAGAAAAAGAGTGGGCAGGTGAATTGTAAGAGTCCAACTTCTTCATTTTATTTAGCTCCTGATATGGAAGATTTTTTTAATGTTATTCACTTTCCATATTGTGTTACCAGGGACGCGACTTTTAGGGTATGCAATGGACAACATTTGAAATTCTTTCGCAACAGAAAACAAAAATCAGTGTTTCTTATTGGACAAATCCAGGTAGTCCCTCTCTGCTTCAGTTATTTATTTCCCCCGTTTGGTGGTTAATGAATAGGACCCTGCTCTCTGCTAGCTGTAGGATTTACCTCATCAGCAGCCTCGAGCTTGGAGTCAAACTGACAGAAGATCTGATCCAGCTCCTTACGGATCACATTAGCCAACACATTCAATCTCCCCCTGGAGAGATAGAGAGAGAAGGGTGAAGAGAGGGAGAACAACTTTCAGCTATGCTACGCATGGGGCAACTTGTGATTGGTGTGTATGTGGTAACAGTACCTGTAGGGGGGCCTATAATTGGTGTTCCTGTTGTAACAGTACCTGTAGGGGGGCCTATGATTGGTGTTCCTGTGGTAACAGTACCTGTGAGGCATGCCCATGATGATGCTCTCCACTCCGTTCATGCTGGACTTGTCGATGATGGTCTTCAGGGCCGGGATGAGAGACTCACAGCCCTCCAGGCCAAAACGCTTCTCTGATGACCACTTCCTCTGCAGGAACTCCTCAAACCTTGCCAACAGGAAACAGGAAGTTAAACAGGAAGTTAAACATATGTCGCCAAGTCCAGAAATTAACCCTATTCCCAATTTCAAATAGACCTTTCGCTCTATGCATTTGTAGAGATCTGAGAGGATTTGATCGGTGTAAGTGTTACGGAATCGATTAGACAACCTTCTGTTACACTATACTCACTTTGTCTAGGGGACCTAGGCTTGCCTAATTGTTCTGTGACCTGACTAGGTGTGTGCTTTAGCGTGAAAGTAAGAAGTGTCCGGACCGTGTTGTATGTACATGTGCCCAGGAGATAGCAAATGTACGAGTTCAGGGTCAGCTTTGTCTTAACCTCTTGGTCGGCCAGTCCAAGAAGGTTATTCATGTTCATGGTGACAAAATAAATATGTACAAAAACCAACCTACAAAAAGGCATGCCCAACTAAAGAGGTTAACTAACACAAAGAAACAAACAAGGGTTGTCTGAGAGGCCACTCCAGGACCTTAATGTGCTTCTTCTTGAGACACTCCTTTGTTGCCTTGGCCGTGTGTTTTGGGTCATTGTCATGCTGGAATACCCATCCACGACCCATTTTCAATGCCCTGGCTGAGGGAAGGAGGTTCTCACCCAAGATTTGACGGTACATGGCCCCGTCCATCGTCCCTTTGATGCGGTGAAGTTGTCCTGTCCCCTTAGCAGAAAAACACCCCCAAAGCATAATGTTTCCACCTCCATGTTTGACGGTGGGGATGGTGTTCTTGGGGTCATAGGCAGCATTCCTCCTCCTCCAAACACGGCAAGTTGAGTTGATGCCAAAGAGCTCCATTTTGGTCTCATCTGACCACAACACTTTCACCCAGTTGTCCTCTGAATCATTCAGATGTTCATTGGCAAACTTCAGACGGCATGTATATGTGCTTTCTTGAGCAGGGGGACCTTGCGGGCGCTGCAGGATTTCAGTCCTTCACGGCGTAGTGTGTTACCAATTGTTTTCTTGGTGACTATGGTCCCAGCTGCCTTGAGATCATTGACAAGATCCTGTAGTTCTGGGCTGATTCCTCACCGTTCTCATGATCATTGCAACTCCACGAGGTGAGATCTTGCATGGAGCCCCAGGCCGAGGGAGATTGACAGTTATTTTGTGTTTCTTCCATTTGCGAATAATCGCACCTTCTCACCAAGCTGCTTGGCGATGGTCTTGTAGCCCATTCCATCCTTGTGTAGGTCTACAATCTTGTCCCTGACATCCTTGGAGAGCTCTTTGGTCTTGGCCATGGTGGAGCGTTTGGAATCTGATTTATTGATTGCTTCTGTGGACAGGTGTATTACCATCATGTATGACCTTCCTAGGAGTGTGTAAACGTAAACTTTTTATTACCATATCGTTTGTGTATGTCCTCTATAGTTATGTACTTGAAAATGTATCAATTAACCTATTCAGCACATTTGGGCAGACTTGATATCAAATTTTTTGCAGTATTGCAATGTTTCACTGGATCAATATGAAACTTTGCACATACACTGCTAATCTAAATTGAACCTAAACTCCAATATTATATCATGGCCTTTCTCTTGCATTTCAAAGATGAATGCTCTAACTGTAAGTTGCTCTGGATAAGAGCATCTGCTAACTGACTAAAATTTCAAATGTAAGGCTTCCTGGCAGAGCACATCACCTAAACAGGTTGCTGCTGCCCTCTGGGGATGAGGTGTGGAAGTGTAGTATGCTGTCCATCTATGTGCATCACACTAAACATATCATAGCACAAGAAATATGGTAATAGCAATACGCTTATGCAATAAACTGCGGGAGCATACAACAGCATAGAGGAATTCCTTTTATTCTATGTGGCATTTTTTGTAACCTGCACAATTGGTAAATATGCACACACAATTTTTTTTATGTAAAACCGGTGTACAGACAGACCTGGTGGATCGAACCATTCTGGCTAGCAGGGTCCTCTTCTCCTCCAGGGTGAACTGCATGATGCCTGGCCTCTCAAACTTCTGTCTGATCCACTGGCACTGCTCCAGGTCATTAATGAACATGAACTCTACTCCAATAGACTGACAGTACGCCATCTAGAGGAGAGGAGAGGTCAGTGTGTCTGTGTGTGCGGGTGTGTGCATGTGTGTGGGGAGTTCTTTTGTAAGCAGTGAGTGTGTGCAACGCGTAGGATCTACCTCGAGGCGCTGTATGATCTCTCGGAGGGGCAGAGTGCTCTCGCTGCCCCCTATAAAGGTGGTGGTGGGGAGCCGGAACACCTTGTCCAGGTCGGACTCATCCAGACCATAGAACTCTGCCATTGTTACCACGTAGATGGGGGGCGGGGGTAAAGAAACATAATAGACAAATGGAGAGAGGAAGAGGTGATCAGAGAGTTAGAGAAAGAGAGAGAGAGATGGTAAAAAGCAGAAAGAGAGGGAATTAGTGGGAGAGAGGGGGCATACAGAAGGAAGGCTAATTTAAACAACATTACATGATATCTAGAGAAACCCACTCTATATTTGAATATCAAAGTTATACAGACATCCAAAAAAGCACAACATTGGTTGGTTAGTTTGATGGCCACAAGCAGGGTTATTGCATTACACGAGATAGACGGGAGAGACAGAGCATATGAGAGAGAAAGAGATACAGAGCAAGAGGTGATGGTGAAATAACAATGTCAGCAGTAAGATGAAGAGGGGTGGTGGGGAGAGATGGAGGGGTGACGAAAACAATACATTTTCTGGAATGAAGGGGTAAGTGATGATGCATATACAAAATGGTGGCAGGGAATGGCGTGAACATGAAAGGCTATCTCAGAGTCAGCAGAGTCCCAGTACAGTGCCTTCAGAAAGTACTCATACCCCTTGACTTTTTTCACATTTTGTTGTGTTACAGCCTGAATTTAAAATAGATTAAATTGCGAATTTGTGTCACCGGCCTACACACAATAGCCCATAATGTCAAAGTGGAATTATGTTTATAAAAATTGTGACTCGTTTCAGGAAACTAGGCGTATGTCACGAATCACTACTTCACAGGAGAGGCATTTGAACGTAAACATTTTTATCAAAATGCACTTTTTTTTTATTATTCGTATCTCAGAGCCATTTGCATTGCTAGTAATAGCCTAATGTTAGCCAACGAGCTAACATTGAACCTAGTTGGTTAGCTTTAGCTACCTTCAGATTCATGCAGGGTAGTAATGTTATGAGTTGGGATTATGGTTAATTGTTTAGCTAGCTAGCTAGCTACATGTCTAAACAAAATACTCCACTATGCAAGTAACCATTTCAGTGTACCGTTTACAACTTCTGTATCCTGTGTATGTGACAAATACATTTAGATTTGACTTGATATAGTGTGTGTTTACCAGAGACAGTAATGTGAAGAACAACATGACCTGCACCAAAGTCAAATTAGGATATAACGTTAGGCCAAAGAGACGGTGTTCAAGTTCTCTGGTAGAATGCCCTGATTTTATTTTAATCACACTCACAACCATAAGCTATTTTCTGTAATTAGCTTCCCATTAACTTGTAAATAATGATCTTGTTGTGAGTTTATTTTCCTGAAATAATGAATACAAATTAGCTAAAGTTAAAACGTTGTCAGCTATATGATATGCTCATTATTTGAGCTGGCTAGACAGCTAACTTAACGCTAACTTAGTCTTGAAATCTTTGGTTGTTTAGCACACAACGACCGTACTCACTCTGTTTTAGCATATGGCGTCACATGTGAATCCTTAAAGAGATGGGTGGGGCTAAGGCTTAAGAGGGTGTGAATGATGCTGAATGGGTGTAGACAAAGAAGAGCTGTCCAGTAGGTGTACCAAAATTATTCAAGGGCCATTTTCTCAAAAGTGGGGTAACAAGTTTATCAACTTTCAAAGCAGAATTACTTTCCCATTGTTCCTCATCTGTAGTGTATGATATACCATGCTCTAGCTCTGAGTCTCTACTTTTATCCAATGTAAAAAACACAATTTCAAATTTTGCTACATAAGATCGAATCGAGCCAGTCGGTCACAATTAATAAAAAATGAAAAGCTGAAATGTCTTGAATCAATAGGTATTCAACCCCTTTGTTATGGCAAGCCTAAATAGGTTCAGGAGTAAAAATGTGCTTAACAAGTCACATAATAAATTGCATGGACTCACTCTGTGTGCAATAGTGTTTAACATTATTTTTGAATGACCCACTCATACAATTATCTAAGGTCCCTCAGTCGAGCAGTGAATTTCAAACACAAATTCAACCATAGACCAGGGAGGTTTTCCAATGCCTCGCAAAGAAGGGCACCTATTGGTAGATGGGTAGAAATAAATAAAAAAAAGCAGACAATGAATATCCCTTTGAGCATGGTGAAGTTATTAATTACACGTTGGATGGTGTATCAATACATCCAGTCACTACATACAGCGTTTCCCAAACTCGGTCCTCGGGACCACAAGGTGTGCACATTTTGTTTTTTTCCATAACACTACACAGCTGATTAAAATTATCAAAGCTTTATGATTAGTTGATTATTTGAATCAGCCGTTTAGTACTAGGACAAAAAATCTAAATATGCACCCCTTGGGGTCCCTAGGACCAAGTTTGAGAAACCCTGCACAAACCCAACGCATGTATCTTTGTAGTGCTCAGTTGCCGGAGAGGAAGGAAGCCACACAACACATCACAAAGTACCACTCTGGGAGACAAATTCGCCTTCCAGCAGGTCAATAACCTAAAACACATGGCCAAATATACACTGGAGTTGCTTACCAAGATGACATTGAATGTTCCTGAGTGGTGTAATTACAGTTTTGACTTAAATCAGCTGCGTAGCAATGATCAACAACCAACTTGACAGAGATTCAAGAATTAAAAAAATAATGATGTGCAAATATTGCACAATCCATGTGTGAAAGCTCTTACCCAGAAAGACTTACAGCTGTAATCGCTGCCAAAGGTGATTCTAACGTGTATTGATTCATGGGGTTGAATACTTATGTAATCAAGATATATTAGTGTTTAATTTTTCATAATTTTCTTTACAAATGTTTGAATTTTTCTTCCACTTTGACAATACAGATTATTTTGTGTAGATCGTTGACACAAAATTACAATTAAATCATTTTCAATCCCAACTTGTAACGCAACAAAATGTGGAAAAAGTCAAGGGGTGTGAATACTTGGCACTGTATGTCTGTTTTTTATTAAAATGTTCCATTGCCATATGTAATGCTTGAGTGTGTAAAGCTTAGGAGCATCGCTAGCATCAGCGCTGCACTGATGATCTCAACAGCTGTTTCTGTTATGTTAAAGGAACTGTCCAGTGTTTCCAGATTTCTATAAAATATGACCTATGGTTAATTACAATATGGTTGAAATAGTGTTCCTTCCAAAAGCAGCATTTAGGTGTTTGAATGGTGTGGGCGAACTGCGTACCCCTAACAACAGAATGATGTAGACATATACCCGCCATTAAAAATATTAATGTGAGTAGACCGCTGATTGGCCAGCTCAGCCAATGAGCCAACATGACATCATGTTCTATTAGGAAATAGCAAGTATTTTTTTAAACAGTCTGTTTGAGATACAAGTTTGAGGTGGGGTTTTTTAAATGTTTTTTAATTTTTATTATTTATGCTATGGCCACAAATACGAGTATAGGATGAGTCAACAACATTATTTGGGTATGAATATATGAATATACATTTTTAGAAGATATATTTTCACTGGACAGTTACTTTAACAGAACGACTATAGGTCAAAGTATATACTTTTAGCCAATACATGTATAATACACTTTTTATTACAGAAGGAATCTTATTGCGTGTAGGTGCGTGTGTGTGATTTCCCAGTATGTGTATGAGTAACAGTCCAAACCTCAAAGGATTGACTCGACACAGCACAGAATGTCCTCAGACACACATGTGCACATGTATACACACTAAAGCTCAGTCTCTTTCTATTTCACTCCCCCCCAGCTGGGCTCCCCCCTAGGGCCAAAGAGTATGTGTGCGTGTGCCAGCAACAGGTTGGCAAGGCGCCACTGGATCTGAGGTCCAGGTTCAGCTCACTGGGTTACTTAACAGGATTTGACCTAATAAAACCCACACTATCACCCAGCGCACGCACACACACACACACGCGCACACACTATCCCCTAATATGACCTTGTGTTGATGAAAAAAACAACAGGGCAGCGTTCTCTAACACTCTGTCACTTGTGTTACTAGAGACTGGGGGAAATCCAGCCAAGCAGATGAAATCTAATCAAGTTAAAGATTTGAGGCAGCCGGAGAGACATGTCTACACAGCCTTCTCACTGACCCTGTGGACACACTTTTACATTTTAGTCATCCCTAATCCAGAGCGACTTAAAGGAGCAATTAGGGTGAAGTGCCTTGCTCAAAGGGCACATCGACATATTTTTCACCTAGCCAGCCTAGAGATTCGAACCAGCAACCTTTTGACTATTGGCCCAACGCTTTTAACTGTGATTACTTCAGGAAAAGAAACTTGGGACTACTTTACTTCTACTATAAACTGCACACAGAGCAGCCTAGAGATAAAATAAGAGCTAAGAACTAGGGAACTATCCTACCATCACTCATCAGTGGGACTTGGGAAACATCACCTGAAAGCTACAGGTCCAGTTCGAAACCAATACTGTGACCTGATCCCTAGGCCCTTGCTTCTCCATCTGAGAGCGTAGTCTTAGGGGCATAGACAACAAGTACGTAGAGACGGGGCCATGGTATGGGTTTGGAATCAGGCCGCAGCGGAGCTGTAGCAGAGCTAGAAAGGAAGTAGAGGATCCAGTATATTGTTGTCTATGGGCTGTGTCCATACCTTCAGCAGTGAGATCATACAGACGCTCTTTATACCCAGAGAGGTCTGGGGGACACAGAGAGAGACACACACATATGGGTTAATGGAACATACACACAAAGAGTTTGGTCACACGCACGCATGCACACAAACACACACACATATTCTGGTGCACACGCACAGATGTCTCGCAAACCCACACACAATCCCGGATATTGCCCTGTTGACATCAGCTAAAAGTGACAGCCAGTCAGCCAGTCAGCCAGTCAGACACACTACCGAAGCCCAACAATACCAGTTTGAGACACAAAGAACCAAAAGGATAACCCTTTGAAGAGAACCTTTTCGGTTACAGGTAGAACCCTGTTGAGATTCATGTAGAACCCTTTACACAGAGGGTTCTACATGGAACCAAAGAGATCTACCTGGAACCTAAATGAGTTCTCTTATGGACAGCCAAATAACCCTTTTGGAACCCTTTTTTCTAAGAGTGCAGAAGAGAACTCTTTGACCCCAACACCACTTAGCAATAGGCCAACTGTAATTCCATTGATATCACATTTTTTAAAACTATGTACCCCTTTCAATGCACACACACGCATATGCACTCACACATGCACACACACTCTCAGTGACCATTTTCTGTCTGAGATCATAACCTAGAGATTACCCAGGCAGGAGGAAGGGGGGATTAGATAACAGTATGCCTGGAAACTAGTGATGCACTGATATTAAATTTTTGGCCGATACCGATATCAGATATTTTCTTTGCTAAAAAAAACGATACCTATACCGATAACCGATATTTAAAATTTTAGCAGCCGTTTAAGAATTCTAGTACAGTTAAATAGTTAACACACACACACATGGACGCAGCGGTCTAAGGCACTGCATCTCAGTGCAAGAGGCGTCACTTCAGTCCCTGGTTCGAATCCAGGCTGTATCACATCCTGCCGTGATTGGGAGTTACATAGGGCGGCGCACAATTGGCCCAGCGTCGTCCGGGTTTGGTCGGGGTAGGCCATCATTGTAAATAAGAATTTGTGCTTATCTGACTTGCCTAGTTAAATAAAGGTTACACACACACTCACACACCACACTGACCAAATAGTTATTTTGTTGGCATTTACGTATGTCCCCATTACCAGTAAAACATAATCAAAACCTATTTCTTTAACTTACAGTGAGTAGACTAGCACCAATACAACCAACCTGAAAAAAATGACCAGTAGAAACTGCAGTCATTTTCATTATTCTTAGCAATGATTTAGGAATCCTTTAGGAATCCAGCAAGTACAGTGAGGGAAAAAAGTATTTGATCCCCTGCTGATTTTGTACGTTTGCCCACTGACAAAGAAATGATCAGTCTATAATTTCCCTCATTAAAATGCAAATCAATTTATTACATTTTTCACATGTGTTTTTTTGGTTGTTATTCTGTCTCTCACTGTTCAAATAAACCTACCATTAAAATTATAGACTGATAATTTCTTTGTCAGTGGGCAAGCGTACAAAATCAGCAGGGGATCAAATACTTTTTTCCCTCACTGTACTTGCTGTGCTGTTTCGTTGTTAATTTGTTCAGTCGTTTCATTCATACTATGGAACGCCGTGACGTGTCAAATAAGCTTGTTGACCAATCAGGACCTGAATATGACTGCGCCTCACATAATAATTTAATGCGTTCATACATTTTTTACGCAGTTATACACATCGATTACACTGTCACTCCTATTTCATATGTCACAACGATTCATCGATACGTATTCATCGATACGTATCTCGCGCACCTACAGTGCTGGTCATAAAAAAAAGCTAGCTAGCTCATGGATGCAAACAATGTTCTTCCCCAAAAACACAGCAAAATGACAATCTGTTTCAGTAGATAGCTAGGTGTCATCTAAAATAACCCTAAATTATATTTGATTAATGGTGGTCGGACCGATCTACGTGAAGCTAGCCACAATAAGAATTAGCCACAATAGTGGATTTTGCGGTTAGCCTTCAAAATAAAAGTATGTCATTGACAGTGACGCAAATGAATACAAATAGGAGAATTATGCCATAATTGAATCGATCATGCTAACCGAGGTTGGAATGTTGTTATATAAAATCAACAAAAGACAATTTGTTAATTTGACAAAAATCTGTTGAAATCACACTGTATGTATTATACTTTAGAATTGCATTGCGGGCATACTTATTTCACTGTACAGCCTTACCTACAGATTGTAGATCAATGACATGGGGTATCAGTCTACTCAGTGACACCCAGAGAACATTAGCATCGTAGCTCTTATTGCGGGACTGAAACAACTGTGAATTGAGCCACATTTATTATCAACCTATGTGTATTGAACACTATTCCCAAGGAAAAACAATACCGCGTGGATGTTTTGGAGTCTGATAACTCTGAGGAGGACGTTGGGAAAAATATATTGGGTATTGAGTAGACTGATACCCCATTTCATTGATCCCCAATCCTTAGGTAAAGCTGTACAGTACAATATGAATGTCAATACACACAATAGGCTGACTGGGGAGGTGATTTCACACAGTCACAGTCCCGCGATAAGAGCTACAACGCTAATATTTGCGTCAACTCTTCACAGTTGTGTTCTGTGGGTGCAACCAAGTAGACTGAAACCCCATTTTATTGCTTCACATTCCAACCTTGTTTAACATTATCTCGTCTACATATGGCATGATTCCACCAATTGTAACCTTCTGCATCACTTTCAAAGAGGTACTTTTATTTTGAAGACAAACCGCAAATTCCACTGTTGTGCCTAATCTTTATTGTGGCTAGCTTCACAACACATACCCCGGTCCGGTCGAGCGCCACTAACCAGATGAAGCTAGCTTGCTGCTTATAACGTTAGCTTTGGGCAACAGGGTTAAGTAGCTGGCTAGCTATTTATTTTCATGAACTGAAGTTCAATTTCAATAGGCGAACAACAAGTGGCTACCTAGCTAATACTTACCCACAAGGATTCTTAAATCATTGCTAAGAATAATGAAAATGACTGCAGTTTCTACTGGTCATTTTTTTCAGGTTGGTTGTATTGGTGCTAGTTACCCCAGAAGTTGCGGTCGAACAAATAATGGTTTATTACCAACGCGGTATTGTGAACACATCGTTCGTGGCCGGTGTTTGCAGACTTTTTTGTACAGCTTTGACAGTGCTACTGATAGTAGTGGCTTTCACGTGCAAATTCCGAACACACAACATTCTTTAATAGAACTGTTATTTGACGTGTCAAATGAAAAGCCTATTTGACGCTCAAATAGTGTTATTTGACGTGTATCTTTTTTGACACGCAAAGACCCAAACGGCGTTCCATAGTATGTTGTGAAGCTAATAGCAGTGACGCTATTACTGTGTAACACTGGTAGTGCACCAGTGCTCGACCGGGCAGCGAAAGCCAACATCACCCACGACAGAGAACGGTTGATTGTCAAGGGCAATGAATCCCATTATCTTGGCGTCAATGGATTTCGCCTTTGAGTTGTCTCGCTGAAATGTTCCTACTCTTTCAAATGACTGCTCGATCCACACAGCAGACATTTTGGGCTAGGTTAGAAATGCTGTGTTGAACGTGTGGCGCAACATTTTACGTGCGTCATTACGTCATGTACCTACGTTATATAGGTATGCACGTCAACTTTGACATCGGTTTTGCACATTGGCGTTATACTAGACATCGGGCCGATACCGATGTTGGCATTTTTAGCTAATATCGGCTGATTCTGATATGTTCACTGATATATTGTGCATCCCTACTGAAGACATCCCATGGTTTAACAGTGGACAATCTGACTCTGTGCCCTAAATGTGAGTGAGAATGAATGAAACAAAATGGCGGCATGCATTATTTACCCATGGCATATGCAACATTAGCACAGCCAAATATATAGTTTACTATACTGCTAGAAGAAGCAGCATGTGTGCTATAGTACACGCTAAGGAAATGACATAGTTGGGTGACAGGTGGGTTAAACCATGTGGAGGGTGAGGATAGGGGTGTGGGTTAGGGTTAGATACAGTATGTGGCGACAGACTATATTTAAGGCCTAAAACCTGTCAGTCTCAATTACCCTTTAACCCTTCCCCTCCTCTCCTCACCCAGTTTGTCATTGGAGGTGATGATGTCAGAGGGGGGAGGGCCTGGGTCGATGGCAGCCATGATGCCCAGAGGGTCCAGCTGTGCTACGTGGTGACCCCGAATCTACAAGGGGGCAGGGGGAAAGTTCGAAAGAAGGGAGGGAACAAATTAAAATATGAAAAATAAACGAAACAGCAAAAGATAGCAGAGGGGAGGAAAGAAAAATAAAAAAGAGGTGAAAGAAAATAAATCCAGAAAGCAAGAAGGAGGGAAAAAGAGAAAAATATAAAGAATAAACGAAGGGAGAACAGAGGAAGAAGAAAGGTTAACAAATAAGTAGCTTAATCAGAGTTGGCACACACACGGCAGCGAGGCGAGGCAGGCGGGTGCACGTTTCTCACCAACTTTTTTCAAGCCCACCATTACTGGGGCCTCATCAAAGTCTACAACACTGATGTCCAGAGGGTCCAGCTTGGCTATGTGGTGCCCCCGCACCTAGACACATACAGGGCAATGACACTCAGTGTGTGTGTGTGTGTATGTGTGTGTGTGTGTGTGTCTGTTGTATAATATAATGTGCATAAGTGTGTGTGTTCAGAGGAACCTCCTAAACACAGGTATTACACTCAGTGTGTGTGTGCAGTACCTGGTATGCTCGTACAAGCGACTGTACAGCCAGATGGTCCTCCACTAGCTTCTCCACGTTAGGTTGCACCCCGACCATCGCCTGGGCGTTAGCCAATCCCAGAGCAACACCACCCAGAGGAGGAGGGCTCTGATAGGCTGCGCCTGGTGGCGCCCCCGCATTGGCATTCCGGAAGAAAATATCCCATGACTGCAGAGTGAGAGAGAGAGAGAGAGAGAGAGAGAGAGAGAGAGAGAGAAGAACAGAAAGAGGGCTTGGTTAGAAAACCATCAATCCAGGTATGCCAGGTATTTACCAATAAATGTCATGGTAAAATGGTAATTACACTGTAAAAACCTATGAATTACTTTTGCTTCTTTGGGATTCATTTAAAACCTAGCACCACTACAAGACACCATTTGGTACCAGGTAGTTACCAACTGCATTGCCTAATATTATCTATTGATCTTAGGTCGCCAAGCCACATTGAGTAACTTTAGAGCAACTGACCCTAAAAAACAACTTCTCATTTAGAAAACAGCCTGTGGCATCGACATGTCATAAACATAAACTCAACAAATAAAGAAACATCCTCTCACTGTCAACTGCATTTATTTTCAGCAAACTTAACATGTGTAAATATTTGTATGAACATAAGATTCAACAACTGAGACATAAACTGAACAAGTTCCACAGACATGTGACTAACAGAAATAGAATAATGTGTCCCTGAACAAAGGGGGGGTAAAATCAAAAGTAACAGTCAGTATCTGGTGTGGCCACCAGCTGCATTAAGTACTGCAGTGCATCTCCTCATGGACTGCACCAGATTTGCAAGTTCTTGCTGAGAGATGTTACCCCACTCTTCCACCAAGGCACCTGCAAGTTCCCAGACATTTCTGGGGGGAATGGCCCTAGCCCTCACCCTCCGATCCAACAGGTCCCAGACGTGCTCAATGGGATTGAGATCCGGTCTCTTCGCTGGCCATGGCGGTACACTGACATTCCTGTCTTGCAGGAAATCACACACAGAACGAGCAGTATGGCTGGTGGCATTGTCATGCTGGAGGGTCATGTCAGGATCAGCCTGCAGGAAGGGTACCACATGAGGGAGGAGGATGTCTTCCCTGTAATGCACAGTGTTGAGATTGCCTGCAATGACAACAAGCTCAGTCTGATGATGCTGTGACACACCGCCCCAGACCATGACAGACCCTCCACCTCGATCCCGCTCCAGAGTACAGGCCTCGGTGTAACGCTCATTCCTAAGACGATGAAAGTGAATCCGACCATCACCCCTGGTGAGACAAAATCGCAACTCGTCAGTGAAGAGCACTTTTTGCCAGTCCTGTCTGGTCCAGCGACGGCGGGTTTGGCCCCTAGGCGACGTTGTTGCCGGTGATGTCTGGTGAGGACCTGCCTTACAACAGGCCTACAAGCCCTCAGTCCAGCCTCTCTCAGCCTATTGCGGACAGTCGGAGCACTGATGGAGGGATTGTGCGTTCCTGGTATAACTCGGGCAGTTATTGCCATCCTGTACCTGTCCCGCAGGTGTGATGTTTGGATGTACCGATCCAGTGCAGGTGTTGTTACACGTGGTCTGCCACTGCGAGGACAATCAGCTGTCCGTCCTGTCTCCCTGTAGCTCTGTCTTAGGCGTCTCACAGTACGGACATTGCAATTTATTGCCCTGGCCACATCTGCAGTCCTCAGGCCTCCTTGCAGCATGCCTAAGGCACGTTCACGCAGATGAGCAGGGACCCTTGGCATCTTTCTTTTGGTGTTTTTCAGAGTCAGTAAAAAGGCCTCTTTAGTGTCCTAAGATTTCATAACTGTGACCTTTATTGTCTACCGTCTGTAAGCTGTTAGTGTCTTAACGACCGTTCCACAGGTACATGTTCATTAATTGTTTATGGTTCATTGAACAAGCATGGGAAACAGTGTTTAAACACTTTACAATGATCTGTGAAGTTATTTGGATTTTTACGAATTATCTTTGAAAGACAGGGTCCTGAAAAAGGGACAATTCTTTTTTCGCTGAGTTTATATTCTACTGTCAAAATTGACTACAAAGTAGAAATAGGATAATTTTGGTCATAAAGTCAGTCTTGTCCGAAACATGGTTTTGTAAGACTTGTGGTCGTGACTGCATCACAACACAAATGAAGGTTGGGTTTGTTTTAATCCTGCCCACAGCTGGCAGCACACAAGAAATCATCAATTCGGAAATCATCCTTGGATATCCATAATGGGCTAGTTAGGGACCTTAGGTACAGTGGGGGAAAAAAGTATTTAGTCAGCCACCAATTGTGCAAGTTCTCTCACTTAAAAAGATGAGAGAGGCCTGTAATTTTCATCATAGGTACACTTCAACTATGACAGACAAAATGAGGAAAAGAAATCCAGAAAATCACATTGTAGGATTTTTTTTATGAATTTATTTGCAAATTATGGTGGAAAATAAGTATTTGGTCAATAACAAAAGTTTATCTCAATACTTTGTTATATACCCTTTGTTGGCAATGACAGAGGTCAAATGTTTTCTGTAAGTCTTCACAAGGTTTTCACACACTGTTGCTGGTATTTTGGCCCATTCCTCCATGCAGATCTCCTCTAGAGCAGTGATGTTTTGGGGCTGTCGCTGGGCAACACGGACTTTCAACTCACTCCAAAGATTTTCTATGGGGTTGAGATCTGGAGACTGGCTAGGCCACTCCAGGACCTTGAAATGCTTCTTACGGCCACTCCTTCTTTGCCCGGGCGGTGTGTTTGGGATTATTGTCATGCTGAAAGACCCAGCCACGTTTCATCTTCAATGCCCTTGCTGATGGAAGGAGGTTTTCACTCAAAATCTCACGATACATGGCCCCATTCATTCTTTCCTTTACACGGATCAGTCGTCCTGGTTCCTTTGCAGAAAAACAGCCCAAAGCATGATGTTTCCACCCCCATGCTTCACAGTAGGTATGGTGTTCTTTGGATGCAACTCAGCATTCTTTGTCCTCCAAACACGACGAGTTGAGTTTTTACCAAAAAGTTCTATTTTGGTTTCATCTGACATTCTCCCAATCCTCATCTGGATCATCCAAATGCTCTCTAGCAAACTTTAGACGGGCCTGAACATGTACTGGCTTAAGCAGGGGGACACGTCTGGCACTGCAGGATTTGAGTCCCTGGCGGCGTAGTGTGTTACTGATGGTAGGCTTTGTTACTTTGGTCCCAGCTCTCTGCAGGTCATTCACTAGGTCCCCGTGTGGTTCTGGGATTTTTGCTCACCGTTCTTGTGATCATTTTGACCCCACGGGTGAGATCTTGCGTGGAGCCCCAGATCGAGGAAGATTATCAGTGGTCTTGTATGTCTTCCATTTCCTAATAATTGCTCCCACAGTTGATTTCTTCAAACCAAGCTGCTTACCTATTGCAGATTCAGTCTTCCCAACCTGGTGCAGGTCTACAATTTTGTTTCTGGTGTCCTTTGACAGCTCTTTGGTCTTGGCCATAGTGGAGTTTGGAGTGTGACTGTTTGAGGTTGTGGACAGGTGTCTTTATACTGATAACAAGTTCAAACAGGTGCCATTAATACAGGTAATGAGTGGAGGACAGAGGAGCCTCTTAAAAAGAAGTTACAGGTCTGTGAGAGCCAGAAATCTTGCTTGTTTGTATGTGACCAAATACTTATTTTCCACCATAATTTGCAATAAATTCATAAAAAATCCTACAATGTGATTTTCTGGATTTTTTTTCCTAATTTTGTCTGTCATAGTTGAAGTGTACCTATGATGAAAATTACAGGCCTCTCTCATTCCTCTGAGGAATACAGAGAATTCGTGTAGAGGGTCTATGCCCCTAATATATGTACTATCAGACTCCATAATTATTTGAAGGCTATAAGCCCATAATTGTATCCAGTGGGTATAGCCAAGATTGAGAGCCTTGCGTCACCCCTCAGAATATTTTAAGACGCACGTGTCTAGGTTTACCGTTATGCAATTATTAAGAGGCTTAACCCTCAGCTCAGAGATGCAGTTAGAAGACTACGGTTTGTATCCATTTAAAAATATTTAGGTTTATTACTGTTACGCAATAAGAATACAATTAACAAATGGTACATACCAGAAATCTTCACAATGAAAATAAAACAGCATAGAAAATTCACCACTATGACATACAAGCGTATATCAGGAGGTCGGTTTACCAATGACTCCATGAACGCTTAAACCCAGCTTTTATTTTTCCATAAGCGCCAAATCCCAGTATCTCCAATCATCTAATTAACATCACTTTGCATGGCTCAAAACATTAAAACAAAGGCATGAAAACAGCACACACATTGTTGGATATAACTCTTTTCTAAATTATAGCTCCACTTTGAACTACGCGCCGTCCAACGAACAGAATAACAGTTTCTCTGTAACAATAAATCCATATCACTTACAGTACAATGAAATATATCAAAATTCATAGGTCTTTATGAACTCCTGAAACAATCCAAATCTGACAATTTAATTCACACAGTAACATTAATTTTGTCAATTCAAGTTTCATAAGTCTTCACCTCTCCTGGTTTCAGTGACCCTGGAACTTCTGTGGGAATGTCTCTTCATTGAGATTGCCACAGATGGTCTGTCATTCTACCAATGCCATAAATTGTGATTGTTATCATGCTGGGCCTTGGCGCCAGCAAGTCGCTAGATGCATCTTCATCACTGGCCTTCATCATCGTTCAGTCTTTATTTTTCCACTACACATATACGAATATTGAAAGCATTTAAAATATTTACAAAATGCTGTCTCATTTCCCTAACTATCCCCAGAGATAGGCTATCGAAAGCCAACCAACTTTGCCACGGTCGCACACCAGTTAGATTAAGCTAATTGGCTAAATAATTCAGCGAATTCTCCCACCTGCGAGCACACACAAGACACCCACATCAAACCACACTCCAAAACCAACTTACGTTTTAATTCAATCATGGCTGCTAGCATTTCTTAATCAACCAAATCTAAAATGAGGCCAAAGGAGGAAGTGCAGTCGCCCCTTTAAACTAATTTAGCAGGGGAGAAAACAAACACTTAATATACATTTTGTGCATTTCTCTTTTGGATGTGACCCATGCCATATCAGTCACAGTGAGTGCTTTTGAATAGGCTTTGCAATATTTGCAGGTTTTAATCTGATCAAAACGCTGTCATTGAGCCAAAAACTGCTCTACAATACACAAATCTTGATGTACAATAACATGCAGTTACACGTTCATTTAAACTGTCACACCAGCCTTCGCTTTGGCTCCCCCCTGTCCAGCTCAGGCATTCGGTGTCGCCGGCCTTCTAGCTGCTGCCGAACCTGCTGCTGGCAAACGCCCATCACTCAACAACCCCGGACTTGTGTGTGTAATGATGACGAGACCTGGTTCCAATCCCCCCTCTATCACTGTATTTATACTCCCTCTGTCATTTGTCTTTGTCGGTGATGCCGAAAACAGAGGACGCGGCGAGGTGGTGTAAATGGAGTCCCTAGAGAAAGCAAGAACAAGATGGTTGTCAGGAGTAGTGCAGTATTATCATAAGGAGACGTATACTTGGAAAACAGAGGAGGAATGGAGGGAAAAAGAGAGGGAGAGGAGGTCTGAGAGAGAGGGAAGAAGAGGGTGAGCTTGAGTCAGAAATGGTGGAAAAAAGGGAGATGGTTTGTTAAAGAAGAATAGTAGAAAGTGTAAGCAGAGGGAGCTGAAGACAGGAGGAGAAATGGAAGTGAATGAGGGTGAAGTATCGGAGGTGGTAGGTGTGGTGAAGTTATCGGAGACCGAGGTATGCACCGAGGGTCAGGAAAAAGATGAGTCTGTGACAGTAGGAGTGAAGTTTATGGAAAAAGTGGAGTCTTGCCTTTTGGCTGATCCATTTGTGGTTTCACGGTGGGTGAAAAAAAAAAAAGAGTTGGGTAATGTGGAATCGATGAGGGTAACCAGAAGTGAATGCTCTCAGAGTAAAACAAATGGGGGCAAGAAAAGTGAATTGTTTTGCTCTCAAGAAAAGGGCACCAATGAAAGGAGTGATAACTGGGGTAGCAGTAAATATAAAAGTTGACCAGCTGAGGGGAAGGATTCCCGGTGTATGTGATGCTCGTTGTTTGATGTGACGGAGACAGGGTGGCGATAGTGGGTAAACAGAAGAGTCATTGTCTGTTCTTTAGAGTTTTGAAGTTGAGTCTTTGCCCGACAAAGTGAAGTTAGGATATATAAGTTATCCTGTATGAGCGTATGTGCCGAATACATTACGATGTTACAGGTGTCAAGCTAATGGGCATGTGGCAGCAGTGTGTAGGAGGGAGGGTCCAATGTGTGAGAAGTGTGCAGAAGGGCATGATACAAAGGAATGTGTAGCATTGGGGAAAGTATGTGTTAATTGTAGGGGTGCCCATGGAGCTGGGGATCAGAAATGTCCTGTGCGAGAGAGGCAGGTTGAGGTTTCCAGGGTTAGAGTAGTGCAGAAGTTGTCGTATGCTGAGGCAGTGAAGAAAGTAGAGGAAGATGGGTCAAGGGGGAAGAGTGTTGAGAGTAGTAGAGATATACCAGTACAGAGGGACAGGCCAAAAAGTGGTATACGTTTCAGTAAGATTGGATTTTTAGCATGTATAGTAATGGTTATCAACTGTACTGCAGGGATGGAACGAAAGTCGCAGAAAATTGAGGTTGTGATGGCAGCTGCAGAGAGGTATTTGGGTGTGTGAGACTTGACATCAGAAGAGTTACAGGGTGTGTTAAGTGGTGATGTCCCATCCTTTCAGGATGATGACACGAGGTAGGAATAAATACATTTTATTAGTGGAGTAGGGTGGTGTTAATTTTAAATCATTTTGAAATGAGTGAGTGTAGTGTTAGATGGTAGGGTATTTATTTATTATATTTGTATTTTTCAAGCAAAGTATAAATGAGTTGTACTCCAGTCTAGTAGGTGGCGGTAATGCAACAAATTGGATGCCAACTGCCGTTAAACCTCATAGAAGAAGAAGAAGTCTTTGTCGGTCATTGTAAATGTTGCTTGTTTTCCTACTATTTCCTGAGTACTTTATTATTTTTCACTTTGGGTTTCGTCCTGCTTTTAGATATATATAGTGCTTAATAAATGCAGAAGTTCTAAACCTGCGACTGCGTCCTGCCTACTCCTCTCTGCACTTGTGACAGAATGACCAACCCAAGAGAACAGCACCCCAGCTTTGACGGCACCCCAGCTCACTGTAGGGTGTTTCTCCTGCAGTGTGACCTCCACCTTGCCCGTCATGCCTCCCTCCGAGAGGGACAAGGTGGCCTTTGTGATCTCGGGGCTGACAGGTGGGACTCTGGAGTGGCTGCACGTCGTCTGGGAGAGGGATGGTTCAGAAGTGCAGTCCTACGAGCGCATGACCCAACTCTTCCGTGCAGTTTCGACCACCCTACAGAGAGCCGAGAGGGAGGTGAGCGTCTCCTTCGTCTACGCCAGGGGTCCAGGACAGTGTCTGAGTACGCTCTGGATTTCCGGACAGTGGCTGCGTCCACTGGCTGGAACGACCAGGCCCTGTTTACGTTTTTCCACTGCGGGCTACAGGCGGACGTCCAGACCGAGCTGGCCTGTCGCGATGAGGACCTCACGCTGGACTAGCTCATCGCCATGGCCATCCGCCTGGATAATTTCCTGCGTGCCTGTCATCGCCCATCCCGGGGGGGGGGATGTCTCTCCCAGGAACCTCCAGCGAGACTGAGCCCATGGAGGTGGGCACGACGCACCTTCCCCCAGAGGAACGTCAACGCCGCCATCAACAGGGTCTGTCAAAACAGACCTGACATGAGTAAAGATGGAAGAGCAGAGGGTCAGTGCAGTACGGTCGTGCCCTGTTCCATCCAACATAAAGGCGGTGCAGTGCTTCTTAGGTTTTGCCAACTATTTCAGGCGCTTCATTAGGGGTTTCAGCACAGTGGTGGCCCCTCTCACCTCCCTCTTGAAGGGAGGTCCTAGACAGCTGAGCTGGACTGAGGAGGCCAACGAAGCCTTCTGTGCGCTCAAGGAACTTTTTTACAAACTCACCTGTTCTGGCTCATCCTGACCCGTCTCTGCCCTTCATCGTGGAGGTGGACGCCTCCGAGGTTGGAGTAGGGGCTATTCTCCTCCAACTCACTGGATTGCCACCTAAACTCCATCTATACGCCTTCTACTCACGGAAGCTGTCTCCCGAGGAGCGGAATTACAACCTGGGGGATCGTGAGTTGCTGGCTGTCAAGAAGGCGCTGGAAAACATGGCGGCAACTGGCTGGGGGGTGCTCAACACCCATTCCTTGTTTGGACATACCACCGGAACCTAGAGTATATCGAGCAGCGAAGAGGCTGAACCCGCGTCATTCCAGGTGGGCCCTATTCTTTGCCAGGTTTGACTTTACCCTCTCCTACCGGCCAGGATCTAAGAACGTCGAGGCCGATGCGTTGTCCCGGGTGCATGACACAGAGGATCAGAGGGAGAAAGTGACATCCATTATTCCCCTGTCCCGCATTGTGGGTCCTGTCGTGGCATACCTACGTGCCCTCTGATGTGCAGGACCATCTCCTCACCTGGGCACATGCAGCACCTGTGTCGGGGCACCCGGGGTATAGCCCATACTATCGACTGTCTCTCCGCCAAGTACTGGTGGCCCACCTTAGCCCAGGACGTCCGGGTTTACGTCTCTTCCTGCTCCACCTGCGCACAGAGCAACACACCGAGACACCTCCCCTCTGACAAACTCCACCCGCTGTCGGTTCCACAACAACCCTGGTCCCATCTCTCCGTGGATTTTGTCACAGATCTTCCCCCCTCATAGGGGCACACCACCATCCTGGTCGTTGTGGACCGGTTTTCCAAAGCCTGTTGTTTGATTCCTCTGCCTGGTCTCCCTACAGCCATGCAGACCGCGGAGGCTCTCTTCTCTCAGGTCTTCTGGCACTACGGGATCCTGGAGAACATTGTGTCTGACCGTGGCCCTCAGTTCACCGTGTCTGGAAGGCCTTCATGGAACAACTGGGGGTCATGGTCAGCCTCACCTCCTAGTACTGTCCCCAATCAAATGGGCAGATGGAAAGGATAAATCAGGAACTGGGTAAGTACCTTCGTAGTTACTGTCAGGACCGGCCGGGGGGGAGTGGGCTGCATTTCTGCCTTGGGCAGAATATGCACAAAACTCCCTCTGTCACTCCTCCACTAACCTCACACCCTTTCTGTGTGTTCTAGGCTATCAGCCGGCCCTGGCACCGGAGTCAGATCGAGGCTCATGCGATGGACGATTGGTGCCGGCGCGCCAAGGAGGTATGGAACACAGTGCACACCCTTCTTGAGGACGACGCACTGGAGGAGACGGCGCAGGCTGATCGTCACTGCAGTGTGGCCCCGGTCTTTCACCCTGGGAGCCAGGGTCTGGCTTTCTACAAAGGATCTGCCCCTCCGCCTGCACTGCCGGAAGCTGAGCCTGCGGTTTCTGGGGCCGTTCAATAACCTGAGGAGAGTCAATGAGGTGACGTACAGATTACAGCTTCCCGTCAATTACCGTATCCCACCCTCATTTCATGTCTCTCCCCTCAGGCCGGTGGCAGCTGGTCCCTTAGGTAGTGCTGGACCCCACTATGCACCTCCCCTCCCTTGGACGTCGAGGGTGCCCCGGCGTTCTCCGTCCGCAGCCTGTTGGACTCACGGCGCCATGGGAGTCTCTCCAGTACCTGGTCGACTGGGAAGAGCATGGTCCCGAAGAGCGGTGCTGGTTTCCGGTGCGGGACGTCCTGGACCGTTCTCTCATTCGGGACCACAGGCGTCGTCCCGACCGACCCGCACCGCATCTCCGGCGTCGTCCCCAAGCTGCTAGCTGCTGCCAAACCTGCTGCTGGCAAATGCCCTTCACTCATCAACCCCGGACTTGTCTCGTCATCATTACACACACCTGGTTCCAATCCCCACTCTATCACTGTATATATACACACTCGCTCTGTCATTTGTCTTTGTCGGTCATTGTAAATGTTGCTTGTTTTCCTGAGAGGAATCTCTCCTACTATTTCCTGAGTACTTTACTTTATTATTTTGCACTTTGGATTTCGTCCCGCTTTTAGATATATAGTGCTTTAATAAATTCAGTAGTTCTAAACCTGTGACTACCTCCTGCCTACACTTGTGACAAATACCTTGCAATAACATGAACATAGGTAGTACTGCTAGTGAACAGTAGTTTCTAGGGCTTGGTTGATCAGATCAGGCATCTGAGAATGCTTCAAAAGTGGGCCAGCCAGGATTCTTTAGCTGGCTAAATCCTGGGATGCAGTAACACACACCATTTTATAAATCAGGGTTCTGGGATATATAAACTAGAACAAACTGTTAGAACAGCTGTATCACACACCCACAGTCAAACACATAGGATGTATGCAGGCACGTACGCACACACACAAGCAAATTATGAAAAATAATGACAAATACAATTTGATATGAGTTGATTTGACATGCATGTAGGAATGTACAACCACACACGCACATATACATGTAAAACCCCAGACAGACAGACAGACAGACAGACAGACACACACACAAACACAGACACACACACAAACATTCATGATGACGACACGCACAGGCATTGAGTTGGTTCACTGGAGAGGCTTCCAGGCTCTGAACCATGCGGTCAACGACACACACACACACATAAGTGTGTAACTGTTTCTAACTTGGGAGAAGTCTAAAGAGCTTACAGGCTTTAGAGATTAGGCAGTTGTCACTGGAATACCACAGAGAAACCACAACGACTTCTAACTTCAATGCAAATGTATGTGTGTTTGGGGGGGGGGCATGCATGCATGTGTATGCGCATCTGCGTATGCCCCTATAGGCCACACAATATTGCAACTCTCCGCACACACACACACAGACCATCAGCCTCTAAATCAAATGTGTTTGGTCGCGTACACATTTTTGCAGATGTTATCACGGGTGTAGCGAAGTGCTTGGGTTCCTAGCTCCAACAGTGCAGTAATACCTAACAATACACGCAAATCCCAAAAAGAAGTCCATTGTCTTTTGACAGCTACGTCATTCTAACACGACACGTTGCCATAAACTAATGTTCCTAATCAGAAACCTTTTCTTCTAACATCTCACTGGCCTCCTGACACTGAGAATAAATAACAACCTGAGAATAAATAACAACCTCACAAAACACATGGAACAAATCTGTTCTGGAATGACATCCTATTCACATTTTGGAAAGCCATTTTTATTTGTATTTTTATTTATTTAACTTTTTAATAAACTAGGCGAGTCAGTTAAGAACAAATTCTTATTTACAATGATGGTCTACCCCAGCCAAGCCATAACCCGGACGATACTGAGCCAATTGTGCGCCCCGCTATGGGACTCCCAATCACGGCCGGTTGTGATACAGCCTGGAATCAAACTAGGGTCTGTAGTGATGCCTCTAGCACTGAGATGCACTCTAGCACTCTGGATTTGTTAGTCAACTTGTCTATAATTAGATACTATACATGCTCCTTCTCTTCTGTCATTACTTTTTGCCCTAGTAGACTAAATAAACCCTTGCTCACCAGAAAATATGTCACACATCGATAGAATGCTTCAAACTATTTGAGATCTGTAAAGTTCTCTTTCATCTACTTCTCTCGAGCAGCAAAGACATTTAGGGACGGGAGAAAATGCAATAACAAAACAAACAGGAAAGATTTTCCATGCAAATTTTCAGTTTGAATATCAAAACCTCATCAGCATACAAACTTATTTTATGATGAACGTCACCAATGAGCAGACCCTGTTTAGCAGGTGTTACTCTGATGGCCTCCATAGCGAGCGCAAATAGGAGAGGGGACAAAAGACATCCTTGTCTGATACCTCTGTGTGTAGAGTAGATTTTTGCACAGTAGACTGAGGATTTTTTTAAGTTGTCACCTAGACCAAATTTTTGTTAGAGCAAAGAATAGGTAGGACCACTCCACACGGTCAAATACTTTTTCAGCATCTTGGGAGAGCACAAGACCATCCACAGCACTTCGTTGGTAGGCTTGAATAACATTAAGAAGCCGCCTGACATTATTACATGAGCTACGGTCCTTAATGAAGCCAGTTTGGTCCCATTTCACAATTAGTGGCAATAAGTCCTCTAGTCGGGTGGCTAGGATTTTAAAAAGCAATTTTCTATCCACATTCAAAAGAGCAATAGGTCTGTATGAGGAACAAGACTCTGGGCATTTTCCCTTTATGAGAATAAGTGATATGTTAGATTCCCTCAGCGTTTGAGGGATGCGGTCATTTGAAAATGAGTGGTTAAACGTATCAAGCAATGGCTCAAGGATCAGGCCATGGAACTCCTTATAGAACTTACTACAAAACCCGTCTGGTCCTGGGGCCCTACCATTTTGCCATTTCTCAATTGCAAACATTATCTCACCTCTGTTCTTTGGAAATAGTTGGGAGCTCAATCTTAGAAAATAAGTTCTCCATTAGTTGGGTACATCACTACACCAGGTAAAATAAACATGTCAAGTTCCAAAAGGGGGTTTTCCTGCTAGCTAACATGCAGGGGATTTCAAATCTCCAATGTAGACTCTTAAGTCTGCATAATCACCTCATCAAACATATTGCGTATTCGTACAACCGCCGTGGAGTACTCATTGAAGAATGAAACCCTTGGACCTTTGCGTTGAATACCGTCAGATTCGATGCGTCTAGCCGCATCCATAACGTGCTGCTTGTCGGTGAAGTTGTGGAACTTTATAGCCACTGGCCGTGGGCGCTGGTTGGGACCGGGTATCGATGTTTGAGAGAGATGAGCTCTATCCAGCTTCACACGACCAGCCTTAGTATCCATTTGTAGGTAGCCAAGAATCCACTCCTCAAAGAATTTAACTGAATGTGTCCCTTCAGAATTTTCTGAGAGTCCCACCACACGGATATTGCATCTGCGTCCTCGGTTATCCAAGTCATCAATGTGCTCCGCCATTTCACGCACCTGTTTCTCAAGTGCCTTTATCTTAGTGTCCATTGATGTAGTTTAAGTTTCCACAGTAGCAATTCTTCCTTCCACCTCATCAACACGCTTGACAACCTTCTGTAGTTCGGCTGAATGGCCTGCTATTGCCTCCAAGACCGTTCCTATCTTGACATCGATCCCTTTAGCAATGTTATCAGTCATCTTTTGAATCACCAGATCCACAATTGTGTTAGCTACGCTAATGTTAGCTCATCCTGCACATCTACAGGGATGGTGGTTTTGGTCGGGTTCTTAGTAGTTCTGCAGGGCATGTTGTTGTAAACTTTTGAGAAATAGACATCAAGACTCATTGTAGGGTAACTTATTTGCCAAATTCTACCACTTTTTTCAAGCAAAAAAAAATATATAAAGAGAAATTAACGAATGCCATGGGAGCTCTCTGAAACGCTGTGTTTTCTCTACGGCGTCATTTTATCCCCCCCAGGTAATCCTTTCTAACGCGGCTACTTTGAAAGATATGCAGTTCTTTGTGATAAGTGTTGCTAATGCTCTCCACTTTCTGGAGGGCCGAGTTTTAAAATCAGTGGAATCCCCAGTGGAAGCAGAGTGTGATAGCTAAGGAGATGGATACAATTATGGAATTTGAATGCAAATAATGCGGAGGGAGTCAAAAAGAGAACACACAGAAGAAGACTGTTGTATAAAACACCTGTCTTACATCTTCAAACTAAGGGCAACCATGGCATCTGTGAAAGAGAGGGAGAAGCATTGACCCATGTATACGTGTAAGAAAGTCTAGCTAGCTCCATTTTCATATATTGTACGTTTCTAATTTTGTCAGAAAGTCGTTCTCATTGTACTGTTAGCTAGCTAGCTAACGTTAGCTGACTGGCTCGCTAGCTAACGTTACGTGTATGATCTGTGTAGTAATACTATTCGTATCTCAGAGTCATTTGCATTGCTAATTATGGTCTAATGTTAGCTAGCTAGCTAACGTTGAACTTAGCTAGTTGGTTAGTTTTAGCTACCAGCAGATTCATGCAGGGTAGTAACGTTATGAGTTGGGATTATTGTTCATTGTTTAGCTAGCTGCATGTCTTAACAAAATACTCCACTATACAAGTAACAATTTCACTGTATCGTTTACACCTTCTTTATCCTGTGCATGTGACAAAAAAACAGACATGGTAATGTGAAGAAAAACATGACCTGCACCAAAGTCAAATTAGGATTTAACGTTAGGCCAAAGTGACAGTGTCCAAGTTCTAAAATGTTCTGGTAGAATGCCCTGCTTTTATTTAGTCACACTCACAACCATAAGCAATTTTCTGTAATTAGCTCGCCAATAACTTGTAAATAATGATCTTGTTGTGAGTTTATTTTCCTGTAATAACAAATACAAATCAGATAAAGTTAAGATGTTGTCAGCTATTATTTGTTTAGTACGCTACCGTACTCACTCTGTACTCACATGGCCTCAAATTTAAAGAGATGGGTGGGACTAGAGTGGCGCAGTGGTCTAAGGCACTGCATCTTAGTGCAAGAGGCATCACCACAGTCCCACAGTCCGATTCCAGGATGTATCACATCTGGCTGTGATTGGGAATCCCATAGGGTGGCGCAAAATGGCCCAGCGTCGTCTGAGTTTGGCCGTCATTGTAAATAATAATTTGTTCTTAACTGACTTGCCTAGTTAAATACAGGTTAAATAAATAAAAAAAATAAAAAAAAAAAAAAAAGGATGTGAATGATGCTGAATGGGTGTAGACAAGGAAGTGCTCTCTAGTAGGTGTCCTAAAACATTCAAGGGCCATTTTCCAAAAGTGGAGTTACAAGTTTATCAAAGCAGAACTACTTTTCCATTGTTCCTCAACTGTAGCGTATGATATACAATTTTCTAGCGCTGAGTCTCTAATTTTATCCGATGTAAAAAACACCATTTCAAATTTTGCTACATGGAGCTGGTCGGTCACATATTTGAAGACCAGTCTTGTGACTCGAATTTGTATAGCACCTAACAATCACCACACAAAATATTTCCCAAACATTAGGCAACTGTTGTGGCCCTCCCTTCTCTTTTTTTTCAACTCTCCATTTCGCAGCTTTTCTCTTATGGAATTAAACTCCAACATATATTTTTTGCCTCCGTGGATCAAACTTTTTCTGTCCAAGCTCCCAAAAGCATTCGCCAATTGCTGTGTATTTGGCGTGCGTACAGTTAGGGCCCTAAAGCTTAGGCTTACGCACCAACGTCAGATATTTGTTTTTAAAGAAAAACCTCTATGTAGCCTATAGATATGAATTGCACAAGAATGATACATTTATGGATTTTTAATGCCTTGTTTTCTCTTTATTCAAAACCGCCCACCAGCCCTTCATCCACACAATACTTCTTGACCCTTAACCCGCTCGCCCCGCGGATATAACCGCAGGTATTGCGAGTTATGAGTCAACCTGCACATCACTAGTGTATATGCGCTCATGTGTGTTTGCCCTGACCAAAGGTTATTGATCGTGCAGGTGTTTGCATAACTCTTGTCCCACTGCGTTTTGAACATAAAGAGGCCATAGTCCTGGGAAGCAGCTCCATGCGCGCGAGCATGCGCACACATGCACACACACACACAGTCTCCTACCTTGTGTACACTCCTAGGGTTCTCCAGCCACGCGTAGTACATCTCCTCCACATAATTAGAACTAGTCCCATTCAGAAAAGGCTCGGCCGACACCGACGCAGTGTAACTCCTCATTGGCTGAAACGTCCTCAAAGCCCCTCCCACTGCTGCCAACCTGGCCTGTGATTGGCTCTTGGCTGTCTGGGGGCCCGTGATAGGCCGTAGCCTAACAACCGTAGTCCTTAAGCGGTGCATGGTAGCCTATCAGCAGTGGCTCCTCTTGCTAAACCTGGAAGTAGATCAAAAACACCTGTCGCCAGGAAATGCCAGGATTAGGAGGAAGTTATCCTCTAGATGCTGATTTTAGTTCAGTTGTGTGTTTCCCTCCTGAGATTAAGATTGGAGGAGGGGCAGCTGATCCTGGATCTGAGTCTACAGGAAACCTCTTCCAGGAGCACGGGACACAGAGTACAGGGTGTCTTCTCTCTACTGCTTTTTTCTTTTACTCTCTCTCACTCGTTGTCTCAGGGGGTTTTGGTCCAGTCCTGTAAATCGTTATTTCCTCAGGCTGTGTAGAGAGAGATTACATAATCAGACAGACACACAGGCATACTTCCCGGTTCCCACTGACCCAGCCTGTGCTGTGTGCACATTTAACACATTTATGAAATGGGCTGGATCATATATCATTATTTATGTATTTAAACCAGTCTGCTAAAAAAAAAAAGACCTTAGTCACATTCATACTTACAGACACACACTCCTGCACGTATACACACACACGTAGACCTACACACACACACAAGTAGCCCCCCCCACACACACACACACTGTTTCAATATTGAAATTCGATCTCTAGCTGTCCCATAGTAATGAATGTGTCGGGAGACGGGATGAGCCAGGCATTCAGGAAGCCTAATTTTTAGGGATACATACAAAGAAATGTCAATACAATATTTCAGTCTTCTGTGATGTATATCCCAGTAACCGGAAGGTTGCTGGATAGAATCCCTGAGCTGACAGGGTAAAAATCGTTCTGCCCCTGAGCAAGACAGTTAACCCACTGTTCCCCGGGCGCCGCAGATGTGGACGTCGATTAAGGCAGCCCCCCGCACCTCTCTGATTCATAGTTTTGATGTCTTCACTATTTTTCTACAATGTAGAAAATAGTACAAATAAAAAATAAACCCTGGAATGAGTAGGTGTGTCCAAACTTTTGACTGGTACTTTATGTGAGGTGTATACTTTTGTTTCAGAGTAGATTTGTTTAAGACTACCAAGAAACACTCTGTGTGACCATGATTTAGCCCACTGTAGTATAAGGTGAAACAAACTCAAGTGCAGCTACTGTAATTCTCGTAAAACTGCTGTGTAAGTTCTAACCTGCTATGAAAAAGTAAATTCCAGTCGTAGCTGTATTGAAGTGGTGTGTTTTTAGGGAGTCCCAATCATCAACGATCAGCTGATAATCCATCCTTTTTTCCCAATGTCAATCATGTCTCCTAAGGTCTAAGGGCCTGGGTTTCTACTAAGCTAACATATCGAATTGTTTTAAGATGGTCATACCAAGGATCATTTAGCTATTTGATTTTGACCCCTGTTAGTTTCCCTAAATATTTTTCAATTTGAGCACCTGCCCTCTGAAAGGTCTGTGCACAGCCCTGGAGCCCAGAAAATTCAGTGCTAAACTGTGTAGAGCCAGCATGTCAAAACACATGCAGTGGCATGTAGTTATGTATGCCAAGGGAAGCCAGGCTTCCCCAAATATTTGACCAATTAAACATTTCAAATGATAAAACTATTTATCTTTCATCTCTCTGTGTTCTCATAATTTTCCTTCAATTATCTGAATCTATATCTCACTGGAGAAATTATCAGATCAAGGAAAACAGTGCCCCTCTGTCTCAGAATGTGTAGTGCATGTATCTGATGCTGTCTGGACAAAGAGTATGACATGTTGCCGACATTGCATTTGATTGATTGATTAATGCCAGCATGCGTTTGGCCTCCCTTTGATAAAACAATTATAAAATAATTTGCCAATCAGCATTGAGCTGAGCTCAACTGTGGGTAGTCCTGGCGCAGCAAAACCACCCCCCAAGGGAGGACAGTTTAGATTTGGCTTCACACCAATCAAATGACATCAAAAGCAAATGTAAGTGTCAGAAAAACGTATCTGTTTCTGGTCTGCTTGTGTTGTTGTACTGCAGTAGCTAGCTAGCTAAAATCCGCCCTTTCCTAAGCCATGGATGGAGAGGGGGATTTGGACTTCTGGTTTTGACTTAATTCTCCGTACAGGCCAATGATTATAATGGTGTGAGACAATTGAAGTTCAATATGTAGCCTAGATGTTGCCTAGTAGGCTCACGTTAACTAGCTAGCTAACTTAGCTGGTTCACTGTTGCCCATGTGAGGAAGTTAAAGGCGATTTACAGTACGCTTGATCCAGCAATGCGGTCCAGAGAATCCGTACGGAGGGTGTGACACAATTGCAGAGCCTCCAGAGGCTTGCCGAGGCCAAATCAAGCTCTGTGCACCTCCCAAATTTTGAAACAATGCGGAGGGCTTTGTATAGTTCCACATTGACATGATTGGTTGACTGTAGGTGGGGGCAGTCTGTCCTGTATAAAAACAAACTCACTTCCTTGACAACTTCCTTCACAACAGCTCTGCTCTGCAAGAAGTATGAATGCCCTGACTTCTGCAGAGGCTGCATTGCAATAAATTCGGTATGGCCAATACAGAATCCGGAATGACCATAAATCTGCTTTTATGCCCGATGTATATGCATTATGTCTTGCCCACATTTTCCGTACTTAACACACGTGCTTCGCTTTTCAACTAGCTAAAAGGGGACAGAGTAGCGCAGCGGTCTAAGGCACTGCATCGCAGTGTCACTACAGACCCGGGTTTGATCCCGGGCTGTATCACAACCAGCCGTGATCGGGAGTCCCATAGGGCAGTGCACAGTTGCCCCAGCGTCGTCCAGGTTAGGGGAGGGTTTGGCCAGGGTAGGCCATCATTGTAAATAAGAATTTGTTCTTAAACGGACTTACCTAGTTAAATAAATACAATTAAAATAAAAAAGCTAGCTAGTTTGACTTTGTGTGTGTACTACTGTTTGGACCACCGCACCGTAAATCAACACACAAGTTGAAAATATTAAACAAAAACTAAAAGCGTGTACTAGGCCTACTGTATGACAGTCTTTCATGTTGTGAGGAGGATGGCATTGGTTTCTAGTCTACACGCAGGGTAGGTCAATATGTTTTTGTTTTACTTGAACACACACACACACACACACACACACAAATCCGTACCATAGACAGCCACATGTTATTTAGCAACATTGATTGGACTAAATAGTTTTTGGCATCTTTAAGTTTGTTTTAACTATATTAGACTAAGTGTATATCCTTTTTGATTGAATAATGTTTTAATGTTTAAGTTGAAATTGTGCTGGAAAAGGTATTGCTCTTGTCTCTCAGTGGTTCTAAATCAGTAGTTGTTCAGTAAACTGTCGAAACATTAACTTGCTTGACCATGCTGTAGGTTATGTAACTGTTTGCTACATGCAATATTTGCTTTGTGGACTTCACCAGCCAGATGTTGTTCTCTGGTTTTGGGATGAAACAAACATATGTGTGGTTGAATTTATTCCACCACTGTGTGACTTTTGTATTTTTGTTGTGTCTGCCAATTGTATATCACTGTGGCGTATGAACGAATGGGTTATAGAGCAAGCAACGCAAACATCACATAGGCTGTAATATGGCTTTTTTTGCTTCCCCAGTGATTTTACCCACGCACCGCTACTCAACACGTGACCTTGCATTGCGCTTTGTGTGCGCATCATGTGTCAGCTACTGGTAGCCTATACTTGGCTGGAAAACATATAATTCATGCTTTTAGATTTGTGTATATATATATATATATATATATATATATATATATATATAAAATGACCCGGTAAATGTATATATTTAGACAAATAAGAAAACTGCAATACCCACGAGTTCGACAACCTATAGTAACGGTTCTAAAAAGCTATGACTGGCGCGTTTTACTCATAACGCAATAATACATTTAGAAATCGCCTACTGTACTTACTTTGCGCGACAGCGAGGCATTCCGTATGCTACTAGCTTACCTTGCTTTCTAGACGCCTTCTGAGACTGTTCGCACCGTACGTCTCTTCTGTAAACTGGCTGGCAGGCTTTCTGATCGCACTGTCCGACTCAAGTGCTGATAAGCGTCACACTGTTACGTCAACCTCGTAGGAGAGGAGCGCGGTGCACACATTTTCTGCTTTCTTTATGTAAGAGATAAGGTACATGTGATCTACTTATTATTGGACAGTTCAACGTCTAGTTGTGATTACATTTTGGTTGAGTTGTCAACTAACACGAATTCAACGTGAAATCCTCAAAACAGGGTCTATCTGCAGACCACGTTTGCTACATGACCGCGTCACTTACTACCTGCCGCGCCCACTCCCTTTGATGCTGCAAGCTAGTTAGGACACCGGCACACCGAGTACTGCTTTGCCAGCGTTATTTGAACGTTACGGTGAGGGTAATCACCATGCGGTGGTGGGTTGGCTACACTAGCTAGATACTTCCTCGCCGTAACTTTAACAGAACTGCGGGAAAGCAGTGATTGGCAGGCAGGGGTGAAGGACACTGTGAACACAAATATATTTTTTAAATAACCCAAGACACTGTGTACACAAATATTTTTTGAAATAACCCAAGACACTGTACACAAATATATTTTTTAAATAACCCAAGACATTGTGTACACATATTTTTTAAATAACCCAAGACACCGCCTGTCGTTTCCAATTGGAGCAAATTAATCATAGTGGGCAGAACAAGCAAGCAAGGCAGAGCCAAGCACGAGCTTGCGAGATTCTATTGCAACGTTCTAGCATGTATTTGCATATTTCCATTGGGGAACGCCTACTCTATGAAGCGCACGTTTGCAACAATTCGCTCTTGCACCCCTAAACAACGCAATTTTTGTAAACTTTCATAAAGGGTAAAGTCTACAAAACCTAGTCCACTCTGTTCATAACATATTTTAGTTTTAGGAACAGAGAACTGTATTGAATTCAAATGTTTAATCGATGAGAAAAGTAATAGAATGTCGGCCAAAATTCTCTTGACTTTTTGCAAATCCAATCAGTTTTCCACGTTGATTCAACGTAATTTCACAGTTTTTGCGCATTGGGAGGGTATATTTTGGCAGAAAAATCTAATCTAAAGGCCCAGAACAGTCAAAAACATGATTGCCTGTGTTTTGTATATATTTCTACAATATGAGGTTGGAATAATACTGTGAAATTTGGTGGGATGGTGTTTTGGCCTGCCTGGCAACATCACCAGGTGGTAAATTAGTTAATAGACCAATAAAAAAAAAGAAAGTTCCAAACTCTGCCAATAACATCCAGTTTTCAGTTTTCCCCTCCCAACTCAGACCACTCATAGACATTGGAAACAATCACAGTAAGGTACTTAATTATTATCCAGAAATTCTTTGATAATTGAGATAAAAATGGTTGCATTGGACCTTTAACAGCAAGTAAGTGTAACCTTGTGCTACAAAAAATTTGCAATGTAGCCTTTAATAATGATATAGTAACAAAGTCATAAAATAGGTGTGTACACGTGTAGCTTATAATATGAAATAAGGAGTTTAATTGTCTTTTATTGGTGATAAACTGGGCATGGACAAGTTCGACACACTAAACTCTGTCGGCATTCACTGTTCCATTCCAGTTGATCTGATCAATTACCTATTTCACGGGTATTCAACCTTTTCTTGCCCAGGGACCGCCTCCCAGGCAAACCGGTGACCAAGATCGTACGTTAGCAAAAAAATTATATCACATCTTGACTTATCATCAGGTGTATGATAATGGAAAGGATAAGTAAACAACATTTTTAAATGAATAGATTTGGTAGATATTCTTTCATTATTTTGACCTCCCCACATTATAATTGGAAGAGGAAGTGTAAAAAAAACACACACACAAGGTTTCAGCCAATAATGCTTATTCTGCTCCCAATATGATTTAGCAGATGTGTGTGCGTGTTTCCCTTGGTGTCAGGAAGAGATCCAGACACAGCTGATCTTAGCATTGACAAGAGTTCTCTTTATTGGTAACATATTGTATAACATCTCAACACACATAATTGTTATAGAGGAATGCTCATTGGAAGAACAGAATTAATCGTCAACGAAGAAGAACCAAGAAGAGAAATATTGGACTCACATTTACAAACTCATCTTGTGAAAGTGGATGATGTGAGTCTGATGGCAAGCCCATAGTTGACTCTCTACAGAGGACTTAAAATGAAAGTTAGGACTAACAGGACTCTGCTAATACTGGAGTGGTTGGCTTTATGTAACTAGAGCGGGATAGGACGAATATACACACACACACATGCGCGCACACACACAAACAGTTTTCGTTTCATCAATGACCGTGTGAGGTAATGTCATCTCTCTGAGTGACCTTAACCTGAAGGTGTTAGCTGGCCTGATTAGCTCTGATCCTATTACTGAGACTACACAGGTGAAGGACTACTGGAAAAACACAAAGTGCATGGCCCTGTGTGTAACTGGAGCCTTAAAGTGTGTGTATGCCAGGGCAAGTCTTAGGACAAGCCCAAATGTTTAACCCAATTTCTAAACATTTTAGATAAAGGTGCTTCAGTGTATATGGTGGCTCCCCCTAGGGGTCCTAGGATTAAGTGCATTGCCAGACAGCAAGGCAAGTCAACAGGGAGAGAGGGACACTACATACTGGTACACTCTACTCAACCACACAATGTGCAGGTTGTTGTTGTTCCAGCCCAGCACTGATGCACCAGATTCAACTCATCAACTAACAATCAAGCCCTTGATTAGGTGAATCAGGTGTGTTAGTGCTGGGCTGGAACAAAAGCCTGCAGTGCACACCATGTGGGTCCCCTGGACCAGGGGCTTCATTTATAAAAGTTCTTAGTTGTTACATTACATTTCTGCCATCATACAATTGTATAATCATGATGAAATGTCTACACCCATAAATAGTTGTTCACAAAAAGTACTTTTCATTTATAAATCGCAAAATCTATGTAAATTGCATATTGTCATTTTGCCATATGGACAATTTATGATCAAATCTGTGAATACTAACATTTTATAAATGATGCCCCTGGATATATATATAGGTACCATATCTGTTCACAATAAAATCAAACCAATAACCATATGAAATACTGTTAGTGGCCAACCCACTCTGCCTCAGCAATAGAGCCTGTACAAAAGCATGTTTATCAGCATCATCATTACACATTTGTCATCATTATCATCATCATCCTCATCGTCATCGTCATGACGGTAAACTCTCCAGACAAAAATACTTTGATGCACTTTACAAAGTTCAGAAAATAGACATAGGAGTTCATAGATCACCAGCATTCAGTAAAAAATCCACACAATTAACAATAACACCAAATGTATCGTCATGTTTCAAATTCATGCAGATAATGCAGTATAGTCACCACAATGAAACTGTAGTATAGTGTGTAATCATTTAAAACGTAAGGTATAGTCAGTGATTATTTGCAATGCTCAACACAGAGAATCAAGTATAAGAACAACAATATAGAAAGGTACATGCTGCATCGCCTTCCCTCGTCTTCTCGCGCCAAAGGGGTGGGGTAGGGGAGCATACAGTTCATTAGAGGGTAGCCTGTTTTCATATTTCGGAATAAAAGACAAGCAAAACAGCAGGAAAAACACAACTACACTAATCCAGTGGGTTTGTTGTGCAATGTGTGGTCAGTTCATTAGTCAGCTGGGAAGCAGCCTTAAGCCTAACTTAAACTTTACACAAGTACGCAATGCAAGAATGCCATTAGCTACGGAAAATGTCCGTTCTTCGTACTTGCATCATGAAAATAAGCAGGAAGAAAATGCAAACCCGCAAATTGTAACTCAACACCATTTTGAGTAGCTAATTTTGGTATGCGGGCATGTGTTAAGTAATTTGACTTCACTGGAGGAGAACAAGTCAACAATAGTCACTGAGAACAACACTGGAGAAGTCATGCTTGTCTTTAAGAACAAACCAGGGACGAACCACTTTAAAGAGTTTCAACTGGACCATTAAAGATATTGTACAGTTTCAATATAACAACAACAACAACTTACTTGCAGCAATAATAGTACTAATAATAATAACAACAATAGTAGTAATAGTAATAATATAAATAATAATACAGTAATTCACTTGATTTTAAACTGTAGATCCTATATGTATGTGTGCCAGGGGTGGGTCTATAGCAGAGGGAGAGAGGAAGAGGAGAGCTTGAATACAGGACTGTTGGTTTGAGTCTAAAAGCATTTCTAATGGATTGATATGGTTGCAGTAGCAGTCAGATGCTGCAGCTTGTGTGTGTGTGTGTGTGTGTCCGTCCAGGAGGGGTTGAGGTTGTGTGTTGTTGCGCTGCAGTAGCATGCACTGGCCATTAGGGAGCGCTGCAGTGACGGGGGGGGCAGGTCTCTCTACAACTCTCTTTCTCCCTTTCCCCTCTCTCTTCTTCCTCCTGGAAGACAAAAGCACACACACATGTATACAGTGAGTGAGTGAGTAAGAGAGTGAGCGTGTACGTGGTTTTGTGCATGTGTGTGTTTATTTGTACCAGTTTACTGCTGCAGCGGTGCGGCCGGTGCTCCAGAGCAGTGGAAGTGAACGTTCTGCCACTTGCTCTCCCGGCGATGCCACACCCTCGTTTCCTCTGACTGGCTGGAGCGTGGGCGGCCCGTGCCATCGACAAATTGCGTGAGCCGGATGTAGGCAATGCAGGCGGCGTCTTCACCAATCAGGTGGACGTGAGGGTTGAGGATGGTGGTGTGGATGGGCTTACTGTTCTTAGAGAGAACTAGAGGGAGAAAGAGATTTGTTTATGGTTGTATAATACAGTGAGGAAAAAAAGTATTTTGTACGTTTGCCCACTGACAAAGAAATGATCAGTCTATAATTTTAAAGGTAGGTTTATTTGAACAGTGAGAGACAGAATAACAACAAAAAAAAACGCATGTGAAACGCATGTGAAAAACGCATGTGAAAAATATTATAAATTGATTTGCATTTTAATGAGGGAAATAAGTATTTGACCCCCTCTCAATCAGAAAGATTTATGGCTCCCAGGTTTCTTTTATTCAGGTAACGAGCTGAGATTAGGAGCACACTCTTAAAGGGAGTGCTCCTAATCTCAGCTTGTTACCTGTATAAAAGACACCTGTCCACAGAAGCAATCAATCAATCAGATTCCAAACTCTCCACCATGGCCAAGACCAAAGAGCTCTCCAAGGATGTCAGGGACAAGATTGTAGACCTACACAAGGCTGGAATGGGCTACAAGACCATCGCCAAGCAGCTTGGAGAGAAGGTGATTATTTGCAAATGGAAGAAACACAAAAGAACTGTCAATCTCCCTCCATGGGGCTCCATGTAAGATCTCACCTCGTGGAGTTGTAATGATCATGAGAACTGAGAGGAATCAGCCCAGAACTACACGGGAGGATCTTGTCAATGATCTCAAGGCAGCTGGGACCATAGTCACCAAGAAAACAATTGGTAACACACTACGCTGTGAAGGACTGAAATCCTGCAGCGTCCGCAAGATCTCCCTGCTCAAGAAAGCACATATACATGCCCGTCTGAAGTTTGCCAATGAACATCTGAATGATTCAGAGGACAACTGGGTGAAAGTGTTGTGGTCAAATGAGACCAAAATGGAGCTCTTTGGCATCAACTCAACTCGCCGTGTTTGGAGGAGGAGGAATGCTGCCTATGACCCCAAGAACACCATCCCCACCATCAAACATGGAGGTGGAAACATTATGCTTTGGGGATGTTTTTCCGCTAAGTGGACAGGACAACTTCACCGCATCAAAGGGACGGTGGACGGGGCCATGTACCATCAAATCTTGGGTGAGAACCTCCTTCCCTCAGCCAGGGCATTGAAAATGGGTTGTGGATGGGTATTCCAGCATGACAATGACCCAAAACACACGGCCAAGGCAACAAAGGAGTGGCTCAAGAAGAAGCACATTAAGGTCCTGGAGTGGCCTAGCCAGTCTCCAGACCTTAATCCCATAGAAAATCTGTGGAGGGAGCTGAATGTTCGAGTTGCCAAACGTCAGCCTCGAAACCATGACTTGGAGAAGATCTGCAAAGAGGAGTGGAACAAAATCCCTCCTGAGATGTGTGCAAACCTGGTGGCCAACTACAAGAAACGTCTGACCTCTGATTGCCAACAAGGGTTTTGCCACCAAGTACTAAGTCATGTTTTGCAGAGGGGTCAAATACTTATTTCCCTCATTAAAATGCAAATCAATTTATAACATTTTTCACATGCGTTTTTCTGGATTTCTTTGTTGTTATTCTGTCTCTCACTGTTCAAATAAACCTACCATTAAAATTATAGGCTGATCATTTCTTTGTCAGTGGGCAAACGTACAAAATCAGCAGGGGATCAAATACTTTTTTCCCTCACTGTAGTTGTGTAGTTGTTGTGTGGTGGGGGGGCGAGAAAGGTTTGTTTGTGGTACCTCTTGTTGTTTGTGGTTGTGTAATGGTTGTCTTACGGTTGTCTACACTTGTCTTATTATGGTTGTGTAGTGGTTGTGCAATGGTTGTGTAGTGGTTGTATAATACTTGTCTTACGGTTGTCGAAGTAGAACCGGTGAAAGTCCATGCCCTCCACTAGGTTCCCCAGGGCCTCTGGCTCAAATGACGTCAGGCATGGGTCACATATCTTCCTGTTGAAAACACACAACACATCCGCTCACAACAAATCAGCTCAAAGCAACAGTTCCGGCTACAATGGCAGGCAAACAATTTCAGTTTAGAATCTCTAGTTGTAGGGTGATGGTGAGGTGCAGAATGGGAGTTGTATTGTTATAGAGAGGCGCAGGCTAGAAGTAATAGGGCACCATTTTGCCTTAGCTAAAATGCACTGATCTCTGGGAAAATTACCTTATTACGCACAATAATATAGCGAACATTATTAGGGTGAGGTGCAGTCTGGGAGTTGTAGTGTTAGGGTGACGTGAGGTGCATGCTGGGAGTTTCAGTGTTGGGGCCAGGTGCAGGCTCAGATGTGTAGTGTTATAGTGAAGTTCAGGCTGCGAGTGTACTCACGCGTAGGCCTCAAAGTCTCCATTGTTGACAGCTTCAATCAGCTGCTCAGTGATCTTGATGATCTCCTGTTTTCGCACTGCAGAGGGAACCAATAACATAGTGACCACAGGTACGGGACAGTAAAACGGTTGAGCAACACATTATTACACTCTCGAACACACAGCAGCAGCTCACACACATACTGTACACTCACACATGCAAAACATAGTCACACACTCACAAACACACACTGCATTGTGTAACTCAGAACTCAACTGCAGAGTGAGGGTTGTTGTCATAGCAGAGTTACTCACCAGATTGCTTGCTATTCATGTTGGTAAATACTCTCATCTCTCATTCTTTTTATCGCTCTCACATCCTCTGAGCCTCGTATAAGTACACTCACACACCCTTTCCTAGCATGGTATACACACTCACCCATAATGTACAGTCCTGCCACTCAGGTTTCCATAGTGGTATATGCAGGGCCATGCAGAATGAAGACCTCTCCAATAGAAAGACTTGACCAGATATAGTTCACTGGGCTACAGTCACTAGAACCTTCCCTGGAAAAGTTTTTCATCCTCAATGAAGAACTCCTTTCTTTCTTTCACTCTCTTCCTCTCTTTTCTGTCGCTTTCTCTTCTCTTTTATTCTTCTCTTTCGCTCCCTTTCCTCGTATCCCTCCGTCTGTCTTTCCTTTCCCTCACTCCTCTCCTACTCCTCTTTCGCTCTGTCCCTTTCTCCTTCCCTCTACCCTCTCTCATTGCCTGTGTGGCATGTTGAGCTCATCATGCTATTCCTGTCCATAGATAAGACTTACCAGGGAAGGTCCATCTCCCTCTATCCCTCCCCCTATCCCTTGCTCTTTCTCTCTTTCAGCAGCCCAGCAGGAGAGCTTACTGTATACTTAGCTGCTGGACATCCTAAAATGCCCTTCCTTCCTCTCTCTTTCTCCATTCCTTCCTCTCTCCTTCCCCTCTCCTCCCTGCCTCCCTCTTTTCTGTGTGTGTGTGTGTGTGTGTCAGACTCACGTTTCACATCCTCATCCTCAATAGTGGTGTTGCTGTCAGATGAGTCCTATAGACACAGAGAGACATGTCAATGACACACATCAATGCAGACACACACTCACACACACAAAACAGAACATTCGCCTGCCGTCCACCTTAAATATGACACATCCAGTGTGCTGTCCCATACATGCAGTGATCTATACCAGTCTAAACCACCAGATTTTGCAAGACATGGCACACAGAGCCCAGTTCCATTTACTTCCACAAGGTGGCGATAGTGGACAATATATCTCCACATAATGTAGTGTGGGTAGTTTTGTGTCAATGTGATTATACAAAGCAGCTGTTCCCAAGTCTGTCTGACTGCAGAATGCAGGATCCCCATACCTCAAAAAACACAAAGACCAGACCTACAACCCACACAACACTCTCCAACCAGGAGTCATGATAGACACGCACGCACGGACACACTAATCACACACAAGTGCGCATGCATGCGCTATAATACGCTAACACACCAGCTTGCCAAGGACAAAGCAAGAGAAGACAAAGATGAGAGGACTGAAAGGCGTAGAGAAAAAGATGGTGGGATGGAAGAAGGATGTACCTTGTTCCTATCCACATGGATAACAGTGGTCTGAGGCTCCTATAGAGAGATAGAGAGGGAAGGGGAAACAAACAGAGAGAAAGATATGACACATAAGAGATGAAATAAGGATGCTCGAGGGCAGAGTTGTAGGAGCGGAGAAAAGAGAGAGAAAGAGATATGGAGGGAGAGAGCGAGAGAAGACTGGTTAAATTTAAGGAAGAGAAAGAGAGATGTTCCCCTGTTAACGGGTTATCAAAGGGTTAATGGAAGGAAATGGTTATTTGAAGAATTCCTCTAAGAAAACTAGATCCCAAAACTAGTCTCACATAGCCATGCATTCTCACTGGCAAGAACCTAAAATGAACCCAAATCAAAACCCAAAGCCAACCAGCACCCATATCTTCACCTGAGTGACACACAACAACACCATCACCCACAAATAGACCAAATGTCCCAGGGCAATGACTGGTGACTGCACTTCAACCAGTTAGTCGTGGTAGCTACTCGATGATGGCACCTGAAAGCTACTACAGCCTGACTGACCATCACATGTACACATAGTCACACACACAGAACTACACATGCAAAGAATCACACGCACACAGAACCAATACTGACAGGTAGGCGATGAGGGGTTAAAACAGGCAAAGACAAAGAAAGAAAGAGAGACAGATGCAGAGACAAAGACAGATTGACCGACAGACAGATATGGAGAGAGAAAGATAAACAGACACAGACAGACAGTGAGAAAAATAGACACAGACCAACAAAAACACAGAGGAAATTGAGACGGACAGAGACAAATAGAGAATAAAGTTGAATAGAGACAGAGGGAGTGATATATAAAGGAGGAATGTACCAGTGCAGCAGAGGGGGTTCCTTTGGGGCTGGTGACTGTGCTGTTTCTCGTGCTGTTAGGCTGCAGCAGTGGACCAAAAAAAAATTGGTTAAATTATGGCACAACAGACAGGTAAAGTGAGAGTTGTGGGTGTAAGGATGTGGGTGAGGTTAGATATAAAGCAAATGTGCCGGAGGCTGGTCTAGTGGTTAAGCTGCCACCCCCGGACCACCCTCTGATAGGTTGGCTGCACACCCACTGACTCAGTATTGATCTTGCCCAGTATATCAGTCCATTGCGATTGAATGAGTCCGTTTCCTGATAGATATAGACAACAGCCATTATTAGCCTCAGCGGGGTTGTAAACAACTGGATGTTTCAATTTTCAGGGGAAATGGAAGAGAGAGCCTGTGACGTGACTTCTGTTTTTGGACATTAACAAGGCAACATTCCATCTTAACTCCTCCACATTTACTGGATTGGTTGAACAGTGCAGAAGAGAACATCCCACAACAGTTTTTTTATTCTCGTCAAGACCACCCCCCCACTTGTGCAATGTCATGACTGTAGATGGAGAGATAGATGAAAGGAATAGGGAATTGAACCGCTGCCTTTAGTGGCATATTACGACCCCGCTGAGGCTAATATGGCTGTGGTCTTTATCCATCAGGAAACAGACTCATTCAATCGCAATGGACTGATATACTGGGCAGGATCAATACTGTGAGTCAGTGGTGTGCAGCCAACCTATCAGAGGGTCTGGTTAGTGTGCAGCCAGCCTATCAGAGGGTCTGGTTAGTGTGTGTGGGCGGGATTAGAAGTGATTGAGCCTATCGGAGGGTGTGGTTAGTGTGTGTGAGCTGGGTTAGAAGTGATTGAGCCGAGATAGATAGACAACCTACAGCTCATAGAACACAAGTCGGATCAACTGGAAGCTCAACGGATCAAATGGTTTAGAGCTGAATTGGATTAGGTCTCTTCATCTGCGACCCTACCCATACCCACCACTCCCCTTCCGCTGTACCACCTACCCAATGAGCATGTGTGAGATGCAGTGAGAAGCACTCCAATTCCATCAATCATATCAAAGCAGAGCAGAAGTTTTGTGTGCCACAACATAAACCAGAACACAGACACTTTAGAGACTAGAAAAGAGAGAGGAAACACACACAATAACTGATTGTGCTTGAGAGAATGGCTAGCCCCTCATACCAAGTCGGATAATACTTTGTCATGTCACAACCGTAAAAATGCAACATAGCATATCGGTCTGTCTCTCTCTCACACTCTCAGGTGGACTGTCTGAATGAGCAATCACTGACAAGTGACTCATGAAGAAAGGATGAGTAAGAGACAATTGAAAATGTGATAGAGAAGGCAGACAGGAGAAGAGGAGAGGAAGAAGAGAGGAGATGAGGAGGGAAGAAAGGATAGGGGGAAAAGGGGATGGAGAGAGAGAAGAAGAGGAAAGAAACAGGGGAGGAGGGAGAGGAGAAGGGGTGGAGAGAAAGAGAGAAGAAAAGGGAGGAAGAAAGGAGAAGAGGGGGGAAGAGGGATAAAATGATATCCTCACCAAGATCAGAATTTTGGGGCTGGATTTCCATCTCTGGATGAAGTGATGAGATGGAGGAGAGAGTGAGACGGAGATGAACACCATAAGGGGTATGAAGAATGCTGAGGATGAGTGTGGATTGTATGTAAAAAGAAATGATTTACAGTTACACAAATGATCCTAGAACAATATAGAAACAATAAAATAATCAAACACATAATCATTGAAATGTAAGAGACCAGACACCGATTATGCTCCTATATGGTGGATATAAATGGAATGGTTATATAGCTATGTCGGTGAGAGAGGAACAGAGAGTAAGAGAGAGGGAAGAAGGAAGTGCAGATGGTTGTACAGAGAAAGATTACATGACGACAGATTAATCATGAGAGAGAAATAATCTGAGATTAGCACCCTGCCACCCAGAGAGAGAGAGAGAGAGAGAGAGAGAGAGAGAGTAGAGAGAGAGTAGAGAGAGAGTTAGAGAGAGAGGGTAGAGAAAGAGGGAAAGATGGAGGGAGAAGAGATGGAGGGAGAAAGATGGAGATTAGAGGTTGAGGATGGGTTATACACCTGACAGCTCTGCACTCAGGTCACAGGTGAAATATGTGCCTGGGATACTGCTTAGTGTGTGTAATCTGTGTGTCCTATGTTGTGTTAGTGTACCAATGCCAGCAGAATCTGTCCTTAAGGCTGACAAGACTCCATCGATTGTAATTTTTCACCCATCTAAAACTTTATTCTTTAGAACAGCTTATGTTCACACAATTTCTATTTGGCGTAAAATTGGAAAACAACTTAACTGGGAATCAAAATGGCATGCCCACACTCCAACATTTCACAATAATGCCTTGCGATCTGGAGGGCGGCCTTTTGCATCCCCCCAATGGTCCAAATGTGGAATCCGTACCCTTGCAGATATCATGGACAGTAATGGTTTGAGAACATTCCATGATTTGAAAGATACATACACATTACGAGGCAAATCCCTTTTTCTATTTACAATTTAAGTCAGCTATTCTGGCCTATGGAATCCCTTATGAAACCAAACTATCGAACCATCCAATTATGGGATTTATAAATAAATAATCTGGGCCCGAGAAAGGACTGATTTCTATAATATATACAAACTCTTGGAAAGCTCATATTCTGAGCAAGCCATTAAAAAGGTATGGTCCACAGATCTAATTGAATCTGAACCACGCTCAAGGCCAGGCACCACAGGCGAATATGGATTTTTTTCCCCTTTACTCTCATCAGACTGAAACTTTACCAGTTGAAAGTATACATAAATACAAGAAATTATTGTATTACAAGTTTTATTTATTAAAAAATGATATGCAAATGAGGCAAACCGTCCTTAAATGTGCGCTAATTTGCATTTTACAAGAATCTGTTTTTCAACACATTGCTTCAAGGCAGAATGTTTTTTTTAAAATTATTATTGTGATAGGACACTCAATGGTCAGACTTTTACAGATCAGTTTATCAAAATATTGTCATTTCATGGAATTATTTAAAAAACCCTATTCACATGTATGACAGATGCATATTTTTACTATTTACACATAAAATGACACTTAAAATCAAAACGACACAAGATATTTAAAAAAGCCTCTAAAATTCTGACTATAAGATCTAAGAACCTGTGTGTGGAATAGCATGTCCTTTGAAGACTGAGAAATGAATTGGCGCACCGGGAACATGGCATTTTGAGAAAATGGCGATAAAGATAGGCTAATGCAATTCAAATGCACTTTCCATAAATATGACAATTTATGTCACATTAATTAAACTCTAATTCATATATCACTTCTAAACTGACAAATAAACATCAAATATACATTAGTATGTTTAAAACTTTTGTTTCAAGCAATAGAGCACATGCTTTGAATACTGGTCTGTTGGGCAAAAATGCAGTTTTGAGCAAATTCTCATATCACTTTGCTCAATTTGTCACATACAAGGATTTTGTATGGCTGTTGAAAATGTGCAGAAGATTAATCAGCTATGCCTGCCCCATATGTAAGTGGCATGGGACCTGCGCCTACATTTGGCACACTCCATTGAAGCAGCATCAGCTCTCACAACTCCTCTCTGATTGCTCCAGTGTCACCAAAGTGCTGTCAAGCCACAATTTGTTCATCACATTTGTTATAGCAGTGGCTCCCTCATTGAACGTGGCTACTGCCATACTGGCTGTGCTGGCAATGCGGCTTTTGCCCACGAAGACAGTTTTGGGGCATCGCGACCATATTAAAGAGTTCAGACATTCACTTGCATTCTGGGTTCCTCCGTGCTACATTCTTTTGAGGACGTTATCATTTGACATCCTATGATATACAGGTACCACTCTCTATTAAAATATGTATGGCCTCCATTTTCTATGGCTCGCTGGTACCCGCACCAATGCACACACCTATCCCGTAGTTGGAAGTGAATCCTCTCTTGTGCCAAGTGCCATCGAAGGATACATTAATGTCTATGATGGCATCCTCATCCTCCTTCAGCAACTCTGCTATGTCTGGGTCTATATCTGCGTATGCTCTATTTGCAGCACTCGCCATTGACTGTAGCCCTCTCTGAATCTCTGCAACTAAAGTGCGGGGGAAAAGTACTTATGTCTGTCGACATTACAGACATAACTGCAGGACTAAATATCAGCATGTTACCCTATGCAAATATTAGCATATCAGCATGTATTTACTTTATGTAAAGCTAGTTTCTCACTAATCACATTAGGCTACAGCCCTATGACACTGTAGGCCTATGTGACAGTCTCATTGATTAGTTATGTTTTCCTATCACTCTGTTTAGTTAACTATTAATACATTTGCTGGAGCAAGGAAATAAATATTATTTATACACAGCAAGTCACCTGAAGATAATGGGCTACTCTCCCATTTTATTTACCTGTCACTCTCCTGTCACGTTGTTCTGGGACAATGTGGACCGCGTTCACTTTCAATGTAGCAACTGCTTGCTTGCAGGACTACAGGAGCCAAGTAGCTACTCTTAGCAAGCAAGTAGCAAACCTACATAAGCTACTGGGGAACCTACGGCCATCTACTTTTTATTTTTCTTCCACCCCAGTAGCCGGATGGCGCTCTGGTCTGGTGGAAGTTTCGCCGCCGTGTCGGCTCTCCACAGCCTACTGGCCGGTGCTAGGCAGGGTTCCATCCCCGAAGGGGTCTCCCCTTTCCATGGAGAACGGAGCTGATCACGACCCAACCAACCAGCCATGGAGGTACGTCACTTGCCATGGAAGTCGAAGAAGGCGTCCTCTGGCAACTGGGGTCTCCATGGAGATGTTGAGCCCGGAACTGACACAGACCAGAAACAGCTTTGCCACCCTGGATCCAGAGGTTCCGGCGCCTTCCGGCGCCGTCTTTGTCCTCGGCTCTGTCTCCCTCTCCGGTGGCTTCTACCTCGGGTTCAGATCCTCGGAGCTCCCAGCCTCACCATACTGTGAGGCTGCCTGAGAGACCGGCCCATTCAACATCATCAGCTGTCATCATAGGCAGCTCTATGGTGAGAAACATCTCGGTCCCCAAGGCAAAAACCCTGTGCTTACCCAGGAGCACGAGTACATGGCATAACAAGGCTGCTTCCGACTGTTCTACAACAGATGCCGGGAGCTGACACTGTAGTAGTCCATGATGGGTCAAACGACATCAGGAAGGCTAGCTCGGAACATTTGAAAAATTGATTTTAAAGAACTGATTTTAGCATTTAAAGACTCCAAAAAATTGCCAATAATTTCAGGTCCAGTACCATCGTTGGTGTGAAAGATTCAGCAGACTTCTGGCATTACACATCTGGCTAAAAGACTACTGTAGCTCTGCTGGAGTCACTATTGATAACTTTGACACCTTCTGGAAACAGAAGATACTTTACAGGAATGACGGAGTCCATCCAAATCATCTTGGCTCCTGGACTCTGTTCATGCATTTCAAGGCTGCGTTGAAACAATGACTGGTAAATGATCTAAGACCAGCTCAGTTAATCCCTACCATTGTGACAAAGAGTCGTCATAACGCTGCATCAAATGTACATGATCTTAGGGGCATTGGCAAACAGAATGTAAGTAATTTAATTGATGTACCCCTAATTACACTGAATACATCTGTTTATCCTACAGCTATTGTAAGCAGTAATCACAAGCCTATAAACCAGAGTTACACTGTTAGCACTGAGGTGGTGTGCAATAGTAGGAAGACCACTTTATGCAGCTCACCCTGCACTATCAGCTCCAATGTAAATAACATGAGTAAGTCTACCTCTGATACGCTTCCAAGTAAAGCATTAAAAATAATCAAGCAATCCAGAAAAGTGCTAAAAATAGCCCATATTAACATATGTAGCCTAAGAAACAAGGTCCATGAAGTCAATAACTTGCTTGTAACAGATGGCATTCATATTCTGACGATCTATGAAACTCACTTAGATAATACCTCTGATGATACAGTGGTAGCAATACATGGTTATAACATCTACCGAAAAGACAGACATGCCAACAGAGGTGGTGTTGCGGTCTATATTCAGAACCACATTCCTGTAAAGCTTAAAGACGATCTAACGTTAAATACTGTTGAAGTAATGTCGCTACAGGTTCATCTGCCTCACCTAAAGCCCATTCTTGTGTGAAGCTGCTATAGACCACCAAGTGCTAACAGTCAGTATCTGGATAATATGTGTCAAATGCTTGATAATGTATGTGATATCAACAGAGAAGTATATTTTCTGGGTGATTTAAATACTGACTGGCTATCATCAAGCTGCCAAAATATCAGGAAAAAACTTCAAACTGTAACCAGTGCCTGCAGCCTGGATCAGGTTGTCAGTCAACCTACCAGGGTACTTACCAACAGCACAGGAATTAAATCATCAACATGTATTGATCACATTTTTACTAATGCTGCAGATATTTTCTTTAAAGCAGTATCCAAAGTTCCAAAGGCTGGGCCTAATATAGTGTAAGTGGTCATACAATAAGTTTTGTAGTAATTCATATTTTGATGATGTAAAGAATATTTGCTGGTCTGTGGTGTGTAATGAGGAGCAACCAGACGCTGCACTTGACGCATTTATGAAACTACTCTTTCCAGTTACAAATAAGCACTCGCCCATTAAGAAAATGTAAAAACTGTTAAATCCCCTTGGATTGATGAGGAATTGAAAAATGTTATGGTTGAGAGGGATGAGGCAAAAGGTATGGCAATTAAGTCTGGCAGCCCAACTGATTGGCTAACGTACTGCAAATTAAGAAATCATGTGACTAAACTAAATAATAAACTACACTATGAAACAAAGATAAATTATATAAAGAATGATAGTAAAAAGCTTCGGGGCACCTTAAATTACATTTTGGGGAAAAAAGCCAACTCAGCTCCTTCATTTATTGAATCAGATGGCTCATTCATCTCAAAGCCCACTGATATTGCAAACTACTTTAATGACTTTTTCATTGGCAAGATAAGCAAACTTAGGGATGACATGCCAGCAACAAACGCTGACACTACAAATCCAAGTATATCGGACCAAATTATGAAAGACAAGAATTGTACTTTTGAATTCTGTAAAGTCAATGTGGAAGAGGTGAAAAAATTATTGTTGTCTATCAACAATGACAAGCCACCAGGGTCTGACAATCTAGATGGAAAATGACTATAAAGGTCAAGGTAGACAATATTGCCACAACTATTTGCCACATCTTCAATTTAAGCCTACTAGAGATTGTGTGCCCTCAGGCCTGGAGGGAAGCTAAAGTCCCTCTACCCAAGAATAATAAAGTCCCCTTTACTGGCTCAAATAGCCGACCAATCAGCCTGTTACCAACCCTTAATAAACCTCTGGAAAAAATTGTGTTTGACCAGAAACAATGCTATTTTACAGTAAACAAATTGACAACAGAAGTTTAGCATGCTTATAGGGAAGGACACTCAACAATCACAGAACTTACACAATTACTGATGATTGGCTGAGAGAAATTGATGATAAAATGATTGTGGGGCTGTCTTGTTAGACTTCAGTGCGGCTTTTGACATTATTGATCATAGTCTGCTGCTGGAAAAACGTATGTGTTATGTCTTTACACCCCCTGCTATAAAGAGTTACTTGTCTAACAGAACACAGAGGGTGTTCTTAAATGGAAGCCTCTCAAATATAATCCAGTTAGAATCAGGAATTCCCCAGGATGGCTGTTTAGGCCCCTTGCTTTTTTACATTTTTACTAACGACATGCCACTGACTTTGAATAAAGCCAGAGTTTCTATGTATGCGGATCACTCAACATTATACATGTCAGCTACTACAGCGACTGAAATGACTGCAACACTCAACAAAGAGCTGCAGTTAGTTTCAGAGTGGGTGGCAAGGAATAAGTTAGCCCTAAATATTTCTAAAACTAAAAGCATTGTATTTGGTACAAAACACTCACTAAACCTCAACTAAATCTTGCAATAAATAATGTGGAAATTGAGCAAGTTGAGATGACTAAACTGCTTGGAGTAACACTAGATTGTAAAATGTCATGGTCAAAACATATTGATGCAGTAGTAGCTAAGATGGGGAGAAGTCGGTCTATAATAAAGCGATTCTTAACAACACTATCAACAAGGCAGGTCCTACAGGCCCTAGTTTTGTCGCACCTTGACTACTGTTCAGTCGTGTGGTCAGGTGCCACAAAAAAGGACTTGGCAATTAACTCAGAACAGGGCAGAACGGCTGGCCCATTGATGTACACAGAGAGCTAATATTAATAATATGCATGTCAATCTCTCCTGTCAGAAAGTGGAGGAGAGATTGACTTCATCACTACTTTTATTTATGAGAGGTATTGACATGTTGAATGCACCGAGCTGTCGGTCTAAACTACTTGCACATAGCTCGGACACCCATGCATATCCCACAATACATGCCACAAGAGGTCTCTTCACAGTCCCCACGTCCAGAACATACTATGGGAGGCACACAGAACTACATAGAGCCATGACTACGTGGAACTCTATTCCACATCAAGTAACTGACGCAAGCATTAAAATTTGATTTAAAAAACACATAAAAAACACCTCATGGAACAGCCGGGACTGTGAAGCAACACAAACATTGGCACAGACACATACATGCATGCATAAAGTTGAAGTCGGAAGTTTACATACACCTAGGTTGGAGTCATTAAAACTAATTTTTCAACCACTCCACAAATTTCTTGTTAACAAACTATAGTTTTGCAAGTCAGTTAGGACATCTACTCTAAGAAATTTTTCCAACAATTGTTTACAGACTAATTATTTCACTTATAATTCACTGTATCACAATTCCAGTGGGTCAGAAGTTTACATACACTAAGTTGACAGTGCCGTTAAGCAGCTTGTGCCTTTAAACAGCTCAAACTCGGTGCCTCCTTGCTTGACATCATGGGAAAAATCTAAAGAAATCAGCCTAGACCTCAGAAAAATAATTGTAGACCTCCACAAGTCTGGTTCATCCTTGGGAGCAATTTCCAAACGCCTGAAGGTACCGCGTTCATCTGTACAAACAATAGTACGCAAGCATAAACACCATGGGACCACACAGCTGTCATACCACTCAGAAAGGAGACGCGTTCTGTCTCCTAGAAATGAACGTACTTTGGTGCGTAAAGTGCAAATAAGTCCCAGAACATCAGCAAAGGACCTTGTGAAAATGCTGCAGGTACAAAAGTATCAAAGTATCAAAAACCGCCATAAAAAAGCCAGACTATGGTTTGCAACTGCACATGAGGACAAATATCTTACTTTTTGGAGAAATGTCCTCTGGTCTGATGAAACAAAAATAGAACTGTTTGGCCATAATGACCATCGTTATGTTTGGAGGAAAAAGGGGGAGGCTTGCAAGCCAAAGAACACCATCCCAACTGTGAAGCACGGGGGTGGCAGCATCATGTTGTGGGGGTGCTTTGCTGCAGGAGGGACTGGTGCACTTCACAAAATAGATGGCGTCATGAGGAAGGAAAATTATGTGGCTATATTTAAGCAACATCTCAAGACATCAGTCAGGAAGTTAAAGCTTGGTCGCAAATGGGTCTTCCAAATGGACAATGAGCCCAAGCATACTTCCAAAGTTGTGGCAAAATGGCTTAAGGACAATAAAGTCAAGGTATTAGAGTGGCCATCACAAAGCCCTGACCTCAATCCTATAGAAAATGTGTGGTCAGAACTGAAAAAGTGTGTGTAAGCAAAGAGGCCTACAAACCTGACTCAGTTACACCAGCTCTGTCAGAAGGAGTGGACCAAAATTCACCCAACTTATTGTAGGAAGCTTGTGGAAGGCTACCCGAAATGTTTGACCCAAGTTAAACAACTTAAAAGGCAATGCTACCAAATACTAATTGAGTGTATGTAAACTTCTGACCCACTGGGAATGTGATGAAATAAATAAAAGCTGAAATAAATCATTCTCTACTATTATTCTGACATTTCACATTCTTAAAATAAAGTGGTGATCCTAACTGACCTAAGACAGCGAATTTTTACGAGGATTAAATGTCAGGAATTGTGAAAAACTGAGTTTAAATGTATTTGGCTAAGGTGTATGTAAACATCCGACTTAAACTGTACACACACGATACACATTGGATTTAGTACTGTAGATATGTGGTAGTGGTGGAGTAGGGGCCTGAGGGCACACAGTGTGTTGTGAAATCTGTGACTGTATTGTAATGTTTTCAAATTGTATAAACTGCCTTAATTTTTCTGGAACCCAGGAAGAGTAGCTTGCATTGGCTAACTGAGATCGCCTATTTTTATTTGCATACTATATGTATATTTTTCAAGATTTTCTCATTTTGTCTCTCTTTACATTGATTCTTCGCGGGAGATATTTTCAAACAAGGAAGTGCTGCGCGGCACGTGAGACATTTTAACCAATCAGGTTGCCGGGAAAGGGCCTTTAAATGCCAGTAACCAATCGGATGTCAGGAAATTACTAATCTGTCAGCACGAAGCACTACGTCTACAAAGGATATAGCCATGTATGGACTAGCTAACGAAATGCTTCGGAAAACAAGCCTGAATGACATGAATCAACATGGAGAGCTTTAAAAATAGCGGTTGAAGTTCTACATGAAACATGCTATCAAGAACAACATTTATGGTAGGTGTCGTTGACGGAGTTGGGATAAAATTATATAAATAAAATATTTATATACATTGCCGCTGATTTATTTGTACATTTTATGAAAGTATGGAAGATATTGTTGCAAAATATTCAAAAATCTGAAAATTGATAGCTGGAAGCAAAATCACAATTTTTGCCTGGTCTTAAACTGGAACAGAATATGGAAAAATATGACATTGGTATCTCGTTGACGATTGCTTGACGGCAAGTCTTGCCATAGATTTTCAAACCGATTTAAGTCAGTAACTAGGCCACTCAGGAACATTCAATGTCATCTTGGTAAGCAATTCCAGTATATATTTGGCCTTGTGTTTAAGGTTATTGTCCTGCTGAAAGGTGAATTGGTCTCCCAGTGTCTGTTGGAAAGCAGACTGAACCAGGTTTTTCTCTAGGATTTTGCCTGTGCTTAGCTCTACTCCATTTCTTTTTATCCTAAAAAACTTCCTAGTCCTTGCCGATGACAAGCATACCCATAGCATGATGCAGCCACCACCATTCTTGAATGTGTTGTGTGTGCCCTAAACATACCGCTTTGTATTTGTATTAATATTTTTGCCACATTTTTTGCAGTTTTAATTTAGTGCCTTATTGCAAACAGGATGCATGTTTTGGAATATTTGGATTCAGTACCTGTTTCCATTGGCCTCATGGTGAAATCCCTGAGCGGTTTCTTCCTCTCCGGCAACTGAGTTAGGAAGGACGCCTGTATCTTAGTAGTGACTGGGTGTATTGATACACCATCCAAAGTGTAATTAATAACTTCACTATGCTCAAATGGATATTCAATGTCTGCTTTAAAAAATATATTTACCAATCTACCAATAGGTGCCCTTCTTTGTGAGGCATTGGAAAACCTCCATGGTCTTTGTGGTTTGAATCTGTGTTTGAAATCACTGTTCGACTGAGGGATCTTTCAGATAATGTAGAGGGTACAGATACGAGGTAGTCATTCAAAAATCATGTTAAACATTATTATTGCACACAGTCCATGCAACTAATTATGTGACTTTGAAATTATTATTTTTTACACCTGAACCTATTTATGCTTGTCATAAAAAAGGGTTTGAATACTTATTGACTCTAGACATTTCAGCTTTAAATTTTTTATTAATTTGTAAACGAAAAAGAAGAAGAAAAAGACATAATTCCACTTTGACATTACGGGGTATTGTGTGTAGTCCAGAGACACACATTCTCAATTAAATTAATTTTAAACTCAGTCTGTAGTAACAACAAAATGTGGAAAAAGTCAATGGGTGTGTATACTTTCTGAAGGCACTGTAAATGCTTCTGGGGAAAAGTTACAAAATTAATTTTGAAGTGCATGAATTTAAATATTCAATGGTTTCCACCTATTGTGTTACTTAACGATGATAGCCCCTCAAATCTCTCAATCAATCAGAGAAGATTACTGCTGACATGCAGCCCTGCTGTTAATGTTTTTAAGTTCTAAGATGGCAACCACATCACCTACTGCCATTTAACCAGTGGATACAGTTACTATTAGAAGTTATAACATCAGAATTATCGACAGCGAGAATAAATGTTGCTAGTCAAGGAAGACGGGGTGGGAAGCATGGTTTCCGGGTGGGGAGAGATGATGCAGGCAGGTGGATGGGGACTGAGTGGGGAATGGGTCGGGGTTATCTTTTTATGCATTTATTTGACTGTAAAATTAAAATTACAAAACTAAATAAAAAGTTGCTCACAAAAAAAGAACAGCTTATGTTATATATACAGTATGTTTGGTTTGACCTCTGTGCGATCAAGTCAGTCCACATGAATGGTACATTCTAACTACATAGCTAAAGCGCATCCGACTATTCTGGAAAGTGAGACTAATAGGCTACACACAACAACACACAAACACACACAGAGCACACACACACAGACGACACTGACATAATGCCCAGTGTACACAAAGAGTGAGAATAAACACACTCAAAGAGCATGCCCACAAAACACGATACAACACTGTCAATTGCAATTGCAGGAGGGGCAGAGAGAGAATAGAGAGGAGAGGGGAGGATACACGTGTTTTTGTGTCTTACCTTAATATCAGCCTTCTTGTTGAGGAGACTCTTGGCTGCGAAAGAGATTGAGAACACACTCTCAGAGGGAAAAGTACTCATCATACACACTCTTTTACTAAAACACACCTCAAACATACACACGCATGAGTGTGGATACCTATCTTACTCTTAGCTAGCTAACACACACACTGAACTCTGTCTGCAAACTCAACAAACCCTCTAACACACACACACACACACACACACACACGGAGCTCTCGAAAGTCAACACACTCAAAACGCCAAACTATAAACATTGCCAACACACTCAAGCTCGTAAACACACACACACTACTGTAAACCCTTACAAACTAACACACACTAAAACCCCAACAATAAATACCCCAACACACACACACACACACACACACACACACACACACACACACACACACACACACACACACACACACACACACAGGGGATTAGGGGTTAAAGGGCAGGGGAATATGGAATGGAGAAGCAGGTGTATAATAATGGCTTTGTTAATCTCAGAGGCAGGTGGGATTCACTCAGATTAAGATTAGGGGATTCCTCTCCGGGAATATAATACAGGAATATAATATAGTATATTATATGAAAATGATACACACACATACTTTACTAGCCTAGGCAGCCACTAGATCTCAACTATTGTCTAGGCTTAATGTGCTAAACCGGTAATACACTTGTGTGCCCCGGTAACCGGTTCATACATAAAACATCCTCTATTCAGGCTGCAAAGATATCGGTTTCCTCTTTAACTAGCTTTAATGGTGTACCACCGGCCCAAAAACAGGGTAAATAGACGTACTGTCTTAATAAAACAATTTTCCACCATCTTGCTAGAGTGGCTAATGCTACTCCCTGATGTTGCGCCCCATGGTCAGCCAGGGGTAAACAACAGACTGCTGCAACCTGATTGGCTGAACGCGGTGCGCAACACCCGGAAGTCGTCTGATAATCCGGAAATGGTGGTGGAAAATTGTGTTATATTAAGAGAGTATGCATATTTTTCCCGTTTTTTTTCCAGCGGCATGCCATTAAAGCTAGTTAAGGTGGAAACCGATGCCTTTGCAGCCTGAATTGACAATGTTTTATGTACGAACCGGTCACCGGAGGACACAAGTGTATTACAGGCTGAGCACATTAAGCCAACACCCACCAGCGGCATTACAATAGAAATAGATTATACACATGCGCACGCACATAGATTCTCATAAGAGCTTGCATTTCTGTATGAATTAACACTTTCACACACACACACACACACGGATTAAATATTTTTTCCCCTCATCAATCTGCACACAATACCTCATAATGACAAAGCAAAAACAGGTTTTTAGAAATTCAGACCCTTCACTCAGTACTTTGTTGAAGCACCTTTGGCAGCCTTGAGTGTTCTTGGGTATGACGCTACAAGCTTGGCACACCTGTATTTGGGGAGTTTCTCCCATTCTTCTCTGCAGATCCTCTCAAGCTCTCAGGTTGAATGTTGTGGAATTATTGTAATCAAAAGGAGAGACTTTATACATTTCTTCAAAACAAGTAAACATTATTATTTCATTACTGCAGTAATGGAGCTTGTAAACGAGGTGATCCATTGAGAGCGGATTTGAGCCACAGCATTTTATAGCAAAGTCCATCCTCCTGGATGTTCATGACAAACAACAGATGTATGGAATGGGTCACAAGGTTAAGATTGGTATGAAATATACTAATAATTCACAGCAAACAGTCTCTGCTGTAAAGACTGTTCTCATTGTGTAGAGACCAGGGTCTGGCCCCAACTCCATACTGGAGCCATCTCCCCCTGGTTCCCCAGTACAGAAACATTAACTCTTGCTATGGAATGCAGTCTTGTTAGGCTTATTACCTAAAGACATCGTAAATCTTCTGTCAGTATTAAATCTCCCAGAGGCCCACTTTCAGTTCACACAGACACAATAGAGTTATAAGAATCCTCTATTCAGAAGCTACTCCTGCGTTGTCTTGGCTGTGTGCTTAGGGTCGTTGTCCTGTTGAAGGTGAACCTTCGCCCCAGTCTGAGGTCCTGAGCGCTCTGGAGCAGGTTTTCATCAAGGGTCTCTCTGTACTTTGCTCCATTAATCTTTCCCTTGATCCTGACTAGTCTCCCAGTACCTGCTGCTGAAAAATATCTCCACAGCATGATTCTGCCACCAACATGCTTCACCATATTGATGGTGCCAGGTTTCTTCCAGATGTGACGCTTGGCATTCAGGCCAAAGAGTTCAATCTTAGTTCCATCAGACTAGAGAATCTTGTTTCTCATGGTCTGAGAGTCCTTTAGGTGCCATTGGCAAACTCCAAGCGAGCTGTCATGTGCCTTTTACTGAGGAGTGGCTTCCGTCTGACCACTCTGCCATAAAGGCCTGCAGAGATGGTTGTCCTTCTGGAAGGTTCTCCCATCTCCACAGAGGAACTCTGGAGCTCTGTCAGGGTGACCATAGGGTGCTTGGTCACCTCTCTGACCGAGGCATTTCTCCCCAGATTGCCCAAACTTATTCCTTTTAAGAATGATTGAGGCCACTGTGTTCTTGAGGACCTTCAATGCTGCAGACATTTTTTGGTACCCTTCTGCAGATCTGTGCCTCGACACAATCCTGTCTTGGAGCTCTACGGACAATTCCTTCGACCCCATGGCTCGGTTTTTGCTCTGACATGCACTGTCAACTGTGGGACCTTAAATAGACAGGTGTGTGCCTTTCCAAATCATGTCCAATCAATAGAATTTACCACAGGTGGACTCCACTTAAGTTGTAGAAACATCAAGGATGATCATTGGAAACAGGATGCACCTGAGCTCAATTTCAAGTCTCATAACAAAGGGTCTGAATACTTACAGTTGAAGTCGGAAGTTTACATCCACTTAGGTTGGAGTCATTAAAACTTGTTTTTCAACCACTCCACAAATCTCTTGTTAACAAACTATAGTTTTGGCAAGTTGGTTAGGACATCTACTTTGTGCATGACACAAGTAATTCTTCCAACAATTGTTTACAAACAGATTATTTTACTTATAATTCACTGTATCACAATTCCAGTGGGTCAGAAGTTTACATACACTAAGTTGACTGTGCCTTTAAACAGCTTGGAAAAATACAGAAAATGATGTCATGGCTTTAGAAGCGTCATACTGCTCAGGAAGGAGACGCGTTCTATCTCTTAGAGATGAACGTACTTTGGTGCGAAAGGTGCAAATCAATCCCAGAACAACAGCAAAGGAACTTGTGAAGATGCTGGAGGAAACAGGTACAAAAGTATCTATATCCACAGTAAAACGAGTCCTATATCGACATAACTTGGTAAGGCTGCTCAGCAAGGAAGAAGCCACTGCTCCAAAACCACCATAAAAAAGCCAGACTACGGTTTGCAACTGCACATGGGGACAAAGATCGTACTTTTTGGAGAAAAGTCCTCAGGTCTGATGAAACAAAAATAGAACTGTTTGGCCATAATGACCATCGTTATGTTTGGAGGAAAAAGGGGGAGGCTTGCAAACCGAAGAACACCATCCCAACGGTGAAGCACGGGAGTGGCAGCATCATGTTGTGGGGGTGCTTTTTGTGGGAAGCCTGTGGAAGGCTACCCGAAACATTTGACCCAGGTTAAACAATTTAAAGGCAATGCTACCAAACACTAATTGAGTGTATGTAAACTTCTGACCCACTGGGAATGTGATGAAAGAAATATAAGCTGAAATAAATCACTCTACTATTATTCCTACATTTCAAATTCTTAAAAGTGGTGATCTTAACTGACCTAAGACAGGGAATTTATGGGGGATTAAATGTCAGGAATTGTGAAAAACCGAGTTTAAATGTATTTGGCTAAGGTGTATGTAAACTTCCGACTTCAACTGTATGTAAATAAGGTATTTTGGTTAGGAATTTTTATACATTTGCAAAAATTTCTAAAAACCAGTTTTTGCATTGTCATTATCGGATATTATGTGTAGATTGTTGAGGAAAACATTTTATGTAATCAATTTTAGAATAAGGCTGTAATGAAACAAAATATAGAAAGAGGGAAGGGGTCCATGACATGGACTGACCAGGTGAATCCAAGTGAAAGGTATGATCCCTTATTGATATCACTTATTAAATCCACTTCAATCAGTTTAGGTGAAGGGGAGGAGAACGGTTAAATAATGTAAAAAAATATCCTTGAAACATGGATTGTGTATGTGTGCCATTTAGAGTGCGAATGGCCAAGACAAAATATTGAAGCGCCTTTAAACAGGGTATGGTAGTAGGTGCCAGGTGCACCGGTTTATGTCAAGAACTGCAACGCTGCTGGGTTTTTCATGCTCAGTTTCCTGTGTGTATCAAGAACGATCCACCACCCAAAAGGACATCTTGGAATTTTGTCTCTGCTTAATACAGTGAGGGGAAAAAGTATTTGATCCCCTGCTGATTTTGTACATTTGCCCACTGACAAAGAAATGATCAGTCTATAATTTTAATGGTAGGTGTATTTGAACAGTGAGAGACAGAATAACAAAAAAATCTTGAAAAACGCATGTGAACATTTTTATAAATTGATTTGCATTTTAATGAGGGAAATAAGTATTTGGCCTCTCTGCAAAACATGACTTAGTACTTGGTGGCAAAACCCTTGTTGGCAATCACAGAGGTCAGATGTTTCTTGTAGTTGGCCACCAGGTTTGCACACATCTCAGGAGGGATTTTGTTCCACTCCTCTTTGCAGATCTTCTCCAAGTCATTAGGGTTTCGAGGCTGACATTTGGCAACTCGAACGTTCAGCTCCCTCCACAGATTTTCTATGGGATTAAGGTCTGGAGACTGGCTAAGCCACTCCAGGAGCTTAATGTGCTTCTTCTTGAGCCACTCTTTTGTTGCCTTGGCCGTGTGTTTTGGGTCATTGTCATGCTGGAATACCCATCCACAACCCATTTTCAATGCCCTGGCTGAGGGAAATAGGTTCTCACCCAAGATTTGACGGTACATGGCCCCGTCCATCGTCCCTTTGATGCGGTGAAGTTGTCCTGTCCCCTTAGCAGAAAAACACCCCCAAAGCATAATGTTTCCACCTCCATGTTTGACGGTAGTGATGGTGTTCTTGGGGTCATCGGCAGCATTCCTCCTCCTCCAAACACGGTGAGTTGAGTTGATGCCAAAGAGCTCCATTTTGGTCTCATCTGACCACAACACTTTCACCCAGTTGTCCTCTGAATCATTCAGATGTGCATTGGCAAACTTCAGACGGGCATGTATATGTGCTTTCTTGAGCAGGGGGACCTTGCGGGCGCTGCAGGATTTCAGTCCTTCACGGCGTAGTGTGTTACCAATTGTTTTCTTGGTGACTATGGTCCCAGCTGCCTTGAGATCATTGACAAGATCCTCCCATGTAGTTCTGGGCTGATTCCTCTCAGTTCTCATGATCATTGCAACTCCACGAGGTGAGATCTTGCATGGAGCCCCAGGCCGAGGGAGATTGACAGTTCTTTTGTGTTTCTTCCATTTGCGAATAACCGCATAACTGTTGTCACCTTCTCACCAAGCTGCTTGGCGATGGTCTTGTAGCCTTGTGTAGGTCTACAATCTTGTCCCTGACATCCTTGGAGAGCTCTTTGGTCTTGGCCATGGTGGAGAGTTTGGAATCTGATTGATTGATTGCTTCTGTTGACAGGTGTCTTTTATACAGGTAACAAACTGAGATTAGGAGCACTCCCTTTAAGAGTGTGCTCCTAATCTCAGCTCGTTACCTGTATAAGACACCTGGGAGCCAGAAATCTTTCTGATTGAGAGGGGTTCAAATACTTATTTCCCTCATTAAAATGCAAATCAATTTATAACATTTTTCACAAGCGTTTTTCTGGATTCTTTTGTTGTTTTTCTGTCTCTCACTGTTCAAATACACCTACCATTAAAATTATAGACTGATCATTTCTTTGTCAGTGGGCAAACGTACAAAATCAGCAGGGTATCAAATACTTTTTTCCCTCACTGTACATACAGGAAACTGTTGAGCGGAAAAAACCCAGCAGCGTTGTGGTCCTTGACACACTCAAACCGGCGCGCCTGGCACCTACAACAATACCCTGTTCAAAGGCACTTAAATATTTTGTCTTGCTTACCCATTCACCCTCTGAATGGCACACATACACAATCCACGTCTCAAGGCTCAGAAATCCTTCTTTAACCTGTATCCTCCACTTTATCTACACGGATTGAAGTGGATTTAACAGGTGACATCAATAAGGGATCATAGCATTCACCCGGATTCACCTGGTCAGTCAATGTAATGGAAAGAGCAGGTGTTCCTAATGTTTTGAACACTCAAGTGTACAAAACATACACACAAGTGCCTGGAACTCTATTGGAGGGATGTGACACCATTCTTCCATGAGAAATAAGTGTTCAATTGGATTGAGATCTGTTGACTGACATGACTTTAACCCCCCTATGCTATTTTGACACCCTTCTTTCAAAGTAAATGAGGTCTCTTCTTCTAACTATGGTAGCCAAAATAATGGGCAACTGGGCATTTTTATACATGACCCTAAGCATGATGGGATGTGAACTGCTTAATTAGCTCAGGAACCACACATGTGGAAGAACCTGCTTTCAATATAATTTGTATCCATCATTTACTCAAGTGTTTTGTTTAGTTTGGCAGTTACATGTATTTATCACACACATCAAACAAACCTCATACACCTCACACACTGCTCATGAGGGAGGGAACGAAGGGCAGAAAAAGAAAGAAAACGACTCCAGAGATACAAAAGACTAAAGCATGTTAGAGAGAGAGTGGGAGGGAGGGAGGGGAGATGTCATGCATGCTGCCTTATTTGTTAGAGGGGGAGGGGAGGATGAAGAGGGGGAAGGGGGAGGGAAGGATAATAGAGGTAGTGGATGAGAGGAAGAACACAAGTGCAAAAGGGAAGGATGAGGAAAGGAGTGTGAGGGAGAGGAGAAGAGAGGAGAGGTGTGCATGCGGAGGAGGTATAGAAGCGAGTGATGGAAGGAAAGAGGAGAGAGAAAGAGGATACCTTGCTCCACTATCCCAGCGGTAGTTCCAGACACAGTAGTGATTGATGCTGGAGATGTAGACTGTCTACCAACTGACGCAGAGAGAGGGAGAGAAATAGAGAAAGACAGAGAACAAGTGAAAGCAAAGAACAGAAAAGGTTGAAAGGAGCGAGGGAAGAGAAGAGAGAAGTGTGTTAGTGTGAAGAGGAGGACAGATTGAAGTCACATTAGGTCCAAGGTAAGTCAAGCGTCTCAGAGTAAGTGCTGATCTAGGATCAGGTACCTCCCCTGTCCATTCATTATAATCTAAAAGGCTAAACTGATCTCAGATCAGCCCTCCTACTCTGAGACAGAAGTCTCCCTCCCATCTTACCTGGGTCAGCGGACACAGTGTGAGTGCAGAGGCAGTAAGGATGTGACAAATTGAAAACATTTCTTATAAAAATAGTTCAACCAAATTACACATTGATTTCCTTACCCTGTAAAAAGTCTATGTACAAGGTATGACAGCAATCCATGCTTTGGTTCAGTTTCCCTGGCAGTGGCTAGACTGTACCCTCCTCTCTTCAAGTCAGAGACTGTTCTCTCTTTTACTGCACGACAAGCGGTACCAGTGCACCAAGTCTGGAACCAACAGGACCTTGAACAGCTTCTGTCCCCAATCCATAAGACTGCTAAATAGTTAAGCAAATAGCTACCGGAACTATCTGCATTGAACTTTTTTGCAACTAACTTTTTGACTCATCACATACGCTGCTGCTACTGTTTACTATCTGTCACTTTATTCCTAGTTATATGTACATATCTACACTATATGGCCAAAAGTATTTGGACACTCCTCGTGAAGCATCTAATTCCAAAATCATGGCCAATAAAATAGAGTTGGTCCTCTCTTTGCTGCTATAACAGCCTCCACTCTTCTGGGAAGGCTTTCCACTAGAGCCTGGAACATTGCTGTGGGGACTTGCTTCCATTCATCCACAAGAGCATTAGTGAGGTCGGGCACTGATGTTGGACGATCAGGCCTGGCTTGCAGTATGTAGAAGAGTAGGGAGGTAAGGCAATAAATAGGCCATGGAGGCGAAATAATTACAATTTAGCATTAACACAGGAGTGATGGATGTACAGATGATGATGTGCAAGTAGAGATACTGGGGTGCAAAAGAGCAAGAGGATAAGTAACAATATGGGGAGGAGGTAGTTAGGTAGTGCTATTTACAGATTGTCTGTGTACAGGTACAGTGATCGGTAAGCTGCTCTGACAGCTGATGCTTAAAGTTAGAGGGAGATATAAACTCAAGCTTCAGTGATTTTTGCAATTCGTTCCAGTCATTGGCAGCAGAGAACTGGAAGGAAAGGCAGTCAAAGGAAGTTTTGGCTTTGAGGGTGACCAGTGAAATATATCTGCTGGAGCGTGTGCTACAGGTGGGTGTTGCTATGGTGACCAGTGAGCTGAGATAAGGCGGGGCTTTACCTAGCATAGACTTATAGATGACCTGGAGCCAGTGGGTTTGGCAACGAATATTTAGTGAGGGCCAGCCAATGAGAGCATACAGGTCGCAGTGGTGGGTAGTATATGGGGCTTTGGTGACAAAACGGATGGCACTGTGATAGACTACATCCAATTTGCTGAGTAGAGTGTTGGAGGCTATTTTATAAATTACATTGCCGACGTTAAGGATCGGTAGGATAGTCAGTTTTACGAGGGTATGTTTGGCAGCATGAGTGAAGGATGCTTTGTTGCGAAATAGGAAGCTGATTCTAGATTTAATGTTGGACTGGAGATGCTTAATGTGAGTCTGGAAGGAGAGTTTACAGTCTAGCCAGACACCCGGGTATTTGTAGTTGTCCACATATTCTAAGTCAGAACCGTCCAGAGTAGTGATGCTAGTCGGGCAGGAGGGTGCGGGCAGCAATCGGTTGAAGAGCATGCACTTAGTTTTACTTGCATTTAAAAGCAGTTGGAGGCCTCGGAAAGAGTGTTGTATGGCATTGAACCTCGTTTGGAGGTTTGTTAGCACAGTGTCCAAAGAAGGGCCGGATGTATACAGAATGGTGGTAGTCAACTGTAAATGCCGTTATTGTGAAGTGGAAACATCTAGGAGCAACAATGGCTTGGCTGCAAAGTGGTAGGCCACACAATGTCATTGCACGCTATAGCGATTTCCCTTCACTGGAACTAAGGGACCTAGCCTGAACCATGAAAAACAGCCCCAGACCATTATTCCTCCTCCAAACTTTACAGTTGGGCAGGTAGCATTCTCCTGGCATCCGCCAAATCCAGATTCATCTGTCGGACTGCCAGAGGGTGAGGCATGGTGATCTTAGGCTTGTGTGCGGCTTCTCGGCCACTGAAACCCATTTCATGGAGCTCCCGACGAACAGTTCTTGTGCTGACGTTGCTTCCAGAGTCAGTTTGGAACTCGGTAGTGAGTGTTACAACTGAGGACAAACGATTTTTACACGCTGCGTGCTTCAGCACTCTGTGGTCCCGTTCTGTGCGCTTGTGTGGCCTACCACTTTGTAGCCAAGCCGTTGTTGCTTCTAGATGTTTCCACTTCACAATAACAGCATTCACAGTTGACCGGGGCAGCTCTAGCAGCGTAGAAATTTGATGAACTGACTTGTTGGAAAGGTGGCATCCTATGACGGTGCCACGTTGAACGTCACTGAGCTCTTCAGTACGGGCCGTTCTACGACCAATGTTTGTTTGTCCGAGATTGCATGGCTGTGTGGTCGATTTTACACACCTGTCAAAAACAGGGGTGGCTGAAATAGCCCGAATCCACTAATTTGAAGTGGAGTCCACATACTTTTGGCCATGTAGTGTACTTTTACCTTTACCTCAGTTACCTCAGTTACCTGGTACCCTTTGTATATAGTAGCCAAGTTATCGTTACTCATTGTGTATCTATTATTACGTGTTTTACTTTTCTAATATTTCTCTATTTTCTTTCTCTCTGCATTGTTGGGAAGGGCCGGTAAGTAAGCATTTCACTGATAGTCCACACCACAAATTTCATTTGTTTCTAAATGCTAATGTTTTAGCATTTGTGGCACAAATCCCACTCAAGTCGACCTCCCGAGTGGCAGTGGTCTAAGGCACTGCATTGCAGTGCTAGCTGTGCCACTAGAGATTCTGGGTTAGAGTCCAGGCTCTGTCGCAGCTGGCCGCGACCGGGAGACTCATGGGGCGGCGTACAATTGTCCCAGCATCATCCGGGTTATGGGAGGGTTTGGCCGGCAGGGATGTCCTTGTCCCATCGCACACTAGCGACTCCCGTGGGGGGCCAAACGCAGTGCACGCTGACACAGTCGCCAGGTGTACGGTGTTTCCTCCAACACATTGGTGCGGCTGGCTTCCGGGTTAAGTGGGCATTGTGTCAAGAAGCAGTGCGGCTTGGTTGGGTCCCAAATCAAATCAAATTGTATTGGTCACATACACATGGTTAGCAGATGTTAATGCGAGTGTAGGGAGATGCTTGTGCTTCTAGTTCCAACCGTGCAGTAATATCTAACAAGTAATCTAACAATTTCACAACAACTACCTTATACACACACAAGTGTAAAGGAATGAATAAGAATATATACATATAAATATATGGATGAGCGATGGCCGAACGGCACAGGCAAGATGCTGTTGATGGTATAGAGTACAGTATATACATATGAGATGAATAATGTAGGGTATGTAAACATTATATAAAGTGGCATTGTTTAAAGTGACACATTTGTTACATCCAGTATTTAATTATTAAAGTGGCTAGAGATTTGAGTCAGTATGTTGGCAGCAGCCACTCAATGTTAGTGATGGCTGTTTAACAGTCTGATGGCCTTGAGATAGAAGCTGTTTTTCAGTCTCTTGGTCCCAGCTTTGATGCACCTGTACTGACCTCGCCTTCTGGATGATAGCGGGGATGAACAGGCAGTGGCTTGGGTGGTTGTTGTCCTTGATTACCTTTTTGGCCTTCCTGTGACATCAGGTGGTGTAGGTGTCCTGGAGGGCAGGTAGATTGCCCCCGGTGATGCGTTGTGCAGACCTCACTACCCTCTGGAGAGCCTTACGGTTGTGGGCGGAGCAGTTGCCGTACCAGGCGGTGATACAGCCCGACAGGATGCTCTCGATTGTGCATCTGTAAAAGTTTGTGAGTGTTTTTGGTGACAAGCCAAATTTCTTTAGCCTCCCGAGGTTGAGGAGGCGCTGTTGCGCCTTCACCACGCTGTCTGTGTGGGAGGACCATTTCAGTTTGTCCGTGATGTGTATGCCGAGGAACTTAGAACTTTCCACCTTCTCCACTACTGTCCCGTCGATGTGGATAGGGGGGTGCTTCCTCTGCTGTTTCCTGAAATCCACGATCATCATTTGTTTTGTTGACGTTGAGTGACATGTTATTTTCCTGACACCACACTCCGAGGGCCCTCACCTCCTCCCTGTAGGCAGTCTCATCGTTGTTGGTAATCAAGCCTACCACTGTAGTGTTGTCTGCAAACTTGATGATTGAGTTGGAAGTGTGCATGGCCACGCAGTCATGGGTGAACAGGGAGTACAGGAGAGGGCTGAGAACGCACCCTTGTGGGGCCCCAGTGTTGAGGATCAGCGGGTTGGAGATGTTGTTTCCTACCCTCACCACCTGGGGGTGGCCCGTCAGAAAGTCCAGGACTCAGTTGCACAGGGCGGGGTCGAGACCTAGGGTCTCAAGTTTAATGACGAGTTTGGAGGGTACTATGGTGTTAAATGCTGAGCTGTAGTCGATGAACAGCATTCTTACATAGGTATTCCTCTTGTCCAGATGGGGTTAGAGCAGTGTGCAGCGTGATTGCGATTGCGTCATCTGTGGACCTATTGGGGCGGTAAGCAAATTGGAGTGGGTCTAGGGTGTCAGGTAGGGTGGAGGTGATGTGAACCTTGACTAGTCTCTCAAAGCACTTCATGATGACGGAAGTGAGTGCTACAGGGCGATAGTCATTTAGCTTTCTTGGGAACAGGAACAACAGGAACAATGGTGGCCCTCTTGAAGCATGTGGGAACAGCATACTGGGATAGGGATTGATTGAATATGTCAGTAAACACACCAGCCAGCTGGTCTGCGCATGCTCTGAGGACACGGCTAGGGATGCCATCTGGGCCGGCAGCCTTGCGAGGGTTAACACGTTTAAATGTTTTACTCACGTTGGCTGCGGTGAAGGAGAGGCCGCAGGATTTGGTAGCAGGCCGTGTTGGTAGTGGCACTGTATAGTCCTCAAAGCGAGCAAAGAACTTGTTTAGTCTGTCTGGGAGCAAAACATTATTTTTGTAATCCGTGATTGACTGTAGACCCTGCCACATACGTCTCGCGTCTAAGCTGTTGAATTGCGACTCTACTTTGTCTCTATACTGATGCATAGCTTGTTTGCTTGCCTTGTGGAGGGAATAGCTACACTGTTTGTATTCGGTCATGTTTCCGGTCGCCTTGCCATGATTAAAAGCAGTGGTTCGCACTTTCAGTTTTGTGCGAATGCTGCCATCAATCCACGGTTTCTGGTTGGGATAGGTTTAACAGTCACCGTGGGTACAACATCACCGATGCACTTGTTAATAAACTCACTCACGAATCAGCGTATACATCAATGTTATTGTCTGATGCTATCCGGAACATGTCCTAGTCCACGTGATCGAAGCAATCTTGAAGCGTGGAATCAGATTGGTCGGACCAGCGTTGAACAGACCTGAGCACGGGCATTTCCTGTTTTAGTTTCTGTCTACAGGCTGGGAGCAATAAAATGGAGTCGTGGTCAGATTTGCCGAAAAAGGAGGGCGAAGGAGGGCTTTGTATGCGTCGCAGAAGTTAGAATAGCAATGATCCAGAATTTTGCCACCCCGGTCGAGCATTTGATATGCTGATAAAATTTAGGGAGCCTTGTTTACAGATTAGCCTTGTTAAAATCCCCAGCTACAATAAATGCAGCTTCCCGTTTACATAGAGTCGAATTAAGTTCTTTCAGAGCCATCGAGGGTGTACACGGCTGTGATTATAATCTAAGAGAATTTTCTTGGTAGATAATGCGGTCGGCATTTGATTGTAAGGAATTCTAGGTCAGGTGAACAAAAGGACTTGAGTTCCTGTATGTTGTTATGATCACACCACGACTCGTTAATCATAAGGCATACACCCCCGCCCTTCTTCTTAACAGAGAGATGTTTGTTTCTGTCGGTGCGATGCGTGAAGAAACCGGGTGGCTGTACCGACTCTGATAACGTATCCCAAGTGAGCCATGTTTCCGTGAAACAGACAATGTTACAATCTCTGATGTCTCTCTGGAAGGCAACTCTTGCTTGAATTTCGTATACCTTGTTGTCAAGAGACTGGACATTGGCGAGTAGTATACTCGGGAGCGGTGAGCCCGTCTATGGAGCCTGAACAGAAGACCGATCCGTCTGCCCCTTCTGCGGCGCCGTTGTTTTGGGTCGCCTACTGGGATCCGATCCATTGTCCTGGGTGGTGGACCGAACAGAGGATCCGCTTCGGGAAAGTCATATTCCTGGTCGTAATGTTGGCAAGTTGACGTTGCACTTATATCCAATAGTTCTTCCTGGCAATATGTAATAAGACTTAAGATTTCTTGGGGTAACAGACATAATACATAAAAAATCAAAATACTGCATAGTTTCCTAAGAACGCGAAGCGAGGCGACCATCTCTGTCGACGCCATCTCGTGCGAGTTGTGTTTCGGAGGACGCACGGCTCTTGACCTTTGCCTCTCCCGAGTCTGTACGGGAGTTGTAGAGATGAAACAAGACTGTAACTACCAATTGGATACCACAAAACTTGGGGAGAAAAAGGGCAAAAAATCCCACTCAAGTCATGGGACTGATATTAGCATTTTCGCACGTAATGTTCAAATAATCCATACGTGACTTTGGTAAACTTCACAATACATTTTAGATAATTTCGGAATATTTGGACATGATGCGCGAAAAATGCTAATATCCGTCCCATGACTTGAATTGGATTTGTGCCACAAATGCTAAAATGTTAACATTTGGAAACAGTGCCAGGGAAACTAAAACAAAACATGGATTGCTGTCATATCTTTTCCATAGACTGCTTACACGATAAGGAAACCAACATGTAATTTTGTAATTTGAGTGAACTCTCCCTTTAAAGTTCAAACGGCCATCGGTTTTCTGTTAAAGCGAAAAGAAATATTCCCAAAATTATACAATTTCTATTGAGCTCAATGAAGTTCTATTTACGGCAGTCATACAGTAGGCTTTAGTGTAATGTTGTCTAATGTTTGTTGTTGGGGGCCTGCACTGCTACCAGGATTTGTTTGGGTCTTACGGTTCGTCCCTTTCAGATGGTTAAGCATTTCACCTGTACTACCATTACTGTACCTCAATTCCACCTCGCATTTCACCACCTTTTCAAACTATTGCCATGCAGGACTTTGCTGCTGTCGTTTGCCGTTCTCTGCCTTTTTTCCAACTGTTAATGACGATGACGTAGAGATGGATAGTCGACTCCAAAATAATAGATTCCTCGACTTCTTGCACGTCGACTACCGATGTCGAATCCCATTTCTGAATGTCAAGATTCGATTCCGCTAGAAATCGACTCCTCGACTGTTAAGATTCAGTATTTTTGGAACGGAGGAGACTGATTAGTTGCTGTACTTCCAAGAACACAAACACTTGCATCTTGCATAGCGAGCTAGCGAGGGATGGAGAGAGGGGAGGGGTGTATAGGCAGGTCAGGTATAGGCAGGTCGGCCACTAGGCAGACAGAGTCAAAACTGTTCACTAGGCCTATCTATCGGTTATTAAAAGCTGTACCTTGCAATGGAATGCTGTATCTCGCAAATTCTTGGCTTGCAATGTCTGGAAACTTCAGTAAAGCAGGACCTATCATCAATGAATAGGCTAGGATATTCTACACGCAACAGACTGAAGACTGAGCACAAACGTGTATCATTAGCAAAGAGAAAAAGCAGGCGAGCCAGTTTGAGGGAGAGAGAGGAGGGGGCAGGCAGAAAGAACTGTGCGCATATGTCTTGGTAATCTGTATCTCGCAATGTCTTGTCTTGCAATGCCTCGCAAATTCACCTAAGTAGCCTAAAGTTCACCTCTGCCTCTCTGGTTTTATTTAAATTACACAACAGGCCTTTATAGCCTATGTTCTAGTTAAATTACACAGAAAATAATATGTTTGGTGATAACTGCACTGTGATATACATTTTGTGGGCAAAAAAATAAATAAACATTTTGATCCCATGATCCCAATTTTGTTTTAACGTTTAAACGTTTTAAAGTTCACACCCCTAAGTGGAAGAAAAACATGTAATGATCCATGCAAGTTACCATTGTAGTCAAACTTAGTAAATTGGAGGTGAAACTCAATTTGTGATAATGACAAAGAGAGAGAGAGTGTGTGTGTGCATGTGGGTGTGTCTGTCTTTGTGCGTGTGTGTGTGTACGCTTGTGCGCATGTGTGTGTGACTGTAGCATGCATGCATCCATGCGTGTGCATGCGCAGTTTGACATTTATTGTCATGAATCTTTCCCTGGAGGCAGAACTGAGAGATTTCCGCGAGATTGGCCAGCTGAAAGTAAAAATAGGCTACATTGTAAAGATTCATGAAAATGTATATGCTCTTTTTGGTCTTAATTTAAGGTTAGGCATTAGGGTTAGCAGTGGGGTTAAGGTTAGGTTTAGAATCATATTTTGTGACATTGTGGCTGTGCCAGCTAGTCACCACTCCACAGAGCTTCCAGTACATGAGTCATCGCAATAAATGCCAACCTGCTGTTCGTGCGTGTAAGTGTTTATGAAGACACACACATTTACCGGAGAAATTCCTCGTCACCAGCATAGCAGTCAGGACTGCTCCCTATGGACACACACAGAGAGAGAGAGACACACACAGAGAGAGAGAGACACACACACACACAGAGCGAGAGAGAGAGAGACACAGAGAGAGAGAGAGAGAGAGACACAGACAGAGAGAGAGAGAGAGAGAGAGACACAGACAGAGAGAGACACAGACAGAGAGAGAGAGAGACACAGACAGAGAGAGAGAGAGAGACACAGAGAGAGAGAGAGAGAGACACAGACAGAGAGAGAGAGAGACACAGACAGAGAGAGAGAGAGACACAGACAGAGAGAGAGAGAGACACAGAGAGAGACAGAGAGACAGAGAGACAGAGACAGAGAGACAGAGAGACAGAGAGACAGAGAGACAGAGAGATGGGAAGAGAGAGGAATAGAGAAATAAAGAGAGGGGGTGAGTGGTAGATTACTAGGTTAGCCTGAGAAGTGAGAACTCTCACAGATGTTTAGTGAAGGCATTCCTGTGGATTATGAGATTATTCAAATAGAGCAGACCTTGAGTTTCCTCCTGGCGTTGAACTTCTTCAGGCACTCCACTGTCTCCTGTCTGTGCATCATGGACGCCACCGTGGAGCGTTGCTGGAGAGAGAGAGAGACAATGTCAAACAGAGAGGAAACAGAGAGGAAAAGTGTCTGTGTGTGTGTGTACTTACGGAGACCCATGGGTGTTTGAGGGCCTCCTGGGCAGTTATCCTCTTGGCAGGGTTAATAGTCAACATCTGGTTAATCAGATTCTTGGCTTCTGGAGTCACCGAGTCCCACTCGGGTGATGGAAACTACACACACACACACACACACACACACACACACACACACACGTATGCAAAAACACACACACAAACACACAGATTGATAGACAGAGGTGATAGAGTGTGTGTGCTTGTGAGTGTGCGCTTGCATGTGAGTGTGTGTGTGTGTGTGTGTGTAACTCACGTCATAGGCTCCTGCTTTGATTTGCTGGTAGAGTTTGTGTTGGTCCTCATCCCAAAATGGAGGATACCCTACTAGCAGGATGTACAGGATCACACCTATACATAAACACACACAAGGACACACATACACGGACACATACACGGAGACACACATACATTGAGTGGTGATAGGGGGGCAGGAGATATAGAAGAGAGAGGGATGAGACAGCGAGATAATAAAGTGATCTGTACACACCACAGGCCCAGATGTCGACAGGTTTACCATAGGCCTCCTTCCTCAGTACCTCTGGAGATAGGTAGCCTGGGGTACCTGCAAAACCTGCACACACAACGACACAAACAGTCATCAAGCTGTATTTGACTTTACTCGTGTGCTGTGGATGATATGAGGATTTTGGTAGTCAAACACAGCAGACTAAACAACGCAACATTCCACTGTATGTCTTTTATTTTGTTGAAAACTGTTACCAAATTCCATAATCAACAATGTAATTTTAAACTGAAATATATTTATGTAACTGAAATGGAAAGCTGAACTGAGAAGTCCTGCGGTACAAATTGTAGTTTTGGACAGGTTATTTGCTATTTATATGTAAGCTTAGGCCTACTGTGTTTATTTTTGTATTTATTTATTTTTACATTTTGTATTTGCAATGTAAATCATGTTGTCTAACTGACTATGATGCAATAAAGAAAGTATTGTAATTGGATATATTCCATTTGATCTAACATGACTTATAACAAACGAGGGGGTTCCAGGGGTTCAAACACCCAGGGGTTCAAGCATTCTATCATTCTGTTCTCTTGAGCAACCATCGATCAGCACCTAAAACATTCAACTCCCTGTATGTTGGTGATCTCCACCAAGAGGTCACCAACGCTGTCTTATTTTACAAGTTCAGGCCTATCCGGGATACACAACACTCCATCCCAGTGGAGGCTCCTCAGAGGAGGAAGGGGAGGACCATCCTCCTCAGTGAATTTCATAAAAAATAAAAATTGTGAAACATAAAAAAAATGTATCCTTTTTAGATAAAACTGTACAAAATATATTCGTCGCCAAATAATTGATTAAAACACACTGTTTTGTAATGAAGGTCTACAGTAGCGTCAACAGCACTCTGTAGTGTAGCACAATGGTGTAGTCAAAGGACAGCTAGTTTCCGTCCTCCTCTGGGTACACTGACATCAATACAAAACCTAGGAGTGTCACACCCTGATCTGTTTCGCCGGTCTTTGTGATTGTCTCCACCCCCCTCCAGGTGTCACCCATCTTCCCCATTATCCCCTGTGTATTTATACCTGTGTTCTCAGTTTGTCTGTTGACAGTTCGTCTTGTTTGTCTTGTCAACTTTTTTGATCTCAGCTCCTGCTTTTCCCAGTCTCTCTTTTTCTCGCCCTCCTGGTTTTGACCTGACCACTCTGTCTGTGCCTGTCCTGAGCCTGCCTGCCGACCTGTACCTTTGCCCCACCTCTGGATTATTGACCTTTGCCTACCCTGACCCTGAGCCTGCCGTCCGGTACCGTTGCCCCACCTCTGGTTTACTGACCTCTGCCTGCCTTGACCTGTCTATTGCCTGCCCGTGTTGGATTATTCAACCATTGTTAATTTGACGTGTCTGCATCTGGGTCTTACCTTCATACCTGATAGTACGAACTGGCCCTGACTGACCCAGCAGACCCTGGCCATCTGCGCAACGCCATCTCCTCCCAAGGAGCCTCCATTGGTAGACACAAGGAATTGCTTCGTGGTCTTATGGAGGGGGTCCAAACATTGGCTGAGCGCCATGACCGGGCGTTGGACATGCTAATGGAGAAATTCCACGGGCTGTTTGGGGGCAGCCTGCCACGGTGGTAACCCCACCACACCTCAGTAACTCAGCAGTTAGCAGCGCCGCCCCACCGGCCACTCCACCTTCTCGGGAGCCCCGGTTACTTCCCCCGGAACGCTTTAATGGAGAGCCGAGCACCTGTCTGGCGTTTTTAGCTCAGTGTGCCCTCATTTTTTTGCTTCGGCCCTCCTCGTTCCCCTCAGATCGTCTAAGATAGCCTACCTCATCACGCTGATGTCTAGGAGGGCTCTCACCCGGACTACCGCCGTATGGGAACAACAACCGGCCATGTGCGTGAGTCTGGAGGGGTTTGTGGGAGATGTGAGGAGGCTTTTTGATGCCCCGTTTTCCTGGAGAGAAGCTGCCCGGAAGCTAATCCAGCTCCGGCAGAACGCCCGCCGAATGGCCAACTATGCATTTCTGCACCTCATCGCTTTGAACATCTGCATTGATTTTGGCGTTTGCGGGAACGACGAATAGAGAGGAAATTCGACTTCACTCGGACGTCCAGGGATTCCACCTCGCCTCAGAGTCATCCTGGAAGTCCCAGATGGTCCCGTTGCTGAGAGGACCCGAGGTTTCCCGACCATCGAGAGTCATCGAAGGTGGCCGAGGCACTGTTTCCCGAGCCTAGGCAACTAGGCAGAGCTGGGCTGTCGCCAGCGGAATGGCAACACAGGATCAACACAAGGTGCTGTCTGTATAGCAGGACTTTTGGTCATTTTGTGTCCTCTTGCCCAGTAAAGGACCAGGCTCACCGGTGGGAGCGTGTACTCTGGAGAACGTTTCTGCTTCCCCTACACGCACCCCTTTTCATGGCATTCTACTGTGGGGAAACCAGTCCAAATCTCTCTGGGTCCTCAATGACTCTGGGGCCGACAAGAGTTTTTTGGACGCCACACTGACTTCCAAGCTGAACATCCCCACTCAGCCCCTCTCCATTCCTATGGATGTTAGAGCGCTGGACGGGTACTCTATAGGTCGGGTCACCCATAACCCCACTCCCATCAACCTATGTGTGTCAGGGAATCACAGCGAGACCATTAAATTCCTGCTCATCAAGTCCCCCCAGATTTCTGTGACATCTGTACTCTCTGTCGGGACCAGAGACCAAGGCTATGGAGACCTACATTGGAGACTCCCTAGCTACAGGATTTATCCGTCCCTCTTCCTCTCCCGCTGGCGCAGGGTTCTTCTTAGTGGAGAAAAGGACAAGACCCTGCGCCCGTCCATTGACTACCGGGGACTCAATGACATTACTGTGAAGAACCGTTATCCAATACCACTCATTTCCTCTGCCTTCGAGCCGCTCCAGGGGGCCACTGTTTTCTTCAAGCTGGATCTACGAAACGCCTACCACCTTGTGCGGATACGAGAGGGGGACGAGTGGAAGACCACCTTCAACATGAATATCTGGTCATGTCCTTTGGCCTCACCAATGCCCTTGCCGTGTTCCAGGCTCTGGTGAATGATGTTCTCCGCAACATATTGAACCAGTTCATCTTCGTCTACATTGATGACATCCTCGTCTTCTCCTGCTCCCAAGAACATGTGTTCCGCGTCCAACAGGTTCTCCGGGCGCTTCTGGATTAATTAAATTAATCTAATACTGAAAGCATAACCTACAGCCAGCTAGCTAGCACTACAGTGCATCAAATGTGGTGAATAGTTGACTCAAAGAGAAAAGACAATAGTTGAACAAATTAATTTACTTAAAAATGAAGCAAGAGAGAGAGAGAGAGAGAGACAGAGTTAGCTATATTTCATAGTCTTTTTTTTTCACTTTCACTTAGCTAGCGAATGCAGTTACAAATAATTTAGCCTACTCAAAAAACCTGGCTCAAACAGAGAGGGATGCTATGTTAGCTAGCTGGCTATGGCTATCCAACGCTGGAAGTCTTCCAAGTCAAGGTAAGCTTTTGGTTTTATTAATTTATTGCCACTGGGACCCGCTGGTCTAACTGCTAAACTGCTTGCTGACTGTACACTGTACTGCATGATTGTAGTGGGTTTACTAACACATTCGTTCTAGTAGCTATGTTGACTATGACGTTAGCTAATATGGTGACTACGATGTAGGCTGTGTGTAGCGGTTAGCGGTTATAATATGATGGTTTGGAATTGTGCTTTCACCTGGTCACAGACAGCTAATTTGTTGTGCACTGAAGTCCACAAGTGAAGGGAAAAGGTGAGAGGAGGATATTGCGTAGACGCGAGAAGGAGTTATGTGATCATGCTGTTTGTACAGTCGTGGCCAAAGGTTGAGAATGACACAAATATACATTTTCAAAGTCTGCTGCCTCAGTTTGTAAGCTTCAAAAGGAGGGTGGTGCTTGGAATCATTGTTCTTCCTCTGTCAACCATGGTTACCTAAAAGGAAACATGTGCCGTCATCATTGCTTTGCACCAAAAGGGCTTCACAGGCAAGGATATTGCTGCCAGTAAGATTGCACCTAAATCAACCATTTATCGGATCATCAAGAACTTCAAGGAGAGCAGTTCAATTGTTGTGAAGAAGGCTTCAGGGTGCCCAAGAAAGTTGATTCAGCTGCGGGATCGGGGCACCACCAGTACAGAGCTTGCTCAGAAATGGCAGCAGGCAGGTGTGAGTGCATCTGCACGCACAGTGAGGCGAAGACTTTTGGAGGATGGCCTATTGTCAAGAAGGGCAGCAAAGAAGCCACCTCTCCAGGAAAAACATCAGGGACAGACTGATATTCTGCAAAAGGTACAGGGATTGGACTGCTGAGGACTGGGGTAAAGTCATTTTCTCTGATGAATCCTCTTTCCAATTGTTTGGGGCATCCGGAAAAAAGCTTGTCCGGAGAAGACAAGGTGAGCGCTACCATCAGTCCTGTGTCATGCCAACAGTAAAGCATCCTGAGACCATTCATGTGTGGGGTTGCTTCTCAGCCAAGGGAGTGGGCTCACTCACAATTTTGCCTAAGAACACAGCCATGAATAAAGAATGGTACCAACACATCCTCCAAGAGCAACTTCTCTCAACCATCCAGGAACAGTTTGGTGACGAACAATGCCCTTTCCAGCATGATGGAGCACCTTGCCATAAGGCAAAAGTGAAAACTAAGTGGCCCAGGGAACAAAACATCGATTTTTGGGTCCATGGCCAGGAAACTCCCCAGACCTTAATCCCATTGAGAACTTGTGGTCAATCCTCAAGAGGTGGATGGACAAACAAAACCCCACAGATTCTGACAAACTCCAAGCATTGATTATGCAAGAATGTGCTGCCATCAGTCAGGATGCGGCCCAGAAGTTAATTGACAGCATGCCAGGGCGGATTGCAGAGGTCTTGAAAAAGAAGGGTCAACACTGCAAATATTGACTCTTTACATCAACTTCATGTAATTGTCAATAAAAGCCTTTGACACTTATGAAATTCTTGTAATAATACTTCAGTATTCCATAGTAACATCTGACAAAAATATCTAAAGACACTGAAGCAGCAAACTTTGTGGAAATTAATATTTGTGTCGTTCTCAAAACCTTTGGCCACGACTGTATGTGGCTGCTATAAAAGTTAACTATTTATTAATTCCGCCAATTCTGTTGAAAACGTTTCTTAAATGGAAGCAAATGGAACCAAACAGAGATAAAAATCCCTGAATTTGTCCAATAGAAACTCTTGTTTGCAACTGCTGGACTAATGATTACACCCTAGATCAGCTAGATGCAGGCAAGAGTGTGCAAAGTGGTATTGAATGTGTCACTGTCACCTTGATTACTCAAATTTTCCTCTCGACCTACAATGTAAACTTTTATTCATAGGCTAGGTTGTAGCAACCTTATGATGTGTATAGGGAACATTTGAGTATCATATAGTAACCTAAACCTATCATCTTAAACGGCACCGACCACAACTTCTCCATCCGGGTCGTTAAGAACAAACTAATACTTTGTTCACTCGAATATGGTTATGTCAAATATAGTAACCCAACCAATGCTGAGCATGTCCTGAAAACGATCAACTTTATAACCATCCACGGAAGCCCTATGAGAATCATGTGGTCTCAGCATGACCAATCCTTGAGAAAGGATTTGTTAAGAACCTGGAAAAGACCATCTGCAACAAAGGTGTGTACGATACCTTCTTTGCCTTCGGAAACATTGTCTCCAGGATGCTGGTTTGGGATGAGAATAGGCAATCTAAAAGACAACACCTAAGTCCAATACAACACTGAGGCTTCTGAAAGAGCCATAACAAAATTAAACGGAATGCTCCTAGAAGATAAAAAAAAAAAAAATTGGACCCTTCAAATCTCTTCACGAGCAAGAGGCTGGAACCAGCTCCAGTGCCAGGGCCAAAGACTTCACCAATGTCTACATGAATCATTTTGGTCAGGATGTCAACGACCACAAGTTGAAAAAGCTCTTTGGATATGGTCAAATTAAATCACGTTGTATTGGTCGCATAGACATATTCGGTGAGTGTTTCCCAGATGTGTCTTATATGTGGTGCAATGCCACATATTATTGCCACTTTCTAGATGCGAGTCAGCGTCTGTGATTCCAGTGTCTAATTGGAGTGTATCTGATCACCTCAAGCTGTGGATCAGATGAATAGCAAGAAGCTGAACGGGAAGCGGCTCTATGTGGGTCGTGCCCAGACGAAAGCAGAGCGTCAGGCAGAACTGAAACAGACGTGAACCTCTATATAAAATATCTGGAAGATAGCACTGACGATGATAAGCTACACAAGGAGTTCTCTCATTTCGGGACTATCACCAGTGCCAAGGTGATGAGGACGGAGGGCGGCCAAAGCGACGACTTTGGCTTTGTTGGCCTCTCCCAATCCCAGAGGAAGCCACCAAGGCTGTGGCGGAGATGAACGGCCGTATTGTGGCTACCAAGCCACTGTATGTGGCCCCAGCCCAGAGCAAGGCACAGCACGTCAACATGGCTGAGACTAACCCTAACCCAGTGTTCATCTCCTACCAGCCTGCTGCTCCAACTGGGTACTTTGTGGCTGCCATTCAGGTAAATCCAAATTATTTGATTTCATGTTTCAATTTCACAATAGTGAAAAATCCACTCAAAACCTACACTGAGTGTACAAAATATTAAGAACACCTTCCTAATATTGAGTCCCCCCTCTTTTTCCATCTGTACAGCCTAAATTCGTCAGGGCATGGACTCTACAAGGTGTAGAAAGCATTCTCATGACTGAAGTGGATTTAACAAGTGACATCAATATGGGATCAAAGCTTTCACCTGGATTCACCTGGTCAGTCTATGTCATTGTCACGACTTTGACTGAAGTCTGTTCCCCTCCTCGTTCGGACGGCATTCAGCGGTCGACGTCACCGGTCTTCTAATCATCACCATTTGTCTTGTCTTGTTTTTCACACACCTGGTTTGCATTCCCCCATCATTATCTGTTGTGTATTTAACCCTCTGTTTCCCCCCCCATGTCCTTGTGTGTGATTCTGTCAGGCTCTTATGTAGCTGGTGAATTAAAGTCAGGCGCAAGAGAACAGTGCTGAGTGAGCAAAACACTTTACTAAAAATTTGTATCAAGCAAAACACTAAACGCGTAATATACAAATACATATGCCAAACGCAAAACAGGCGAGGCATAAAATAAATGCACCAGCCGGAAAGAAACGGCATAACAATAAACAATCACACACAAGGACATGGGGGGAAACCAGAGGGTTAAATACACAACAGATAATGATGGGGAATGCAATACAGGTGTGTGAAAAACAAGACAAGACAAATGGAAAATGAAAAGTAGATCGGTGATGATTAGGAGACCGGTGACGTCGACCGCCGAATGGCGCCCGAACGAGGAGGGGAACCGACTTCAGTCGATGTCGTGACAGTCATGGAAAGAGTTCAATCATAATGTTTGTACACTCAGTGTATATTTTGATATTTTTTTCATTAGTCCACTGTTAATACAATCGCAAAATGTTTTGCACGTCAGCAGTCAAGATTTTAAGATATTGGACTTTCAAGAAGAAAAGTGTCACTTGCCACATCATCATGAAGCGTTTTGCGTCATGTGGTGCATTTTGCATCATGATGATGTGAAACTCCAATATCTTGAAAACTTGACTGCTGACATTTGGAACTGTATTTAATAGTGGACTAATGAAAAAAAAATATATATATATAGTTGAGTGGAACAACTTTCACCAAAGCAAAACAAAGCATGTAAATGCTTTGTTTTGCATTCTGAAAGTATTCCACTTCACTTTTTCCACATTTTGTTACGTTTAACAGCCTTCTTCTAAAATGGATTAAATGTTTTTTTCCCCTCATCAATCTACACACAATACTCAATGACAAAGCAAAAACAGCTTTTTAGAAATGTTTGCTAATCTATTAAAAATAGATCTTTTCAGGTCTTGGATGTGTGCTTAAGGTCGTTGTCCTGTTGGAAAGTGAACCTTTGCCCCAGTCTAAGGTCCTGAGCGCTGGTTTTCAGGTTTTCATCAAGGATCTCTCTGTACTTTGCTCTGTTCATCTTTCCCTCGATCCTGACACGTCTCCCAGTCCCTGCCGCTGAAAAATATCCCCACAGCATGGTGCTGCCACCACCATGCTTTCCGTAGAGATTGTGCCAGGTTTCCTCCAGACGTGACGCTTGGCATTCAGGACATAGAGTTCAATCTTGGTTTCATCAGACCAGAGAATCTTGTTGGTCATTATGGGGTATTGTGTGTAGATTGATGAGGGAAAAATATACTTTTATACATTTTAGAATAAGGCTGTAATGTAACGAAATGTGGAAAAAGTGAAGGGGTCTGAATACGTTCCGAATGCACTGTATACCTTCAAGATAAGGTTGATTAACAAAAGATTTTAATTTACGGTTTAAAAATGTGATTATGAAAAAATATTCTAACCAGACAACAGCTAGTCTCAGGGCCACACAAACACGTGTTCAAACATGAATACAGTGTATTGTCTGCGTGTGTGCGTGGGTGCGTGTGTGCTAACGGAGTGTGTGTGGACGTACCGAACCATGCCTGTTGGTCTCCCTGCACCTCGATGGCCAGTCCAAAGTCAGCCAACTTCACTGCAGCGTTCTTACACTTACTGGCCAGCAGCAAGTTCTCTGGCTACACAGGGGACAGATGGGACATGAAGTCAAACACTTTCATGGGGTGCTGTGCACAGAGATCCTATTAAATATGTTCTAATATGTTATCATATGGTGCTAGGCCTAAAAACATGTAGTAGTAACGCACTTGCACATACACACACATACACTACCGGTCAAAAGTTTTTGAACACCTAATGTAGTCATTCAAGGGTTTTTCTTTATTTTAACTATTTTCCACATTGTAGAATAATAGTGAAGACATCAAAACTATGAAACAACACATATGGAATCATGTAGTAACCACAAAAGTGTTAAACAAATTATATTTGAGATTCTTCAAATAGCCACCCTTTGGCTTGATGACAGCTTTGCACACTCTTGGAATTTTCTCAACCAGCTTCACCTGGAATGCTTTTCCAACAGTCTTGAAGGAGTTCCCACATATGCTGAGCACTTGTTGGCTGCTTCTCCTTCCCTCTGCGGTCCAACTCATCCCAAACCATCTCAATTTGGTTGAGGTCGGGGGATTGTGGAGGCCAGGTCATCTGATGCAGCACTTCATCACTCTCCTTCTTGGTAAAATAGCCCGTACACAGCCTGGAGGTGTGTTGGATCATTGTCCTGTTGAAAAACCAATGATAGTCCCACAAAGCACAAACCAGATGGGATGGTGTATCGCTGCAGAATGCTGCTGGAGCCATGCTGGTTAAGTGTGCCTTATTCTAATTAAATCACAGACAGTGTCACCAGCAAAACCATAATACCTCCTCCTCCATGCTTTATAGTGGTAAATGCACATGCGGAGATCATCCGTTCACCCACACCACGTCTCACAAAGACACGGCGGTTGGAACCAAAAATCTTGAAGGCCAGCTTCCCAGAGTCGCCTCTTCACTGTTGACATTGAGACTGGTGTTTTGCAGGTACTATTAATTGAAGCTGCCAGTTTAGGACTTGTGAGGCGTCTGTTTCTCAAACTAGACACTCAAATGTACTGTACTTGTCCTCTTGCTCAGTTGTGCAACGGGGCTTCCCACTCCTCTTTCTATTCTGGTTAGAGACAGTTTGCGCTGTTCTGTGAAGGGAGTAGTACCCAGCGTTGTACAAGATCTTCAGTTTCTTCGCAATTTCTCGCATGGAATAGCCTTCATTTCTAAGGAACAAGAATAGACTAACGAGATTCAGAATAATTTTTTTTGTTTCTGGCCATTTTGAGTCTGTAATTGAACCCACAAATGCTGATGCTCCAGATACTCAACTAGTCTAAAGAAGGCCAGTTTAAACAGTTTTCAGCTGTGCTAACATAATTGCAAAACTGTTTTCTAATGATCAATTAGCCTTTTAAATGATTTGGATTAGCTAACATAACGTGCCATTGTAACACAGGAGTGATGGTTGCTGAAAATGGGCCTCTGTACGCCTATGTGGATATTCCATTAAAGAAATCACCCACTTCCAGCTACAATAGTCATTTACAACATTAAAAATGTCTACACTGTATTTCTGATCAATTTGATGTTATTTTAATGGACAACAAATGTGCTTTTCTTTAAAAAACAAGGACATTTCTAAATGACCCCAAACTTTTGAACGGTTATATATATATACACATATACAGATGAAGTCAGAAGTTTACATACACCTCAGCCAAATACATTTAAACCAAAAACAAATTGCACCAAAGTACGTTCATCTCTAGGAGACAGAACGCGTCTCCTTCCTGAGCGGTATGACGGCTGCGTGGTCCCATGGTGTTTATGCTTGCGTACTATTGTTTGTACAGATGAACGCGGTACCTTCAGGCGTTTGGAAATTGCTCCCAAGGATGAACCAGACTTGTGGTCTTGGCTGATTTCTTTTGATTTTCCATGATGTCAAGCAAAGAGGCACTGAGTTTGAAGGTAGGCCTTGAAATACCTTGGTACACCTCCAATTGACTCAAATGATGTAGATTAGCCTATCAGAAGCTTCTAAAGCCATGACATCATTTTCGGGAATTTTCAAGCTGTTTAAAGGCACAGTCAACTTAGTGTATGTGAACTTCTGGCCCACTGGAATTGTGATACAGTGCATTATAAGTGAAATAATCTCTCTGTAAACAATTGCTGGAAAAATTACTTGTGTCGTGTCCTAACCGACTTGCCAAAACTATAGTTTGTTAACAAGACATTTGTGGAGTGGTTGAAAAATTAGTTTTAATGACTCCAACCTAAGTGTATGTAAACTTCCGACTTCAACTGTACACACACACACACACACACACACACACACACACACACACACACACCAGCCAGGTCGTTCAAGATCCACTGCGAAATTAGCAGTCAGGTCATCCATGTCTGAGGATGTCGGGAGATGTGGAAGCCGGCCACTAGGGGCAACAATGAGCGCTGTTACCTTCAAGTAGGCTTCGGTTTTGCTAGGGCATTGTGGATGGCAGATGGGCATAAGCCTAAACCTAACCTTAACCCTAACCCTAACCTTAACCCTAGCTCCTAACCCTAAAACTAACCCTGGCTCCTAACCCTAGCTCTTAACATAATTCTAACTCTAATTCTAACCTTAACCTTAAACCCCCTAGAAATTGCATTTGACTCTGTGGGGACTAACAAAATGTCCCCAGTTGGTCACATTTTTGTTTGTTTACTATTCTTTTGGGGACTTCTGGTACTCACAAGAATTGTTAAACACGCCCACACACACATCCACACACGCACAGTGGAACTATGTTAATACCAGTGGGACTGCTGTATAATGTCAGCATGACTGCAGATCTATCTCAGAGTGAACAGGTAGATAGCAGTTTTATTAGACTTTTATGGCATTTTTATTGTGCCAGGGGCATGACAAGTTTGTAGAAAATTGATCCTAACCTATTCTTATGGCTTGACAATTACACACAGCCACACAGCTATGTCTTACTATACTTTAATTGATTCCCATTCAAAATTCTATTTTCCATAACCCTAAGGCTAGCCCTAACCCTTATCCTACTCCTAACCCTAACTCCTAACCCTAATTCTAACTAACTCTAATCCCTATGCCTAAAGTAGCTTTATTACAAGTGAGGCCAGGAGAAATGTCCTCACTTCACTGAATTTTAGTTGGCTTACTATTCTTGTGAGGACACACACACACACACACACACACCATCTCTTTTCGTCCAGCTGACACCAAGATACACACACAATTACACAATTACACACACAATTACACAATTACACTTTGGTGCAATTTTCACAAGTATGTGGTAAATGTTCACAACTCCTTGTACAAACCTCTAAGTACATTTTCAATTGACTAAGTACAACACACAAATTACAAAAATTGCATTGGCCAATACAGTACTGTAATACCATAATTATATGCCATTTATGTTGCAGAAACTTTTATCCAACGTGACAACAGTCCACACATTTTGGTATGTGAACACAGTGGGAATCGAGCCCACAACTCTGGTGTTGCTAGTGCCATGAGCTTATGAACTGAGACACTTACATGACCACTACAATACGTAAGTACAATGCAATACTGTAAAATACTATACACAATCACAATACAGGTGGAAGATGTATGATTGCCATCCCCATGAGCGTACCATCCTCTATTCAGGCCATGGATGTCTTGGCTATATGCTTAGGGTCGTTGTCCTGTTGGAAGGTGAACCTTCTCCCCAGTCTGAGTTCCTGAGCGCTCTGGAGCAGGTTTTCATCAAGGATCTCTCTGTACTTTGCTCTGTTCATCTTTCCCTCGATCCTGACTAGTCTCCCAGTCCCTACCGCTGAAAAACATCCCACAGCATGATGCTGCTACCACCACAATACTTCACCGTAGGGATGGTGCCAGGTTTCTTCCAGACGAGTTCAATCTTGGTTTCATCAGAACAGAGAATCTTGTTTCTCATGGTCTGAGAGTCTTTAGGTTCTCCCATCTCCACAGAGGAACTCTGGAGCTCTGTCACAGTGACCATTAGGTTTTTGGTCACCTCTCTGACCAACGCCGGTCTCCCTCGATTGCTCAGTTTGGCTGGGCGGCCAGCTCTAGGAAAAGACTTGGTGGTTCCAAACTTCTTCCATTTAAGAGTGATGGAGGCCACTGTTTTCTTGAGGACCGTCAATGCTGCAGACATTTTTTGGTACCCTTCCCCAGATCTGTGCCTCGACACAATCCTGTCTCGGAGCTCTACAGACAATTCCTTCGACCTCATGACTTGGTTTTGCTCTGACATTCACTGTCAACTGTGGGACCTTATATAGACAGGTGTGTGCCTTTCCAAATCATGTCCAATCAATTGAATTTACCACAGGACTCCAATCAAGTTGTAATAACATCTCAAGGATGATCAATGGAAACAGAATGCACCTGAGCTATATTTCGAATCTCATAGCAAAGGGTCTGAATACTTATGTAAATAAGGTAGTTAAATTGTTTTATAAATGTGCAAAAATGTCAGAAAATCTGTTTTTGCTTTGTCATATTGGGTATTGTGTGTAGATCCAGTTTAGGGAAAGGGGGATACCTGGTCAGTTGTACAACTGAATGCCTTCAACGGAAATGTGTCTTCCGCATTTAACCCAACCCCTCTGAATCAGAGGGGGCTGCCTTAATCGACATCCATGTCTTCAGCGCCCGGGGAACAGTGGGTTAACTGCCTTGCTCTAGGCCAGAACGCAGATTTTTACCTTGTCAACTCTGGGATTCGATCCAGCAACCTTTCGGTTACTGGCTCAACGCTCTAACCACTAGGCTACCTGCCACCCTAGAATAAGGCTGTAAAGTAACAAAATGTGTAAAAAGTAAAGGGTTCTGAATACTTTCCGAATGCACTGTATGTCAGACTTGGATTCCCCATGTAAAAATGTTTTTTCCCCAGGTGTATGACCATGATGGTATTTACTGTGATTTCGATGGGAACCTATGGCCAAATGCTCAAGATAGGCTTGATGCAAACTAGTGGCTGCTAAACATCGGTTTTTTTTTTATTTTTTTTTATTTTATTTGATTACATTACATAATTTCTTCAATGATAGAAATTATGGAAATGTGATGTTCAATACATGTTCATGAGTAGTGCAAGTGTATTGCCTGTTGTGAAAACAGTGTAAATTACTGTACTTTACAATACTGTAGAATACTACATTCAAAGGGAATTTTTGAAACATGTATCTTACATTTTTTGCTATTGTATTAACTGGTTGTTAAAATAACTCAATTGAGAAGATATCATTATGTTGTGCTTTGGTGATTACATTTCACAGAAAACTGGATCAATGGTTTTTTGGATCAATGGTTGTGTGGTGATGGACGTCAACAAACAAAATGAATGCACAATGAAAGGTGCTGAATGTAAGACTGGCTACGTTACTAATGTTACCAGTTTGGAGTTTTATATGAAGTGTTTTTAAAATTCCCCACATACAGTTGAAGTCAGAAGTTTACATACACCTTAACCAAATACATTTAAACTCAGTTTTTCACAATTCCTGACATTTAATCCTAGTAGAAATTCTCTGTCTTAGGCCAGTTAGGATCACCACTTTATTTTAAGAATGTGAAATGTCAGAATAATAGTAGAGAGAAATATTTATTTCAGATTTTATTTCTTTCATCACATTCCCAGCATCACATTCCCAGTGGGTCAGAAGTTTACATACACTCAATGAGTATTAGGTAGCATTGCCTTCAAATTGTTTAACTTGGGTCAAACGTTTCGGGTAGCCTTCCACAAGCTTCCCACAATAAGTTGGGTGAATTTTGGCCCATTCCTCCTGACAGAGCTGGTGTAACGGAGTCAGGTTCGTAGGCCTCCTTGCTCGCACACACTTTTTCAGTTCTGCCCACAAATTCTCTATAGGATTGAGGTCAGGGCTTTGTGATGGCCACTCCAATACCTTGACTTTGTTGTCCTTAAGCCATGGAGTTGCTTGGAGTTGTTGTCCATTTGGAAGACCCATTTGCAACCAAGCTTTAACTTCCTGACTGATGTCTTGAGATGTTGCTTCAATATATCCACATAATTTTCTATCCTCATGATGCCAACTATTTTGTGAAGTGCACCAGTCCCTCCTGCACCCCCGTGCTTCACGGTTGGGATGGTGTTCTTTGGCTTGCAAGCCTCCCCCTTTTTCCTCCAAACATAACGATGGTTATTATGGCCAAACAGTTCTATTTTTGTTTCATCAGACCTGAGGACATTTCTCCAAAAAGTACGATCTTTGTCCCCATGTGCAGTTGCAAACCGTAGTCTTGCTTTTTTATAGCGGGTTTGGAGCAGTGGCTTCTTCCTTGCTGAGCGGCCTTTCAGGTTATGTCGATATAAGACTCGTTATGTCGATATAACCTCCGGCGCCAACAGAGGCAGCCTCGTTTCACGTTCTCAGGAAGCTATGCAGTATTTTGTTTTTTTATGGATTACTTCTTACATCGTTACCCCGGGAAATCTTAAGTTTTATTACATACAGCCGGGAGGAATTATTGGATATAAGAGCAACGTCAACTTACTAACATTACGACCAGGAATATGACTTTCCCGAAGCGGATCCTCTGTTTGGTCCACCAACCAGGACAATAGACTGGATCCCAGCCGGCGACCCAAAACAATGGCGGCGGAGGAGAAGGTGTAGACGGGGCGGTGTTCTGGTCAGGCTCCGTAGACGGGCACATCGCACACCTTTCCCGACTATACTACTTGCCAATGTCCAGTCTCTGGACAACAAGGTAGACGAAATCAGAGCAAGGATTGCCTTCCAGAGAGACATCAGAGACAGCAACGTTCTTTGCTTCACGGAAACATGGCTCACTCAGGACACGTTATCAGAGTCGGTACAGCTGCCTGGTTTCTCCACGCATCGCGTCGACAGAAACAAACATCTATCTGGTAAGAAGTGTGTCTTATGCTTAACGAGTCGTGGTGTGATCATAACAACATACAGGAACTCAAGTCCTTTTGTTCACCTGACATAGAATTCCTTACAATCCAATGCTGACCGCATTATCTACCATTATCTCATTGATTATAGTCACATATATCCCCCCTCAAGCTGACTCATCGACGGCACTGAAATAAATTACTCTATGTAAACTGGAAACCACATATCCTGAGGCTGCATTTATTGTGGCTGGGGATTTTAACAAGGATAATTTGAAAACAAGGCTCCCTAAATTTTATCAGCATATCGAATGTGCGACCCAGGCTGGTAAAACCCTGGATCATTGTTATTCTAACTTCCGTAATGCATACAAAGCCATTCTCCGCTCTCCTTTCGGCAAGTCTGACCATGACTCCATTTTGTTACTCCCAGCCTACAGACAGAAACTAAAACAGGAAACGCCCGTTCTCAGGTCTGTTCAACGCTGGTCCGACCAATCTGATTGCACGCTGCAAGATATCTTCGAGCACGTGGACTGGGATATGTTCCGGATAGCATCAGACAACAACATTGATGTATAAGCTGATTCGGTGAGTGAGTTTATTAGCAAGTGCATCAGTGATGTTGTACCCATAGCAACTATTGAAACCTTCCCCAACCAGAAACCGTGGATTGATGGCAGCATTCGCGCAAAACTGAAAGCGCAAACCACTGCTTTTAACCAGGGTAAGGCGACCGGAAACATGACTGAATACAAACAGTGTAGCTATTCCCTCCGCAAGGCAATCAAACAAGCTAAGCGTCAATATACAGTGAGGGGAAAAAAGTATTTGATCCCCTGCTGATTTTGTACGTTTGCCCACTGACAAAGAAATGATCAGTCTATAATTTTAATGGTAGGTTTATGTGAACAGTGAGAGACAGAATAACAACAAAAAAATCCAGAAAAACGCATGTGAAAATTTTTATAAATGTATTTGCATTTTAATGAGGGAAATAAGTATTTGACCCCCTCTCAATCAGAAAGATTTATGGCTCCCAGGTTTCTTTTATTCAGGTAACGAGCTGAGATTAGGAGCACACTCTTAAAGGGAGTGCTCCTAATCTCAGCTTGTTACCTGTATAAAAGACACCTGTCCACAGAAGCAATCAATCAATCAGATTCCAAACTCTCCACCATGGCCAAGACCAAAGAGCTCTCCAAGGATGTCAGGGACAAGATTGTAGACCTACACAAGGCTGGAATGGGCTACAAGACCATCGGCAAGCAGCTTGGTTAGAAGGCGACAACAGTTGGTGCGATTATTCGCAAATGGATTAAACACAAAAGAACTGTCAATCTCCCTCGTCGTGGGGCTCCATGCAAGACCTCACCTCGTGGAGTTGCAATGATCTTGAGAACGGTGAGGAATCAGCCCAGAACTACACGGGAGGATCTTGTCAATGATCTCAAGGCAGCTGGGACCATAGTCACCAACAAAACAATTGGTAACACACTACGCCGTGAAGGACTGAAATCCTGCAGCAATGTCCCCCTGCTCAAGAAAGCACATATACATGCCCGTCTGAAGTTTGCCAATGAACATCTGACTGATTCAGAAGAAAACTGGGTGAAAGTGTTGTGGTCAGATGAGACCAAAATGGAGCTCTTTGGCATCAACTCAACTCGCTGTGTTTTGAGGAGGAGGAATGCTGCCTATGACCCCAAGAACACCATCCCCACCGTCAAACATGGAGGTGGAAACATTATGCTTTGGGGGTGTTTTTCTGCTAAGGGGACAGGACAACTGTTCAAATAAACCTACCATTAAAATTATAGACTGACTTTGTCAGTGGGCAAACGTACAAAATCAGCAGGGGATCAAATACTTTTTTCCCTCACTGCAGAGACAAAGTAGAGTCACAATTCAACGGCTCAGACACGAGAGGAATGTGGCAGGGTCTACAGTCAATCACGGACTACAAAAAGAAGTAGCCCCGTCGCGGACCACGATGTCCTGCTCCCAGACAAACAACTTCTTTGCTCGCTTTGAGGACAATACAGTGCCACTGACACAGCCCGCTACCAAAACCTGAGGGCTCACCTTCACCGCAGCCAACGTGAGTAAAACATTTACGCGTGTTAACCCTCGCAAGGCTGCCGGCCCAGATGGCATCCCTGGCCGTGTCCTCAGAGCATGCGCAGACCAGCTGGCTGGTGTGTTTACGGACATATTTAATCAAGCCTTATCCCAGTATGCTGTTCCCACATGCTTCAAGAGGGCCATTGTTCCTGTTCCCAAGAAAGCTAAGGTAACTGAGCTAAATGACTATCGCCCCGTAGCACTCACTTCCGTCATCATGAAGTGCTTTGAGAGACTAGTCAAGGATCATATCACCTCCATCCTACCAGACACCCTAGACCCACTCCAATTTGCTTACCGTCACAATAGGTCCACAGACGACGCAATCGCACTGCACACTGCCCTAACCCATCTGGACAAGAGGAATACTTATGTAAGAATGCTGTTCATCGACTACAGCTCAGCATTTAACACCATAGTACCCTCCAAACTCATCATTAAGCTCGAGACCCTAGGTCTTGACCCAGCTCTGTGCAACTAGGTCCTGGACTTCCTGACGGGACGGCCCCAGGAGGTGAGGGTAGGAAACAACACCTCCACCCCGCTGATCCTCAACACTGGGGCCCCACAAGGGTGCGTTCTCAGCCCTCCCCTGTACTCCCTGTTCACCCATGACTGCGTGGCCATGCACGCCTCCAACTCAATCATCAAGTTTGCTGACGACACTACAGTGGTAGGCTTCATTACCAAAAACGAAGAGACTGCCTACAGAGAGGAGGTGAGGGCCCTCGGAGTGCGGTGTCAGGAAAATAACCTCTCACTCAACGTCAACAAAACTAAGGAGATGATCGTGGACTTCAGGAAACAGCAGAGGGAGCACCCCCCTATCCACATCGACGGGACAGTAGTGGAGAAGGTGGAAAGTTTTAAAAGTTCCTCGGCGTACACATCACGGACAAACTGAAATGGTCCACCCACACAGACAGCATGGTTAAGAAGGCGCAACAGCGCCTCTTCAACCTCAGGAGGCTGAAGAAATTCGGCTTGTCACCAAAAACACTCTACAGACGCACAATCGAGAGCATCCTGTCGGGCTTGGTACGGCAACTGCTCCGCCCACAACCGTAAGGCTCTCCAGAGGGTAGTGAGGACTGCACAACGCATCACCGGGGGTAAACTACCTGCCCTCCAGGACACCTACACCACCCAATGTCACAGGAAGGCCAAAAAGATCATCAAGGACAACAACCACCCGAGCCACTGCCTGTTCACCCTGCTATCATCCAGAAGGCGAGGTCAGTACAGGTGCTTCAAAGCTGGGACTGAGAGACTGAAAAACAGCTTCTATCTCAAGACCATCAGACTGTTAAACAGCCACCACTAACATTGAGTGGCTCCTGCCAACATACTGACTTAAATCTCTAGCCACTTAAATAATAGAAAATTGGATGTAACAAATCTATCACTAACCACTTTAAACAATTTTGTATATAATGTTTACATATCCGACATTACTCATATCAAATGTATACACTGTACTATATACCATCTACTGCATCTTGCCTATGCCGTTCGGCCATCGACTCAAATCTCTAGCCACTTTAATAATAAAAAATTGGATGTAATAAATGTATCACTAGCCACTTTAAACGATGCCATTTATATAATGTTTACATATCCTACACTACTCATCTCACATGTATATACTGTAGTATATACCATCTACTGCATCTTGCCTATGCCGGTCAGCTATCGCTCATCCATATATTTATATGTACATACTCGTTATTCATTCCTTTACACTGTGTGTATAAGGTAGTTGTTGTGAAATTGTTAGATTACTTGTTAGATACTACTGCATGGTCGGAACTAGAAGCACAAGCATTTCTCTACACTCGCATCAACATCTGCAAACCATGTGTATGTGACAAATACAATTTTATTTTATATAGATACTTTTGTACCTGTTTCCTCCAGCATCTTCACAAGGTCCTTTGCTGTTGTTCTGGGATTGATTTGCACTTTTCGCACCGAAGTACATTCATCTCTAGGAGACAGAACGCGTCTCCTTCCTGAGAGGTATGACGGCTGCGTAGTCCCATGGTGTTTATACTTGCGTACTATTGTTTGTACAGATGAATGTGGTACCTTCAGGCGTTTGGAAATTGCTCTGGATGAACCAGACTTGTGGAGGTCCAAAAATAAATCTGAGGTCTTGGCTGATTTCTGTTGATTTTCCATGATGTCAAGCAAAGAGTCACTGAGTTTGAAGGTAGGCCTTGAAATACATCCACAGGTACACCTCCAATTGACTCAAATTATGTCAATTAGCCTATGTCAATTTGAGTATGTAAACTTCTGTCCCACTGGAATTGTGATACAGTGAATTATAAGTAAAATAATCTGTCTGTAAACAATTGTTGGAAGAATTACTTGTGTCATGCACAAAGTAAATGTCTTAACCGACTTGCCAAAACTATAGTTTGTTAACAAGAAATTTGTGGAGTGGTTGAAAAACGAGTTTTAATGACTCCAACCTAAGTGTATGTAAACTTCCGACTTCAACTGTACTTGTGAAAATAGTGCCAACAAGTGATTAAAATAATCTGTAACTCACCTTGAGGTCTCTGTGTACCACGCCTGACTGGTGACAGTGTAGCACGGCCTCCAGGATCTGCTGGATGCAGTGACTGTATAACAACACCAGAGGGAGTTGGTTAGTCTCTGCCAGTGTGCTGCATCTGATCTGTGTTCCGTGTGGTGTATTGCAGTGTTTTTAAATTGTGCTAGACAAATTATGTTCTATTCTATTTAAGTCCCAAAAGTGGAAACTTCAAGCTAAAATCAAGCTCCCCTCAACTTTTAAGTATTTGAAGGTATTTGATACATACACACTTGTACAGTAAAAGTGCATGAAAATGTCTATACACCCACTGCTTAAGTCCACTCCTGTGTCTTTCTGTCCTGAATGACATTCTGTGTTATCACTGGACTACAAAGGAGTGGCTGCTCTTGAATATCAGCATACCTAGAACACTCCACCTTGACTTGAGAACAGTGGAACTTGCCACAGTGTGTGTGAACACCTGCCAGCAAGATGTTGAAGAGGAACTGCACTATACGAGTCAGGCAGCGTAGGAGTGCGCCTGCATGCCTGAGTGCGTCCGTGTGTGGGTGTTTATGTATAGGTGTGATCCTGTACATCCTGCTAGTGGGGTATCCTCCATTTTGGGATGGAGCCTATGACGTGAGTTACACAGACACACTCACAAGCACACAAACACTGTCACCTCTGTCTATTAATCTGTTTGATAAAAGGTAGGGTTTGTGTCTCTGTGTGTGTGTGTGTGTGTGTGTGTGTGTGTGTGGTGACAGTGTGGCTGTGTTTAGGAGAGGCTGTGTCTAACTTGGTGACTTTCTCTGGCTTATTTACTTAAAAACTGTATCAAACACAAAATAGAAAATATACTTATTTCAAATTATAATTTCACTCCCAGTTTCTTTGACTGAGAAATACTTTCCTTCTAACTCTCTTTATCTCCGACTTTCACTTTCTTTTGTTGCCACAAGCAACATACAACCAGTCTTGGATAGGCAGACAGACGGACAGAGAACACATGCAATGCGGGCAAAAATCTGAACCCACACTCAGGGTAGGGCAATGTAGCAAATTTCACACACACCATGAAATATGTATGTGCACTTGCAATCTTTTCTCAATTTCCTCTACCCCTCATACAGTACTCCCTCTATCCTTGCTATTTTCTAACTCACCTCTTTCACTCTGTCCAATTTCCCTTTCTCTCTCTCTCTCCCACCCCCACACAACGCCTCCACAGTCAAATTGATTTAAGTCTCCCTCCTGAGGGGCAAGGGTGTCTGTCTGTCTGTGTGCAAGCTGAGGAGAAGTGCTCAGTGCAATGCAAAGGTAAAACTGAGAGTAACATTGAACAGGAGAGAGGGAGAGTAAGAGACAGAGAGAGAGAGACTCAAAATGGCAATGTTTCCCATGACAATTTAATTTTTATATTTAACCTTTATTTAACTAGGCAAGTCAGTTAAGAACAAATTCTTATTTACAATGACGGCCTACACCGGCTAAACCCGGACGACACTGGGCCAATTGTGCACCCCGCCCCTATGGGACTCCCAATCACATCCGGTTGTGATACAGCCTGGATTTGAACCAGGGTGTCTGTAGTGACGCCTCTAGCACTGAGATGCAGTGCCTTAGACCGCTGCGCCACTCGGGAGAACATGGTGTATGGTGTACATGCGCTGAAATATAGCTATAAAACTGGCATAGAATGGGTGGGAGATAACACAATGGGTGTTTCTGCAAGAATCATAGAGGTAGAAAGAAGACTAATCTTTTATATCTGTACCATTATAGTGTCTGTGACAACATGGGCAGTGCCACTGAGGCTACAACTCTTAGGAATCCCCACCCAGTTGACTATTTTAAAATGGTGGATGATGTCAATGTCCAATACCAAATGTCCATGTCCATGATAAAACAGGTTATATCCATGGCAAGAATACGAAGGAGAGGAGGGTGACCTTTGACCATGTATTAATTGATCTGACTTTATTAAACAACACCATTCGCCAGAGTAGCCTGCAATTCTCTGTAGAGCAGAGTCTGTGTGTAATGTAGATCATTCTGCACATGGGCAGAAGCTCAGATTTGTTGCTATTGGGAAGAGGGTTCCAGAGAATTCGGGAAATGCAGCCTCTCCGTAATTAGTATTCTAAGTAACAGAATTGAATATAATAGCATAGTATAACGCTACTCCAAGACAAAAGAAATCCACATAATTTCTTATGAGATTTCAGGTTGATTGTGCAAATGGTCGCATTTCTCTCGTGTGGCACGCCACTAGGTAAAATGTGTGCTTTGATTGAAACAAAACAGTTAGAATAGGCCAACAGTTTGTTAAAAGCAGTTACTTTGGTAGCTATGGCTAATAAGGTGGAAATCAAAAATGCTTTGCCGTTACATAGTCACTTACATGACATTCCAGAGATATAGAAGAGGGCAGAGTAATCAAACCGCTTTTTCTATTCCCAACACAAACAGATACAGTTGAAGTCGAAAGTTTACATACACCTTAGCCAAGTACATTTAAACTCAGTTTTTCACAATTCATGACATTTAATCCTAGTAAAAAATTAGGTCAGTTAGGATCACCACTTCATTTTAAGAATGTGAAATGTCAGAATAATAGTAGAGAGAATGATTTATTTCAGGTTTTATTTCTTTCATCACATTCCCAGTTGGTCAGAAGTTTACATACACTCAATTAGTATTTGGTAGCATTGCCTTTAAATTGTTTAACTTGGGTCAAACGTTTTGGGTAGCCTTCCACAAGCTTCCCACAATAAGTTGGGTGAATTTTGGCCCATTCCTCCTGACAGAGCTGGTGTAACTGAGTAGGCCTCCTTGCTCGCACACACTTTTTCAGTTCTGCTCACAAATTTTCTATAGGATTTAGGTCAGGGCTTTGTGATGGCCACTCCAATACCTTGACTTTGATGTCCTTAAGCCATTTTGCTACAACTTTGGAAGTATGACTGGGGTCATTGTCCATTTGGAAGACCCATTTGCGACCAAGCTTTAACTTCCTGACTGATGTCTTGAGATGTTGCTTCAATATATCCACATCATTTTCCTGCCTCATGATGCCATCTATTTTGTGAAGTGCACCAGTCCCTCCTGCAGCAAAGCACCCCCACAACATGATGCTGCCACTCCCGTGCTTCACGGTTGGGATGGTGTTCTTCGGCTTGCAAGCCTCCCCCTTTTTCCTCCAAACATAACGGTGGTCATTATGGCCAAACAGTTCTATTTGTGTTTCATCAGACCAGAGGACATTTCTCCAAAAAGTACAATCTTTATCCCCATGTGCAGTTGCAAACCGTAGTCTGGCTTTTTAATGGCGGTTTTGGAGCAGTGGCTTCTTCCTTGCTGAGCGGCCTTTCAGGTTATGTCGATATAGGACTCGTTTTACTGTGGATATAAATACTTTTGTACTTGTTTCCTCCAGCATCTTCACAAGGTCCTTTGTTGTTGTTCTGGGATTGATTTGCACTTTTCGCACCAAAGTACGTTCATCTCTAGGAGACAGAATGCGTCTCTTCCTGAGCGGTATGATGGCTGTGTGGTCCCATGGTGTTTATACTTGCGTACTATTGTTTGTACAGATGAACGTGGTACCTTCAGGTGTTCGGAAATTGCTCCCAAGGATGAATCAGACTTGTGGAGGTCTCAAATTTTTTTAGGTCTGAGGTTTTCTGATTTCTTTTGATTTTCCCATGATGTCAAGCAAAGAGGCACTGAGTTTGAAGGTAGGCCTTGAAATACATCCGCAGGTACACCTCCAATTGACTCAAATTATGTCAATTAACCTATCAGAAGCTTCTAAAGCCATGACATAATTTTCTGGAATTTTCCAAGCTGTTTAAAGGCACAGTCAACTTAGTGTATGTAAACTTCTGACCCACTGGAATTGTGATACAGTGCATTATAAGTGAAATAATCTCTCTGTAAACAATTGTTGGAAAAATTACTTGTGTCGTGTCCTAACCGACTTGCCAAAACTATAGTTTGTTAACAAGACATTTGTGGAGTGGTTGAAAAACAAGTTTTAATGACTCCAACCTAAGTGTATGTAAACTTCCGACTTCAACTGTAGTTTGACGACACATGATTGGCTCTTGGTACAAGGAACCAAACAGTTGATTGGTATATTGCAAAAAAAACGGCACAAGACAAGAGTGGATGAAATAATTAATACAGTAGCCACTGGAATAGCAACTGTTAATTTGCCAGTTAAAGTGCCCCAGCTATAGTTCTTCTCCACATACTAACGACGACACTGTCTTATGATGTATTTCTGCATCACATTGATGGGATGCCGCTTAATTTGTTGAATCTATCAGTTTCCCTTAACAAACAATAACTAGCTAGCTCACATAGCGCTGGAACGAGCTACCACGCTATCTACAGTAGGTTACTCATGGAAGCTGGAAAAGTTAGTTAGTTGCTAGCCAATCAATCTAGAAGGCTGGCTTTTTATTCGGGTTACGACGTTCTGTTTGTATGTGTTGTAAACGTTGACTCACGCTTTGAATGTTGTAGCTAATATTGCACCTATCTAGCTATGTTAGCTAACTTGGCTAAGTAGATCATAGAATGTGAGCCAACCAGATGGTAAGTTATTAGCTAACGTTAGCTCGTAAAACTCAGAATTACACTGGCTGTAAGTCAGGTGCAGAAGCTAGTGTAAAGCCCTTGAATTGAATTGAGAGAGAGAGAGCACATGATAGAGCAAGCTGATGGATAGATGGAAGAGGGTGAACTGTGTAAAAAGGTGTTTACCTGGCATCTGCTTCGCTGTAGTACTCTCTGGCCACAATGTCCTCAAACAGCTCTCCACCTGTCACTCTACAACACAAAGAGACTAGTTTACACACACACGCACACCCTTACAACAACAACAAAAAAACATGGCAATTTTATCTTTATTTAACTAGGCAAGTCAGTTAAGAACCAATTCTTATTTTCAGTGACAACCTAGAAACAGTGGGTTAAATGCCTTGTTCAGGGGCAGAACGACAGATTTTTACCTTGTCAGCTCGGGGATTCGACCTTGCAAACTTCCGGTTACAAGTCCAACGCTCTAACCACTAGGCTACCTGCCGCCCCGTTTCACAATTTCACATGTAAAAATCACATTGAGCTTAAACATATTTTCACATGTATTACATTCAGAGTAAAAAAAATGAAAAATAAAAAATGTAACCTTTATTTAACTAGGCAAGTCAGTTAAGAACAAATTCTTATTTACAATGACGGCCTACTCCGGCCAAACCCGGACGACGCTGGGCCAATTGTGCGCCGCCCTATGGGACTCCCAATCACAACCGGATGTGATACAGCCTGGATTCGAACAAGGTACTATAGTGCCTTAAACCACTGCGCCACTCGGGATGTTAACGCCCCCTTTTCACATGTGCAGAGAATAGCATGTTTCACCTCACAAGTGAATTGCAAGTTCACATTTGAAAAACATTAATATGTGAAAACTCTTCAAACTTTGATATGTGGAATTGCAAGTTCACATGTGGGGGTGAAATAGTGTTGTTCTCTTCACTTCCGACTAGCTTGGAAAGACAGTACGGTGCAGTATCGAAGAGCCCTCACTGCTGCTCGATCATCCTATTTTTCAAAGTTAATTGAGGAAAATAAGAACAATCCAACATTTATTTTTGATACTGTCGCAAAGCTAACTAAAAAGCAGCATTCCCCAAGAGAGGATGGCTTTCACTTTAGCAGTGATAAATTCATGAACTTCTTTGAGGAAAAGATCATGATCATTAGAAAGCAAATTACGGACTCCTCTTTAAATCTGCGTATTCCTCCAAAGCTCAGTTGTCCTGAGTCCACACAACTTTGCCAGGACATAGAATCAAGGGAGACACTCAAGTTTTTTAGTACCATATCTCTTGACACATTGATGAAAATAATCATGGCCTCTAAACCTTCAAGCTGCATACTGGACCCTATTCCAACTAAACTACTGAAAGAGCTGCTTCCTGTGCTTGGCCCTCCAATGTTGAACATAATAAACAGCTCTCTATCCACCGGATGTGTACCAAACTCACTAAAAGTGGCAGTAATAAAGCCTCTCTTGAAAAAGCCAAACCTTGACCCAGAAAATATAAAAAACTAAATCGGCCTATATCGAATCTTCCATTCCTCTCAAAAAATTTAGAAAAAGCTGTTGCGCAGCAACTCACTGCCTTCCTGAAGACAAACAACGTATACGAAATGCTTCAGTCTGGTTTTAGACCCCATCATAGCACTGAGACTGCACTTGTGAAGGTGGTAAATGACCTTTTAATGGCGTCAGACCGAGGCTCTGCAACTGTCCTCGTGCTCCTAGACCTTAGTGCTGCTTTTGATACCATCGATCACCACATTCTTTTGGAGAGACTGGAAACCCAAATTGGTCTACATGGACAAGTTCTGGCCTGGTTTAGATCTTATCTGTCGGAAAGATATCAGTTTGTCTCTGTGGATGGTTTGTCCTCTGACAAATCAACTGTAAATTTCGGTGTTCCTCAAGGCTCTGTTTTGGGACCACTATTGTTTTCACTATACATTTTACCACTTGGTGATGTCATTCGGAAACATAATGTTAACTTTCACTGCTATGCGGATGACACACAACTGTACATTTCGATGAAACATGGCGAAGCCTCAAAATTGCCCTCCCTGGAAGCCTGTGTTTCAGACATAAGGAAGTGGATGGTGGAAAATGTTCTACTTTTAAACTCTGACAAAACAGAGATGCTTGTTCTAGGTCCCAAGAAACAAAGAGATCTTCTGTTGAATCTGACAATTAATCTTGATGGTTGTACAGTCGTCTCAAATAAAACTGTGAAGGACCTCGGCGTTACTCTGGACCCTGATCTCTCTTTGTGAACATATCAAGACTGTTTCAAGGACAGCTTTTTTCCATCAACGTAACATTGTAAAAATCAGAAACTTTCTGTCCAAAAAGGATGCAGAAAAGTTAATCCATGCTTTTGTCACTTCTAGGTTAGACTACTGCAATGCTTTACTTTCCGGCTACCCGGATAAAGCACTAAATAAACTTCAGTTAGTGCTAAACACGGCTGCTAGAATCTTGACTAGAACCAAAAAATTTGATCATATTACTCCAGTGCTAGCCTCTCTACACTGGCTTCCTGTTAAGGCAAGGGCTGATTTCAAGGTTTTACTGCTAACCTACAAAGCATTACATGGGCTTGCTCCTATCTATCTTTTTGATTTGGTCCTGCCGTACATACCTACACGTACGCTACGGTCACAAGACGCAGGCCTCCTTACTGTCCGTAGAATTTCTAAGCAAACAGCTGGAGGCAGGGCTTTCTCCTATAGAGCTCAATTTTTATGGAATGGTCTGCCTATCCATGTGAGAGACGCAGACTCGGTCTCAACCTTTAAGTCTTTACTGAAGACTCATCTCTTCAGTAGGTCCTATGATTGAGTGTAGTCTGGCCCAGGAGTGTGAAGGTGAACGGAAAGGCACTGGAGCAACGAACTGTCTCAGCCCCCAGTATTTATGCTGCAGTAGTTTATGTGTCGGGGAGCTAGGGTCCGTCTGTTATATCTGGAGTATTTCTCCTCTCTTATCCGGTGTCCTGTGTGAATTTAAGTATGCTCTCTCTAATTATCTCTCTCTCTCTTTCTTTTTTTCTCTCTCTCGGAGGACCTGAGCATTAGGACCATTCCTCAAGGCCTACCTGGCCTGATGACTCCGTGGTGTCCCGAGTCCACCTGGCCGTGCTGCTTCTCCAGTTTCTGTTCTGCCTGTTTTATGAACATTTTAAAATCTTGTCCATGCTCTGTTATAATCTGCACCCGGCACAGCCAGAAGAGGACTGGCCACCCCTCACAGCCTGGTTCCTCTCTAGGGAGTTTTTCCTAGCCACCGTGCGTTTACACCTGCATTGCTTTCTGTTTGGGGTTTTAGGCTGGGTTTCTGTACAGCACTCTGTGACATCAGCTGATGTAAGAAGGGCTTTATAAATAAATTTGATTTGAACCTAATAATTATTTCTGAGCCATCCGCTCCATTATTATTATTGTAATCATCCATAGTGTTGAATTGATTTACATGTACTTAGTGCTACCATTAGGGAGAGGCATCTCTCTCTGTTACTACTGCAGACACCCGCCTCTTTTCTTCGTATGTCGGTCCGTGACCGTTGGAAGAAGCCCATTGAAAAGAACAGAGAAGCTAGCTCTCTGTGTCTCCTTGTTCTTTAATCCTGTTTTCTGGTTTTGTACGGATGGTTGCTTTTTCAAAATCTAAAGATAACATGTTTAACTAAACTGTGTTGAGTTTTCTGTTCATTTTGGTTTATAATATAATTGTTTTGACCGAGTGAAAAACGAGTGAGATTTTCCTATTTACATGAGTGTAGCCAAGCTAAGTAGCTAGCTTGTGTACATTTGTGTACAGTGAGGGAAAAAAGTATTTGATCCCCTGCTGATTTTGTATGTTTGCCCACTGACAAAGAAATGATGAGAGACAGTGAGAGACAGGATAACAACAAAAGAATCCAGAAAAACACTTGTGAAAAATGTTATAAATTGATTTGCATTTTAATGAGGGAAATAAGTATTTGACCCCTCTGCAAAACATGACTTAGTACTTGGTGGCAAAACCCTTGTTGGCAATCACAGAGGTGAGACGTTTCTTGAAGTTGGCCACCAGGTTTGCACACATCTCAGGAGGGATTTTGTTCCACTCCTCTTTGCAGACTTCTCCAAGTCATTAAGGTTTCGAGGCTGACGTTTGGCAACTCGAACCTTCAGCTCCCTCCATAGATTTTCTATGGGATTAAGGTCTGGAGACTGGCTAGGCCACTCCAGGACCTTAATGTGCTTCTTCTTGAGCCACTCCTTTGTTGCCTTGGCCGTGTGTTTTGGGTCATTGTCATGCTGGAATACCCATCCACGACCCATTTTCAACGCCCTGGCTGAGGGAAGGAGGTTCTCACCCAAGATTTGACGGTACATTGTCCCTTTGATGCGGTGAAGTTGTCCTGTCCCCTTAGCAGAAAAACACCCCCAAAGCATAATGTTTCCACCTCCATGTGGGGTGGGGATGGTGTTCTTGGGGTCATAGGCAGCATTCCTCTTCCTCCAAACACGGCGAGTTGAGTTGATGCCAAAGAGCTCCATTTTGGTCTCATCTGACCACAACACTTTCACCCATTTGTCCTCTGAATCATTCAGATGTTCATTGGCAAACTTCAGACGGGCATGTATATGTGCTTTCTTGAGCAGGGGGACCTTGCGGGCGCTGCAGGATTTCAGTCCTTCACGGCGTAGTGTGTTACCAATTGTTTTCTTGGTGACTATGGTCCCAGCTGCCTTTAGATCATTGACAAGAACCTCCCGTGTAGTTCTGGGCTGATTCCTCACCGTTCTCATGATCATTGCAACTCCACGAGGTGAGATCTTGCATGAAGCCACCGGCCGAGGGAGATTGACAGTTCTTTTGTGTTTCTTCCATTTGCAAATAATCGCACCAACTGTTGTCACCTTCTCACCAAGCTGCTTGGCGATGGTCTTGTAGCCCATTCCAGCCTTGTGTAGGTCTACAATCTTGTCCCTGACATCCTTGGAGAACTCTTTGGTCTTGGCCATGGTGGAGAGTTTGGAATCTGATTGATTTGATTGCTTCTGTGGACAGGTATCTTTTATACAGGTAACAAGCTGAGATTAGGAGCACTTCCTTTAAGAGTGTGCTCCTAATCTCAGCTCATTACCTGTACAAAAATACACCTGGGAGCCAGAAATCTTTCTGATTGAGAGGGGGTCAAATACTTATTTCCCTCATTAAAATGCAAATCAATTTATAACATTTTTCACATGCGTTTTTCTGGATTTTTTTGTTGTTATTCTGTCTCTCACTGTTCAAATAAACCTACCATTAAAATTAAAGACTGATCATTTCTTTGTCGGTGGGCAAACGTACAAAATCAGCAGGGGATCAAATACTTTTTTCCCCTCACTGTACATATGAACCATGCTATTGATGTATTTTAGAAGGTTACTTTTGGTGAAATGTATATCTAATGGTCGCATGCTAATTGCTATCTGCTAGCTAGCCTTCCATTTCGTCCTAGCTAGCTATTTTTAGCTTCTGTTTTTGTTAGCTGTCTATTGTTTTTTGTTACATTTAATGCACAGGCTTAAACGTGATTTTAACGTATCTGAAAGTTTTGCTTTTGCTTTTGTGAATGTGTTTGCTTATGGAATGAACATAAACAGATACATTTCTACAAAGAGATGAAATAGGGCTGTCAGAGTTAGTCAGTTAACTTAACCGCATCGTCTGAAAGCATTCAAAATACACTGAAAACACCAAAATACATAATCTATACAGCTAAAAACAACAGGGCGATGTCAAAATAAGTAGAATTTGAGGTTAAAGAAATTGTGCTAACCGTTACTTTGGACAAATTCAAAACGTAAATATTCTTGTAATGCTTTTTATATTAATAACATTTTTTATTTAATCTTTATTTAACTAGGCAAGTCAGTTATGAACAAATTCTTATTTACAATGATGGCCTACCCCGGCCAAACCCAGACGACGCTGGGCCAATTGTGCGCCGTCCAATGGGACTCCCAATCACGGCCGGATGTGATACAGCCTGGATTCGAACCAGGGACTGTAGTGATGCCTCTTGCACTGATAAAAAATGTTTTTAGCAAATTCTGAATTTGCGATTAATCACAGCAAATCCTGCGATTAACTCAATTTACTTTTGTTTAAGTTTGACAGCCCTATTTTGAATTGAACAGTCAATAGAACAGAAACACAGTGCCCCTCTAATGGTCAAGACATTGGCTTCTCCTGTGGGAGACCCGGGTTCTAATCCTGCCGGTTAGAAAAGCACATGTGAAACTTAGAATATCACATGTTAAATGTTGGGAAACCTCTACTTCATGTTCACGTGAAACATGTATGTGAAGTTAACAAAAAACACTTTTCACGTGATTTGTTCATACATGTGTGTTCATATGTGTCCAAAAACCAAGTGCTTTTTGTTACGTAGGTTTTTACAGGTGATTATTTTACATATGTTTTGTAAGGACACACACACACGCACACACATTTGGTGACATGCACGCAAGCACACACAACCAAACATGCATGCACACGCACGCAAACACACACACCGGAGGGGGATGTCCTCATTAGGGGGAAACCCTCGGCTCTGCAGGAATCTCTCTGGCTGGGTTGCCATGGAGACAGGCTCCACTGCGGGGCAGTGTGTGTGTGTATGTGTGTGTGAGTGAGTGTGTGTTTGTGAGCATGTGTGCAAGGCTAAAGATGGAACGGAGTGTGTGCAAAGGGGGGATGGTTATGTAATTGGGGGAAATCTCCTTGGAAACGGGGAGAGAAGGACCGAAAAAGAGGAGCGAGAAGAAGCGATGAAGAAGGAAGAGGAGAGGGGGAGGATGAGAGGAGAGGGAGATAAGAAGGAAGGCGAGAAGAAAAGTAAGGAAAATGGGATGGAAGAGAAAGAGAACGGGGAGAGGACAGATAGAAGGAGGGAGGGATAAAATATATAGAGAGGGAGGAGAGAAGGATGTGAGCGCTGCCACTCACAGGTCAAACAGAAGGTAGTGGAAGCCCTCCTCTGATATACTGTCATGGAGACGAACTAGAGAGAGAGAGAGAGAGATTGAGAGAGAGGGAGAGAGAGGTTGGGTGGGTAGGGAGAACCGAGGGAGAGAGAGAGGAAGGAGAGCGAAAAGGAGGGAGAAAAGAAAGATGAGTTGAGAACGTCAGCAGAAAGCATTCTCCATTCTATTCCTGTGCTGCAGCAACACCAGCAGCAGAGAGAGAGTTACAAGTACTGACCGATATTGGAGTGTTTGAGCAATCTGCAGATCCTGGCTTCTCGCTCCAGCTTCTGGTGATCTGAGGAGAGAAGATATAATCTTGGTACAATCATATCATAATATGATGCAATATTATCTTTGATATTATCCCAAGAAAAGGATATCAAATGTTTGACGTAAGAGTATTCAACAGGAGGCGAGCAACATTGAGGAATATGAAGTATCCATCAATATAAGTATGGGCACACACACGCACACACTCGTGCCCACACACAGTGTTGTATATACCCTGAGGGTTGCATTTGCCCATATTAACTCCCAATACTACAGAGTCAGATGATGGTGGGATTAATAAGGGATGGAGGGAGAGGGGAAGGAGTAGAACAAAGGAGGTGAGAGGAGAGATACAGAATAGAGAGCAATAGAGAGATATTTCAGTTGAAATAAAGAAGAATCTGTTGACACACACTACCTATTTTTTCCCCAGAGGGAAGTGTTGGCCTTCCATCCATACATATCCTAGACATTAGGTTGTGTCCGAGATCAGGGTGTAGAGGAGAGGGACATAGAATGGAAAGACTAGGTTTGAACACATGCCTCCAAGGTCAAAGTGTGGTCCAGGGGCAGAAGCACTACCACTAGATCAGCACCTAGAACTTCGACTCATTTGAAGTAAAAAAATGTTTTACATAAAAAGGTTGAGAAACACAGCTTCTAGCCTGTTTTCCCCTCTAGTCCATTGTGTCCTCCTCCAGGCTCCAGCTGCAGCACAGAGCTCTGCAGTATCTGACCTATTAAAAGTAGAACACTGTTGTACATGGTGGGTGCTAGTGTGTTGTGTCAGGTAACACTTTCCGGGAGTTCCACTGGAAACTTAGTAACGGGTACTATAGCGTTTTACAATACAGTACAACCCAGCCTTATATACTGTATAACAGCCAGTTCAGCTCAGCCCAGTTCTACCAGGGGTTTGTTCAATAGGGTGCAATGTTACGGAACGTTTAGAAAGAAATGTGTTACATAGAACATAATGTACATACAGTACCGGTCAAAAGTCTGGATTTTTCTTTATTTGTACTATTTTCTACATTGTAGGATAATAGTGAAGACATCAACACTATGAAAATAACACATATGGAATCATGTAGTAACCAAAAAAGTGTTAAACAAATCAAAATATATTTTTGGATTTTAGATTCTTCAAAGTAACCACCCGTTGCCTTGATGACAGCTTTGCAAACTCTTGGCATTCTCTCAACCAGCTTCATGAGGAATGCTTTTCCAACAGTCTTAAAGGAGTTCCCACATATGCTGAGCACTTGTTGCCTGCTTTTCCTTCACTCTGCGGTCCAACTCATCCCAAACCATCTCAATTGGGTTTGGTCAGTGATTGTGGTGGCCAGGTCATCTGATGCAGCACTCCATCACTCTCCTTATTGGTCAAATAGCCCTTACACAGCCTGGAGGTGCGTTTTGGGTCATTGACCGGTTGAAAAACAAATGATAGTCCCACTAAGCGCAAACCAGATGGGATGGAGTATCACTGCAGAATTCTGTGGTAGCCATGCTGGTTAAGTATGCCTTGAATTCTAAATAAATCACAGACAGTTTCACCAGCAAAGCACCCCCACACCATCACACCTCCATGCTTCACGGTTGAAACCACACATGCAGAGATCATCCGTTCACCTACTCCGCGTCTCACAAAGATACGGCGGTTGGAACCAAAAATTTCTAATTTGGACTCATTAAACCAAAGGACAGATTTCCACCGATCTAATGTCTATTGCTCCTGATTTCTGGCCTCAAACAAGTCTCTTCTTCTTATTGGTGTCCTTTATCTTCCTGACTGATGTCTTGAGATGTTGCTTCAATATATCCACATCATTTTCCATGCCATCTATTTTGTGAAGTGCACCAGTCCCTCCTGCAGCAAAGCACCCCCACAACATGATGCTGCCACCCCCGTGCTTCACGGTTGGGATGGTGTTCTTCGGCTTGCAAGCCTCCCCCTTTTTCCTCCAAACATAACGGTGGTCATTATGGCCAAACAGTTCTATTTGTGTTTCATCAGACCAGAGGACATTTCTCCAAAAAGTACGATCTTTGTCTCCATGTGCAGTTGCAAACCGTAGTCTGGCTTTTTTATGGCGGTTTTGGAGCAGTGGCTTCTTCCTTGCTGAGCGGCCTTTCAGGTTATGTCGATATAGGACTCGATTTACTGTGGATATAAATACTTTTGTACCTGTTTCCTCCAGCATCTTCACAAGGTCCTTTGTTGTTGTTCTGGGATTGATTTGCACTTTTCGTACCAAAGTACGTTCATCTCTAGGAGACAGAATGCGTATCCTCCTGAGCGGTATGACGGCTGTGTGGTCCCATGGTGTTTACACTTGCGTACTATTGTTTGTACAGATGAACGTGGTACCTTCAGGTGTTCGGAAATTGCTCCCAAGGATGAACCAGACTTGTGGACGTTCTTTAGATTTTCCCATGATCTTAAGCATAGAGGCACTGAGGTTGAAGGTAGTCTCTCTGTAAACAATTGTTGGAAAAATTACTTGTGTCATGCACAAAGTAGATGTCCTAACCGACTTGCCAAAACTATAGTTTGTTAACAAGAAATTTGTGGAGTGGTTAAAAAAAGAGTTTTAATGACTCCAACCTAAGTGTATGTAAACTTCCAACTTCAACTGGATGTAGTCTGACATGCAGATTAGGGAAGGTCGTCGGCTCGATTTATTACACTTCTATCTGCATCACTGAATACACCCCAGGCTCTCTCTCTCTCTCTCTCTCTCCTTCTCTCTGTGTTCAGTGTCTAATTGTAGCACAGCATCTCTCTCTCTCTCTCTCTCATATCTACTATTGGCTAGCAACAAATGACAACCCCGGTGCATCTAAATAGTTTAAGATGTCCTCCTCTTCTTGCCTCCCCTCCTTCATTTGTATTCTGCACTGACGTGAAAGCAAATTCAGCTGTCCTGTTCTCTCACGTCAGCTCAGAGAGAGAGGAGACAAGGGGAATTTAGACTGTTGACTTGAAAAGCATCCTTGGGGTTGTTCAGTAGCCTCATGTGAGATGTGTGTGTGTATCTTACAGGTTTCTCAATGAAACTGTTAATTATTCATGATTTAAATCTTATTATACGTATTATTTACATCCTGAGACTGGCCTCTGAGACTTCCTGTTCCTGTCCAGACAGGAAGCTGTCACCATAGATCATGCAGTAGTCAGTGCTGGGCAACTACTGCAGGGACTGCACACACAAACACGCACGCATGCAGGCATGTACGCAGATACACACACATCACACACACACAGCCTGAACCCTCTCTATGAGAACATGGAGCGAGCAGCTTTGGTTTCGTGACAAAACAGACCAAATCAGAGATGAAGAACTAGATCCCTCGGGCTGCGGGGCATGCTGTCGTGTGTGTGTGTCCTCATTTCCTTGTGTCCTCTCCTTGCCTCTTCTCTTCCTGTTCTTTCCACCGTCTGCTCTAAGAATAGAATATGGAGGACCAGCTCTTGAAGATGTTCAGCTCTTTCAGATCAGCGCAAATGGAGGAGGAGATGAGGGAAGGTAGCAACTGTAGACTATTGAGATGCAGCCTTTGTCTCTAAATGAAGAGCTTCGGTGGTTATCGTGCCATATCTGTTGGCAGTAGAAACGGTTCTCCTCTCTCGCTATCTCTCTTTCTCACTCTATCATGTGCTCTATCTCTTATGTGCTCTCTCTCTTATGTGCTCTCTCTCTTATGTGCTCTCTCACAAGAGGAGCATAAATTACTGTCTCACTCTTTAGAATCAAGCATCAGCTAAAATATGCTAATGTAAGCTTGCAGATCTGGGACAGCAGTAGCACACACACACAGACACACACACGCATGCACATACACACTCGCACGTACGCACATATACACTTAGAGGCAGTGTGAAGAGGAGGAACAATCAGCCAAACGCCTCTGCTTTCTCATGTTAGCTTCAGTCACTGATGAGCAGACGTACCCATTTTCTCTCTCTCTTTCTCTCCATCCCTCCTTCTCTCTCTATCACACACACACACACACACACACACGCACACACACAGCATAGGGATGGGGACTAAGCAAACGTTAGTGTATAATTTAACCAGATACCACACAGTTTACCCACCGTGCAGATATTCTACAGTTGGCACTCAGTTTTTGTGTGTGGGAGGGTATGTGTCTCACCTCTGGCTGAGAGCTTTTTGGTATTGATGATTTTGGCAGCGTACTCCTGGCCAGTGCACAGTTTGACACAGCGGCGCACCACTGAAAACGCTCCCCTGGGAAACAAAGGCAGGTAAAAACAGGTGTTAGATATCATATAGCACTGGCAGCATCTCAATATCCTAGAGTCAATCCCTCTACTGTCTCCTTGTTTCCTTTCCTTCATTCCCACTGATCTGACAGAACTGGACAGGACATGTTGAAGGCATATCCTTGTCCACTACCCCTCTACTGCTTTCACCTAGTATCCTGTCATTTCACACCTGCCATTCATGAGTAAAGACATTTCTCCTGTATGGAGACATTTGAGTGTGACACACAGCACATCCTGATTAGGATATTTACAAATGAGAAGCCTCAAGAGAAAACAACAAAACTGTCTTTCAAGGATATCTCTATGTGTGTCCATGTATGCACGTGTCCGTGAGAGAGAGAGAGACACGGTGTGCGTGTGTACTGTAGCAGTGCTGGTATTTTGGGGAGTGCTTGCATAACTAACTCAGCAGGGGAAAACAGCAGTGACTGTCTCTGTCGTTTCTCTGACCAATATATAGACGTTACACCTTAGTGCTGTTACACAATAACACACACACACACACTCTTACCCGTCCACTGTGTCTCACACACTCTCGGGCATACACTAGACCCCACGTCTCTCACACACACACTCGTAGATGCTTTGACAGGTGAGTGTGTCAGGGTATACACGGGGGATGCTCTGAGTCAGAGACAGTAGGCTTACGGCAGCAAAGAAAGACAGAGAATGACCTGTGAGACACACATACACACACAAAAGCATATATTGCACACCCACACATGCTCGCACGCACACACACACACACCAAAAAGGGACAAACTGCCATCCTTACAGGAACTGTAGTGTAATGGAGGTCCTGTTATCTACTGGGCAGCTGCTGCTACCACAGCATGGCTATTGTCAGCATGGCTTATAACACAGACCAGAACACACACATACATACACACACACACCAGCGACTCTGGAGTTACATGTACAAGTGTACTACATGCTGTGCCCTAGGTCAAGACCTCTCGGTAGAACTCATAGTAGTAACTTACATATTTGCTGTATGTTAATACATACAGCAAATGTTTGGTTCTTAATCTCTGCAGTTGTGTTTGCATAAAGATGCATTATGATCTAGAAAATGTGTTTCTCCTCCATTTTGAGAAAGAGGATAATACTACCCCCTACCCAGTCCCACCCACACACAGCCTGACACACCTATCTTGCTGTGGCACATAAACTCACTGTCCAATTTTTCTCTCTCTCAAGCACAGGAGCTTGGTGGCACCTTAATTGGAGAGGACAGGCTCGTGGTAAAGGCTGGAGCGGAGTCAGTGGATTGGCATCATATACATTAAACACGTTTCCATGTTTGATGCCATGCCATTTACTCCGTCCCAGCCATTATTACGAGCCGTCCTCCCCTCAGCAGTCTCCCATTGCTCTAAAGACCCCAATTACAAAACAGCCCATCCTGCTCTGCTTTTTGACAGCTCAAAGTGTCACTCTCTCTCTCCAGATCGCTACAGCGTGTCCCCAGTCTCCATCACTGCTGCTGCCGGTACAGACCATGCAGCAAGCGGATCAAATGTAGTCTATATTTTATCTATACGTGTAAATGGGGTAGTCTCGGGGCTACACCTCAAAGCAGAGCGACAGCATGCGTCTTGTTTAGAGGGCTGGGTGGCTCCGAACGTGACAGATCATCAGCAGAGATTAGTTCTGATCCCCATTCTGCCGCTCGAACAACCCACACACATCTGCAGACATGCAACGATGCAAAGAAACTAAATAGCAATAACTGGGTAAGGACGATACAGTGAAGGCTATGTTGTTACCGCATCTGTACCATAATGTAAAGCAAAAATAAAGCAAAGCCATACTTTCCGAGTTCTTCATATAGTTGGAAATCGTCCGTAAAACGTGTACAGGTAGTAACTGCCATCTTCCGTTTATTCGCGGGGGTCGAGCGTCCTAAATAGTCCGGTCCTCAAGTGAATCGAAATAGGATGAGTAGCCTAGTTATTCTATGTAAAAAATTATAATACCGCGGTGTAATGCGTTTTCTGTCCAGAGCGCACTAGAATCTACTACAGATATGTATTCGAGTGGAGATGTAGGCTATTCGAGTGGAGGAGAGGCAGTGGTGGTAGTCTCTCGCTCTCCCAAAATGTGTCGTTCAATCGCCTTTCACGCCGTTTCTACACCATCGAGCGCGCTGTAAATACAATACATTTTTCATACCACCAGGGGGCATTGCATCTGCTCGATAACACCTGAAGGCACAGCATCAGATATTCTATAGACTAACATAACAGGCTTTGGCAGCATCAGCATCGTGGAATCATCATCATTATCACCATCATGTGTAGCTGCTGGAACAGGTATAGCCAGCCTACAATTGATTTACGTCTCTCTTTTTTGTTGTTGATCTAGCCTACCAAAATAATATTTTTTAGTGTGTCAAACTTTTAGACTGCAAAGAACCCTAAACTGGTATTTGTACAAATAAAAATATGCAAACAAAAGTCAATTTTAGTGGTTGCATTAGGCTTGCTTGGATTATGTTATTTTCAGGATGATCAACACCGCCTACATCTCCAATTCAAATCAAGGTCTGGTCCATGGCATCAGTGCTTGAAGTGAGCCGGTGCTCAATGCTGTACCCCAAATTTTCCCCTGAAAAAAAACTGGCCCCTCTTATAGAATTGTCTCTGAAGTATGAATACTTTCACCTAAATAAAAAAAAAAGTAGCCTACCGGCACCTATTTCAGTCCACTTGGGAGAACTGGGTGAAATCAAGTACCAGCGTAACAGACCCGGGAAGGAAGAGATCTGCATAGTCATAGGCAACTACTGTCTCTATTCCTGGCTTGTTCCTCTGCACTGTCATCACTAACAACAGTATTCTTAGGAACAAAGCATCTACACTTCAGATCTGAAAAAGAAAGAGAATCCTTTTGAACTTCAAAGACCTGTCTGCAAGTGTCTAGGATTTCTGTCTGTAAGCATCTTACTAGCTCTAGCTATATCAGTTCTGATATTCATCCTTATCCATATCTACCTATTCATCTGATACAGCCATTATCAAGCCAATAAGGAATATTATACTGCACTGAGAATCAGAAAACGTGGGATAGCGCCCTCCTGTGGCACTACTGCCGAATCTCAAGTCGACTGCCAGCCTGGCACTCCTGTAGATCTAAAACCGCATAGGTTTTAGTGCCGCTCCACATCACACAAACACCAGTGGAGGCTGCTGAGGGGAGGACGGCTCGTAATAATGTCTGGAACGGAGCAAATGGAAGGGCATCAAACACATAGAAATCATGTGTTTTGATACCCTTCTACTTATTCCGCTTCAGCCATTACCACGAGCCGTTCTTCCCCAATTAAGGTGTCACCAACCTCCTGTGACACACATAGCCTACACACATAGAGAGAACACGTCAGTGCATATTTACAGTTTTTACTTCATTTAATTTATTTCAGGCACACATAAATAGACACCTCAGTAAAAGGAAAACGGCAGAGAGGTATTAAGCCCACTGATAAAAGTAATCGACATGTAAAACACCACTGAGACATATCTGGACCTGGAAGTTACCCGTAGACACTGATCTAAAGCCAGGTTTGCATCCTTCACCTCAACGATGAAGGTTAGGATTTGGGAAAGTACGCTGATCCTAGATCTATGACTATACAGCTATCTTCCAGGTCTGTTCAGTGGGCAGACAGATACATAAACAGGTAAGTTCAGGGTTGTGTTCATTAGGGCCCACAACAGAAAATTCAAATGAGTGTTCAGGGAGACCAGGTGATACCTCCCAGTTTCAGTCTGTTCTTACGTTTGGTACCTAATGAACACGACTCAGGTATTTCACATAAGTCAGAACACAGTAACAAAGCGTCTACAGGGTTTCTCTCCCTTCTATTCAAAGTTAGCAAAAAAGAAAAAGAAAACGGTCTTAAAATACAAGGCTGTTTCCAGTGAATAAACAGCCAACTCTGCTCAGTCTCAACCCCAATTCCCAACATTGTGTGTGTGTTCACATCTGTACAGCGCTGGGGGGGATGTCGAACAAGGAGGGATCAAACTGTTGTCCTTTAAAGGGAAAGCCCTCAGCATCCCAGCCCTTCTTCAGCATATCATGTACCTTCTACAGAGAGAGAGAGATGGGTGGGAGAGAGAAATAGATAGAGTGCATTGTAAGAGTGCATTGTAAGAATGGAATGTCCACATACATACAATCCAAATACAAAACTGCACAATTGGTCTTTCAATTTGTCTAACAATAACACTCTTGGGCTCAACATAGTTGTGCACCACAATCCTTCACCTCCAGCCCATGCCCTATACCAGTGTTTCCGCTGCACTCGTTTAAATGTGGTGCTGCGCCACAGCAAAATCATTGCCCAAAAAATATGAAACATTAAAAAATATTTATTTTGAGGCACACTTTGATGATGCTAAAACAGTCCACATTTACTTTCCCTCTGAAAACAAAACAAGTAATGAATAGAAAAACTATTCAACTATGGGGTTGTCTGATTTATCTACACTGAACAAAAATATAAATGCAACAAGTGTTGGTCCCATGTTTCATGAGCTAAAATAAAAGCTCCCTGAATTTGTTCATACACACAAAAATCTTATTTATCTCAAATGTTGTGCACACATTTGTTTACATCCCTGTTAGTGAGCATATCTCATTTGCCAAGATAATCCTTCCACCTGACAGGTGTGGCATATCAAGTAGCTAATTAAACCGCATGATCATTACACAGGTGGACCTTGTGCTGGGGACAATAAAAGGCCACTCTAAAATGTGCAGTTTTGTCACAACACAATGCAGACAGATGTCTCAAGTTTTGAGGGAGTGTGCATTTGGCATGCTGACTGCAGGAATGTCCACCAGAGCTGTTGCCAGAGAATTTAATGTTAATTTATCTACCATAAGCCACCTCCAATATCATTTTAGAGAATTTGGCAGTATGTTCAACCGGGCCTCACAACCGCAGACCACGTGTATGGCGTCTTGTGGGCGAGCAGTTTGCGGATGTCAACGTTGTGAACAGTGCCCCATGGTGGTGATGGGATTATGGTATGGGCAGGGATAAGCTACAGACAACGGACACAATTGCATTTTATCACTGGCAATTTGAATGCACAGAGATACCGTAACGAGATGCTAAAGCCCATTGTCGTGCCATTCAACCGTCGCCATCACCTCATGTTTCAGCATGATAAATGCACGGCCCCATGTCGCAAGGATCTGTACACAATTCCTGGAGGCTGAAAATGTCCCAGTTCTTCCATGGCCTGCATACTCACCAGACATGTCACCCATTGAGCATGTTTGGGATGTTCTGGATTGACATGTACGACAGCGTGTTCCAGTTCCAGCCAATATCCAGCAACTTTGCACAGCCATTGAAGAGGAGTGGGTCAACATTCCACAGGCCACAATCAACAGCCTGATCAGTTCTATGTAAAGGAGATGTGTCGCGCTGCATGGGGCAAATTATGGTCACTCCAGATACTGACTGTTTTTCTGATCCACGCCCCTACTTAAAAATACAAAGTTATCTATGACCAACATAGATTAAGGCCTAATTTATTTATTTCAATTGAATGATTTCCTTATATGAACTGTAACTCTGTAAAATCTTTGAAATGGTTGCATGTTGCGTTTGTATTTTTGTTTAGTATCTTTACCTAATCGACTTGTTGTGTTTTCTACGCAAGATAAATATTCCTCTAACTACTCTTGAGTGCCATAGGGAGGGAAACCTGCATTTTGACAAGCAGTCAATACTCACCAATTCTTGCAATCGTGGGGAAAACAGCAGTTTTAATGGTCTTCGCAGCTTTCCATTCCTACTTGATCTATTTCTCAAAAAAAAAGATATGCAAACGGAACCATTTTAAACCCAGAGTTTTTAGCAGCGTCATGGTTAAGCATGTCCTGCAATTCCATGTGAGTGTGTATGGGAGAGTGGGGCTAAATGTAATGCGTCGATTGTATGGTAACTTGGGTTAAACTGCCACCCTACCTAAACATTTGTTTTTTTGGAGTGACTTAAATTGTGATGAGACAGATTACATTTTTAGTTGAGCAAGAGTAGTGGCAACCAGGGGAAGTGTTGGGGGAAAAATGCTTAACATTAAGTGGTTTCTGTGAGAAGTACAGGCAAGGAGTGTGTTACCCCCGGGTGGCGGGTTACACCAAGTTACCCTAACAGGTAAGCCTATATTATATTCACTGTGTTTGTGCAAGTTTTCTGGGCCATAAAATTCATCAACACGATGCTAACTAGTTATTAAAAGATTACATTTGGGATCTAGCTAATGATTAGCCCAATAGGGTAAATGCAGATAGCCAGCCCCATGCTTCAGCATATTTATTTACAGCCACTATACTGCATCAGTTGGGCTACAGGTGATATCAGTTATGCTATTAGCAATCAGCATTATGTTAAAATAATTGTAACAATTAATTTGACCAATATATTATAGGGCTTATTTCTGGAGGTGGAATAATATTTTATATGGTGTCAGCATAATTATTATTTTCATTCATTTTGGAGTAGAATGTATTTTTTTAAATGTCACCAGAACTGAGCTTCTCTACATAAAAAATATCTGGGGGGGACTGCTACACATTTTTCCAGAGGAAACACTGTTCTATACACATGTGCCCCTATACCTTTTTCAAGATCATGAGACTTGTGTGTGCTTACGTATGTTTGTGCGTCCGTGTGTGAATGTGTGTGTGTGCTCTCACCATCTTTTGGCTCTGGGGCTTGCCCTGTAGTTTCTGGCGGTAGTCGAAGGTGAGTCTGTACAGCACGACGTGCTCCTCCTCGTCCACAGTGGCCATGGAGTGCTCCCTGTTGATCTGGTTCACATCAATCTCCTTCTCTACCTTCAACACTGCACTCCACCACACCTCACCACTCCTACTGAGAGACAACTACAGACAGAGAGAGAGAGGAAGAGTCAGCGTGTGTGTTAGAGTCTATACATATTTGTAAGTGTGTGTGTGTGTGTGTGTGTGTGTGTGTGTGTGTGTGTGTGTGTGTGTGTCTGACTATCGGTGCATGTGCGTGTTAGGGATGGGCACTGTTATTTGAATATCCTAATGGTCTTGAGTGATTGTTCATTTTAGATTATCATTCTTTTAGGCCTTTATCATCAATTAAAAAGCGTTGTCTTAATTAAATGATCCTTGTGACATTGCTACATACAAGGATATACCAAGATATTTTAAAATCTTAATTTGAATAAAAATACAGTTTTGAATGTCGCTTTTATGCGTTGAGCTACTGCTGGGCATTTAGCCCTCCCTCCAGCTCTGACAACAGTATGCTGTTTTCCCCTCTTCATATAGCGATTACAGGCGCACACCTAACAGAGGACATAACACAGATCAATGCAAAACCCTCACCAGAAAACTTTTTTGTATCAGTTCTATTATGGCAAACGTCAGACTTCCCGTTCACTGTTGCTGCATGTCCGCTGTTGCAGTGATCTAGGGTAGTCACTAAACACATCAAGTCCAAGTCCTTTATACTCAAGTCACGAGTCAAGTCACAAGTCCCTTGGTAGTGCTAAAAGTAGCTGTCCAACCATGATTTAAGCTACATTTCATTAGTGTTGCACATTTGTATAAGGCTAAATAGATAATAGAGCTATTTAAAGGTGCAATATGTAGAAATTGCGCCGCCATTTCCTGGTTGCTAAAATTAGAATAGTTCGCCTAATTTCAGTTTATGTGACCAAACAAGCAAGTATAGTGTAGAGAATCATATATTATATTTTTTTGCTGTTTGAAGCTGGTGTACATAACTGAAAGTAAGACACAAAAACAAAATGCAATAATGGGAAGCATAGAAATAGCGCCAATTGAATAGATCTACCACTTCTTAGACTTGCTTTTAATGAGAATGACAGATCAATAACTCACATTTTATGTGAATTTGGTCAGGTCGCCCAAAAAGTTACTTTTTACAGCTTTAATATCTGCTGTTGTAGCTAGTATGTTGAGTTATGCAAAAGAGAGATTTCCTGACAACAAAGTCACAACTGGGAGAGCCTGAGTCACCACTGGTCTAGTCACAAAAATTGTGATTTGAGTCCCGAGTCAAGTCCGAGTCTTGAACTCGAGTACTAGAACACTGCGCTGTTGTACTGCCCTTCGGCATTTGTGTCAATGGCAATTACTATTTTTAGAATTACTACTATCCGGATATCCTAAAAATGTCATAATATTATTTGAAAAGTGAAATAATTCAAATGCCCGTTCCTAGTGTGTGTGTGTACTCACCACCACAGTGTCCGGGCTCCAGGTTCCATAGTGAGTTCTCAGTGTTGATCTTGTGTGTTTGTTCTCCTTCCATCAGGACCTTGTCTCCTGTTCCCTCCTTCAAACACACACGCACGCTGCCTGGCTGTATGTTCACACACACCTGGACAGAACCACACACGCACAAATGAATAGGCCTACTCAATATAAACAGGGTTGTGCAGGGCTCTACACTGACCTTTCTTACAAGATGCACATGTGCGCGCCTAAATTGAAAAATGTAGACGCACACAAAGAAATGTAGGCGAACAATGAAAAATATTTGAGCTATTAAAGCTAGAATCCTTAATTTTTCTAGGTGCACTGGTGCTCCTAAATTAAAATTCCAGGTTGCACAGAAAAATATTTGCTCGCATATGTGAGTATAATGGTCGCACTGTAGAGCCCTGTTGGGGTCAATTCCATGCCTATAGGGAGATTCTACCAAATTCTAAATTCTCAAAATGTATTTTAGCAAATATGTAAAGGTATAGCATTAATACTTCACATACATGTTTCAACCCCTGGAGACATGCTTAACACAGGAATCACATAGACTGGACAAAGGAAATTCATCACATTAACAGAAATAATTCACACAGACATGTATGAAGGTTAAAATGTAAAGAGAAAAAAAAAAAAGGAAATATGTAGAAAGAGGAACCTCTATTTACCTGTATGCCCTTGACAACAGTCTTGGGGACGTTGACACGGACCTCAACGTAAGTGTAGTCCTGAGACCAGCTGTAGGTGTCCCTCACCGCCCCGTTGTAACTGTCTGGACTGGCCTGGTGCACCACTTGACCACTGATAGACAGACACACACACACACATGAATAGGCCTACTCAATACAAAGGTTTGGGATCGATTCCATGCCAACAGGGAGATTCTACCAAATTCAAAACTGCCAACATCTATTTTGTAGGGTAATTGTGCAAATATATAAAGCAAGTGTCCCATCTAGAACAGGTCCCCTACCACCTATTACTTTGTGGACCCTTTCCTAAAACACTGAAGAAGCACTGAGAAAGAACCAGTCCTACTGGTATGACCAAGACAGGCAGTACAATACTACTGTAACTGTGTAGAAGCAGATACTCTAGAGCAGGGGTTCTTCAACTTTTTCAGCCTGGGACCCAAATGAGAAATTCTGTGTTTTCCTGGGACCAAAGCTTAGGAAAATATGCAACCATACATAAATATCGGTACATTTCATTGCCCTTGTGCCTAAAACAAATGCAATATAGACAAAAACAAATAACAATGAAATTAAATATCCATATAAATATCTATTAATATTTATTTTTCCCCATTAAAACACTTACATATCTGTCTAGGTTGGAACTGTTGCCGTTAAAATACAATAAATTATTTTCATTCTGAACTGGAATAAGTGGATTGATCACATGACACAGATGAATAACAGAACACACACACACAGGCGTTTTGATAGTGCAACCCTAAGTAACAGTACAGATGAAGAATTATCAGGCCTACTGTACATCTTACTGTAGAAATTATTGTTGAAAGAAATCTTAGGTTGGAACTGTTGCTGTAAAAATACAATACATATTTTCTATTCTGAACTGGAATAAACTGATTGATCACATCACACAGATAATGACCATAAAACGCACAGACAGTCCTTTTCTGGTCTATATCTGTGTGATGTGATCAATCAGTTTATTCCAGTTCAGAATTAATAATGTGTATTTCATTTGAACAGAAACATGTCTATTATGGGCTGTTTTTGACAGTGCAACACTGAGGTCATGCTCAGCCTTGAAACTGTTTCTGTTTTTTTTTTTAAGTATGTCAGAGTTGAGAAACCTGACTCGCATAGGTATGTGGTGCCAAACTGGACCAGAACATCTATGATGAGCAACCCAGAACTGTGTGAGTGTGTTTGCCTCAAAAAGCATCTTGCTTCAATCAGTTTCTTCCAGTTAAAAATAAAAATGATGATTGTATTTTAACAGCAACGGTTCCAACCTAGACCAGTTTTCAACAATAACTTCTACAGTAAGATGTACAGTAGGCCTGATCATTTTTCATCTTCATCTGTACTGTTACTAGTGTTGCACTATCAGTAACTAGCTTGCTTGGCGCATGTTAGCTATTAGCTGTGTACAAGGCCAGGGGATTGTTTGAAAGAGAAACTCACATCTACTACTATGAGAGTGAGTTAGTACTCTCTTATTTATGCTTATCATCACCTGTTATAAAATGACAACAATGCCTTGCTAGCTGACTTACTTTTCCACTGTCGAGGCACTGTTTCCTGGAGCATTCTGCCCTGTTCTGAAACAACTCCCTGGGTTTACCCTCATGCTTTGGATGTTTGGTCAGTACGTGTCGTTTTATTAATTTGTTCGTTATGAGAGATTCATTACTAAGCACTTCCACACACAAAACACATTGTGGGCGCTCCGCGTTATACGTTTGTATGAAAGAGCTAGAAACTCATCGCTGTATATGCGTTTCATGACAATTGAGCTCAGTCAGAACTTGTGGCTAGCATGAGTCCGTTTGATGACAGCGGTGAGTGATGATGACAAGTCAGTGGCTGACAGCGCACCATCTGCTGCCTGAACGACAGCGCTGCTTCGTGTGTCGACGAGTGATCTTCAAGAAAACTGCAGAAAACCGGTAAATCGCGAAGCACACAGGCAAGTCCCTCTCACACTCGCGCAGCTGCCAACCTGAGCAGAGACAGCTGCTAAGCAGTGAGCGCAGATGCACTTGGCCTAATCAATGAAACAATTCTACATTTACACTGACACGTCGCGACCCATACTTTAAGAAAGGCTGCTCTAGAGTCTGAGCAGGCTGCTGCCTGGTCTCCCTGTAATGAATGCTGAGCTGCACTGGGGTTAACTCTCTCTCTGGGCAGCAGGCTCTGTCCTGACTCCCCTGGGCTCCACCGTCTGCTTGGTGGCCTGTACCTCTAGCTCCTGCACCATGGGGGGTGCTACCCAGACCTCCCGTCTCTGCTGCAGCTCCCTCTGCTGCCTCTCTCCGTCCTGCTCCACCACACGCTCAAACAGACAGAAGGACTGTGCAGATAATTAGCCAAGTACATAATCAACCCGTAATCACTTTTCTTTTGTGTACGTTAAAGGGTAGAGTCTGCAAGATGACATCATTATAGACAAGGGGACGATATTCCAACTAGTAAAATAAAATAAATGTTATTGGTTCTGTATGCATATTTTGCAGATGTTATCGCGGGTCTAGCGAAATGCTAATGATCCTAGCTCCAACGGTGCAGTAATACCTAACAATACAATACAAGCAAATCCCCAAAATTTTAAGAAAGGAATTAAGAAATACAGAAATATTAGAACGAGCAATGTCAGTCCAGCATATAAATATATATATAATGGTGTGTATGGACAGTATATGAAAAGAAAAGGTGTGTACAGCAGTATCTATGTAGGATGAGCCTTGAGTGTAATGTATATATACATATGAAGTGGGTAAAACTGTTAACATAATTAAAGTAAACATTGTTCAATGACTGTCTCTAATGTGCAGGGTTGAGTACCGGGTGGTAGTCGGCTAGTAACAGTGACTACATTTCAGGGCATGCTATTAGTAACCAACTCAGCTAAGACTACCGATATTTCCCATATGAGTTTAAATGCACGGGGAATTAACAATGACGGCAGTCTTGGCCGATTGTGTCACTGTTGCAAGATGGCGCAGCAGTCTAAGGCACTGCATCTCAAGTGCTAGAGGCGTCACACTACAGACCCTGGTTCGATTCCAGGCTGTATCACAACCGGCCTTGATTGGGAGTCCCATAGGGTGGCACACAATCATTGTAAATAAGAATCTGTTCTAACTAGTAACCAAGACTGATATATGAGCTTAAATGCAAGGGGCAGTGCCAATGATGGCAGTCTTGGCCGATTAGATCACTGTTGGTGTTTGATGACAATCTTACTGAGTCTACCTTTAAAACTAAACAGGGGAACAGAATTATAGGGAGAAAAAGGGCTAGCCTTCATGACTAACACAGAAACGTGCAAAAATGTTTAGCTAGCTACTGTAGTTAACTACATTGCATTTAGGACCATCTTCTCGGCCACCCCTGGAGGGAAGCCTATACCGTCATTGGGGGTTGACAGCAGGCGGTAAAATTATGTCTTGCGGTACAGAAAACCGAAGTAGACCTCAAGGAAATGATGGATGTTTCCAACATGCTGCAAGATTCCATGTAGAGCGTTGTCATACAACTCTATCATTTCCATAGACGACGGCATTGTAGATTTAAAATGTCAATGTAATATGTCACAGACTGTTCTTTTTCAATAAAAGTATCTCTATCGTAAACGTTTAAAGTTGTCCGTTGACTTTAAGATTGTGCTACCTTTATTTTAATTTCTAGGTACGAACTGAAAAATGTCGGCAGGGAACACCATGCGCAAATCAAGGTTCCTATATCAAAATAATGTTTTCTAAATTATTTAAAATAATACAATCATATATATCAATAACAAATATAATTGTTTATATAAGTTTAACTATTGATAAATGGTACAGTTAAAATAATATGAGAACATTGGTGAGTATAAAGGTTTCCACAAGTTACTACAGCCACAAAGTCAAAATTAGCTAAATCGTAAACATTTATGAAAAAAAAAAATATTATTAATTTCGGTTTAGGGTTAGGCATAAGGTTAGCAGTGTGGTTAAGGTTAGGGTTAGTTTCAAAATCACATTTTAAAAAGATAAATTGTAGAAATTGGGTTTATGACTTTGTGTTTGTGGTAACTAGTGATGGCCGTGTATAATGGACCAATGGGACATGGCCAGTGGCGACCCGTCATTCCAGGCTGTATCACATAACCGGCGGTGAGTCCAATAGGCCGGCGCACAATTGGCCCAGCGTCGTCCGGGTTTGACTGGTGTAGGTCGTCATTGTAAATAATAATTTGTTCTTAACTGACTTGCCTAGTTACATAAAGGTTAAATACAAAACATTAAAATAAAACAATTCAGGGCAGAGCCCCACATGTTTTGAACCCCACATTTTTAGCAAAAAAAATAATTGGGAGGGGCTTACCCGTTTTGCATGTTATTTTGTCATGATTACATATCACATATAATTTTGCTAACAATGTAAAAAAAATATATAATAATTGAGTCAATAAAGCCACATACAAACATGGTCTCTTTTTTGCTTTCTTAAGTAATGCAGCTCGAAAATGCAGGTGTTTCAGCCCAGCTCAGTGGTTTCTGTGGTGGTGGGGCAGTTTATGGAAAATACAGAGCGTAGGTGTTGGTAATGTTCTCTAGTTGCGCCATGATTAGCTCAGTGTTCTGTTACTCGTGGTGATGGTACGTCACCGTCAAGTCTAAGGGTAGACCTGAAAAAATTCAAGCCCCTTAGGTGATGTCATAGAGTTATATTAGAAGTGCCCATCCAAGAAGGCTCAAGGCCATTGGCCACAGATAAAATGACGTCAAATCACGTTATATCTACAGTAGCTTTGATTGGACTGATACTTTCAAAATCTTAGCTAGCAGTCATCATCATGAATCAAGTCGACAATCTACTTTTAATCCTTGTCATATGAAGATAAATAATGAAAAGAAATTATAGATAAAATGTATCAGTGCTCATTGGCCATTGGACATAAACATTACACAACAAGTTGGAAATCGCAAATTCAATAACGAGTGGTTTGAAAGGAATCAGTGACAGTGGCTAACTGCACGCATTGCAAAGCAATCACTAGCCTGCTATTCAATGGAGTGGCTGTGTGGTCCCAAATCTGGGATTAAGTGTCTCTGTTCCAAGTTAAAATGACAAACATTCAACATTGGCCATGCTGTCAATGAAGCATGATTTGTGCCATGCGCAAAAACAACTGTTAACTCGGAACTGGGAAAACTTGACTTCAGTGAGTTCAAGACAACTGGGAATTTCTGAAAAAAAGAGCTCAGACTGGGAAATACGTTTTGAACGGTCATCCAACTCGGAATTGTAAGTCGGGAACTCTGGCCTCTTTCTAGAGCTACGACCTGAAGCTCAATGACGTCATCATGATTCAACCTTTTTTTTTTTTTTTTAGAGTTCCCAGTTGTCTTGAAAGCACCATAAATCCAGAGAATTACCTGGCTTTGATGACAAAATTTGCCCACAAAGGACCGCCGTGCTACCTTCCTGTTCAAGTGAGCACAGCACAACAAGGTGAGTCCAAAAATGTATTGTATGCTGCTACATAAATTATGTAATATGCCAGGGAGATATGTATACTGTAGCTAAGAAAGTAATACTAAGTGTATGTTGTGTAGTAAGCTGTTAGTAGCCCATGTACCTCACCCTAATAATTTGGTCTATTTACCCTCTTAATTTCGCCTACTGTTCTGATTTGGTGGTGCACATGTAGCCTATAACCTGTTTTAGAGAAATGTAATCATCAAATTTTGTAAGAGCCTTCATTGTCTGCTTATATGCCCCTTTATTTATCCTACGGTTCTGACTTGGTGTACAGGGAGAACACTGTAAGAAGGGCCCATGTTCTGAATTCTGTCACTGTACATTTCAAAAGTGCTGAACAAATAGTTATATTGACTACATACGTCCTAGCTCGCTCATTAATGTATTAATCGAAATTAAGTATTGCCTCTTATCCGCTTGTCGTCCCCTTATGCCATAGCTTGTACATATCAATTGCCATTAGAAACCACATTTGTTTAAGCAAGTAAGCCATAACAGCTGTTTTTTTTAAAGGCAGTAAATGAGGCTGAAGGAACTGTTTCGCTGCCAGACAACACTCCACTGATAGTCTGGTGTAGCAGTAGTAAGATGTTGGGACTGCTGCTGGCACAGCTTTATGTAGACCCATACAGTTTGTGGGCACCGTTATAGTGCAATTAATGTATTGTTTAGTTTTGTGTAGTGGCTTTGCTGGCATGCATCCCTCTACTTGTAATTTTTTGGGGCCCAGCAAGATTTACATGCTAAAATCGCTACTGGTCATGGCTTGATGGAATCGCACTTTTGTAAATATTTGAAACGTTTTCATTTTGGCTAACCCTTTCCTAACCTTAACCTAATTGTCATAAACTGCTGCGTAAATTCTCCTAACCTGCTACGAAAAGTAAAATCTGGTGTTAATTTGACAAAAGCTGTACCCCTTCTAGCCATGTCGAGGCCAATGGCCCTTCCCACAAACACTTTCTTTAGTCAAAATGGCTGCGTCTTTGAGCTGTCGAAGTGTGATATTATCGGTGAGAATCATGTTTACATTTAGTCCATCATTTGACAACTGTTTGAAAATAGACTTATAGATAAAATCTACTTCAAAGTATTGTTACATTTTAACTATGAACCGTTTTTGTTTAGATACGCGTGTGGGCTTGGAGAAAGTGTGTTTCTGGCTGGCTAGCCGATGTAGCTAACGACGTTAGCTGTCAATGTTAACGTTACTTGTCTGTTGCTCAGTGTCTTTGCATTCATGTCTTTGCCTCACAGGTCGCGCTTGCCAGAGTCGGCACTTCGAAATGCGTCAACTCTGGAACACGAACACTTCATGTCACTGCAATATGCTGCAAGGTATATTTTATTCGGAGACTAACGTCACAGCATTTCCATCCTCCACATTGGACATTACCTAGTCACTCACTTGCTGCTAAACATCTGTACTTTTCTTTTGTCTTAGAATCGGGCAGCCCGTATCCGAGTGGGGAAAGGAGACCGACCACTGACCTACGAGCAAGCCCTCCACCCCCACCACATAGGCCACCGCAAGGGCTGGCTTTCCCAGCACACTGGTACATTTTTAGCCTACCTCTACATCCTACACACTGAGTTATCTGACCTTATATGTAAAAAGACAACCCCAACCTTGTTAGCGTAGATGCTGTCCTAGGGGCTAGCCTTAAACTCATCAGTTATTAATGCAGCTAAATAAACTTGATAATTGCTCAAGTATTCCTAATGTTTCTGTTTCTTCTCCCTCTATCCTTCCCTCTTTATCTACTAGGAAACTTACAGGGAGAGGGAGGAGCATCCGATCGTACAGTAGAGGACGTGTTTGTGCGGCGTTTCATCTTCGGCACCTTCCATAACTGCCTGGCCAATGAGGTTGTGATAAAGCGGCGAGGGAACATGCTGGTGGTGTGTGCCCTGATGTTGCAGAAACTCCCTCCTCAGAAGTTCTACTTCCTTATTGGCTACGCAGAGACGCTGCTCTCCCACTTCTACAAGTGTCCCGTCAAGATGGAGATCCAGACCTTAGCGGACAAGGCTGTCTACAAGTACCTCTGAGGAGGAACAGAAACTGCTGACAGGAGACTGGTCATATAGGACTTTGTGGAAGGACTTAGACACAGTAGTTACCATTATTAAAGTTACATTCTGGGAACAGAAAAACAATGAAACGGCCACCCCACCACTTGTTTTGCTATATAGCTGAGGGATGAGATTAGGAAACTAACCTTTCTCAAATTCATAGATCACGCTCTAGATCCATGGACTGACTCACTGACAGTCCGTGACATCCACATGATAGTTTTAAACATAATTTGAGGGGTTTATGTTCTTGTTTGTAATCAGTGAATAAAACCTTATTTTGGATTATAATGGAGTATGTTGGGATAGGCTCATGAGGCTATATATTCTTCAAGAGTCAATGGGTATCTTATAACTTGTAAGTGATTCCCAGACTAGCTTTACCCTGGGTGAAAAACCTTTGAATATAGAATAATATTTGAACGTGTCTATTGAAATCTGTTTTCACATGGAATGCCTTGCATTTATTTAGTGTGTGTGTGTGTTAAACAACTGCCTTAGAGCTGGCTGTTCACAGTAGGAAGGAATAGATGGGTTAGCTGACAACGTCACAAACGATGCACACAATTCAATGGGGCAGAAGTCTTATTGTGGATGGGCAGATGGCTAGCAACACTGACAAGAAGCTGCTCTGGGGAATTGTAGGTGGCTCGTTTTAGCTTGGTCTTTATACCATGTCTTGTTTTGACTGATGTCACACCTATGCTAATATGGCTCAAATCCGCTAGTTAGCTAACCAACAACTGTAACAATGTATTTGAGGGAAGTGCTCACTGTGCAACTGTACTTATGTTTTCAATAAACATTGGAGAACAAATATAGTTTACATGTCAACAATCTAAGCCAACCCAGTCCGTTTTACCCCATAGTTTCGCACAGATTGGTTTTCTTGCTAAACAACCAACCCGTCTATGGAGACGGACTGTACCAGACGGTGTTATTGTATGTATTCAGTCCGGTGAAACGTTCAGAACTTTGCAGATAAATGTAATGTATAGAAACGAACATGCTTCTCTACATGGCAGGCAATCATATCAGTCCTTTATATTCTCTATGGTGCACAATACATTTCTTTAAATACCATTTGAGTTAAAGGGCAACTCCACCACATTTCATTATCTCCAGCACAATGCCAACGTCAGCAAGTGAAAATTTGCCCATTTACGTTTTGTAGAAAATAAACAAGTTAAGTTCTATCCGATGACATCAAACAGTATGAGATTTTCAGTTACGTAGGGAGCAAGAAAATAGCCTCCCTTGGGCTAGAAACTCATTGCAGGTTTTGAAAATCTAATTATATTGGTCACCAAATACAAGTGTAGACTTTACTGTGAAAAGCTTATTTGCGAGCCCTTTCCAAACAAAGCACAGTTAAAAAGTATGACAAAAAAATAAATAGTAACAAAATAACGAGACTATATACAAGGAGTACCAGTACTGAGTCAATGTGCAGGGGTACGAGGTAGTTGAGGTAATTATGTACATGTACTGTACAGTCGTGGCCAAAAGTTTTGAGATTGACACAAATATTAATTTCCACAAAGTTTGCTGCTTCCGTGTCTAGATATTTTTGTTAGATGTTACTATGGAATACTGAAGTATAATTACAAGCATTTCATAAGTGTCAAAGGCTTTTATTGGCAATTACATGAAGTTGATGCAAAGAGTTAATATTTGCAGTGTTGACCCTTCTTTTTCAAGACCTCTGCAATCCGCCCTGGCATATGCTGTCAAGTAACTTCTGGGCCGCATCCTGACTGATGGCAGCACATTCTTGCATAATCAATGCTTGGAGTTTGTCAGAATCTGTGGGTTTTTGTTTGTCCATCCACCTCTTGAGGATTGACCACACGTTCTCAATGGGATTAAGGTCTGGGGAGTTTCCTGGCCATGGACCCAAAATATAGATGTTTTGTTCCCCGAGCCACTTAGTTATGATTTTTGCCTTATGGCAAGGTGCTCCATCATGCTGGAAAAGGCATTGTTCGTCACTAAACTGTTCCTGGATGGTTGAGAGAAGTTGCTCTCGGAGGATGTGTTGGTACCATTCTTTATTCATGGCTGTGTTCTTAGGCAAAATTGTGAGTGAGCCCACTCCCTTGGCTGAGAAGCAACCCCACACATGAATGGTCTCACTCCCCTCTGTAGCGTCTTACAATCGGATGCCAAGCAGTTGCCATACCAAACAGTGATGCAGCCAGTCTAGATGCTCTCAATGGTGCAGCTATAGAACTTTTTGAGGTAATGAGGGCCTATGCCAAATCTTGTCAGCCTCCTGAGGGGAAAGAGGCGTTGTCGTGCCCTTTTCACGACTGTTTTGGTGTGTTTGGACTATGATAGGTCTTTAGTGATGTGGACACCGAGGAACTTGAAGCTCTCGACCTGCTCGACTACATTGAGTTGGTGCTGGAGGAAAAAGCAGTCGTTTTACGAGCTCATGACCAATTGTGCTATTTTCTCGGGGTAGAATAGACTATACATTTGAAACATCTTAATCGCTTAAGGACACCCATGTCCGATTTTATGGCTCAGGGGCCCAGATACCAGTTACTGAGACCTGCTTTATGGTGACCTCTGGCCTTAGAGGGTACCTAGAGGCCAAATTCCAATAGGGAATAATCATCAGAAAATAACATTCTTAACAATGCTTAACAATGCTTACTGAAAACTGGAAGAAACAATTTCATAAATGCATTGCCATTTTGTTTTTATATCTTCAACATAGGTATCACTAGAAAACCTTCTGTACCTTTTAGTAAAGATATGATCAATACACTTGAATGATGTAGTTCCTCTACTGTTTGTTAACACTGTTATGTTGATTGATAACCTTACCCAGATTACAGGCATTGATTACAGTAAGCTTCCTGTTGAGTGGACAGCTTGATGAAAACCAGCTGCAGTCCATATTCAGGTCACCTAGAAACATCCTCACTGTCAACGGCGTTTATTTTCAGCAAACTTAACATTTGTAAATATTTGTATCAACATAAGATTCAGCAACTGAGACATAAACTGAACAAGTTCCACAGACATGTGACTAACGGAAATTGAATTATGTGTCCCTGAACAAAAGGGGGGTCAAAATTAAAAGTAGCAGTCAGTATCTGGCGTGGCCACCAGCTGCATTAAGTACTGCAGTGCATCTCCTCCTCATGGACTGCACCAGATTTGCCAGTTCTTGCTGTGATGTTACCCCACTCTTCCACCAAGGCACCTGTAAGTTCCCGGGTCATTTCTGGGGGGAATGGCCCAAGCCCTCACCCTCCGATCCAACAGGTCCCAGACGTGCTCAATGGGATTGAGATCCGGGCTCTTCGCTGGCCATGGCAGAACACTGACATTCCTGTCTTGCAGGAAATCACACACAGAACGAGCAATATGGCTGGTGGCATTGTCATGCTGGAGTGTCATGTCAGGACGAGCCTGCAGGAAGGGTACCACATGAGGGAGGAGGATGTCTTCCCTGTAACGCACAGCATTGAGATTGCCTGCAATGACAACAAGCTCAGTCCAATGATGCTGTGACACACCGCCCCAGACCATGACGGACCCTCCACCTCCAAATCGATCCCGCTCCAGAGTACAGGCCTCGGGGTAACACTCATTCCTTCGACGATAAACACGAATCCGACCATCACCCCTGTTGAGAGAAAATCGCGACTCGTCAGTGAAGAGCACTTTTTGCCAGTCCTGTCTGGTCTAGCGACGGTGGGTTTGTGCCCCTAGGCGACGTTGTTGCCGGTGATGTCTGGTGAGGACCTGCCTTACAACAAGCATACAAGCCCTCAGTCCAGCCTCTCTCAGCCTAGGCGTCTCACTGTACGGACATTGCAATTTATTGCCCTGGCCACATCCTCAGCCCTCATGCCTCCTTGCAGCATGCCTAAGGCACGTTTCAGTCAGTAGAAAGGCCTCTTTAGTGTCCCAAGTTTTCATAACTGTGACCTTAATTGCCTACCGTCTGTAAGCTGTTCGTGTCTTAACGACTGTTCAACAGGTGCATGTTCATTAATTGTTTATGGTTCATTGAACAAGCATGGGAAACAGTGTTTAAACCCTTTACAATGAAGATCTGTGAAGTTATTTGGATTTTTACAAATTATCTTTGAAAGACAGGGTCCTGAAAAAGTGGAATTTCCTTTTTTGCTGAGTATATTATCCAGATACTGACTATTAGCACTTGGTGGCCAATAGAAGCACCCCAAAAGAAGAAGCTTTTGATGAGGCAGGTGAACCTGCAACCACATCTCAACAACATTAGACATGAGATCCTCTCTAAGCTTTACAGGAATATGGCTCTGAATATACAGTACCAGTCAAAATATATTGTAGATTCTTCAAAGTAGCCACCCTTTGCCTTGATGACAGTGTTGCACACTCCCACATATGCTGAGCACTTGTTGGCTGCTTTTCCTTCACTCTGTGTTGAGATCGGGTGATTGTGGAGGCCAGGCCATCTGATGCAGCACTCCATCACTCTCCTTCTTGGTCAAATAGCCTTTACACAGCCTGGAGGTGTGTTGGGTCATTGTCCTGTTGAAAAACAAATTATAGTCCCACTAAGCGCAAGCCAGATGAGATGGCATATCGCTGCAGAATGCTGCCGTAGCCATGCTGGTTAAGTGTGCCTTGGATTCTAAATAAATCCCTGACAGTGTCAACAGAAAAGCACCCCCACACCATCACACATCCTCCTCCATGCTTCACGGTGGGAACCACACATGCAGAGATCAAAGCGCTTGATGGTTTTTGCGACTACACTTGAAGAAACATTCAAAGTTCTTAAAATGTTCTGTATTGACTGACCTTCATGTCTTAAAGTAGTGATGGACTGTCGTTTCTCTTTGCTTATTTGAGCTGTTTTTGCCATAATACGGACTTGGTATTTTACCAAATAGGGCTATCTTCTGTATACCACCCCTACCTTGTCACAGTACAACTGATTGGCTCAAATGCATTAAAAAGGAAAGAAATTCTAGGCACACCTGTTAAATGTAAACTGGGTCCTGGACTTCCTGACGCCTCCAACTCAATCATCAAGTTTGCTGACGACACTACAGTGGTAGGCTTGATTACCAACAACGACGAGACGGCCTACAGGGAGGAGGTGAGGGCCCTCGGAGTGTGGTGTCAGGAAAATAACCTCTCACTCAACGTCAACAAAACTAAGTAGATGATCGTGGACTTCAGGAAACAGCAGAGGGAGCACACCCCTATCCACATCGACGGGACAGTAGTGGAGAAGGTGGAAAGTTAAGTTCCTTGGCGTACACATCACGGACAAACTGAAATGGTCCACCCAAACAGACAGCGTGGTGAAGAAGGCGAAACAGCGCCTCAATCCGTCTTGTCACCAAAAACACTCACAAACTTCTACAGATGCACAATCACCTCCTGGTACGGCAACTGCTCCGCCCACAACCGTAAGGCTCTCCAGAGGGTAGTGAGGACTGCACAATGCATCATCGGGGGTAAACTACCTGCCCTCCAGGACACCTACACCACCCGATGTCACAGGAAGGCCAAAAAGATCATCAAGGACAACAACCACCCAAGCCACTGCCTGTTCACCCCGCTATCATCCAGAAGGCGAGGTCAGTACAGGTGCATCAAAGCTGGGACCGATAGACTGAAAAACAGCTTCTATCTCAAGGCCATCAGACTGTTAAACAGCCACCACTAACATTGAGTGGCTGCTGCCAAAATACTGACTTAAATCTCTAGCCACTTTAAATAATAGAAATTGGATGTAACAAATGTATCACTAGCCACTTTAAACAATTTTGTATAATGTTTACATATCCGACATTACTCATATCAAATGTGTACACTGTACTCTATACAATCTACTGAATCTTGCCTTTGCGTTCGGCCATCGACTCAAATCTCTAGCCACTTTAATAATACAAATTGGATGAAATAAATGTATCACTAGCCACTTTAAACGATGCCATTTATATAATGTTTGCATATCCTACATTACTCATCTCATATGTATATACTGTACTCTATACCATCTACTGCATCTTGCCTATGCCGGTCAGCCATCGCTCATCCATATATTTATATGTACATACTCATATTCATTCCTTTACTCGTGTGTACAAGGTAGTTGTTGTGAAATTGTTAGATTACTTGTTAGATACTACTGCATGGTCGGAACTAGAAGCACAAGCATTTCGCTACACTCGCATTAACATCTGCTAACCATGTGTATGTGACAAATAACATTTGATTGACTTTTGACAGGTACTGTATGCAACAACACCTCCTCCATAGGCATTTCTGTCCCTTCTCTAGATCTTATATCCCCGTATTGCTACTGCTGTATCAAAGTTATTATCTAAGTGAGTCTCCAAGATAACATTCATACACTGGCTATCTGATGTTAGCAAGTTATTGATTTCAATACCCTTTTTTCGAAGCTGGCACATATTAATATGGGCTATTCTTAGCCCTTTCCTGGGTAGTTCATCGGAGATAAGGATAAAAAAAGTAATGTTTTAATTAAAAACGTTCTGCTAATAGAGTCTGTCAATCAGGCACTTGTGTGTGTAAGTGTGCGTGTGTTTGCGATGTTGGGCTGAAACTACTGACCCGGAAGCTTGGCTCCCTCACTCCTCCCAGGCTTTTGGGAGGGATTGTGGACAATGAGCCTGTCGTGGTGGATGTAAACAATGTCCCCACGCTCTCTGGCAGCTTTCATAGCTGGGATAACTTCTTTCCGCCGCTGGCGCACAGCTTCAGATAAGTCCTTATTGAGGAAGATGTCCTCTCAAGTGTTCAACATTATCAAGTCAGATGAAAGATTACAACCAGATAAAAGACATTCAGAAAACAACCTGATCATTGCAACCAGTTTCTCCCACTAGTTTATTTTTTTATCCATCCTTACATCATCCCATCCCATCAGTATACTTACCGATGCGAGTGATGTCATCGCTGAACACACTTTTGTCCCAGGAGCTGACCTGAGACATCTATGAACATGAATAGTGGGTCTGTTATCATGTATCCATTTAGATGACTCTTCTTAACCCCCACTCTCCTCTTAGCTAAAGAGGCGTTGGTTCAAAGTAGTGGTAAAAAAACAAACAAGTAAATGTAGACACTGTGTTAACATAGGGCAGGTTTGACTGAATCCCAGCCTTAGGTCCTGAACAGCTTTATCCTGGGACTGTAATCTATTCACTTTTCTTTCTTTGGTAACACTTAACTAGCCTGCATGTATAATGCAGTTATAATGCATTGCAAGACCTGTCTTCAGCATGTATGATCCCCTTATATATTGTATTATAATCATCTCATAATGATCCTGACTAAATCCTTTCTCTCCCTCTCCAGGGTATGCTCTCAACATGTAGTTCACAAATTCCCAGATCAACACATTCATTTACACCATCTTCCCTTCTCTTCTCTCCTCTCAAGTGGCGTGTTTTCCTGGACGCCAAGGAAAGCCTTGCTTCCCCAAAAAAGAATATATATCTCTCTGTGTTTCATAATTTTCCTTCAATTCGCAAGAGGCTGAATGTATCTTACTGGAGCAAGCATCCGAGCGAGCGGAACAGTGCCCCTCTGTCTCAGTATGTGTAGGCCATCTATCTGATCTGATCCTCAGCATTGAATGGAAGGGAAGCCAGAGAGCATTTGGCTTCCCTTGTTAAAAAAATGTATAAAATAGCCAATCAGAGTTGAGCTAAACTGAGTGAGCTCAACTGTGAATGGTTCTGGCACACCAAAAATAAACTGTCATGCGTAGACAGTTTGTATTTGGCTTCACCCCAAACACATCACAAGCACACGTAATTTACAGAAACAATTTTCATTGTTGCATCTCGTTATGTCGTCCTCAGGTGGCGAGCTAGCTAAAATCGTACCTTTCCTAAATTAGCAATGGATGGAGACAGTGATTTGGTCTTGTGTTTTTACTTAATTCTCCGTACTACCCAAAGATTATAACGGCGATTCTGATCGAACTATAAATGTATACATTGTGCCCCTGGCCTGAGAGGATGGAAGTTTAATATGTAGCTAGATGTAGTATGCTAATGTTAACAAAAAAGACAAAATAATTCCTATTTATCCAGTGCTAGCCTCTCTACACTGGCTTCCTGTAAAGGCTAGGGCTGATTTCAAGGTTTTACTGCTAACCTACAAAGCATTACATAGGCTTGCTCTTACCTACCGCTCAGATTTGGTCCTGCCGTACATACCTACACATACACTATTGTCACAAGACGCAGGTCTCCTTATTTTCCGTAGAATTTCTAAGTAAACAGCTGGAGGCAGGGCTTTCTCCTATAGAGCTCCATTTTTATGGAAAGGTCTGCCTATCCATGTGACAGACCCAGACTCAGCCTCAACCTTTAAGTCTTTATTGAAGACTCATCTCTTCAGTAGGTCCTACGATTGAGTGTAGTCTGGCCCAGGAGTGTGAAGGTGAACGGAAAGGCACTGGAGCAACGAACCGCCCTTATTGTCTCTGCCTGGCCGGTTCCCCTCTCTCCACTGGGATTCTCTGCCTCTGAACCCTGAGCCTCAGGACTACCTGGCCTGATGACTCCTTGCTGTCCCCAGTCCACCTGGTCGTGCTGCTGCTCCAGTTTCAACTGTTCTGCTTGCGACTATGGAACCCTGACCTGTTCACCGGATGTGCTACCTTGTCCCGGACCTGCTGTTTTCGACTCGCTCTCTCTACCGCACCTGCGGTCTCTAACTCTGAATGCTCGGCTATGAAAAGTCAACTGACATTTACTCCTGAGGTGCTGACCTGTTGCACCCTCTACAACCACTGTGATTATTTTTATTTTACCCTGCTGGTTATCTATGAACGTTTGAATATCTTGGCCATGTACTGTTAGAATTTCAACCCGGCACAGCCAGAAGAGGACTGGCCACCCCTCAGAGCCTGGTTCCTCTCTAGGTTTCTTCCTAGGTTCCGGCCTTTCTAGGGGAGTTTTTCCTAGCTACCGTGCTTCTACATCTGCAGTGCTTGCTGTTTAGGGTTTTAGGCTGGGTTTCTGTACAGCACTTTGTTACATCAGCTGATGTAAAAAAGGGCTTTATAAATACATTTGATTGATTGAACGAGCTGGCACACTGTTGCCCATGAAAGGAAGTTAGGCTAGCTTAGCGAGCAAGCATTTTAGCCAGGTAGCCTAGGACAACAAAAACTAAAAGCGTGTACTGTATGACATGAGAGGATGGCATTGGTGTTTCTCTACAAGTAGGGTGAGTCAACATGTTTTTCCTACTTGCACCCACACACAGAAATCAGTACCATGGCCAGCCACATCATATTTAGCTTATGCTGATTGGACAAAATCGTTTTTGGTATCTTAGTTGTCACTTCATCCAATCACCTATGCTTAGTCTAATAATGTTCCTGTTTTCTTTGCAACTTGTGGTAACTCTCCGTGGTTCTATAGCAGTAGTTGTTTAGTAGTCCGAAAATGTGGGAAACCTTAACTTGCTTGACTATGCTGTAGGTCATGTAACTGTTTGTTACAAGCGATATGCTTTGTGGACTTCACTGGACAGATTAAGCTACTGCTTCGTTCTCTCCTTTAGAGCTCACCTGTGTTCATCCAGTTTCACATGGTGCACAACCAGGTTAGAACCTTCACTCAATCACCATCACAGGTGGTGTCCCTCCTCAGTCCAGATACTATAGATGGGAAGTGAAGGATCTCCTCAGCAGTCCTACTCTGTTAATGTTCTCCCCAGAATAACAGGCTTGGTCCCTGTGGTGTCTCTCCAGCAGCAGCAACTACTGTACTATACTCCTCTACCATAGTAGTTGTTATTAACTGCCCCAACTGTCGCTACTACCAGAGGCGCTGCAGGATACAGCACTCAGAATAACAAATCCTGGGAGGATAGATGCGATGAGGGAGGGAGGGAGGGAGGGAGGGAGGGAAGAAACATTAACAAGGAAGGGAGGGGGGAGTGCTGTGAAGCTGGAGCTACTTTCACCCCACACCCCCTGAGACATACCGGTACATGCATGCACGCACAGCACGCATAAACACACACAGACAATCACACCAGACGCATGTACTCACGTAAGCAAACGATAGTTTATCTTTTCAAATTTTATATATATTTTTTTGAGGAAATACTGAAATTTGTATTGGTCAAGTTGACCATTCTTGTTTTTACAGATAAATTGACTTTGGAGCTTTATTTCAGAATGTGCTAGCTGATGGAGCCATCCAATCGCTACCTTTTGTGTGGTAAAATCAATTGACATGTTGTCAAAGGGTCACGTGTGTTTGTGAAGCAGAGGATCACTGGTTCGGGGCAGTCGGTAAGCTGTTAGCAGCACACTGACCCCTGTTAGTGGTACTGTGGCCCGGATTGGCAGTTGGACTCTTCTCAACGGCTGAGGTAGCTTAGAAGGAGTGAGTGTAACCGAGTTAAAGGGACAGTTGACCCAACTTACACAATTACATTGGTTTTCTTACCCTGTAAGCAGTCTGTGGACACGGTATGACAGCAATCCACGCTTTGGCTTACTAACATTTTAGACTATTTGAACATGTGCCATCCAATCAGTTTGCACATTGTCAAGGAGGGCGGTCACGTGTGTTTGCGAAGCAGGGATCACTGGTTCGAGCCCAGTACGGAGCAGTTGGACAGTGTAGGAAGCAATGGTGTTAGCAGAACACTGACCCCCGTTACATATACTGTACATCAAGAAACTCAAGAAAACAAAATAAATCAATAAATGTAGCTAATCAAGAAAGTTCAGAAGTCTGATGGATGGGTCGAGGAGGGTCCAGTTCAATCACTTTGGATGGTGAGTTGAGTTGAGAAAACATTGACTTTTACAGGATGAGATTTAGGAATCATGCCTAGCCATCAGCATTGGGGTCAATTACATTTTAATTCAGGAAATCAAAACAGTATAGAAATCAAAATCAAAACAGTATAGAAATCTGAAGGTATAAAGGTATAAATCTCACTTTTACCTTCAGATTTCTATACTGTTTTGACTGTTATTCTACTGTACATGGACAAGTGAGAACTTCTAGAATGACTGTTGGTGTACTGTGTGGCAATGAAAAAACTGGAATTAGAATGTCAGTTTACTTTCCTGAATTTCCTGAATTAAAATGCAATTGACCCCAATGCTGATGGCTAGGCATGATTCCTAAATCTCATCAATATACTAACTACATCACTCTACTGCACCCTAGTTGTGTATGTTCCCAATCTAGACGAGATGACAGTGGTGAAGGTTGTGGAATATATTGCCTCTGCTGACCAGTTTCGGGGGCAAATCCATATAAATTCAGTCAATCCAGACAAACTGATATTCCAATTTAAAAAAAGGTTTCTGCAGGTATGCGTTTCTACTTGATGTATAATAAATACGATATGCTGGTAGTGAATGAGTTAGGGTAAGATGTCATACTTATGTTAAACAATCACGGAGACATAAAATTACCACTTATATATATACAAATCTATACACATACACCTCCTTTATTTCAGTAAAAAATGTTTTGTTTACAGTCATGTACTAGAGCAGAACGTTGCACTATAGGTGGGGAAGGGTCTCCCTATACCAGATAGAATTGGCCATTTGCCTTTATCAAAATATCAAAAAAAACTAAAAACCCATCCAAAAACAAAATAAATAATGCAGAAGGGTTGGGGTCATTTCCATTCCATTTTATAGCAGGATCTGAATCAATTCCATTTCAAGTCAGTCAATAAACTGAAATTCTAATTCCAATTCTCCTCAATGCTTTTCTATGCGGAAAAAATTGGAATTTTTAATTTCAGTCTACTTCCTGATTCAACATAATTTAAATGGAATCTACCCCAACCCTGGCTGGAGTACAGTGACATGAGGAGCTGAGCGGCCAGTCTGCTCCACAGCCACAGGCGAATAGGAGTCAGGCATCTAGAACACTGCACATTGACAATGACATACTTAAGACACAAAAGTGACCGGCAGCTGTATGCATGTACTAAGAGTTTTTTTCCTACAGAAATCGCTTGAAAAGGTTAGCAGACTGCCTTATTTGTTGCTCACAGAGATGGGGAGAGGTGGTAGCAGGTTGCTAGGCAGGTTGCTAGGCAGGTGCTGAGTGACAGGACAGTGTTCATTAGGCACCAAATGGAACAAAATGGACTAAAACAAGGAGGGCGTTTTTTGGACGTGTCAATAAGAAATGCTAATTCTCAAAACATTTTATTAAATGTTTTCTGTTGCATGCCCTAATGAACACAACCCTGGTGGTTTAGTTAGTCAGCCCTGTTTCTACTAGCTCAAAAATGTGCCTTAAAAGTCCCTAAAGTGAAGTTATGCTGACTTTTCAATTTCAATAATCTGCCAGAAATGTGGTCCGCTAAGCCGGTAGCTTGTAGAGGTGGAGTTTTCTTGTGGAAGCATAATGTTCCACATAGGAATGAAAAGGACTAAGAAAGATAAATTATATTGCTCTCTTCGCCAGGCTGTAATACCCTTTTCACACTTCTGAGCTGAGCAAAACTAAGCAGAACCAAGCTGCACTAGTCAGGTATCAACCCTAGTTGCTGGAAATGACAATACGGTTTGGGTCGGCAAATAGTTTGAAAAGTATATAAAAGTCAAAGTCACCATTATTAGTCAGTTGTACAACCAAATGCCTTCAACCGAAATGTTTCTTCCACATTTAACCCAACCCCTCTGAATCAGAGAGGTGCGGGGGGCTGCCTTAATCGACATCCACGTCTTCGGCACCCGGGGAACAGTGGGTTAACTGCCTTGTTCAGGGGCAGAACGAAAGATTTTTTCCTTGTCAGCTTGGGGATTCGAACTTGCAACCCTCCGGTTACAAGTCCAACGCTCTAACCACTAGGCTACCTGCCGAATAGATGGCAGAGGCGAAAGAAAGAATAGAATTGTGGAGTGACAGTGACAGACAGGTACACAGCACATCAGTCCAAGTGTGCTTACATTTTAAATATAGATCTGTTTTCATTAAGTAAATATTTAAGGCTAACCCGGAACCAACCCTCTACGTGTAAGCACTTCCTCCTGACCTCTAACCCCCTACTCCTGCCCGAGTGAACAACCATAAAGAATGATAGAGGTCTCTAGTGGTCAAATGGCCACCTTAGCATGGGTAGCACCAATGACGGCTTCCACCATTTTAATGTAGTCAACTAGATGAGACTTCCAACTTCATTGGCTGATCCTTCCTAGTGACCCTGCTGGAGTCATGTCCAACTGGGTCGTCAGCCAATCGTGAAGAAGAAAAGTGCCCACATGCTTCCAAAGCTGTCACAGAAGCTATAATGGCACAGATACAAAGATGAGTTCTCGATCTACAGTGAGCTCCAAAAGTATTGGGACAGTGACAAATGTTTTGTTGTTTTGGCTCTACGCCAGCGCTTTGGATTTGAATATGAGGTTAAAGTGCAGACTGTCAGCTTAATTTGAGGGTATTTTCAACCATATTGGGTGAACCGTTTAGAAATTACAACACTTTTTGTACATAGTCCCTCAATTTTAGGAGACCAAAAGTATTGGTCTACAGTCATTGTACCATTTCAAATCCAACGTGCTGAAGTACAGAGCCAAAACAACCAACACTATTCCACTGTCCAATACTTTTGGAGCTCACTGCATCTCTATGGGCACAACGCTCAGAAAGTTAGCTAAAGTCGGAAGTTTACATACACCTTAGCAAAATACATTTAAACTCAGTTTTTCACAATTCCTGACTTTTAATCCTAGTAAAGAAATCCCTGTCTTAGGTCAGCTAGGATCACCACTTTGTTTTAAGAATGTGAAATGTAAGAATAATAGTAGAGAGAATGATTTATTTCAGCTTTTATTTATTTCATCACATTCCCAGTGGGTCAGAAGGTTACATACACTCAATTAGTATTTCGGTAGCATAGCTTTTAAACTTTCTTAACTTGGGTCAAACATTTCGGGTAGCCTTCCACAATAAGTTGGGTGAACTTTGGCCCATTCCTCCTTACAGAGCAGGTGTAACTGAGTCAGGTTGTAGGCCTCCTTGCTTGCACACGCTTCTTCAGTTCTGCCCACACATTTTCTATAGGATTGAGGTCAGGGCTTTGTGTTGGCCACTCCAATACTTTGACTTTGTTGTCCATAAGCCATTTTGCCACAACTTTGTAAGTATGCTTGGAGTCATTGTCCATTTGGAAGACCCATTTGCGACCAAGCTTTAACTTCCTGACTGACTGTCTTGAGATGTTGCTTCAATATATCCACAAAATTTTCCTTCTCATGATGCCATCTATTTTGTGAAGTGCACCAGTCCCTCCTGCAGCAAAGCACCCCCACAACATGATGCTGCCACCCCCGTGCTTCACGGTTGGGATGGTGCTCTTCGGCTTACAAGCCTCACCCTTTTTCCTCCAAACATAACGATGGTCTTTATGGCCATTTTTGTTTCATCAGACCAGAGGACATTTCTCCAAAAAGTACAATCTTTGTTCCCATGTGCAGTTGCAAACCGTAGTCTGGCTTCTTTATGGCAGTTTTGAGGCTGTGGCTTTTTCCGTGCTGAGTGGCCTTTCAGGTTATGTCGATATAGGACTCGTTTTACTGTGGTTATAGATACCTTTGTACCGGTTTCCTCCAGCATCTTCACAAGGTGCTTTGCTGTTGTTCTGGGATTGATTTGCACTTTTCGCACCAAAGTATGTTCATCTCTAGAAGACAGAACGCGTCTCCTTCCGGAGCGGTATGACGGCTGCATGGTCCCATGTTGTTTATACTTGCGTACTATTGTTTGTACAGATGAACGTGGTACCTTCAGGCATTTGGAAATTGCTCCCAAGGATGAACCAGACTTGTGGAGGTTTACAATTTTCTTTCTGAGGTATTGGCTGATTTCTTTAGATTTTTTCCATGATGTCAAGCAAAGAGGCACTGAGTTTGAAGGTAGGCCTTGAAATACATCCACAGGTACACCTCCAACTGACTCAAATTATGTCAATTAGCCTATCAGAAACTTCTAAAGCCATGACATCATTTTTTGGAATGTTTCAAGCTGTTTAAAGGCACAGTCAACTTAGTGTATGTAAATGTATGACCCACTGGATTTGTGATACATTGTCTTACATTAGATAGCGCAACTCCATCTGCATTGAAGGACTAGTGTTGAGTTTGAGTGGTGCCACATGTCGGAAGACAATAGGATTGTCCTGTGTGGGGTACAGTGTGGTGAGGTGCAGTACTCCTATGGTCATGAGTCATGACATCTCCATGTCTTGTAGTGAAACAAATTTGCAAGGTGCAGACAGGTGCGGAAAGCACTATGTGGGACTAGTACATAAAGTGGCTGACGAGCGATAAATCCGTAACATAGTTTAATTGAACAAGAGTCCAGCAGTAACCCGATTACTAATCCCTGCCTCATGAAGACAGTCTGCAGTACTTTGGAGTAGAGTGTGTACAAACAAGAGGTTATTTAGGAACATATCCCTTCAACATATCCATTAATTTCAAATTAGTATTTTTGGGGGAATGGGAGGTAAAATCACTGCAGCAGACTTGACATTGTTGATAGTTCAACGTAAGTAGGGATGGTGTATCAAAGCAATCTGCACACATACATACGTGCACACACACACACACACACACAAACTATCCTTTCGCAATGAAGCTGACAGATTAAACACAGTAAATATCAAACAAGCTTCTAAGGCTGCTCATGCACACACACACATACATTGAAATACACTCCCTTAGCGTACAGAGAAACAAAAGAATCAACTGGACACAAGGAACAAAGAAAAAAATCTTTGGCAAAAGGCAGTTTTAAAGATGTGCATCTCATTTCAACTTTGTCAACTTCAGAATATGCCAACAACAACTAAAACACACAGATGGTGAAGCAAGTGATGATCGTCACTACAACCGGAGTCACAGGTAGTCCAGCACACTCTATAGGTCCCAGAGGGCGCTCTGCCGATCTTGTGGTTGGATGCTCCTGGGTGAAGTTTCCCCTAAGTACAAATACGCAATCAGCTTCCCCTCCCCCAATCCTAACCATTAGTGCTGAAAATACAAAACTGAACCAAGATCGGCATCTAGGGGCATTGGCACCCTGCTCCTGGTTGGATCAACACTGTTAAAGTGGCTTTTCCATGTACCCTTTCCTATGTACTCAAACTGCTCACCAACAATCTTTAAGAAATGGGATAACTAAAAGCAATATGGTGGCAAGGGTTATCAGTAGGCTTCATAGTGCTTTCATCTGTCCAGTAGTAGAACATGGTAAATAGGAGGGGATTTGAAAGCATTAAGATCCTCCCACCACTGCTGGGCGATTCATTGTGATGTCACTGAAGCCAGTGCACTTTCTGTGATGCAACAGAAAAAGGAGAAGTGAGTCTATATGGCTCCATCTCAAATTACACCCTTTTTAAATGACACCCCGTATAGGGAACTACTATTTACCAGAGCCACACATATAGTGCATAGGGCCAGGACGATACTGGCAAAAATTTAAACACGAAGCAGACCCAACTCTTTGGCCCTTTAAAACCCATCTGTATGTAAAATATTGTGTGCTATAGCTTGGAAAATAAAAACATTTCACTCTGGATAACATAATGATGTTTGGTCCATCAGGGCTGTTTTCCTAAAGAAGTTAAATCCGCTTTGTGTTTTGTTTCCTTGCCACGATATTAACGAGTATTGCAATACTGGTATCATCCCGGCCATAATAGTACATTTGTGTATACTATATAGGGAATATAGATGTCATTCGAGATGAACCCATATGCGGTGTTCAAACACAGTGACGTTCCTGCACTTCCTGCGAGGTCACAGAGGGAGATGAGCCCTTCCTGTGAGGTCACAGTGGTTTCAGGGAGATCCCTCAGTCGAAAGGGGGGTCCAGTTTCAATTGTAAGCAGGGCACACAGCGAGGACAGCAATGACCCAGAAGAATAGAGAAAGGGGTGTGGACAGACATCCCCTAATGGCTCCTCCTCCCCGGCCCCCTACTAAGTCCAGCAAACACTAAATAAAACGTGTCTTTGTGGGGCGTGGAAAAAGAGGAAAAATACCATCCCCTAACACTGTAATTACACATACATCAGCAGACGACAACATTTCTGTCAACACGCCTCCCTCTCGCTAACCTGGAGTCTGTCCTGCTCTACTCACAAACCACTAGTAGTCCAGCATTATGTACAAAGAAAAAAACTGAAAAAAGGTCCAATGCAGAGATCAGCTCCTCCTCCTCCTCTTGGTTCTTCATGCAGCCTCCACAGACAGCGCCCCCCTGTGGTTCTGCCAGGCCCTACCACACCGTGCAGCGGTGACCAGAGTTCATCGGGGAGCCAGTGGGGCACTGGAAGTGCTCTGCAAAGGCTGGCGAGTTGGAGAGGGTGCCGATGACGCGGTACTTTGGGGGGCTGTGGGGGTCTGTCATGAGTCCCTCGTAGGCACTCTCTGGGGTTCGTACGGAACACCACACCTGAGAGAAGAGAGGGTCCCCCGATTAGTCAGACAGTAGCTAGTGTTCTCCTCTCTGTATTTCCAACTGTTGTGTATAATTCATTCATTTGGACTCAGTTTGGTTGACACTTCTCTCAAACAGTAGTTGTAATAGTCTCCTCACCCCAAAATACACATATATATATACACATATATATATATATATATACACATTTACATATATGCTATATTAATGCCCATGATTTTGGAATGAGATGTTCGACGAGCAGGCGTCCAACATACTTTTCGTCATGTAGTGTATTTGACTTGAACTCTATCAGGATGTGTGTAATGCATTCCCATCACCCACCTGGGCAAATCCCACAAAGAACAGTTGGTCATTGGTCAGGTTGACCGCCGGCAGCCTCGTCTCCTCACCGTTCTCCTGCACCCATGCCTGGTATGCCTGAACACAACAGAAAACACCGTTACTATAGAAACATTAACTACCACTCTGCTGGCCCTGAGGTGAAGTATAGTAATAGTATAATACGAGTCCTGTGTAGTAAAATCTTAGTAACATGTTCCATAGCAGGACCTATGTAATTGCTTTAGAATTACATAGCAATGGATTTGGGCAATAACCACAATAATCAGATTTACTACAGTGATTACAGAGTTACTAGACAGACATGTGAGCAACTAAATCTAATGTGTTATCAAGTAGGGAGACCCACTCACATTATAGGCTGCCTTTAGGCCTCCGTTGTCAGCAATGTTCTCTTCCAGCGTCTGCTTGCCATTTATATGTGTCCCATTGATGGTAAACTCATTGTACTGCTCTACCATGCATTCCGTTCGATTCTTAAATGCGTCCACAGAGGAATTTTGCCACCATGGCCTAAGGTTCCCATCTTTGTCGTATTCCCTGCCTGATTAAGGAATACAAGTATATATCATTTTTAAAAGCACACCTAGTGATCATGTACAGTATATGTATACATGTCGGTATGTGTTGGTCTGTGGGTGTTTTGAGAGGGTGTGTTCATGAGTTCTGTGGAGTGTAAGTTAAAAGGTGGACACTAACCCTGGACACCAAAGGCATGAGTGAGTTCGTGTCCCATCACCACTCCGATCCCCCCGAAGTTCAGTGCTCTGCAGAGAATTCACATGGGGTCAGAAATGCAAGCACACACGCACACACTCATATGCTCACACTCACTTGGGGTGATGCCGGGCGTAAAAGGGTGCCTGAAGGATTCCAGCTGGGAAGACAATGCCATTATTGGTGGGCATGTAGTAGGCGTTGACTGTGGGAGGGGTCATACTCCATCTAGGGGGAGGTGGCGGAGACTAGTGTAAGAGAGCAAACCAGTTGAGGCTCTTGAGAGGACAGCTCATAGTCATTTCTGGAATGGAATGGATGGAGTGGTACAGTATGTGTTTTTCTTTTATAGGGAATATAGTGCTATTTGGATTTGCTCCATGAGAATATCAAACTCAAATATAAAAAAAAAATTGTAATCAGATTACAAATACTTTTGATAAACTGGATGATTACTTTTTCATTTAGAAAGGATGTTAGCAAGAGAAAAAAATACATTAGGATACCTTTCAGTTCTCTCTAGGCAGGTTTAGTTTTTTATGGTAGTAAAGTACATGTCAGATAAAAATGACAGGCCTGATGGAAACAAAATACACTAGACAAGGTGGGCTCTTTATGTGTTGGTAAAATGAATTATGCTCAAATTTCAGTGGAAAACTTTTATGGGCAAATATTGATATAATAACCATCATATCGAAGTAAAACTTGGAGTCCTCCCACTACAACTCATCAGTAAAGCATGGAGTTTATTAGGTTACAGATTAAAGTAGCAATATGTATCTTTTTGGGCAATTTGACCAAATTCACATAGAAATGGGAATTATAGATCTATCATTCTACTTGAAAGCAAGTCTAAAATGCTTTAGATCTGTTCTTGGGGCGCTATTTCTATGCTTCCCATTCTTACACTTTGTTTTTGTGTCTTTTACTTTCTGTTTTGTACACCAGCTTCAAAACAGCTGAAACAACAATATTATTGGTTATAGAAAATATCTTTCACAGCGGTTTATATGGTACAATGATTCTCTACACTTTACTAGCTTATCTTGTCACAAACTGAAACTAGGCAAACTATTAAGAGTTTTAGCAACCAGGAAATGGCGGAGCGATTCCTGCATAGTGCAACTTTAAATTATGATGAACTTCACAGGGTGGTGAAAGTTCAAGGTGATGAGCTTGATGCTTCTTTCCAATACATATTGGTGGTCTTATTCTGGTGACATGATAATTTATGCTTGCCTGCCCTTTTTCCATAATAATAATCTCACCATGTAGGCTATAAGTGCGGTCTAGCCACTGCTATTGGCTACAGTGCAGGTTATTTTAAGTTATTGTATGTGCCCTGCGTCATCTCGTACAGCCTTTTACCTGCAACAAGTCAATTTGACGGAAACATCTCTGGTGGGAAAATCCTTCTCTAATTGGATGGAAACCTGACATTCAATTCAGTATTGAAAAAAGGCGCAAGTTTAAATTCGTTCCACCTTAGCAGGTCTGACCACAAGTCAGAGACCACTATGATGACAGACCAAATGCTTTTGATGGATCCTATTTGTCTTCTTCTAATGAAGCTTAAGGGAAAGGTAATCCAAAAGTAACTGAAAGTAACACTACTGATTACAATTTGACAGGTAATTAGTAACTAACGGATTACCTTTAGAAAGTAACCAACACAATCCTGGTTAAGGTGAAGAATCAAGTTAACATACAGTACAAATATGCACTGAGGTATAGTGATGGTGGTGATGATGTGTGTAGCTGATGAAGACTCACTGGTCCCTGTTGGGTGGCTTGCGGAGATGATCGGCCATCACCCTGGCGGAGAATTTGTAGAAGTTGAGCGTGTTCTGGAAAAAGTTGTCTTCTGAGACGTCATACTGTGGACAGAGATGGATAGACAAACAGAGACCGAGAGAAATTATTACTCACTGATTTACAGTGCCCTTGTAATTTGACCTTCGACTCATTTGAAGAAATCACAAGGGTTCAATCATGACAACTGAACCAAAGCCACCCACTCACCCAGTCATAAACATCATCCAGTTCTTTGGGGTCCAGGATGAAGTCAGGGAATCCAATCATGTTGTAGATGGTGTCCGCCTAAAGATCAGGTGGACAAAGTGGATAAGAGAGAGGGCAAGACGGAGGAATGGGGTCCGGAAAACCTCCTAGTTCCATTATTTGGAGATCTAAACAAAGAGGGCTATCTATTCAAACTACTGTATTATAACCTGTAACCCTATAATACTCCCTCCCTGTCCTCTTACACACACGCAGACACACACACGATACCCTGTGGCAACCGTACATAGCCTATCCAGTAGGTGACATCTCTGACCTTGTCTTTGGCTGCCGTCCGCGTCTGTTTGTCCATCCACTTGATGTGATCCAGAGCATCTTTGAACGCAGTACGGATCTCATTGATCATCCCCTCTACCTGATAGTGGGGTTAGAGGCATACATTAAATGTAAGAAGGAAGAAAGACGGAATAGATCCTTCTTCTACAATTAGACTCTGATATGTAACGAAATACCCACGGCAATCCGAAGCAGCCCATCCCTCAAACATAAGGAAATTATGATAGAAATATGTAACCACTAAAAGATGAAGAATTGTGCGTGACAGTCTATAACCCCCTTGCCAGTCCTCACACTGCCTTTCCGCTTCCATGTCTCCCTCTTCTACTTGCCCCTCTTTCCTCTACCCAATAACAATCATTTAATAGTCACATTGTTCTCTTCTTTATTGCTCTATATTTCTCCCTCCCCTCTACAGGACAGGGAACTATTACTAAATTAGCATTTCATTAATTGTAAACATTTATAAGAAATGAGCATAAGCGATCAGCATTATTAATGTTACAATTCATAAGCATTTATAACATTAAACAAAGCATTTATAGGCATTCATAAACATTGATAAGAATTTGACATAGCTTATTATAATAAAGTGCTAGCGAATAGGGTTATTTTATGATGGCTGTGTTTACAGTGAGACCCCATGACATTTTACTACACATGGTAACCACTAGGGGGCAGTCATACATCGTTCCTGTCGGTAAAAAAAAAACTCCAGACTTAAATGCAGTTGTGCGCCTATCAAACTCACAATCTTTTTGCTGTGTTTATCAAACGTCGCTTTAACAAAGAGCGCTCCCAGGGCGAAGCCAAGCGTGTCATCCGTGTTCCCAATGCAGGTCTGCCATCGAGGTGTGCGGGACTGAGCGAACACACACAGAGACAGAGACAAAGTCTCACACCAGCTGTTTACTCTATCATTTTGGTTGTGAAAAGTGTGTGTACTGCAAGTGTGTTGAGGTAGCACACGTTGCTTGCTAGGAGCCCAAACAGTCTCACATACAAATTGCAAGTGCTGGTTTCCCAGACACAGATCAAGCCCTGTCAAGTACAAAAAAGCATGCTCAACAGAGGATCTCCATTGAAATGGCTCTTTAGTCCAGGACTAGGCTTAATATGTGTCTGGGAAACCAGACCTAACCAGGTATTTCACAAAGTAGGGTTAATCAATGACATAAGTAAGAATATGTCTACATCCCAAATGACACCCTATTCCCTAGTGCACTACTTTTAACCAGGCTCTAAGGGCCCTCGTCAAAGGTAGTGCACTACATAGGGATTAGGGTGCCATTTAGGACTCAGCCTAAAAAAACACACCTTCTTGGTTCCATACAGGCTCTCTAGCAGCTTGTCCTGGGCATTCTCAAAGCGCTGGTCCAGACTGGATGCTCCCTTCTGCACCAGGTTCCAGATCATGTAGTTGTTAAGCAGGCTGAGAGAAAAAAAGACAGGTAGAGAAGGGAGAGATAGGAGAGAGAGAGAGAGAAGGGGAGAGATGAGGAGGAAGAGGAAACAGGAGGACAAGTGGGTGACAAGAATAAGCAAACAATGGACAGTCAACATGCTGTTGGTTAGGGCAATCCAATGACTGTTTTCCCACAGGGCAAAACTGGTTGCAAGGATGTTATTATGACATTTTTCCATGACATTATGGTCAGGTTGTATATTGGTTGTACAGTGCCTTCAGAAAGTATTCACACCCTTAAAAATGGGGTAAAAAAAAAATAAAAAAAATAAATGGGATTCATTTTTGGTCAACAATCTACACAAAATTCTCTGAAGTGAAAGAAAAGATCTAACATTTTTATTAAATGTATTAAAAATAAAACAATATCTTGTTAGATTCACCCCCCTGAGTCAATACATGTTAGAAACACCTTTGGCAGAGATTACAGCTGTGAGTCTTTCTGGGTTTGTCTCTAAGAGCTTTCCACACCTGGATTGTATAATATTTGCCCATTATCCTTATTAACATTTTTCAAGCTCAGTCAAGTTGGTTGTTGATCATTGCTAGAAAGCCATTTAAGTCTTGGCATAGATTTTGAAGTAGATTTAAGTCAAAACTGTAACTCAGCCAACATTCAATGTCTCCTTGGTAAGCACCTACAATTTAGATGTGTTTAGGTTATTTTCCTGCTGAAAGGTGAATTTGTCTCCCAGTCTCTGTTGGAAAGAAGACAAAACAGGTTTTCCTTTAGGATTTTGCCTGTGCATAGCTGTATTGCATTTATTTTTGTCCTAAAAAACTCCCAAGTTCTTGCCAATGACAAGCATATCCATAACATGATGCAGCCACCACCATGCTTGAAAATATGAAGAGTGGTACTCAGTGACGTGTTGGATTTGCCACAAACATAAGGCTTTGTATTAAGGACAAAAAGTTATTTAATTGCTAAATTTTTTGCAGTATTACATAAGTGCCTTGTTGTAAACAGGATGTATGTTCTGGAAATGTTTTATTCTGTACAGGCTTCACTTATTTAGGTTAGTATTGTGGAGTAACTACAATGCTGCTGATCCATCCTCAGTTCTCATATAACAACCATTAAACTCTGCAACTGTTTTGAAATCCCCATTGGCCTCATGGTGAAATCCCTGAGCAGTTTCCTTCCACTCCGGCAACGGACTTAGGAAAGACACCTGTTTCTTTGTAGTGACTGGGTGTATTGATACCCAATCCAAAACCTAATTCCAGGCCTAATTCAGGGCTCACGAGTGGCACAGCAGTCTAAGACACTGCATCTCAGTGCTTGGGGCGTCACTACAGACATCCTGGTTCGATTCCAGGCTGTATCACAACCGGCCATGAATGGGAGTCCCATAGGGTGGCGCAATTGGCCCAGCGTCGTCCGGGTTTGGCCGTCATTGTAAATAAGAATTTGTTCTTAACCGACTTGCCTAGTTAAAGGTTACATTTTAAAAGAACATTTTAAAATGTAATTAATCACCATGCTCATTATTTTAACCCATCGGTGGTGCCCTTCTTTGCGAGGCATTGAAAAACATCCCTGGCCTCCTGAGTGGTGCAGCGGTCTAAGCCACTGCATCGCAATGTCGTGGCGTCACTACAGCCTGGGGTTCAATCCCAGGCTGTCATTACCGGCCGTAACTGGGAGTCCCATAGGGCGGCTAACAATTGGCCCAGCGTCGCCCGGGTTAGGGGAGGGTTTGGTCAGAGAGGCTTTACTTGGCTCATCGCTCTCTAGCGACTTCTTGTGGCCGGGTGCCTGCAGGCTGATTTCAGTAATCGGTTGAACGGTGTTTCCTCTGACACATTGGTGCAGCTGGCTTCCGGGTTGAGCGGGTGTTAAGAAGCGCGGTTTGGCGGGTCATGTTTCAGAGGACGCATAACTCGACCTTAGCCTCTCCTGAGCCCATTGTGGAGTTGCAGCGATGAGACAAGATGGTAATCACGAAATCTGGGAGAAAAAGGGTGTAAAAATGACAAAAAAACATCCCTGGTCTTTGTGGTTGAGTCTGTGCTTGAAATTCACTACTACTGTTGGGTACAGAGATGGGGTAGCCATTCAGAAATCATGTTAACCATGTTAACCACTATTATTGAACCCAGAATGAGTCCATGCAACTTGTGTTTTGTAAGCAGAGATTTTTTTGTTGTTGTTGCCATAATCAAAGGGGTTGAACACTTATTGACTTAATACTTAAATACATTGACTATAAACAAAATTACAATTTGACACTATGGGGTGTTGTGTGTAGCTCAGTGACCAAAAATCTCAATTTAATAAATTTTAAATTCAGGCTATAACAGAACCAAATGTGGAAAAAGTAAAGGGGTGTGAATACTTTCTGAAGGCACTGAGAAGTAGTAACATGATATCACAACATCACCTGAGGCAGAAAAACATGTAGGGCGGGAGATTTTCCTTTTCAGGTCACGCGATCAGAGGTCACACTTGTGAAAAAGGTCAGTTCGCATCATGTTGAAAAGAGTCCGTGTCCCACATGACGCCATCATTTCACACACTGAATTGTGTCTATCTATCCAATTCATGAGGCATGTTGTTGGATTCACACAACAGATCAACATGATGGGTTTTTAAGCAGTGGGTATTCAGTCCATATAGACGATGGACTAACCATTACACCACCAGGCAACAACAAACTATTTTGCTGAAAGTCTGACAAACTGATTTATAAAGAATGGACTGGTGTGAGAAATATGGTGGAAACTCCCTCCAGCTGTAACTTGGTGCATGGGAGCCCATTCAACCACAACACACAATGTGTTATAGGAGGGGCCAATAGCCACAGGGATGTTTTCAGTTGGGGGCGCTGGCATCTATAAATCGCATTTACGTAGAGGCATACAGTGCATTCGGGAAGTATTCAGACCCATTGACTTTTTTTACATTTAATGCCTTGTTCTAAAATGGATAATAAAAACATCCCCTCACCAATCTACACACAATACCCCAATAATGACAAAACAAAAAACAGGATTTAAAAAAATATATATATATGAAAAAAAAAAAAAATTATACACACACACACACACACACACACACACACACACACACACACACACACACACACACACACACACACACACACACACACACACACACACACACACACACACACACACACACACACACAGAAATATCACACTTACATAAGTATTCAGATCCCTTACTAAGTACTTTGTTGAAGCACCATTGGCAGCGATTACAGCATCAAGTCTTCTTGGGTATCGCACTACAAGCTTAGCACACCTGTATTTGGGGAGCTTCTCCCGTTCTTCTCTGCAGATCCTCTCAAGCTCTGTCAGGTTGGATGGGGAGCGTCGCTACACAGCTGTTTTCAGGTCTCTCCAGAGATGTTCGATCGGGTTCAAGTCCGGGTCACTCAAGGACATTGAGACTTGTCCCGAAGCCACTCCTGTGTTGTCTTGGCTGTGTGCTTAGGGTCGTTGTCCTGTTGGAAGGTGAACAGTCATCCCAGTCTGAGGTCCTGAGTGGTCTGGAGCAGGTTTTCAGCAAGGATCTCTCTGTACTTTGCTCCGTTCATCTTTCCCTCGATCCTGACACGTCTCCCAGTCCCTGCCGCTGAAAAACATCCCCACAGCATGATGCTGCTACCACCATCCTTCACCGTAAAGATGGTCCCAGGTTTCCTCCAGACATGACACTTGGCATTCAGGCCAAATAGTTCAATCTTGGTTTCATCAGGCCAGAGAATCTTGTTTCTCATGGTCTAGGAGTCCTTTAGGTGCCTTTTGCCTTTTGGCAAACTCCAAGTGAGCTGTCATGTGCCATTTACTGAGGAGTGGCTTCCTTCTGGCCACTCTACTATAAAAGCCTGATTGGTAGAGTGCTGCAGAGATGGTTGTCCTTCTGGAATGTTCTCCCATTTCCACAGAGGAACACTGGAGCTCTATCAGAGTGACCATCAGGTTATTGGTCACCTCCCTGACCAAGGCCCTTGTCCCCAAATTGCTCAGTTTGGCTGGGGGGCCAGCTCTAGGAAGAGTCTTGGTGGTTCCAAACTTCTTCCATTTAAGAATGATTAAGGCCACGGTGTTCTTGGGGACCTTCAATGCTGCAGAAATGTTTTTACACCCTTCCCCAGATCTGTGCCTTGACACAATTCTGTCTCAGAGCTCTACAAACAATCCCTTCAATCTCATGGCTTGGTTTTTGCTTTGACATGCACGGTCAACTGTGGGACCTTATATAGGCAGGTGTGCCTTTCCAAATTATGTCCAATCAATTGAATTTACAGGACTCCAATCAAGTTGTAGAAACATCTCAAGGATGATCAATGGAAGGACGCAACTGAGCTCAATTTCGAGTCTGATAGGAAAGGGTCTGAATACTTGTGTATTGTCATTAAGGTGTATTGTGTGTAGATTGATGAGAATACTTTTTTTAAATCACTTTTAGGATATGGCTGTAACGTAACAAAATGTGGAAAAGGTCAACAGGTCTGAATACTTTCCGAATGCCCTGTATAGGCTACTAAGTAAACTCGCCGGTGGCACTGACTCACCCAATGATGAAACCTAGGATACTCACCAGTGATGGCCGATGCGCTAGTGCCAATAGCCTATCTGAAGATAAGCTACTTTTAAAAACAGTTTGTTCTGAATCGCTGAAAACTCATTTTCTTTTAGCTTCTACAGACAGATTAGTAATCTCTTTTCAGCAGTAGGCATTTGCTTTCCCCCAAAACATTTTTGTATTTTGATTGTATTTTGAAATTTGCCAAAGACAAACTTACAGCCACAACCAACCATAGAAATACCATAGAATTATGTTTTTGGCTAAATCATTTTTACTTATCCGAGGGTGTTGCAGCACCTCCAGCATCCCTACTTCCTGCAGCTATGGAAGGCCCTGTAGTACTCCATAACCACGCGACCTGTTACGGCACCTTTGGCTGTAGGGGGATAAGGACGACCCGGTTGGGTTCCGTCCAGGTCCTTACCTGCGATCAGTCTTGTTGATCAGGTCAGACACCTGCTGCAGGAACTCCTTGGCATAGAGCACCACGGGCTCCGTGTCATTCAGGTCCAGAGGGGACAAGACCGAGGACAGGTAGTCCAGCCAGTCCACCGCCGGAGCCAGCAGCTGAGGGGGAGAGTTTAAGGTCAGAGATCACCCTTGTGAAAAGGACAGTTCACCACAAAAACAGCGTTTTAAGACATTTTCAGAATCCAAAAGCGGCCCCACGTCGAGTCTGTGTCCCACATAGCTTCATGATTTCACACACAAAATTGTGTCAATCGATCCAATTTATGAGGCATATTGTTGGATCCGCACAACAGATGGCAGACACAGAATTAGGAATTAGAATACTAGAATGGACATAAACCTCAGTCAGCCATTTTGGTAAGGCGGTTTATCAACCATGATTTGCAAGTGCAGTGATAAAATATTGTTTAAAACAATGAATTTGAAGATGATCTGCACTGTATGTTTGTTAGCTAGCAAGTCAGCCAGTTTTAGAGAACTTCCATTAATTTATCAAAATTAACTACCAATTAGACAATATTCCAGTCGAACAATGCAGTCAATCCATACATTTCTGGCCTGTTTACATATTTAAAAAAAATTATACAGCAAATTGGTTTACAACATGCATAAACTGTATTTATAATTATATGACCAGTAGCGACCCATCATTCAAATCAAATTTATTTGTCACATACACATGGTTAGCAGATGTTAATGCGAGTGTAGGGAAATGCTTGTGCTTCTAGTTCCGACCATGTAGTAGTATCTAACAAGTAATCTAACAAATTCACAACAACTAACTTATACACACAAGAGTAAAGGAATGAATACGAGTATGTACATATAAATATATGGATGAGCGATGGCTGACCGGCATAAGCAAGATGCAGTAGATGGTATAGAGTACAGTATATACATATGAGATGAGTAATCTAGGATATGTAAACATTATATAAATGGCATCATTTAAAGTGGCTAGTGATAAAAAATTGGATTAAATAAATGTATCACTAGCCACTTTAAATGATGCCATTTATATAATGTTTACATATCCTAGATTACTCATCTCATATGTATATACTGTACTCTATACCATCTACTGCATCTTACCCTGGTTCATCGACTCAAATCTCTAGCCACTTTAATAATAAAAAATTGGATTAAATAAATGTATTATTAAAGTGGCTAGAGATTTGAGTCGATGGACGAACGGCGTAGGCAAGATGCAGTAGATGGTATAGAGTACAGTATATACATATGAGATGAGTAATCTAGGATATGTAAACATTATATACAAAATTGTTTAAAGTGGTTAGTGATACATTTGTTACATCCAATTCCTATTATTTAAAGTGGCTAGAGATTTAAGTCAGTATGTTGGCAGCAGCCACTCAATGTTAGCGGTGGCTGCTTAAGCAGTGTGAAACAGTCTGAATGTACATTTTTGGGGTGGTTTTGGCAACATTCCAAGTCCCTACCCTTGTCCCTTAAAGTGCACGCTTACACTCCCCCTCATGTATTTAAAAGGAATGGACTGGTGTGAGGAAAATGGTGGAAACTGCCTCCAGCCATGGTTGGATGACGGTAAATGGTCAGCCAAATGACCACGGTCACCGTAATAAACTGTTCGAAAGGCAAAGAAATAAAAAATTGTAAACCATAATAATCTTCTCCTCCACTCCTGACTATGTGCTGCCATAGACATAGAACAGGCATCCCCAAGTCAATGATGGCATAATGGATGAACTGTTTTTTTTTTCTACACCTCAGGATCCTGGAGGTGATCCTGAGGCCCATTGTCATGCCATTCATCCACCGCCATCACCTCTCCATGTCGCAAGGATCTGTACACAATTCCAGGAAGCTGAAAATGTCCCAGTTCTTACATGGCCTGCATACTCAGACATGTCCCTCATTGAGCATGTTTGGAATGCTCTGGATCGGCGTGTATGACATCATGTTCCAGTTCCCGCCAATATCCAGCAACTTCGCACAACCATTGAAGAGGAGTGGGACAACATTCCACAGGCCACAATCAAACAGCCTGATCAACTTTTTGTGAAGGAGATGTGTCGTGCTGCATGAGGAAAATGGTGGTCACACCAGATACGGACTTGTGTTCTGATCCACGCCCCTACCTTTTTCTTAAGGTATCTGTGACGAACAGTTGTATGTGAAACGCATAGATTAGGATCAAATGAATTAATTTCAATTGACTGATTTCCTTATATGAACTGTAACTCAGTAAAACCTTTGAAATTGTTGCATGTTGCGTTTCTACTTTTGATCAGTGTATATTTCAACAAAGTTGACATTTTGTTGCAGGAGTGTTAATCTCATCCGTTTCAAACAAACGATTTTCAGAACATTCTGAGATGGTGGGTGTTGAAATCCTCTTTCTTTTGCTTTTTGAGGTGGAAGGACACAAGAATGTCAGTGGTAAACACAATCTACCCATTACCACTCATTTCAAATGATTCAACCCATCCTACAAATGCGGACTTTCAATTCCTACAAATATCTCAAACGGCCTGTCCATTCGTTCTGTCTGTTGACAGAGGATCCTCCTTTTCCTCCTACCCTTCACCATCTCTGTGCACTTCTGCCGCGGCCGTGGAGATAGAAAGGTCTAGCAACAGCTCTTGGCAAGAGGCACCTTGGCGACCAGGAAAGTGTTCATGAACAAAGAGGACTGCAGGAGAAGCAGAGGAGAATAGTCCTCAGAGGAGGAATAAAACACAGGTGTAAAGAGGCCACAGGTTTCAGATGGTGGTGGTGATTTGGTGGGGGGGTGGGATGTGTGAAAAACTCATGCATGTTTTGACACTAATGGAGACAGGAGGAAAAGTGAGAACAGACTATAATTGATTGAGTAAACCCAAAGAGGTTTTCCAGCCTGATCCGATGACATGTGTTTCTAATCCACTCAAAAGCCAGCTCACGTAAAATCCACCTCACTTTATGTACCTCCTTCTCACTCTCCCACACAGATGGAAGCTCACATGTTCTCCCTCTCTGTAACCCCCACCTGACAGATGCACACACACCTGCAGCTCGGCGATGGTGATCTTGTGGTAGATCTTCTCCTTGTCGCAGCATTTGTCCTGCGATACGGTGATGTTGGCGAGCGTTGTCTCAAAGTCCAGGATCTGCTGCATCTGGCTCTGTGTGGAGTTCTTATCCCCTCCCAACAGCAGGCCCAGCTCCACCATGTAATCCAGATATGCCTTCAATGCGTGGGAGGGGATATAATCCAAGTTTTTATCATAAAAGTAGAAACAAGTGTCATTAAGCACCCACGGACTGGTTCATAATAATGGACTATTCCACCCTGACAGCATTTGTGTGCATTGTTTCACACGATATGATTGATCACATTTGCAATCTAATTTGTTACAGTACCTAATCTTGACAGCCATGGGTAGGCAAAGACCCCACCCTTACTGGCCACCACCCACCCCTCTAGCCACCCAAACTTTACTCACCTTTTCATTGGCTGTGTTGCCGTCATAGTCCCGTGGGGGGAGGAACAACCCTGATTGGTCCACCTGGCCAAAATACATCAACAGGTGAGCAAACACACTAATCATAAGGGAGAATGAATTGAAGTGTGCGGAGTCCATTCACTTTCATATTTGGCACCTGCTAAAAGCCATTGGATATTTATTTTTAAACAAATGAATCCCGAACTCAGGAAATAGCCACAGGGGAAACATAACACCTTATCAAAAAAAAAATACTCCTGCACATACCTCTGAACTGCTGATTTGGTTGACATTACGGTCAATATATGGTTTTGTTCTTACATAAGGAGCTGGCTTCATTAAAGTGTTACCAGACTATTATTCCCAGCACCACAGTGACAGTGTGTTGTGCGAGCGTGCATGTGTCTGTCTCTGTGCACGATTGCATAGGCTACATTGTACCTAAATGTAGGCCTACAATGTTTTATATGCATTTTTATAGTCATCTTCTTCATCACATATGCGTTATTTGACTAGAGGACCAGCAGTGGGGAATTTTTTCCACAAAGAAAAGCTTTGCCCCAAGTGGGATTCAAACTCAGAGTTCTTGTACCTCGTCATCTCCAGGCTTACCACCTTAGTAGATCACACCACTAGTCAGTTACAGCAGTAAGGGGTAAATTACAGCTATTTGAATATTCAAATATTAACTTCTCATTGTATAATCCTCCTACATCTTTATTCCTGTGAAAGCACATGGATGTGTCTGAAACGTATAGGCAAAAACCATGAATTTGGTCATATGAGAAAATGCATCTTTTGAATTTTGTGTAACGCTAGTAGGCTAGGCAACTCAAGGATGCATCATGCAATATACAGGTAATGTCCAAAATAGAGGAAACACCAACAGTGTCTTAAATAGGGCGTTGGGTAGTGCTGAGCGATTACTGCTTTTTGAGGTCAGTTCGGTTATAAAAAAAACGTTTTTCAATTCGGTTTTGATAATTATTTAAGACATTAAAAAGGTACTATGCATTATGTGGGTTCCCAGCACCACAAAATTACACTGTGTTGTGCGTGAGAGCGAGCGTACGTGTGTCTCTCTGTGCACTACTGCATAGGCTATATTATACCTAAATGTAGGCCTACAACAAAATGTGAAAAAGGTCAAGGGGTGTGAATACTTTCTGAAGGCACTGCATCATTTCATTCCAAGTCATCTCTATAGAGCTGCTGCCTATGCTGTCTGACAAAAATCACTATTTCAGTAGTTCTTCATAGAGAATAAGGCATACTTTTATGAATGCTGAATGCAAACTATCAATCACTTAGTGCCTTTTTTTGTGTGGGATTACAATTGATTTGTCATTTTTGGTGAACGATCTACATAAAAAAAAACTGTCAGTGGAAGAAAAATTCTAACATTCATGAAAAATAAAACAAATAGAAACGTTAAGTTTGCTGAAAATAAACACAGTTGACAGTGAGAGGATGTTTCTTTTTTTGCTGAGTTTATCTTGATTAGAGAAGTATTCCTCTAGGGTTTTGTCTGTGCTTAGCTCCATTCTGTTTATTTTTTATCCTGAAAAACTCCCCAGTCCTTAACGATTACAAGCAAACCCATAACATGGATGTAGCCACCACTATGCTTGAAAATATGGAGTGGTATTCAGTAATGTGTTGTATTTGCCCCAAACATAACACTTTGTATTCAGGAATTTTTTATTTTTTAAGTATTACTTTAGTGCCTTGTTGCAAACAGGATGCATGTTTTGTACAGGCTTCCTTTTCACTCTCAATTAGGTTAGTATTGTGGAGTAACTACAATGTTGTTGATCCATCTAGAGTTCTCTCTCATCACAACCATTAAACTTTGTAACTGTTTTAATCACCATTGGCCTCATGGTGAAATTCCTGAGCCATTTCCTTCCTCACTAGCAACTGAGTTAGGAAGAATGCCTGTATATTTGTAGTGACTGAGTGTATTGATACACCATCCCAAAAGTGTAATTAATAACTTTACCATGCTCAAATGGATATTCAATGTCAGCTTTTTTTACCCATCTACTAATAGGTGCACTTCTTTGCAAGGAAATGGAAAACCTCCCTGGTCTTTGTGGTTGAATCTGTGTTTGACATGTACTGCTCGGCTAATTCTGTGTGTGAGGTACAGAGATGAGAGATGAGTCCATGCAACTGGTTAAGCAAATGTAAGTTAAGGAAACATATTTAGGCTTGCCATAACGAAGGGGTTAACACTTATTGACTCAAGACAGTTCAGCTTTAAATGTTTTATTCATTTGTCAACATTTCATAAAACATAATTCCACATTGACATTCTAAGGTATAGATTTTCAATTCAGGCTGTAACAACAAAATGTGGAAAAAGTCAAGGGGTGTGAATACTTTCTGAAGGCACTGTAGATCATGGATTTTCAGGTAGAGAGACATTGCAAAGCAACTGCTCTTTATCCCTCTTGACCGTGCATTCTCTTCTCTCCGTCTCCGGACAAGTAGTAGGAAGTTGTGGATTATGGTCATTGTTGTTAATTACACACATTTTCTGCACTAAACTATGTAGAATATTGGCCTGTTGGAAACCACAACTTCCTACTACATCGCACAGTTCAGACTTGACCTGATTTATCTGTGGAGAAACTACAGTGAGAAGATTGAGCTCACAGAAGGAAAAGGAATGAAATGGAATTCAAATAATTTAACAGATGTCGGTCAATTAGTTGTTTAAAAACCGAACAATACCCAAAATGTTGGTTAATCGCTCAGCACTAGCGTTTGGCCATCACGAGCCGCCAGAACAGCTTCAATGCGCCTTGGTATAGATTCTACAGGTGTCTGGAACTCTATTGGGGGACGTGTGGAACCACCTGCTTTCAAAATACTTTGCATCCTTCATTTACTCAAGTGAGCCTTCTCTGGTCTCTCCTCTTCCCGTTACGGGGTCTGAGACGCCAAAGCCTCCCACCATTAGCTCTGACAAATTGAAAACCCTAGTCATTGGAGACTCCATTACCCGCAGTATTAGACTTAAAACGAATCACCAGGCGATTATACACTGTTTACCAGGGGGCAGGGCTACCGACGTTAAGGCTAATCTAAAGATGGTGCTGGCTAAAGCTAAAACTGGCGAGTGTAGAGAGTATAGGGATATTGTTATCCACGTCGGCACCAACGATGTTAGGATGAAACAGTCAGAGGTCACCAAGCGCAACATAGCTTCAGCGTGTAAATCAGCTAGAAAGATGTGTCGGCATCGGGTAATTGTGTCTGGTCCCCTCAAAGTTACGGGGAGTGATGAGCTCTACAGCAGAGAGAGCTGATGTATCAGCTGATGTAAGAAGGGCTATATAAATACATTTGATTTCCTTTATTTTGGCAGTTACATGTATATTGGCACACTTCCCCTCGTTACAGACCAAGGGTAACAAAGTCAACCTTGAAGATGGCCAAGTTGACCTGTTAAACAAATGTGATTGGATGGTGGCTCTACTGTTTAAGATCCGATAGGTTGATTTGTTATTTTGTTACCAGACATTCAAATGACTCGTGGTAGACAGGTGGCTATTTGTGCCAGGTTTGCCTATGAGAAAAGCTAGCAGTTAGCCACTTTAGACCAAAAGTCTAAACCTCCGGTCTAAGCAGAAGTTTGCAAGTTCGGACCCACACTGTATAGCCTCAAAACATGTGCCACACCCCACGGGCCCAGAGAGTAGATCAAGTACACATATAGGCTTACAGGTGGCCAATTGGATAGCTCAGATAACTGCGTCTTGCAGCCGGTGATTGTCAAGCAAATAACTGCCGGTCTCAAGGTAATTGACCATTAATGAACAAACACATTCAGCATCTCCTGGCTTCCACACATAGCCAACAAGCCACTAATGGAGGACTTCGGAACATCTACATTTCAAAGTCTCAGAAATCTATGTAATATAAGCATTATGAGGCCACGGAAGGAGTGTTGTATGGCATTGAAGCTCATTTGGAGGTTTGTTAACACAGTGTCAAAGGAAGGGCCAGATGTATACAGAATGGTGTCGTCTGCGTAGAGGTGGATCAGAGAATCACTAGCAGCAAGAGTGACATCATTGATAAATACAGAGAAAAGAGTCGGCCCGAGAAATGAACCCTGTGGCAGCCCCATAGAGACTGCCAGAGGTCCGGACAACAGGCCCTCTGATTTGACATACTGAACTCTATCTGAGAAGTAGTTGGTGAACCAGGCGAGGCAGTCATTTGAGAAACCAAGGCTATTGAGTCTGCCAATAATAATGCAGTGATTGACTGAGTCGAAAGCCTTGGCCAGGTTGATGAAGACGGCTGCACAGTACTGTCTTTTATCTATGGCGGTTATGATATCGTTTAGGACCTTGAGCGTGGCTGAGGTGCACCCATGACCAGCTCGGAAACCAGATTGCATAGTGGAGAAGGTACGGTGGGATTCGAAATGGTTGGTGATCTGTTAACTTGGCTTTTGAAGAGTTTAGAAAAAGGTAGGGCAGGATGGATATAGGTCTATAACAATGCAACTTTAGTTGTGATTCAAACAGAGTATATGTTGATGTTTATAAGGCTGCATGATCCGTCTAATGATGATTTGAAGAAAGTCGCATGAAAGGCATGAGCGCTGCTTTGTTTCTTTTCACAGGCTGTCACACTTCATCAGTCTGTCATTCACAATTTGAAATGCACTTGATAATGCCTAAAATTTCCCAGCGGAATTCCCTTTATGTGGCTGTAATGCCCCCTAAAAAAAAATCCATGCATTTTGCGGGAAAGTGGCCATTGTGTCCATGGGCTGAATATAATAATTATAATTCCCTTCTCCCGGCTGGGCGCTCCGAAGCACCTCTCACTCATATTGTTCTCCATCATGTGATCGGGTCTTTCTCACTGACTACAAGTGAAGACCAATACACCGGGGACGCAACTGCACGCGTCCTTATCCAATTTTCGAAGCGCATATTGAAGATATTGTAAGAACTGTCCACATTTACTTTACGTCAGCCAATAAGATGAGTAGGCCAAATAAACAGCAAAAGCACTAGCATATGTCAATCTACTATCCCCCATAGTACAAAAGTTGACCTATTCTGTGCGAGAAATAAATATTCCATGGTCTGGAACAGTTGTGGGATGCGATAGATCCCAAATGAATACAAACACTAGCATCAAAAAAATGTTTTAAAAAGTAATGAGTCTGACGCAACAGACCAGAAAGTTTAGCAACATTTTAAGCTAAACGATTAGGCCATTTCTTCACATTATAAGCGACGCAATGCACACACAGCAGTATGCTATAAGCACAAATGTCCCATTAGCAGGAAAACACCATTCTCAAAAGTGACCGCAGATGCGATTATGCATGTAATGCTTTTATTATAAAAGGTGCATTTTTATGGCCACTTTAGTTGTGATACAAACCATATAGGCCTATTGGCTAGGCTACATGAGGTGTGCGACTATGATCTGAGAAAGTCACACAAAAGAAAAGACATTCTCTATTCTTGATTTAATCTTGTCTTTACATATACTAAAAAATATAAGGGTGACATTTGTTTTGATTTAGAATGGACCATCATCTCAGTTGGTCTCCGCTGGTTCTTCACAGCCTTTCTCTGTTAGAGATCTGTTGGCGTATTGGATTGTCTGACTGACCGATTGACTACAACTATTTTGCATACGGTATTTCATTTGTTTTAGAGTGATGCATACCGTGATGATTTAAGACTCATTGAGATGGAATATTCTTCATGGTTGTGTGGTAAAATAGTGATATTTTGATTGTATGATTGAGACTGGGTTTACGCTACACTTTATGAATGGAAAAACATTACATGAGTAAGGTCACTTGAGTTCCCTGAACTCCTTTACCGGGCTGGACTCTTTAGGACTGAGGTACAGGACTTTTCTGGAGGAACCAGAGCTCCAGAGCTCATTATTTGTTATATTATTATGTGTATGTGATCATTTATGTTGGTAATACAACCCACGCAAAAGAATACAGTTGTTTTGAAGTTATTTCCAATGTTTTTAGGGTTTCTGAAAAGTGTATGTCCATCCTGACTTTTACACAAGTCCTTTGTATTGGTGTAGACTTGACGGACCAGACGGGACTCATTCCCTTACAAACAAAAAGGAGAAATCCATACTTTCTCTGGTAGGCACAACCTACCTGGCACCCCTACAAACAATAACCTCAAGTCATAACCGTTACAACCTGTCTCGAAACGAGGAGAGGGGAAAAATATACATGTCATCTATGCACTTAAATGGCAAATGGAGGATGCTTTTCCCGTTTATTTTCATGCCAGCCAGGTAGGCTACACTCCTGTTGTAAAAATAAGCAATGTGCTTAATATTAGGAAAGGTGAGAAATAAATATAATAGGCCTAGCCTATAGAAAGCTGATGGGATCTACTTTTTAAGAGGACATCACTCTGTTATCTCATGCAATTGCATAGCCGATAGAAATGTTGCGCAACATGAGCTCATGAAGTGATTGGATTCGATTTTCGATTACATTTCCATTGACGTCAGACTGATTAGAGCGACAATAGAATGCTGAGTACCAGGCAGTTAGCAATTTTGGTAAGCTTCTAATGACCACTAGCAGCATCAGAGCTTGTAGAAGCCTAATGACCGTGACTAAATGGTCACATGGCATTTGACTGCCATTATGACTTGTGACTGCCGTGTGGCAGTAATACGGTCATTGTAACAGCCCTATGCATGCATGCCTGTTTGTGTGTGTGTGCTAGCCCACGTCTTTTCATTTAAAAACAGACCCAAAGCCAGAGCAGCTGACCTGGATGACGTTGCTATTGGAATTCTTGGGGTCCACGCTGACTCTGACTGTGAAGAAGGGCTGGGCGCGGTAGGGGCCTGACACAGTCTTCAGCACCTCCATAAAGTTGTCCTTCTCCCAGGGCCCAGTGATGTTCCAGCCCCCTGTCTGAACACACACACACACACACAGAGACCAAACAGAGGGTCGACAAGTTCAGAGACACAGATAAATGTATTACCTTCGGTCAGTTTTGCATTTACCCCCACTAAGGCGAGGGGAACTGATTCCTAGATCTGTACCAGTGGAGGCTGGTGGGAGGAGCTATAAGAGGATGGGCTCATTGTAATGGCTGGAATAGAATAAATGGAACGGTATCAAAAGACATCAAACATATGGGAACCCCGTTTGACTCCGTTCCATTTATTCCATTCCAGCTATTACAATGATCCTGTCCTCCTATAGCTCCTCCCACCAGCCTCCACTGATCTGTACCTAGGGAAAAATTCTCCTGGGAGCATTGATTTCTCTACAGTATAGTTAGAGCATTGTCTTCCGATTAATGGCTTCCCTTTTTTTTATGTTTATTCGCACATTAAAAAAGGACTCCTCCAGAGTTACCGCCACTATTTAGACGTAATTCCTGTCCAGTGCGGAAATGCTTGTTAACGACTCAAATACCAGTGGGTCGCTAGCGGGATCATCCCGACACTACCAGCTAAAACCTGTAGCGCCAGATTTAAAATCCGAAAATTGAATTATTAAACATCCAGCTATATACAAGTGTTCCATACTCATCAAAAGCTCTGTTTCTTGGCAATATCACAGCGTTGTCAGATTTCAAAAAGGCTTTACGGCGAAAGCAGCACATTCATTTGTTTGAGGGTAGCACCTCACATATTTTCCAATAGCCATGTATCGATTAGCAATCATGGCACACACATAACACATTTCACAGCGAAAACAAAGTAATTACCTGTTGAAGAACTTCTGCTGAGGTCTTCCTAAGTGTCCAACGAAGACAATCCATGGTTCTTTTGTTAGAAAAAGTAACGTCTTTTATCCATAAATCCTCCATTTGGTTCATGCAAAACGACAGCCTCCATTACTCTTTTTGAAACGCGCGCCAACTCGCTCAAATGTTACCTATAAACTTGTCCAAAAACAATCAAACATAGTTTTAAATGTATCCTTAGGAACCCTTTTACGTATATGTACTATTATAAATCAGCCGGAATATAAACTGAACGCTAAAAGCGATAAATAAGGCACAGCGCTTCTCATGCACGCACTCTGAAGAGTTTTCATAGCGTGGTCTCTCGTTCCAAGCTGTTTATCAATGGCCGAAATTCCCCAAGATGGAGTAAAACACCGTCTCGTGGTTGATGACATCATAAGGAAGCGACGTGCACTGAGTTCACATGCCTATATATGGTCATTTTGGATAGGAGGGGCTCAAAATGAGCAATGTGTCAAAATGACTTTTTCAGGACAGAGATTCCTCAGGGTTTTGCCTGCCAAATGCGTTGTGATTGACGCACAGACAAATGGTTAACAGTTTTGGAAAATTCAGAGTGTTTCCTATCCAATGGTACTAAATATATGCATATCCCATTTTCTGGGCCTAAATGGGAGGCATTTTACTTTGGGCACGCCAGGCTCTCCAAAACAGTCCGTTTTTCTGCTGGAGCCGGTGAAGTTGTTCCACCCCCAAAACACAGACATATGGCTACTTATAAATGTTGATTAATCAGGTGTGCACATCTCCACCTTCCTCCGTGTGCACAGCCCATACGGTCTATGGCACAGCCCACACTTTGTGAGTAAACAAAACAAAAAGCCAGGGTCATGGTAGCTTCGCTAATTGCTACGGAGCACAGCTAGCTACGACAAGAGAGGACCATCCACTCTCCTCCTCCCTCTTCTGCAATGGGAATTGAATGATCAAGGATAAGCGACAAAATCTACTCCTTTCACCAATAAACCAGGTAGCAACAAGTAACTATTAGTACCTGTAACCAGAGCCATATATTTAGAGTAACTTATTGAATATGGTTCTAATTCTAGACGTTCAGTTACATAGCACTGTTTAAATATTCCCTATGTAATGTTAATGGGGAGTTGCCATAGTATGTTGAAGTGTCATGTACTGTAAATGCATCATATTGTAATGCAGAAACCACATTGGCCCAACTCGAAATACATGGCTCTGCCTGTAAATCAAGGGCAGAGCTAGTTCATACAGGGAACCCGAGTACTGGCTTCAGCCGTGCATCAGCTGACGTCGCGCCAATCATATTCTACAAACACTCCTGCCTTAATATGGTAGTCTATTTAGCTGATCAGTTTTCCTCACTCATTCTCTGCTGCCTCTACTGCTGTTGGGTGCTCGTTAGTATGCAGTTGCTTTTTCTGCTAGGCGCTGGTGTTCTTGGTGACATGCTAATGCTGTAGCATGCATGTCTGTGTTCTGCTAGTTCTAATTCTTTGCTTATGTTCCACAGTGGTGTTTGAAACTCGCATGCGTAGTTTAAAAAGAAAAATCATCTTAAAACTCTGGAAAGATTGTTGCTTCCATCAATGAAATTGTCTGCATCATTTCCAATCCCCCATATATAATTTTGGGTAAATATATATATCCATATACATACACACACATATGCATACATAAACACATATATACATACCCGTACCTATATAGACATACATACTTTTTTTTAGAATATACCTTTATTATTCCCCCAAACCCTACCACCAATTGGAGTAAACTAATAAACACCACCACTTAGGCTTCTATCTTCAGTTTATACATCTTATACACATTTTACAGACAATCTATTTTACAATAGTTATATTTTGTTTGTTTTTAGTCCTTCCTCTATTTGTGATGTCCATCCAGTTTGATTTCTATTTGTAACTGTGCTATTTCACAACATTTCTGAACCTATATAAATTTTACAGACCCCGTATGTTTTACATTGGTCTATCCATTTCAACACCATCCATTTTGGATTTCTATTTGCCATATATTTTTCTACAGATTGTAAATTAAAAATAAACATTTTTGCTAAAATAATTATTATATTATTGATTGACTATGGCTTTTCAAATAACCCAGTATTGCTATCTGAAGCGTTAGTTGATGTTGCAATGTTGCAATTCTTCAGCTATTCCTGGACCTGTGACCAAAAACAAGCTACATACCAAAATAAATTATCTAATGACTCTGCCTCCTCACAGCAAAATCTGCAGAGCTGGGAAGATTGTATCCCCCCATATATATAACATTCTATTGGTTGCAAGCATTTTGTATAGTAATTTAAATTGAAAAATTCGAAGTTTTGAATCCGGCGTCGTTTTGCGTGTCAATTCATAAACCATGTTCCATGGAATAGGTACATCGAAAATCTCTTCCCAACTATTTTGCAATTTATATGGCACAGCTATCAGTTTTTTGGTCCTTAAATGAAATTGGTGTATGTTTTTATTTATCACACTTTTCTTTAACCATTTATGTTCTTTAATACAGGGCCGACATACAAGTTCCTTACTTATTTCCCCCTCTACTTGCCTCTTCCATTTTTGTGGGAATGCTGCAATTAGTTTCCATTTCCATTTCTGTGTTAGCTGCATGTGTGACATAACTCCACCAGTCCTATTTAAGATATCATTCACTAAAATTATACCTTTTTTTTTTTTCTTTGAAAAATATGTTTTTTTTTAATCAATTAGTATATTTGAGTTGAACTTCTTAGGTAGCGGCAGCTGAGGTGTCGGTTTTGGAGAGTCTGGCGTGCCCAAAGTAAAAGGCCTGCCACTCAGGCCCAGAAACTAGGATATGCACATAATTAGTACTATTGGTTAGGAAACTCTGAAGTTTCTAAGAGTGTTAAAATATTGTCTGTGAGTATAACAGAACTGACATAGCAGGCGAAAACCCAAGGAATTTCTGTCCTCCCTATTGAAAACAGACATATATGGGAGTAAGATTGCAGTACCTATTTCTTCCACTGGATGTCAACAGTCTCTAGACAGTGTTTGGTGATGTTAGGTTGCTCTGGATGGTAATAGAAGAAGAATTTCGAACTAGTCATCGGATGTAAACAGAAGAGGATGCGCGTTCACAGGCTCGCGCTCGCTGTGGTTTTTTCCTTTCCAATCGTCCAGTTTATAATCCGGTTGAAATATTATAGTAAATATACATAAAAGTGTTCCTAAGGATACATTATCAATGATGTTTGATTGTTCTTGGACAAGTGTATAGGTATAATGTGAAAGCGTTCTCTTCACTGTTCAATGGGCGACTCAACGGTGGATGTTATGATCATAACGCGCCAACCAAGAGATTTATGGATATAATAAATGACTTTTTCTAACAAAAGAAGCATGGATTGTCTTCGTTGGACACTTGCGAAGCCCTCAGCAGAAGTTCTTCGAAAGGTAAGGGATTTTATATTAGCGATTTTATGCGTTTTTTGAGACCCACGTTGGGTTATGAATTTATTTATTTAATGCCTTTTTGAAATCTGACAACGCTGTGATATTGCCAAGAAGCAGAGCTTTTGATGACTATGCAACACTTGTATATTGATGAATGTTTAATAATTCAACTTTTGGATTTTGAATTTGGCGCCTTACATTTCACCGGGTAGTGGCTAGCGCCCCACTGCTCCCGAAGTAGTTAACCACAATATTTGTTGTATTATTTGTTCTGTCCTTTCAGGTGGATTAAACTGAAATTGCAACCAACTTTCTAAGGCTTGTTTTAAAAATTATTATATTTTGGAGGTTATTTCATTTTCAAACAACCGAAAGTAAAAATAAATAGGCCCCTTTAATTTTGTCTGGCTTTCCATTCAAAATAAAATATAATTTAAAAAGCAGGTCACTAGGTGTAGGCAAAACCATAAGCAAATAGGTAAACTGTGATATGACAATAGAGTTAAATCAGGGTGATTTTCCCACAAATAGACAGGTATTTTCCTTTCCATGGTAGCAAGATCTTATCTGTTTTTGCTAACTTTCTATAACATTTTGGGAGTGAGATCATTTCTTTCTTTTGGGATTTGTATACCGAGTATGTCCACATCTCCGTCAGACCATTTAATTGGTAAACTACATGGTAATGTAAAATTTGCATTTTTTTGTGATCCAATACGTAATATAGTACACTTATCATAATTTGGTTTTAATCCAGAGAGGATAGCAAAAGTATCTAGATCCTCTATGAGACTAATTGTGGTTTTAAAAGAAAACATGAATCATCAGCGTACAATGACACCTTCGTTTAAAAAAAAATCCAGATCAGGCTTTACAATCATTTACAAAAAGACAGAAATATATTTAAAATTACAAAAAATAAAACGACAGTAAGGATCATTAAAAAGAACTTGCAGTGTTTCGTGTTGGAGGTTGTCCTATCTGTCTGTGGTTCTAGACTTTTGATTATTGTTGAATCTAATTTTAATAGCTAACATTTAGATGGCAATAATAAATAGATATGCCGATAGTGGACAACCTTGTTTTACTCCTCTAGATAGTTTAAACATTTCTGAGATGTAGCCATTATTTACTATTTTACACATAGGGTTACTTTACATAATTTTAACCCATTTTATAAGAGACTCTCCAAAATTGAAATATTCTAGGCATTTATATATAAACTCCAGTCGTACTTTATCAAAAGCCTTTTCAAAATCAGCTATGAAATCCAGGCCTGGTGTCCCCGATATTTGTATGTATCGTCCATGTAAAAAACCTGTCTGATTAGGATGAAAAATATCTGACAATACTTTTTTAATTCTATGCGCCAAGCATTTTGCATCACAACACTGACGTGTAAGAGGTCTCCAATTTTTTTAACGGACTGGATCTTTATATATACACCACTTGGGTCTTGTTTCAGTAATAATGATATCAGACCTTCTTGTTGTGTGTCTGATAATCTACCATTTATATAGGAGTGGTTAAAACATGCTAATAATGGTCCTCGGAGTATATCAAAAAAAGTTTTAAGTCTTGTATACTTCCACTGGTATGCCATCCAGCCCTGGAGTTTTCCCAGTCTTAAAGGCTTTAATTGCATCAAGAAGTTCCTCCTCTGTAATTTGGCCTTCACATGGGTCTTTCTGTACAGATGTTAATTTTACATTATTATTAGGAAAGAAATCCATACAATTAGTTTCAGTTAGTGGAGATGGAGGAGACTGAAATGAAAACATATTCTTAAAGTACTTTACTTCCTCTATAAAAATATCATTCTGTGAATCACGCGTGACTCCATTTGTAACAAGTTTCAATAAAAAAATTTTTGGTAGCACTTCTATATTGAAGATTGAGAAAGAATTTGGTGCATTTTTTCCCATATTCTATCCAGTTCGCTTTATTTTTATAAAATATTACACTGGATCTTTCTTGAATAAGTTCCTCCATTTCTTTTTGTATTTCCTCTAACTTATCCTGAGCCTCTATGGTACAGTTTTTATTGCTATCTATCTGTACTGTTAGTCCTTCCATTTCCTTTGTTAATATGGACTCTTGATCTAAATTGCTTTTGTTTTATAGATGAGTACTGAATTGCATGGCCTCTAAATGCACATTTAAAAGTGTCCCATACAATAAGGGGATATGCTGTATCTATGTTATGTCTGAAAAAGTATGTTTTAAGTTCTTCTGTCCTAGTTCTAAACAATGTATCTGGTAGGCTTTTTTTTACATTTCCAATATCGTCGCCCACGTGGAAATTCTGTAAGAGTAATATATATGCCAATTATGTGATGATCCAACCGCATTCTGTCCCCTATCAACACTAACTTTTGGTGCCAGAGAGAATGGCATAAGAAAGTAGTCAAGACAACCAGCTTGATTAAGCCTCCGCCATGTATATCTCACTAGGTGAGGGTATTTAAGTCTCCATATATCCACTAATTCCAATATATCCATGACATTCATGTTTTCCTTAAGTGCCTCAGGGTGATAGTTTGTAGTGTTATTTCCTTTCCGGTTCATAGAGGTATTTAAGACCGTATTAAAATCTCCCACCATAATAATAGAGTATAGTGTTGCTTGTAGAGTCGATACATTTTTATATATATTTTCAAAGATGCTTGGATCATCATTATTTGGACCGTATAGGTTAATGAGCCATATCTGTTTACTGTCCAATAACACATTTAAAATAATCCATCTACCTTGATGATCTGTTTGGACAATTTGCACATTTGGATCAAAATTACTGTTAATTAAAACCATCACCCCTTTTGAATTTCTTTGCCCATGGGAGAAATATATTTCGCCCCCCCAGTCCTTTTCCACAAAACTTCATCTAAAATTGTTGAATGAGTTTCCTGTAAACAATAGATATTATATTCCTTCTCTTTTAGCCAGGTAAATACTGATCATCTTTTCTTACTATCTGCTAAGCCATTACAATTGTAACTGGCTATACTTATTTCACCACTTACCATAATTAGACAACTTTCAATTCTATTTATCAAAATATATGTTCGTAAACATACCATTAAAAAGTAACATGATGATTGAGTGTCTATATAGCTGTACCATGATATTTGCATTTCTACTAAGTAAACCTCCAATTGGTCCCCACTATTCCACCCACTAAAAGCCCTCCTCATCCCGAGTTGGGTTGTCATCCCAATGCCCGGCAGACCACCCCCGACCCCCCGTATCCCATAGCCCTGAAAAGACTGGGATCCATCCTTCAAAAAGAGCACTTAGTGCCAATTACAGAACAGAAGTAGATCAACCGCCAAATGCATTTCCATCGCCCTCACCTCGATTTGTATTATATATAGCAATCAATATTATATATATTTTAAAAATCCTGTTTCTTATTTTCCATAATTAGCTATTCATATTTGTAGTAATGTAGGCAATTGACTGGTGAGAGGATTTTACCTCTCACCAGTCTCGCCATTACCAAAATTACTATGCAAGCAATTATTATATTAGCAAACAATTTTTGTGAATTATGCTATATTGTCCCTAACATCTTTTACTGCTTCGCAACAGTTGTGGGATACGCACATACACCCACACACTCATACACACTCAACCCTTTCCCCCCCACACAACCATGGGCTCACATTCTAAACAATTGCATCATCCCAGAGCCCAACTCAATAAAGGTCTTGATTTACAAATGTATATACAGTTGCAGCTGTATGAGAAGGCCTGCAAGACTGTGCGTAAAAAAATTGGCAGAAATTTAGAGATTTTATTAACCATTGTAACGTCCTAGATGATGGAGGTCAAATGTACACCTTTTCCCTGAAACACCCATAACACGGTCCCCCGTATTGACCATATTCCCAAGCATCTCCATGCAGTCAGACTTTTGATTTTGTGCCACAATAATATACCCCCTCTCTGAGTGTCCGAGTGTGACCCCCTCCCCATGGGTTACTGCAGCTAGTGTTGCCAGCACTGCCACTGCCTGGGTGGGGGCACCCCACCGGAATCCCCACCGGCTAGGTACAAGGTCGTCAAGGTTCTCATTAGCAGCTTTGAGAATTTCCTTGTATAGTATGCTCTCCCTTTAGGGGGGCTTTGGCTTTGTAGGACCAACCCTGCCAAGCAGGCTCAGAATCTTGAGGGGGCAGTGCTGCTCTAGGTCTCTGACCGCATTTTGACTGTATACAGACCGCTTACAGCAGGCCCATAAAACAATTAGGGACTTCTCCTTAGTATCTGGGTCATTCAGGTGGGTGTCTAGGGTATAGGGTTGTGGACCGTTCCATCAATATAGGATCATAAATAAATAAATTAGATATATAATTCATAAAAAAAATGTAGTTCCCCATGATAGGACAATAAATACATTAAATGTATAATTTATTTTAAAACACTGTTCCACCATGATAGGACAATCAATAAATAAAACGTATAATTCATTATAAAAAGTATATCCATCATCTGAACATTGAAAGCTCTCTCACACACAGCTCACAGCAATACATTGGTTCTGGGATGTGCAACAATTTCCTTTATCACTCAATGCCACACTTCCCAAACATAAAAAAACACACCACACATACTGTGCCTTCTGTTTACTGAGTTTTACCATGTTGAATTAGTGCTTTTGTGTTCCAATGAGTTATATTGAAAGATATATAGAAAAGCTATAATTCTTATTGTATTATTACAATCCATAACCGGGCTAGAATTGTGTTTCCTTATTTTCCTCGTCTATAAGAACTTTGTAATTTTTTAAATAGCCATGGAGTAGTCTTTGTGTCTCTGAACAACTGGTTATCAATATATAGCTTATCGACGACGAGAGCTACTCGTTTTCCTTTTAATCTATTTTCCTTGAAAATTGGATACAGAACTTTACCCCGTTCTGCAATTTCCTTCGGGAACTGATCATTCATGCCAATTTTGGTCCCAGCAAGTCTTTTTAACCATTATTTTATCTTTAAATGATGCAAATTTGGCAACGATTGGGCGTTCATACCACTGCCCTCACTGTCCGAAGCGGTGTACACGTTCGAGGTGGATTTTGTCGATAGCTTTGTTGTTCATGTGCTTTATGTTGCAATGTTTGACAGCTGCGTGTTTCGCAATGTTCTTTGATTGCGTCGATACAAAGTGTCAATGTTTCTCGATGACAAGTGCAAGGATATTGTGCTTATCACTACAATTCGATGGTACTTCGGTCTCTGTGGCTTGCTATTCTTTCAGTGCAGCAACATTGTGTAGCTAATGGTACTGCGTTATGGAAAGCCAAAAGGTTCAAAGTACTTCATTATCTGCATCAATAGGTTTAGGTCTTGCATTTTATCCATGTTTTACTCATTTTTCATAGGTAGTCCTAGTCCCTCAGTCGTTAGTTCTAGCAGTAGTAATTACTGTAGCAACAGCATAATTCCATTCATATGCTATGCTATGTATGCTAGTTTAACAATGTTAGTGCGTGAATAAGCAGGCATTATCTCTAATATTGTATTCACAATGTTATAAATATAACTTCAAAACTATTATATTCCCATGTCTTGTGCCCAACTTCATCCTCCTTATTTTGATTTTAAATGGTGGTGTGCAGTCCAATATTAGAAGCTATCTCAATGGCGTGATTACAGCAGAGTGTAGATTTTCATTTACCAAGATGGCAAGTTCATCTTGCCTTAGCAAAGACACTGGGCGGTGAGTAATATGAGAAATAAGCCTACACATTATTCTGAGAAACATCTTAGTAGAGTGCAATTGGGTAGAATATTTCCATTTACAAAGATGGTATGTTAATCTTGCCTAGGGCTGTAGCTGTCACAAAATTGTGTCAGCCAGTATTTGTCAAGTAAACAACTGTCGGTCTCATGGTAATTGACCGTTAATTAACAAACACATTTAGCATCTCCTGGCTTCCACACATAGCATACAAGCCACTGATGTAGACCTTTGGAACATCTACAGTCTAATAAATCCATGTACTATAGCCTACGCCTTCACAAAAAAATCCATTATTAAAGACAGGTCAAAAGCAGCATGATATGAAGAAAATGTTGTCTATTTCAGATGAACAGAATAGCATACTGAATTGTCCTTATGTTAGGTCCTGATCTGGCTATGCTAAATGGCTGTGGGCTACACTAGTTCATTTAGCAGACAAGATTTGCTTAGAATTCCATGGCATTTTATAGTATGAAGAATACATTTGAATAAAATAGAAAGGATATTTTCTCAACGATTTGAGGGAGTGCACACATGCAGTTATACTGTGTTGAGCGATTAACAAATAAATAGTTAGTCCTATATGCTTAATTTAGAGTTATTAATGTAACTTTAGTTGTGACAAACATTGGGCTAAATGTTTTGATTGTTAATACATTATAAGGCTGCATGATCCGACTAATGATGATTGGAAAAAAGTAACTTGAAAGGCATGAGCTCTGCTTTTTTTGCACAGGCTGTACACACTACATTAGTCTCTCATTCACAATTTGACAAGCACTTGATAATGCCTCGAATTTCCCAGTGGCATCCCCTTTGTGTGGCCGTAATCCACCCTACAAGAATCCATGGCTTTTGCGGCCAGTGGCCGGTGTGCCCTTCTCACTGCGCTCCGAATCACCTCTCACTCACATGGCTCTCCATCACGTGATCAGGTCTCTCACAGGCTACAAGTGAAGACCGACACTTCGGGGACACAACTGCGCGCGTCCTTAACCAATTCCAGTGCATATTGAAGATATTGGAAGAACTGTCCACACTTACTTTGTCAGCCAACATGATAAGTAGGCCTAACGAACAGAAAAAGCACTAGCCAATGTCAATCTACTATCCCCCATAGTGCAAAAGTCAACCTATTCTGTGCGAGAAATAAATATTCCAAACATAGTCTGGGACAGTTGTGGGATGCGATTGATTCCAAATTAATACAACCACTAATATCAAAAACCTTTACGCAATGTGGGTGACGCAACAGATCAAAATATTTAGCTTAAAAATGTTGATAAACTATTAGGCTATTTATTGACATTATAAGCGCAGCAATGCACACATGGTATGCATGTAAAGCCTTTATTATAAAAAGGTGCATTTTTATAGTTAAAATGATCTTCCCCAAACTTGAAACTCACGCGCTGCTTATCTATTCCAGTTAGGCTCTACACCCCTTGTAAAGTGGATTAAGGTGATTAATTTTAAGCAGTTATTTGGCCACTTTAGTTGTGATACAGTCCTCATCAAAACATATAGGTCTAGGGGCTAGGCTACATGAGGTGTGAAACTATGATAAAAATAGTCACCCGCCTCCCCCAAAAAAGGCATTGTTTGTTATGCTGGGCATCATTCACAGGTGATAATGTATAATTCAAGTGATAGGCTGATATTGTCACCCATCAGACTATTCTTGATTTAATCTGGTCTTTACATATACTAAATAATATATGTGTGAAATTTGTTTTGATTTAGAATTGACTAATATCATGCTCCTGTATCAAAACAGGGGCATTGGGGAAAAAATACATGTCATCTATGCACTTAAATAGAAAACGGAGGAAGCTTTCCCGTGGTTCATTTTTGTGTAGGCTATACTCCTGTTGTAAATATAAGCAATGTGCTTAACCATTTGACGCGTACGATCACGTATTTGTGATCATTGTTGAGTGGAACCCTGCAGCGTACGATCACGTACGATGCAACAAAAGCGTCTAAACAGCATTGTTGTCTGAAAAGCATCTGTTTTGTACTGACGGGACAAAAGGTCTTCACAACTTTAATCCTCAATTTCACCTTTCATTGAAAAAGAAATGCGAACTTCATCATCCAAACATAACACGGAACACATCCACAGCTAAACCCATTCCATAAACCAGTCTAAATAACAGGTTGCACTGACAAAAACAAACATGAGTTACCGACCTAACAGCTAGACTTGTTTACAATGTATGGCATCTCTGGTGAGCACAAGGGAGGAATGTAATATTGTTTTGAAAAGAGATGCATGTCAGCTAAGCTAACAGGAGCTAAATTCTTTATGGTGGCAGCCATGTTTGACGAGCGAAAACTCCCTACTAAAAGGACACGGATAAGAAGAGACTTGCTTGGGCCAAGAAACACGAGCAATGGACATTAGACCGGTGGAAATCTGTCCTTTGGTCTGATGAGTCCGAATTTGATATTTTTGGTTCCAACCGCCGTGTCTTTGTGAGAACGCAGAGTAGGTGAACGTATGATCTCTGCATGTATGGCTCCCACCGTGAAGCATGGAGGAGGAGGTGTGATGGGGTAGGGGTGCTTTGCTGGTGACACTGTCAGTAAATAATTTAGAATTCAAGACACACAACCAGCATGGCTACCACAGCATTCTGCAGAGATACGCCATCCCATGTGGTTTGCGCTTTAGTGGGACTATCATTTTTTTTCAACAGGACAATGACCCAACACACCTCCAGGCTGTGTAAGGGTTATTTGACCAAGAAGGAGAGTGATGGAGTGCTGCATCAGATGACCTGGCCTCCACAATCACCCGACCTCAACCCAATTAAGATGGTTTGGGATGAGTCGGGCCACAGAGTGAAGGAAAAGCAGCCAACAAGTGCTCAGCATATGTGGGAACTCCTTCAAGACTGTTGGAAAAGCTTTCCAGGTGAAGCTGGCTGAGAGAATGCCAAGAGTGTGCAAAGCTGTCAAGGCAAAGAGTGGCTACTTTGAAGAATCTAAAAATCTATTTGTATTTGTTTAACACTTTTTTTGGTTACTACATGATTCCATGTGTCATTTCATAGTTTTGATGTCTTCACTAGTATTCTACAATGTAGAAAATCAGCACGCTTATAGGGAAGGACATTCAACAGGTACAGCATTTACACAAATGATTGATGATTGGCTGAGAGAAAATGATAATAAAAAGACTGTGGGAGTGATTTTGTTAGACCTGTGTGGCTTTTGACATCATAGTCTGCTGCTGGAAAAACTTGTGTTATGGCTTTACACCCCCTGCTATATTGTGGATAAAGAGGTACCTGCCTAATAGAACAGAGTTTTTTCTTTAATGGAAGCCTCTCCATCATAATCCAGGTAGAATCAAGAATTCCCCAGGGCAGCTGTCTAGGCCCCTTATCTTTTTCAATCTTTACTAATGACATGCCATTGGCTTTGAGTAAAGCCAGTGTGTCTGTGTATGCAGATGACTCAACACTATACACGTCAGCTACCACAGAGAGTGAAATCACTGCAACACTTAAAGAGCTGCAGTCAGTTTCAGAATGGGTGGCAAGAAATAAGTTAGTCTTAAATATTTCAAAAACTAAAAGCATTGTATTTGGGACAAATCATTCAGTAAACCCTAAACCTCAACTAAATATTGTAATGAATAATGTGGAAATTGAGCAAGTTGAGGTGACTAAACTGCTTGGAGTAACCCTGGATTGTAAACTGTCAGTCAAAATATGTTGATGCAAAAGTAGCTAAGATGGGAAACATAATAAAGCACTGCTCTGCCTTCTTAACAAGGCAGGTCCCACAGGCCCTAGTTTTGTCACACCTGGACTCCTGTCCAGTCGTGTGGTCAGGTTTGCTCAGAACAGGGCAGCACATCTGGCCCTTAAATGTACAAGGAGAGCTAACATGAATTATATGTATGTCAATCTCTCATTGCTCAAAGTAGAGGAGAGATTGACTTCATCACTACTTGTTTTTGTGAGAAGTATTAACATGCTGAATGCACTGTCTGTTTAAAACTACTAGCACACAGCTCGGACACCCATTCATATCCCACATGACATGCCACCAGAGGTCTCTTCACAAACCCAAAGCAGACTATAGGAAGCGCACAGTACTACATAGAGCCATGGCTACACAGAACTCTATTCCACATCAGTTAACTGATGCAAGCAGTAGAATCAGATTAAAAACATAAAAATACACAATTTTCACAACGGGGACTGTGAATAGACACACAGGCACACATAGATTTTGTATTGTAGATATGTGGTAGTAAAGTAATGAGGGCACACACTTAATGTGTTGTGAAAAGTGTTATGAAATGTAATTTGTAATGTCACAATATTTTTTATTGTACATAACTGCCTTAATGTTGCTGGAACCCAGGAAGAGAATGGGGATCCTTAATAAATACAAACATATCACACAAATTGTAATTTGTAACATATCAAATGAAATGGATGATATACTAAATTTGTGGTTGTCTATACCATACCAAACGTAACATATACTAATTTGAGTGTTCCGGATTTTCGTTACTATGTTACGTCTACCCCAGAATCCAAGTTGGCTTTTTTCAAGGCCTATCCTAAGCAGAGTCACGGTTATCTATGGAACAAGGACATGATGACGCAGTGGAGGAGTGAAGATCCCTGGGAGTGTGCCAGCTCAGCACCTATAAAACAATAGGCAGTTTTTTCTAACAATAACAGACATGGATTGCTTCTGACTGCACACACGCAGCCAATTGGCACACACGCAGTCCCCTTATTGACCTCATCAAAGGTCAGCATCGCTTCAGACCCCGCCCTCTTCACACACAACTTCCTCGCACACACAAACAGCTTCCTTGCTCGCATGCACGCGCGCACACACACACACATAAATGATGGCCAGTCATATTTCTTCAACTTGTGTTCTTCAATTTCCCATCTCTCTCAAATCTGCCACCTGATAGAGATATGACAGGAGTAAAAGGGAGGGTATATTACTGGAAACTTTTTCAGTTTACCAGTAAACGTCCAAAAATGTTATAACCTTCAGGTTTTGGAGGGGATTTTAACAGATGACATCTAGAGGCCTTTTTGACGAGCCTATACTAGGTAGATTAGAAAGGAGACAGTGAAGTAGCAGTGTCTTTATTTTTATTTAACCTTAATTTAACTAGGCAAGTCAGATTCTTATTTACAATGACAGCCTACCTTGGCTAAACCCTAACCCGGACGACGCTGGGCCAATTGTGCGCCACCCTATGGGACTCCCAATTACGTCCGGTTGTGATACAGCCAGGAATCTAACCAGGGTCTGTAGTGACGCCTCTAGCACTGAGATGCAGTGCCTTAGACCGCTGCGCCACTCGGCAGCCCTATTTTTCCCGTTCTTTTTTCAAACTAGTTTTTAAGACACTTTTATTAAAGAGAAAGGACAGTATAGATCATGGGTGGGCAACTCCAGTCCTCGAGGGCCTGATTGGTGGCACACTTTCTCCATCCCTAGCAAACACAGCTGATTAATCAAATTGCATTATAAACTGAATATCATGATTAGGTGATTATTGGAGTCAGGTGTGTTAGCTGGGGCTGGGGGAAAACTGTGACACCAATCAGGCCCTCAAGGAATTGGAATTACCCACCCCTGGTATAGAAGGGAAGCGATAAGAGGGTTTGTGACAAAGTAGGAGGGACTCCTAGATTCAAACCCATTTGGTCACGAGCATAATGTGTTAATGTCATTGAATCCTTCAAAGCTGCATGGAGTGCGTGGTTGTGTCCCAATAATATCTCCTTTCTCATGAAGTGTGCACTCGTTCATTACACCCCACAAATATAAAAAGCACTGGATTGGTGTAGGCATATTTCCTTTCAACTCTGTAAAGGGTACACACTTTGGCAGAAAGCGGAGATCATTAGGACGTAACCTGCGTGTGTGCGCGCACATTTGCGTGCACGTGTGAAGGGGGCGGGGTCTGAAGCAAAACTGACCTTTGTGATGAGGTCAATAAGGGGTGTGGCTCCCAGCTCCTCAATGTGCTGCTCATTAAGACAGGACAGGTAGTAGAACTGGGTCTTCCTCTCCGCCTCGCTGCTGGAGTTGAAAGTGCCATTTTCTGAAGGAGGAGAGAAAAGAGGGGTAGGGATGAGGAGGAAGAGATGGATGAGCAGAACAGAGGCTAATGTGATTGTGTGAGGCAGAGACAAGAAGACCGGTCATTTCCTTCTGTATAACTTAATTACATGACAAGAGATTTGGACAGGTTTGAAGCAAATAACAGTACGTCATGGACGGTTGACCTGCGGACAGTAGGGAGCTGTGGGATTGAAATGTGACCTCTCTGGGACGGTTGGGACACACACACACAGACTAGGGTTGAATATTTCCCCGTTATTCAAAAGCGTAATTCAAAAGCATATACTGCAAATAGGCCTGTGTCTGGATTTGATTAGGAGCGTTGACCGAAATTTCAAGACTGATGCTACCCGAGCCTGATGAGCCATACATTAAATACATTGAGCCCTACATTTTGTAATCAAAGCCCAAAAAAGCCCAAATGATTGTCTTTATTCAAGACATATATGATATAAAGGAAAGGGAAAAGGGGATACCTAGTCAGTTGTCCAACAATGTATTCAACTGAAATGTGTCTTCCACATTTAACCCAACCCCTTTGAATCAGATATAGCCAGTAGGCTACTGCGCATTACGCACAACAGAAAAACAAAAGCCAATAGATGTAGCTAGCTACAGTAAATGGGTAAATGAATTAAACAGTGTGGATTGTATTACTGTATTATATCACTGGAATTACACACCTCGTTCAAACCATGATAAAGCTAAGAGAACATGTGATTCTGGTGCAGCACGTGGCCTATAAAGTTACAAGTAAGCTATAGGTTAGAGAATTTGATTTGAATTTTGAAATATAATAGGGACTATTTGTATAATTAGTAGGCTGACGCATATATACCCACTATATACAAAAGTATGTGGACACCCCTTCAATTTAGCGGATTCTGCTATTTCAGCCACATCCGTTGCTGACAGGTGTATAAAAATCGAGCCCACAGCCAGGCAACGTCAGCACAAGAACTGCTCGTCGGGAGCTTCATGACAGGGGTTTCCATGGCCAAGCAGCCGCACAACAAGCCTAAGATCACCATGTGCAATGCCAAGTGTCAGCTGGAGTGGTGTAAAGCTCACTGCCATTGGACTCTGGAGCAGTGGAAGTGATGAATCACACTTCACCATCTGGCAGTCCGACAGACAAAACTGGGTTTTGCGGATGCCAAGAGAACGCTACCTGCCCCAATGCATAGTGCAAACTGTAAAGTTTGGTGGAGGAGGAATAAATGTTCTTGGGCTGTTTTTCAGGGTTCTGGCTAGGCCCCTTAGTTTCAGTGAAGGGAAATCTTAACACTACAGCACACAGTACAATGACATTCTAAACAATTCTGTGCTTCCAACTTGGTAACAGTTTGGAGAAGGCCTTTTCCTGTTTCAGCAAGACAATGCCCTCGTGCACAAAGTGAGGTCCATACAGAAATGGTTTTTCGAGATTGATGTGGATGAACTTGACTGGCCTGCACAGAGCCCTTACCTCAACTCCATCGAACACCTTTGTGATGAATTGGAACATCGACTGCGAACCAGGCCTAATCGCCCAACATCAGCACCCAAACTCACTATTAATATTGTGGCTGAATGGAAGCAAGTCCCTGCAGCAATGTTCCAACATCTAGTGGGAAGCCTTTGCAGAAGAGTGGAGGCTGTTATAGCAGCAAAGGGGTGACCTACTCCATATTAATGCCCATGATTTTGGAATGAGATGTCCATATAGGTGTCCATATACTTTTGGTCATGTAGTGTATGACCGACCAACGCTGCAGAATTATCCTACAGAAGTTAACTCATGCAGCTAAAGGGGAACAAACAGGATCAGAGTAGCCTCTGGTACAGTGGAAGGAGGCTGGCAGCCCAGTAGAGAGATTCGTTTTAATTCAACATTCGATGGGACGTAAAGTTCTGCATGCACCAGAGGCAACAAGGTATTCATCAGGACAGCATCGTGAGTGGCCCTCAGCCTCAGTCCCAATGGCCCCCCCATGTGGTGAAGGTAGGAAACAATACCTCCACTACACTGATCCTCAACACATAGGCCCCACAAGGGTGTGTACTCAGCCTAATCCTGTACTGTTCAGCCATGACTGAGTGGCCATGCACGCCTCCAACTCAATCATCAAGTTTGCAGACGACAAATCTGTACTAGGCCTGATTACCAACAATGACGAGAGTCTACAGAGAGGAGGTGAGGGCCCTGGCGGAGTGGTGCCAGGAAAATAACCTATCCCTCAACAAAACAAAAAGGAGCTGATTGTGGACTTCAGGAGACAGCAGAGGGAGCACGACCCCATCCACGGGACCGCAGTGGAGAAGGTGAAAAGCTTCAAGTTCCTCTGCATACACATCACTGACAATCTGAAATGGTCCACCCACACAGACCGTGTGGTGAAGGCGCAAAAGCGACCTCTTTAACCGCAGGAGGCTGAAGAAATTCATCTTGGCCCCTAAGACCCTCAAACTTTTACAGCTGCAATATCGAGAGCATCCTGACCCGTTGCATCACCGCGCCTAGTATGGCATCTGCTCGGCATCCGACTGTAAGACGCTACAGAGGGGAGTGTGTACGGCCCAGTACATCACTGGGGCTGAGCTCCCTGCCATCCAGGACCTATATACTATGTGGTGTCAGAGGAAGGCCCCAAAAATTGTCAAAGACTCCAGTCCCCCAAGTCAGGCTGTTTTCTTTGCTACCGCACAGCAAGCGGTACCGGAACGCCAAGTCTAGGTCCAAAAGGCTCCAGCTTCTACCCCCAAGCCATAAGACTGCTGTAAGAATATTTCTTTATTAAATACACAATGCAGAGGACGAGAGGTCAATAGAGTACTAACGATCAATGGAAATAGTGTTTTTTCTGAGACTTGGGAAGAATTTCAGTCCGGGACTCATAGTTACATGGCAAGTTCTCATTGGTCCAAATTGTTTATACATTGAACCTGAAATAGGATACTTGTTATTTGGCCATTGGCCCAGTTGTATTTCAAGGAATTCGAATTGGTCAACCAGGGGCTAGGGCTGGGTTATAAAACTACATCCTGTCCTTTTGTTCCGTGTAGAGAATCACTGGAGAGAATCACTGAGGACAGGGGAGAATGAACATCTACCTTCTACCTCCCGGCATGATTAGTTCTCTATGAAAAAACCTATTTCCTCCCCCGATTTGCTTTGTGGTCTGTGTTAACCTCAACTGTCTACACTGAAAAATGAATCAAATGGCCAAGCTGGACTATTTGCAATGACACCCCCACCCCAATAGTTTTTTTTGTATTTATTTACTTTAGTATATTTAGTAAATATTTTCTTAAAACTGCATTGTTGGTTAAGGGCTTGTAGGGGAACATGTCATGGTAAGGTCTACACATGTTGTATTTGGCGCATGTGATAAATAACATTTGATTTGATGTGTATGCTTGTGTCTGTGTATTGTGTGCATGTATTTGGTTCCAACTCACCCAGCAGGTGTTTGAGGACAGCCTGGTTCTGGTTCCAGACGCTGTTGAAGGTGCTCCAACGAGAGCGTCCATCGGGGAGAGGGTTCTTGCGGACCCAGCCCCCGCAGGCGTACTGGTAGAAGTCCTGGCAGGGGTCAGCGCTGCTGTCCAGGGCCTTCACGATCTTACTGGCCACCGTGAAACAGGCCTTGGTCAGACACAGGCGCTGTGCTTGGTCTTGCGTGAGTGTAGAAAAACAGCATTCTGTAACGCTCTACTTAAAGCCTGCGCATATAATGCTTAATGATGTGGTTATAATGCATTGTCACAAGACTTTTGTATGATCCACACCTCTATTCATCCCAAGAAAGCTAGACGTGTCATTGTCAGTATATACACATTGTGTTCTGTCAGAAAGATAATTCCTAAACCAATTTACTGCCCCTTCACTGAGACCAATGTTTCTGAGTCTAGCTAGCAACAATTCATGGTCAATTGAATCAAAAGCCTTTGATAAATCCACAAACAGAGCAGCACAATGTTGCTTTTTATCAAGTGCATTAATGATGTCATTTGCCACTGCCATAGCTGCAGTTGTGGTGCTGTGCCCCGATCTAACGCCAGACTGATTCCTGCTCAGTATGTTCTTTTCAATTAAGAAGTGTTTTAACTGTGAGTTCACTAGGAATTCATAGACTTTGGCCAGGATAGGGAGTTTAGAGATAGGACGATAGTTATTAGCATCTGAGGGATCTCCGCCCTTTAGCAGTGGGAGGACATAAGCTGATTTCCAAATGCTGGGTATGGAATTGGTCAAAAGACAAGTTTAAAATGTGAACCACAGGTTCAGTAATAATACTATACATCTTAATAATCATTCATAATGATACTGCTTAACACCAGCCAGTTGAAATGTTGATACATAGACATCACATTATCAGCCTTATTATAAGGGCTCATACATTGCTTTTGACAAATATGTGTGTTTGCATGCATGCGTGTGTAACCACATGCCTCTCACCTTTGTTGTAGCGCATGCCTAGAGTGACAGTACATCCGAACAGGGCGAGGACAGAGGAAAGCAGCACGCCAGCCAGCACCATTCTCTTGCCCAGGGAACTGAGAAGCTGGAAGCCGCCCCTTCCGGAAGCCAACCTGTGGAAACACGAGTCATAGAAAGAATAGTGGATGGGATGACATCAAAAACGCCACAGAAACAGTTAAGAGGGCCTCCATTCGTGCAGAGCCGTGGTGGATTTTAACATGTATGGCACATCACATATACAGGTCTCCCCATCGGAGACCAGGGTTCAATCCCTCTTCCCACTGTTTCGCCCACCGGCCTGAATCCCCTTCTGAAATACATACAGGTATACAGTGCATTCAGAAAGTATTCACACACCTTTACTTTTTCCACATTTGGTTGTGTTACAGGCTGAATTTAAAATGGATTCAATTGAGATTCGTTGTCACTGGCCTACACACAATAACCCATAATGTTAAAGTGGGATTATGTTTGACATTTTTACTAATTAATAAAACATTTCAAGCTGAAATGTCTTGAGTCAATAACTCCTCTGTTATGGCAAGCCTAAATAAGTTCAGGAGTAAAAATGTGCTTAACAAGTCACATACAGTAATAAGTTGCTTGTGTGCAATAATAGTGTTTAATATGATTTTTTTAATGACTACCTCATCTCTGTACCCCACACATACAAATAATTGTAAGGTCCAGTGGTGGAAAAAGTAAAGATACCTTAACAGAAAATGACTAAAGTAAAATTGAAAGACACGCATGCATGCATACACACATATTTGTCAAAAGCAATGTATTACAATGAAGATCTGTGAAGTTATTTGGATTTTTACAAATTATCTTTGAAAGACAGGGTCCTGAAAAAGGGACGTTTCTTTTTTTGCTGAGTTTACACACACACACACACACACACACACAACCTGTCAAAAGTTGACACACTTACTCATTTTTCTTTATTTTTACAATTTTCTACATTGTAGAATAATAGTAAAGACAAACTATGAAATAACACATATGGAATCATGTATTAAATGGAAAAAAATGTATTAAATCAAAATATATTTGAGATTCTTCAAAGTAGCCACCGTTTGCCTTGATGGCAGCTTTGCACACTTGGCATTCTCTCACCCAGCTTCACCTGGAATGCAGTTCAATTAACAGGTGTGCCTTGTTAAAAGTACATTTGTGGAATTTCTTTCCTTCTTAATGCCTTTGAGCCAATCAGTTGTGCTGTGTTAAGATAGGGGTGGTATACATAAGATGGTCTTTTACCAAATAGGGCTAAGTCCTTATTATGGTTAGAACAGCTCAAATAAGCAAAGATAAATGACAGTCCATCATTACTTTAAGACATGAAGGTCAGTCAATACGGAACATTTCAAGAACTTTGAATGTTTCTTCAACTGCAGTCGCAAACACCATCAAGCACTATGATGAAACTGGCTCTCATGAGGACCACCACAGGAAAGGATGACCGAGAGTTACCTCTGCTGCAGAGGATAAGTTCATTAGAGTTACCAGCCTCATTGTAGCCCAAATAAATGCTTCACAGAGTTCAAGTAACAGACACATCAACTGTTCAGAGGAGACTGTGTGAATCAGGCCTTCATGGTCGAATTGCTGCAAAGAAACCACTGCTAAAGGACACCGATAAGAAGAAGAGACTTGCTTAGGCCAAGAAACACGAGCAATGGACATTAGACTGGTGGAAATCTCCAAATTAAATATTTTTGGTTCCAACCACCGTGTCTTTGCGATGCATGTGTGGTTCGCACCATGAAGCATGGAGGTGGATGTGTGATGGTGTGGGGGTGCTTTACTGGTGACACTGTCAGTGATTTACTTTAAATTCAAGGCACACTTAACAAGCATGTACACTACAGCATTCTGCAGCAATATGCCATCCCATCTGGTTTGTGCTTAGTGGGACTATCATTTGTTTTTCTCTTTCGCGTCGTCTGAGATCCCTAAAGACTGTAAAGCTGCCGTGGTCATCCCCCTCTTCAAAATGGGGAGACACTCTAGAACCAAACTGTTAAAACCCTGCCTTTCTAAGGTTTTCGAAAGCCAAGTAAACAAACAGATCACCAACCATTTCGAATCCCACCGTACCTTCTCCGCAATGCAATCTGGTTTCCGAGCTGGTCATGGGTGCACCTCAGTCACGCTCAAGGTCCTAAACGATATCATAACCACCATCGATAAAAGACAATACTGTGCAGCATTATTCATCGACATGGCCAAGGCTTTTGACTCTGTCAATCACCACATTCTTATCGGCAGACTCAACAGCCTTGGTTTCTCAAACAACTGCCTCGCCTGGTTCACCAACTACTTCTCAGATAGAGTTCAGTATGTCAAATCAGAGGGCCTGTTGTCCGGACCTCTGGCAGTCTCTATGGGGGTGCCACAGGGTTCAATTCTCAGGCCGACTCTTTTCTCTGTATACATCAATGATGTTGCTCTTGCTGCTGGTGATTCTCTGATCCACCTCTACGCAGACGACACCATTCTGTATATTTCTGGCCCTTCTTTGGACACTTAACTAACCTCCAGACGAGCTTCAATGCCATACAACTCTCCTTCCGTGGCCTCCAACTGCTATTAAATGCAAGTAAAACTAAATGCATGCTCTTCAATTGATCGCTGCCCGCACCCACCCGCCCGACTAGCATTACTACTCTGGACGTTTCTGACTTAGAATATGTGGACAACTACAAATACCTAGGTGTCTGGTTAGACTGTAAACTCTCCTTCCAGACTCACATTAAGCATCTCCAATCCAAAATGAAATCTAGAATCAGCGTCCTATTTAGCAACAAAGCATCCTTCACTCATGCTGCCAAACATATCCTCGTAAAACTGACTATCCTACCGATCCTTGACTTCAGCGATGTCATTTACAAAACAGCCTCCAACACCACTCAGAAAATTGGATGCAGTCTATCACAGTGCCATTCGTTTTGTCACCAAAGCCCCATATACTACCCACCACTGCGACCTGTATGCTCTCGTTGGCTGGCCCTTGCTTCATATTCTTCGCCAAACCCAGGTCATTTATAAGTCTTTGCTAGGTAAAGCCCCGCCTTATCTCAGCACACTGGTCACCATAGCAGCACCCACCCATAGCACGCGCTCCAGCAGGTATGTCACTTGTCACCCCCAAAGCCTATTCCTCCTTTGGTCGCCTTTCCTTCTAGTTCTCTGCTGCCAATGACTGGAACGGATTGCAAAAAAAAAAAATATCACTGAAGCTGGAGACTCATATCTCCCTCACTAACTTTAAGCATCAGCTGTCAGAGCAGCTCACAGATCATTGGACCTGTACATAAACCATCTGTAAATAGCACATCAAACTACCTCATCCCCATATTGTTATTTATTTGCACCCCAGTACGCAGGTAGCCTAGTGGTTAGAGCGTTGGACTTGTAACCGGAGGGTTGCAAGTTCGAATCCCCAAGCTGACAAGGGAAAAAAAGGCAGTTAACCCACTGTTCCCCGGGCGCTGAAGACGTGGATGTTGATTAAGGCAGCTCCCCGCACCTCTCTGATTCAGAGGGGTTGGGTTAAATGCGGAAGACACATTTCGGTTGAAGGCATTTGGTTGTACAACTGACTAATAATGGTGACTTTGACTTTGATCTCTACTTGCACATTCATCTTCTGCACATCTATCACTCCAGTGTTTAAATGCTAAATTGTAATTACTTCGCCACTACGGCCTATTTATTGCATTACCTCCCTAATCTTACCTCATTTGCACACACTGTATATAGATTTTTTCAATTGTGTTATTGACTGTACGTTTGTTAATTCCATGTGTAACTCTGTTGTTGTTTGTGTCGCACTGCTTTGCTTTATCTTGGCCAGGTCGCAGTTGTAAAAGAGAACATGTTCTCAACTGGCCTACCTGGTTAAATAAAGGTGAAATTAAAAAAAATAATACAAAATAAAAAAGACGAAGGAGCTGCTAAGCTACAGGACTGTTTTGTTAGCACAGACTATAATATGTTCCGGGATTCTTCCGATGGCATTACGGAGTACACTACATCAGTCACTGGCTTCATCAATTAGTGCATCGATGACGTCGTCCCCACAGTGACCGTACGTACATATCCCAACCATAAGCCACTTTACCACTGAGATAAAGGGTAGAGCTGCTGCTTTCAAGGAGCGTGACTCTAACCCGGAAGCTTTGCCCACCGACAAACCATCAAACAGGCAAAGCGTTAATACAGGACTAAGATTGAATCGTACTACACCGGCTTCGATGCTCGTCGGATGTGGCAGGGCCTGCAAACTGTTACAGACTACAAAGGGAAGCACAGCCGCGAGCTGCCCAGTGACACGAGCCTACCAGACAAGCTAAATTACTTCTGTTTGAATGCTATTCATTGACTACAGCTCAACGTTCAACACCATAGTGCCCTCAAAGCTAATCACTAAGCTAAGGACCCTGGCACTGTATTACTTTGTTAGTTACAGCGAGCAAGGACAACCCGCACCGTCGATCATAGTTTTAATGTTATTCCGCTATTGCCACACATATACCACAGGTGTCGTAAAGGTGTTGTAAAACCATCACTCAGAACCCCATCAATACATCTTCCTTTTTTTTTTATACAAACACATTTCATCTACAAGCAATGTCAATTCACAAATATCAATTAATCTCGGTTTTCAAATAGTCAATCATGAACATATCAAAACAAACCCCAACAACCCAGTGAGTCAGTCTTTGGTCAATTAAACATCTCCACTGGATATTCAATCTTTCTGGAGGCTTGCTGGCCCTTTCAGAGAGGCACTGTGTCCGAAGCTTCTGTCCCACTCCCACTACCTTCTGTCACATCCCCACTTGTTCTCCTTTCTTTTTCCCCGTGTCCAGTTTTTCCAAAATGATTTTTTCCCTTGCACTTGTAGCAAAATTTCCCAAAGGCAGGACGCTTCCTGGTCTCGTGCCACACCTGTTACAATCATATTGCTTGTAAATCCTTTGCTCATAGCACCCCCTTGTGTCCTTATCTACAAAATCCACTGCTGCGCTTTCCACCTCCATAGCAGTGCTTGCTGGTGTGGAGCTAAAGGTGAAATATGCAATTGTGCCAGCTCATTCACCTTTCTACTGCAGTGTCCAAATATAACTCACTTTCCCACAGCAATCTTTCTCTAACTCCGGAGTCATTTATACCAAACACAATCTGATCTCGAAGCATAGATGAGGTTAGGTCTACAAAATTACACGTCTGTGCTTTTAATTTCAAATCAGTAAGAAAGACGTCGCACTTTTCACCTCGCTGTTGTATACGACAGCGAAACACAACGTTCATATGTCTCGTTCTTCTTAGGTGAACAATATGCATCAAACTGATACAGTACCTCTGTAAACGTCTTTATCCTAATTTGCAGACATGAAGGTATTGTATATATATCGATTGTCTGTGGTCCCGCATAGTAAGAAAGAGAGAAACTTTACGTTCATCCGGCTCTTTTGTAACTCCTATGCCAGACATATACAACAAAAACCTCTGCCCGAAATGTTTTCCAATTCGCGTCCACATTCCCATCCAGTCTCAAAGCCTCTGGTGGCTTGATTACATCCATTGCACTTCCATAAACAACATTCACAGAAATACACGATGTTCCACTCCTGGAACCATGTACTACTTTGTTAGTTACAGCGAGCAAGGACAACCCGGCACCGTCGATCATAGTTAACGAGTTTTAATGTTATTCCGCCGTTGCCACACATACACCACAGGTGTTGTAAAAGAGTGTCGTAAACCATCCCTCAGAACCCCATCAATACAGGGACTAAACACGTCCCTCTGCAACTGGATCCTGGACTTCCTGACGGGCCGCCACCAGGTGGTAAGGGTAGGTAACAACACATCCGCCACACTGATCCTCAACACAGGAGGCCCTCAGGGATGTGTGCTCAGTCCCCTCCTGTACTCCCTGTTCAATCATGACTGCATGGCGAGGCACGACTCCAACACAATCATCAAGTCAGTGGTAGGCCTGATCACCAACAACGATGAGACAGCCTATAGGGAGGTGGTCAGAGACAAGGCCGTGGGGTGCCAGGACAACAACCTCTCCCTCAACGTGACCAAGACACAGGAGATGATTGTTGACTACAGGAAAAGGACGACCGACCACGCCCCCATTCTCATCGACGGGGCTGTAGTGGAGCAGGTTGAGAGCTTCAAGTTCCTTGGTGTCCACATCACCAACACACGATCATGGTGTAAACGCACTAAGACAGTCGTGAAGAGGGCACGACAAAGCCTATTCCCCCTCAGGAGACTGAAAAGGTTTGTCATGGGTCCTCAGATCCTCAAAAAGTTCTATAGCTGCACAATCGAGAGCATCCTGACTGGTTGCATCACTGCTTGGGATGGCAACTGCTCAGCCCCAACTGCAAGGCACTACAGAGGGTAGTGTGTACGGCCCAGGACATCACCGGGGCCAAGCTTCCTGCCATCCAGGACCTCTATACCAGGCGGTGTCAGAGGAAGGCCCTAAAAATTGTCAAACGACTCCAGCCACCCTAGTTCTCTCTGCTACCGCACGGCAAGTCTAGGTCCAAAAGGCTTCTTAACAGCTTCTACCCCCAAGCCATAAGACTCCTGAACAGCTAATCAAAGGGCTACACAGACCCCTCTTTTACAGTGGCAGATAGCCTAGTGGTTAGAGCGTTGGGCCAGTAACCGAAAGGTTGCTGGATCAAATTCCGGAGCTGACAAGGTAAAAATCTGTCGATCTGCTTCTGAACAAGGCACTTAACCCACTGTTCCTAGGCCGTCATTGTAAATAGGAATTTGTTCTTAACTGACTTGCCTAAAAGGTTAAACAAAAATTTACATATTACCTCGACTAACACTCAAATTGACTCTGTAGCAGTACCCCTTGTATATAACCTGCTATTGTTATTTTACTGCTGCTGTTTAATTATTTGTTACTTTTATTTTCAATTTTTACTTAACACTTGTTTTTACCTAAAACGTCTTAAAGCATTGTTGGTTAGGGACTTGTAAGTAAGCATTTCACTTAAGGTCTAAACCTGTTGTATTCGGCACGTGACAAATAAAATTTGATTTGACATGAATGTCTCATGCGAAATGAGTAAACTTTGAGCACCTTCATCTCTTGAATGTTTTGTCATTAAGGTCCAAAAAGTAATTTTCAGAGCGAATCAATGTAAAACAAATTCCACAAGGGTGCTGAACCGAACCATATAGGCTCCCTACCAGCACAATAAAAAAATCGGGTAATCTATATTTTGTATCAAATTACAAGCAGCTAAAGTACAAACCCCACAGACAACCGGTAACCTTAAATGTCATTTTATATAGAATTATTACTTGTAAGCAACACTTACACCATTTTTGCATGCATAAGTTTAAGGTTGTCGCCTATATCAATGAATTGTGTACCGCCTGATTAATCAGACTACTATACACAGTGCTTTTCCGCAGACATATAGAATATTTTTCCGAAAACATAGAATAATGTCCTCTCTAAACTCAGTAGGCTACTGATGAGGCACTGGGGTGTATGTGACGTTGCGAGCTCTCATATACTGTTCTAACGAACACTTCAAACTACAGTTCTCAATTCCCCACATGCGCCAAGTACAAACATTTCAATTTCTACAAACTCCATTACTGCTGTTGCGTTAAATTCAGGACTACACCATTCGTTTGTGCTATTAGCGGACAATACGGACTCAATTACTATTTCAGTTTATAAAAGAGTGACTTTTTTGCGAATTTCATTCAATGTAATACCTGTTTGTTTGAGAGCTCCGTCGGTGTCGGGAGTGCAGTGTTGCTACGGCGTGAACACGCCACAACTCTCTATAGGCTATTCAGGGGTTCTCAAAGTGGGGTCAGAGGTACTGCAGGGGATCTGCGAACAGATCTTACAATAATTTTGACCAAGGGATCCATGGAATAAGTAATACAATACATTATCATATTATTTATGTTCTTAGCCCTGGGCAACATGGGACTGGGAGGCTCACCGGGATATTGGTATCTACAGTACTGCACAATATATTTTTTTTTATCAACTCAATACTTCTTGTATTCCCCCAAACTGTTTGATTTGCATAAGTGCAATGTTTTTTCTCTGCCTCGTGGGAAAATGTGTAGAATTGCAGGATATTAGCTTGAAAGCTACAACAACAAAAAAATCTCTCTGCCCCATGAGAAAATTTGCAGAATTACAGGAAATTAGCTTGAATATGGCAACATTTGCTCTCCAATGCCACAGTGCCAATGGATTGAAACGGGGAGAGAATCATCTGGTTTCCCTTGCAAAACATTTAGCTATGGTTGACTATGGTCTTCACTAAGGAATGTACCCCAGTCTTCAGAGCATTCACACAAATGGAGATTGAATATGAATATGAATTATATTTGCCAAAAATATCTAGACATAGCCACTAAGAGACAAAGCCTGTATGTATAATGACCATTAACTAGATCCAGTATAATAGCATAGCTAGCTAGCTAGCCATCCAGCTTGACTTATTCCACATTTTGTTGTGTTACAGCCTGAATTCAAAAATTTTTGCAAATTGATTGAAAATTAAATACAGAAATATCTCATTTACATAAGTAAAAGAGGATTAGTGGTAGAAATATTGCATGCATACGGCTATATAGGTCCACTAATACAGGACTAGTAAAGGCCCAGTGGATTACTTTTGTGAGGAAGAAATGTTGTTTTCTCCCAAATGTTACATTTGTTTTATTATTCAGACTTTTCAGGGGGTGCTCCTGCACCCTCAGCAACCCGTGGCTATGACTCGTTAAAGAAAATCAGACTGGTTCTACCATGCTAGGTTATGAAGGTGAATTAGGACAAAACTCGAAACTGGTTTGACCTTTGAACAGGTCAAATGTCACCAAACTGATTCAAGGGTCCTCCCTATTCCATTTATAAGAATGCTCACAGTGAGTCAAAGTCACCATTATTAGTCAGTTGTACAACCGAATGCCTTCAACCGAAATGTGTCTTCCGCATTTAACCCAACCCCTCTGAATCAGAGAGGTGCGGGGGGCTGCCTTAAATCGACATCCACGTCTTCGGCGCCCGGGGAACAGTGGGTTAACTGCCTTGTTCAGGGGCAGTGAGGGCATGTCTGTGTGATGCTGAGGGTCCCCTTGCTGGTCTTCTCTATGTTGCATGTTCGGCTGCAAATTGGACATCTCTCAAACAGCTGCAGCAGGCAATCCTCATAAATAATGTACTTCCTAATCTTATGAGGTGGTGTTGACTGGGAGGACATGTGACACAGTAGACAGCCAAATGGTACATTTTATTTTGTTATAAAGAAAGGACAAAACGTTTTGATAATGCACTTCACAACCAAAGTTACTCTACTACTTGTATCTGCTTGGCTGGGTAATTAACCTACTAGTTTTATCAAACCGAGTATTTTGTATAAAATAATTAACATCGGCGTAACACACATTACCGTTGTTGATGAAGCCGTCTGTGTCATTAGGGCAGTAAACGGATCAAGCTAATTCTAGGTCGTCACTAGTTACCACAGCCACAAAGTCATAAAGCCCACCTGTTTCTACAATTTATCTTCTTGAAATTGTATTTTAAACCTAACCCTAACCTTAACTACACTGCTAACCTTGTACCAAATATTAACCTTAAATTAATACCGATATATTGTTATATATATTGTTTTCATGAATTTTTATGATATAACCAAACTTGATTTTGTGGTTATGGTAACTAGTGAAAACCCCAATTCTGTGCTTCACTGACTATAGCTCCGGATTGGATTAGATTCAGGCCGGTGACGGTGTTACGGTTTGTTTCTAATAGTTCACTGTATTAGTCAGACTCAGACATAAGTTAGCTACCATGATAGCTGCATCCATTATTTAGTTTTGCCCTTGGCAATACAGACTACACTTGTATGAGCTTCAAACTAACTTGCAAATTCAACTTGTGGCTAATGTTAGCCAGCAGTATTTAAACAATACAAAATAAACTTGTATGAGCTACGACCTAACTCAAATTGTAATGAGGTAGCAAGCTAGTTATCTAGCTACGCTAACGTTAGCCAAAATGTTAGCTAGTCTGCCTCACTGACACTAGCTAACGTTAGCTAGCCTGCCTAATTTTATCAAACTATAGCTACCTACATGAAGAGATGTAACGTTACAGTGCCTTCAGAAAGTATTCATACCACTTCTTGTTCCACATTTTGTTGTGCTAGAGCCTGAATTCAAAATGGATTAAATAAAAAAAATTCAGCACCCATCTACACATAATACCCCACATTTTCCCATTATACTTTTCAAAATTCTTCAAGCGCTGTCAAATTTGTTGTTGATCATTGCTAGACAACCATTTTCAGGTCTTGCCATAGATTTTCAAGTAAATTCAAGTATAAACTGTATCTCGGCTACATTCACGGTCTTCTTGATAAGCAACTCCAGTGTAGATTTGGCCTTGTGTTTTAGGTTAAATCAAATCAAATGTTATTGGTCACATACACATGGTTAGCAGGTGTTAAATTGAGTGTAGCGAAATGCTTGTGCTTCTAGTTCCGACAGTGCAGTAATATCTAACAAGTAATCTAACAATTCCACAACAATTACCCGATACACACAAATCTAAAGGGATGAAATAAGAATATGTACATGTAAATACAGTGAGGGAAAGAAGTATTTGATCCCCTGCTGATTTTGTATGCTTGCCCACTGACAAAGAAATTATCAGTCTATAATTTTAATGGTAGGTTTATTTGAACAGTGACAGACAGAATAACAACAAAAAAAGATTTCTGGCTCCCAGGTGTATTTTATAAAGGTGACGAGCTGAGATTAGGAGCACACTCTTAAAGGGAGTGCTCCTAATCTCATCTTGTTACCTGTATAAAAGACACCTGTCCATAGAAGCAATCAATCAGATTCCAAACTCTCCACAATGGCCAAGACCAAAGAGCTCTCCAAGGATGTCAGGGACAAGATTGTAGACCTACTCAAGGCTGGAATGGGCTACAAGACCATCGGCAAGCAGCTTGGTGAGGTGACAACAGTTGGTGCGATTATTCGCGAATGGAAGAAACACAAAAGAACGGTCAATCTCCCTCGACCTGGGGCTCCATGCAAAATCTCACCTCGTGGAGTTGCAATGATCATGAGAACAGTGAGGAATCAGCCCAGAACTACACGGGGGGATCTTGTCAATGATCTCAAGGCAGCTGGGACCATAGTCACCAAGAAAATGCCCGTCTGAAGTTTGCCAATGAATATCTGAATGATTCAGAGGACAACTGGGTGAAAGTGTTGTGGTCAGATGAGACCAAAATGGAGCTCTTTGGCATCAACTCAACTCGCCGTGTTTGGAGGAGGAGAAATGCTGCCTATGACCCCAAGAACACCATCCCCACCGTCAAACATGGAGGTGGAAACATTATGCTTTGGGGGTGTTTTTCTGCTAAGGGGACAGGACAACTTCACCGCATCAAAGGGACGATGGACGGGGCCATGTACCGTCAAATCTTGGGTGAGAACCTCCTTCCCTCAGCCAGGGCATTGAAAATGGGTCGTGGATGGGTATTCCAGCATGACAATGACCCAAAACACACGGCCAAGGCAACAAAGGAGTTTCTCAAGAAGAAGCACATTAAGGTCCTGGAGTGACCTAGCCAGTCCAGGATTGTAGACCTCCACAAGTCTGGTTCATCCTTAGGAGAAATTTCCAAATGCCTGAAGGTACCACGTTAATCTGTACAAACAATAGTACGCAAGTATAAACACCATGGGACCACGCAGCCGTCATACCGCTCAGGAAGAAGACGCATTCTATCTCCTAGAGATGAACGTACTTTGGTGCGAAAAGTGCAAATATATCACAGAACAACAGCAACGGACCTTGTGAAGATGCTGGAGGAAACAGGTACAAAAGTATCTATATCCACAGTAAAACGAGTCCTATATCGACATAACCCGAAAGACCGCTCAGCAAGGAAGAAGCCACTGCTCCAAAACCGCCATAAAAAAAGCCAGACTACGGTTTGCAACTGCACATGGGGACAAAGATCATACTTTTTGGAGAAATGTCCTCTGGTCTGATGAAACAAAAATATAACTATTTGGCTATAATGACCATTGTTATGTTTGGAGGAAAAAGGGGGAGGCTTGCAAGCCGAAGAACACCATCCCAACTGTGAAGCACGGGGGTGGCAGCATCATGTTGTGGGGGTGCTTTGCTGCAGAAGGGGACTGGTGCACTTCACAAAATAGATGGCATCATGAGGATGGAAAATTATGTGGATATATTGAAGGATGGAAAATTATGTGGATATTTTGAAGCAACATCTCAAGTCATCAGTCAGGAAGTTAAAGCTTGGTTGCAAATGACCCCAAGCATACTTCCGAAGTTGTGGCAAAATGGCTTAAGGACAACAAAGTCAAGGTATTGGAGTGGCCATCACAAAGCCCTGACCTCAATCCTATAAAAAATTTGTGGGCAGAACTGAAAAAGCGTGTGCGCGAAAGGAGGCCGACAAACCTGACTCAGTTACACCAGCTCTATCAGGAGGAATGGGCCAAAATTCACCCAACTTATTGTGGGAAGATTGTGGAAGCGTTTGACCCAAGTTAAACAATTTAAAAGCAATGCTACCAAATACTAATTGAGTGTATGTAAACTTCTGACCCACTGGGAATGTGAAAATATATCATTCTCTCTACTATTTTTCTGACATTTCACATTCTTAAAATAAAGTGGTAATCCTAACTGACCTAAAACAGGCAATTTGTACTAGGATTAAATGTCAGGAACTGTGAAAAACTGAGTTTAAATCTATTTGGCTAAGGTGTATGCAAACTTGCGACTTCAACTGTACATATGAGATGAGTAATGTAAGATATGTAAACATTATTAAAGTGGCATTATTTAAAATGACTAGCCTCTCTGTTAGGGATGGCTGTTTAACAGTCTGCTGGCCTGTTTTTCAGTCTTTCAGTCCCAGCTTTGCTGCATCTGTACTGACCTCGCTTCCTGGATGGTAGCGGGGTGAACAGGCAGTGGTTCGGGTGGTTGTTGTCCTTGATCTTTTTGGCCTTCCTATGACATCGGGTGCTGTAGGTGTCGTGGAGGGCAGGTAGTTTGCACCCGGTGAAGGCGTTGTGCAGCCTGCTTTTCTGTTTTAATCAGTTCCCTACACAGACTCAGAAGGATCCTGTGATGGCGGGACATTTCCTAGCGACAGTAGTCCTTGCAGTGCTTCTGCCGTTAAGTCTTGGAGGCCCAAAAACTTCTCGGCTGTAGATATAATGATGTCCAGCTTCTTGGACTTCTTGGACACTTGTGCAGTAAAGTTAATAACTGTGTCTATTAATGCTACAAAATCCACCTTCTATGCAATAAGTGTATCCAGATCACTTGATTGACGTACAGTATAACATTGGCAACTGGTTGTGGTGAATCTGCCACCATATCTTCTTCCGAACTGTGGCCTCTTGCCCCTTCAACGCTATTCACCGCCTCCACATAGGAGATTTTCTGTACAGCCCTGGTCGTTGACACCTCAACTTATTTCACCCTAACAGGGCACTCAGGGAATTCGGGAAATATGATCCACACCACAGTTGTAACATTTTACATTCACAGACTCTTCAATAACATATTCCTTCCGTCTGCAAACACGTGAGACATGGCCAAACTTTTTACATTTCTTGCATTGCCTCTTCACACCTTTTGCACACACTGCATATAGAATTTCTTTTTTTTCTATTGTGTTATTGAATGTATGCTTGTTTATTCCATGTGTAACTCTGTGTTGTTGTTTGTGTCGCACTGCTTTGCTTTATCTTGGCCAGGTCGCAGTTGTAAATGAGAACCTGTTCTCAACTAGCTTACCTGGTTAAATAAATGTGAAATATATTTATATATTTTTAAATTGCATCGGGTTTTGTACGAACGCTCTAACCCTGTATCTTATAGGGCTCCCGAGTGGTGCAGCGGTCTAAGGCACTGCAGCTCAGTCCCTGGTTCGAATATGGAGAGTGGTACTCTGTAATGTGTTATATTGTATTTGCCCCAATCATAACACTTTGTATAGAGGACAAAAGTGAATTGCTTTGCCACATTTTTTGCATAATTACTTTAATGCCTTGTTACATACAGGAAGTATGTTTTGGAATATTTATATTCTGTACAGGCTTCCTTCTTTTCACTCTGTCAATTAGGTTGGTATTGTGAAGTAACTACAATGTTGTTGATCCATCCTCAGTTTTCTCCTATCACAGCCATTCAACTCTGTAACTGTTTTAAAGTCAACATTGGCCTCATGGTGAAATCCCTGAATGGTTTCCTTTCTCTCCAGCAACTGAGTTAGGAAGGAAGTCTGAATCTTTGTAGTGACTGGATGTATTATTACAACATCCAAAGTGTAATTCATAACTTAACCATGCTCAAAGGGATATTAAATGTCAGCTTTTTTTTTAACCCTCTACCAATGGGTGCCCTTCCTTGCAAGGCATTGGAAAAACCTGCCTGGTCTTTGTGGTTGAATCTGTGTTTGAAATGTAATGCTCGACTGAGGGACCTTACACATAATTCTGTGTGTGGTACAGAGATGAGGTAGTCTTTATAAACGTATTAGGCTTGCCATAACAAAGGGGTTGAATACTTATTGACTCAAGACATTTCAGCTTGGAATTTTAAGCTGTAAAAAAACTAATAAAAAAATAACAGTTTCACTTTGACATTATTCCGCATACTACCTAGTGTCCTTCGACAGGACATGCAAAGCATAGAACTTTGGCTGTGGAGACATGGTCAATCCGTAAAGGGCCCGTGATCCTTTGAAACCGCTGGGGGTGATGAAACAACAGGGCCCCATTCAAAGAACAGAAGTAAAGTGGGCGGATGTGCCATTTGCAGATGGAGTCGGCAAAAGGGGGCATTATCTGTTGACATAACTGTAATATAAAACCCAACGTTATATTAACTCCTTGTGATGCACAGAAGGTTCAATACTCCATTTGGACAAGACTGATTTTATGACCAAAATGTATCTATTTGCACTTTGTAGTACATTTTGAAACTAGAATAAATGTTTCTGACACATTTCATTATCTCCAGCACAATACCAGTGTATACATATGTGAAAACAGAGCATTTCTACCAAAAATATAAAGTAAAAAAATTCTACCAGATGAGATCATCAAAAGTTTAAACATTTAAAAAACGGTGACACTATGAGATTCGCGGTGGGGATCAAGAAAATACCCTCCCTCTGGCTAGAAACCCGTTGCAGGTTTTGAAAATCACGGATTTCTTACTTTTAATCCTACCCTGTCATATCACAGAGAATTTTTTTTTTGGACCCTTATCTTTTTAACCCCAAATCATATTAGCATGCTGTTTTCACATATGTAGTGTGGCAGACCAGGGGTTTTGGTCAAGACGTTTACACAGATCAGACACGGACAGAGTATGATTAGCTCGGTTTCAAGGGTGTTTATTAAATAATAAATCAAAATAAAAGGATAGGTCTCCCCCATGAGACCCTCTCCAGGATATCGTCTTCTATCCTGTCGGGCACACAAACTCAACTCCGTCGTCTTAGCTCGGGCACCGTCTCCAACTACACGGAATTCCCCCAGTCCTCCCTGTGTGCTGCCCTTCTGGCAGCTTCATGGGGCTTGTACAGCTGGTCAGCAATCAGCCCTTGATTACTCACCAACTCCCCAATTAGTCCTGGCCGAGAGCCCGTCGAGACCTGGCACGTCCAGCAGATGGAGCCATTGCCTTGTGATGTATACTCCGTCTGTCACCAGGCCTCGACAAGTCTCCCCCTGGTGGCTGACCTGCTGTACGCCACAGTAGAGACTGGTATTCTGCTGGAGATAATGGCGGAATTGATTGAATCTGATTGACCAAAACACCTCCAGGCTGTGTAAGGGCTATTTTAACAAGAAGGAGAGTGATGGAGTGCTGCATCAGATGACCTGGCCTCCACAATCCCCTGACCTCAACAAAATTGATATGGTTTGGGATGAGTCGGGCCACAGAGTGAAGGAAAAGCAGCCAACAAGTGCTCAGCATATGTGGGAACTCCTTCAAGACTGTTGGAAAAGCATTCCAGGTGAAGCTGGTTGAGAGAATGCCAAGAGTGTGCAAAGCTGTCATCAAGGCAAAGGGTGGCTATTTGAAGAATTTGTTTAACACTTTTTTGGTTATTACATAATTCCACGTGTGTTATTTTATAGTTTCGATGTCTTCACTATTATTCTATAATGTAGTAAATAGTACAAATAAAGAAAACCCCTTGAATGAGTAGGTGTTCTAAAACTTTTGACCGGTAGTGTATATACAGTACCTACTTTCTCAGACTGCTGAACTACCAAAAATAAATATGACACAAATTTACCCAAGATACAAAACCGGCTGATATACAAGTGAATATTCTGTTATTTTGAAGAAAAAAAAAACTATTAGCACAGGGGTCAAATAACTGAAATCTCCTCACTCTTTGCAACCCTTCCTAATATCTATAACATCTATAATGTCTAATGTTCACACAATCACCACCTCTTCCTACGGGATTTTAAAGGTTTATTGGAAACACAGGGTAATTTGTCAAATTTAACATGTGTGTGTGTGTGTGAGGTGTCGGTGTCTGTGAGTGTGAGTGTGAGTGTGAGTGTGTGTGTGTGTTCACAGGCATTCCAGCACCTCTTCCTAACAGCCTCATTAACTTCTAAATGCTGGTTTAGCTTCAAAGGCAGCGTCACCACTCACACCTCTGTTACACCCTCTCTCTCTCACACACACACACACACATAAACACCTCACCTCAGAGTTCTCTGTCACACCAAACTCAATGGGACAGGGTGAACAGAGTGAAAGACCCCTAGGCTAGATCCCTCCTAAAGGCGTTTCTGACAATTTGTCAAACTAGTTAACATGAATACATTTTAAAATAATCATTTATATTGATAAGCATGTAAAGGGGTTTGTTAATCTCCAGAATGTGTGTGTGTGTTCCTGTGTGCGTGTGTGTGAGAAAGAGAGTCTATATTCTTTTGGAACTTTTGTGAGTGTAATGTTTACTGTTAATTTGTATGGTTTATTTCACTTTTGTTTATAATTTACTTCACTTGCTTTGGCAATGTTAACATATGTTTCCCATGACAATAAAGCTCTTAAATTGAATTGAAATTGAATTGAGAGACGGAGCACCAGTTTTCCACCACGACACCTGCTCCCCATTAGCACGTCACCTGTTCCCACGCCAGTGACACCACGTGTGAAACAAAAGTTAATGACTGGGAGGGAGGGAAACACAGCAACAGCACCTTCCTGTTCTTAGGGGAGTAGCAGCGACTGGAGGTTTATGGGACTGGGTCGTGTTCATTAGGGCATACTGTAGCGAAACTTAGAATTCTTTCCTGTTGTTGCCAACTGAACACATGCCTACTGGTGTGTGGGTTCATGTATGCATGTACTTGTGCGTGTGTATGTAAGAGAAAGTGTATGTCTCCAATGCCTCACCTCTACAGATACGGTAAAGGAGACTGCCTGTCTCTGGGGCCAGACTGGGGCCTACCTACTGAAGATAATAATGGTTTCGTAAGGAGGGATTTCACAACCAAAGGCTTGCTCCCCCACCCTCCTCCCATCCTCTTCTTCTCCATTCGATCATGGGAGCCACGGTGCCTGCTTATCCTCCACTACCAGTTCATCAAAGCCCCAAGAGGCTTTGAAGGATCTGATAGGGATCACTAACACAAGGAGAAGAGGTCTGACTGTCTGACTGACTGTCATAGACCAGACGGGGAGGGACACTAGTGGACAACAGGAGCCAAACAAGTTGAATAATCTTTTACATCACAGACAAACTAACATTAACAAACAGGGCATGACTGACAGATTCACTGATGTAAAACTTCAATCAGAGGGTTTATATCAGCAGTGTTACCTTTCTTCATCTGATTGGTTTTTGAAATCTTGAAATAAAAAGCACCACTATATGTGAGATATTTTGACATCCACAACCGTTCAAAAGTTTGGGGTCACTTAGAAATGTCCTTGTTTTCCATGAAAACATACATGAAATGAGTTTCAAAAGGAATAGGAAATATAGTCAAGACGTTGACAAGGTTATAAATAATGATTTTTAATTGAAATAATAATTGTGTCCTTCAAACTTTGCTTTTGTCAAAGATTCCTCAAATTGTAGCAATTACAGCCTTGCAGACCTCTGGCATTCTAGTTGTCAATTTGTTGAGGTAATCTGAAGAGATTTCACCCCATGCTTCCTGAAGCACCTCCCACAAGTTGGATTGGCTTGATGGGCAAGTCTTATGTACCATACGGTCAATCTGCTCCGACAACAGCTCAATAGGGTTGAGATCCAGTGACTGTGCTGGCCACTCCATTATAGACAGAATACCAGCTGACTGCTTCTTCCCTAAATAGTTCTTGCATAGTTTGGAGCTGTGGTTTGGGTCATTGTCCTGTTGTAGGAGGAAATTGGCTCCAATTAAGCGCCGTCCACAGGGTATGGCATGGCGTTGCAAAATGGAGTGATAGCCTTCCTTCTTCAAGATCCCTTTTACCCTGTACAAATCTCCCACTTTACCACCACCACCGCCCAGACCATCACATTGCCTCCCCCATGCTTGACAGATGGCGTCAAGCACTCCTCCAGCATCTTTTCATTTTTTCTGCGCCTCACGAATGTTCTTCTTTGTGATCCGAACACCTCAAACTTAGATTTGTCTGTCCATAACACTTTTTCCAAACTTACTCTGTCCAGTGTATGTGTTCTTTGCCCATCTTATTCTTTTCTTTTTATTGGCCAGTCTGAGATATGGCCTTTTCTTTGCAACTCTGCCTAGAAGGCCAGCATCCCGGAGTCGCCTCCTCACTGTTGACGTTGAGACTGGTGTTTTGCGGATACTATTTAATGAAGCTGCCAGTTGAGGACTTGTGAGGCGTCTGTTTCTCAAACTAGACACTCTAATGTACTTGTCCTCTTGCTCAGTTGTCCACTGGGGCCTCCCACTCCTCTTTCTATCCTCCTTTGGCTGCCTTTCCTTCCAGTTCTCTGCTGCTAATGACTGGAACGAATTGCAAAAATCACTGAAGCTGGAAACCCATATCTCCCTCATTAACTTTAAGCATCAGCTGTCAGAGCAGCTCACAGATCATTGCACCTGTACATAGCCTAAAATGTAAATAGCACATCCAACTATCTCATCCCCATATTGTTATTTAGTTTTTGCTCCTTTGCACGCCAGTATCTCTACTTGCACATTCATCTTCTGCACATCTATCACTCCAGTGTTTAAATGCTAAATTGTAATTACTTCGCCACTACTGCCTATTTATTGCCTTACCTCCCTAAATCTTACCTTATTTGCACACACTGTATATATATTTTTTTCTATTGTGTTATTGACTGTACATTTTTTAATTCCATGTGTAACTCTGTTGTTGTTTGTGTCACTCTGCTTTGCTTTATCCTGGCCAGGTCGCAGTTGTAAATGAGAACATGTTCTCAACTGGCCTACCTGGTTAAATAAAGGTCAAATAAAAAAAATATATAACAAATTCTGGTTAGAGCCAGTTTGTGCTGTTCTGTGAAGGGAGTAGTATACAGCGTTGTACGAGATATTCAGTTTCTTGGCAATTTCTCACATGGAATAGCCTTCATTTCTCAGAACAAGAATAGACTGACGAGTTTCAGAAGAATTGTCAGAAGTCTCAATGTAGCAGGTAGGCAGAGTCAGGCGAGGACAACGGAGATGAGTAATCACGTATATTTACACAAAATACAAAACTACCAAAATTGGTAGTACAAAATACAAGCTCACATGAACAAGAAGCTCTAACATAGAATAAACACGCACAAAACCATGGGGAAACAGATGGTTTAAATAAGGAACATGTAATTATGGGATAGAAACCAGGTGTGTATAATGAAGACAAAAAAACATAGAAAATGAAAAGTAGATCGGCGGTAGCTAGAAGACCGGTGGCGTCGACCGCCGAATGCCACCCGAACAAGCAGAGGGACCGACCTCGGCGGAAGTCGTGACAAGAATGTTCTTTGTTTCTTGCCATTTTGAGCCTGTATTCGAACCCACAAATGCTGATTCTCCAGATACTCAATTAGTCTAAAGACGGACAGTTTTATTGCTTCTTTAATCAGGACAACAGTTTTCAGCTGTGCTAACATCATTGCAAAATTGTTTTCTAATGATCAATTAGCCTTTTAAAATGATCAACTTGGATTAGCTAACACAATGTGCCATTGGAACACAGGAGTGATGGTTCCTGAAAATGGGCCTCTATGTAGATATTCCATTAAAAAATCTGCCGTTTCCAGCTACAATAGTAATTTACAACATTAACAATGTCTACACTGTATTTCTGGTGTTGATGTTACATAATCTGATGTTATTTTAATGGACAAAAAAAATGGCTTTTCTTTCAAAAACAAGGAAATTTAACACCAAACTTTTGAACGGTAGTATATGTTACAGTATTTTATTCATCCCCATTTCCATGCTGGGCTAATGTACCAATGCTGCCAGTGAGACTGCTTCAGGTCCTCTGACTCCCCTAGATCCCCACCGGGCACAGATCAGCTTAACAGCCCCAAACCTAACCATAACCATTTGGGGGTGAAAATGCTAAACTGGTCTTAGATTACCTCAGTGGTGTGTATTCATGGATGACAAGGGAAGCCAGGCTTCCCAAAATATTTGATAAATATAAAAAATGTAATTATAAATAATTTATCTTTCGTCTCTCTCTGTTTTAAAAAAAATCATTTTCTGTCAATTTGCAAGTGGCTGAATCTTACCGTAGTAATCATCCGAGCAAGGTAAACAGCGTACCTCAGTATGTGTAGCCCATTTATCTGATGCTGTCAAGACCAAAAGAGTATAATATGTTGCCGTCGTAACATTTGATTGATTGATGCCAGCAAGCATTTGGCCTACCTTGAGTTTAACAAATTATGAAAGGATTAGCCAATCAGTGTTGAGCTGAGCTCAGCTGTGGGTTGTCCTAGTGCAGGAAAATGCCCTCCAAGAGAGGCCATTATGGATTTGGCTTCACACCAATCAAATCACTTCCTAAGCAAAACTTCATTTTCAGAAATCTGGTCTGCTTGTGTTGATGTCCTGGTGTAGCTAGATTTCTAAATAGTCCCTTTCCTAAGCCATGGATGGAGATAGAGATTTGGACTTGTGGTTTAGACTTAGTTTTCTGTAAAGACCAATTCTGATATAACCATAATATAATATGTTGTTGCACTGGCCTGAGACGATTGACGTTCAATATGTAGCCTAGTAGGCTCATGATAACTAGCTAGCTAACTTAGCTGGTTCATTGTTGCCCATGCGAGGAAGTTAGGCTAGAAAGATTTTTAGCTAGGAAGCCTATGTCAACAAAAATTAAAGGTGTACTGTATGACAGAGCCATAGACTGTTTTGCCAACGTGAAAGAGTGGAGAATAGCATTGGTGTTCAACTAGTCTACAAGTAGGGCCAGTCCCCCAAAAATGTACTTATGGCGCACACACACACACCCACACAGAAATCATGGACAGCCACATGTTTTTGGTATCTTTGTTTGTTTTCAGTGTATTATACTAAGCATATATAGCCTTGGTGATTTGATGGTGTTTTAAATGTTTACAAATGCAATTTTTGCTTTGTGGACTTCACCAGACAGATGTTGCTCTCTGGTTTCAAATACATTTTAATTGGTCACATACACGTTTAGCAGATGTTATTGCGGCTGTAGCGAAATGCTTGTGCTTCTAGATCCGACAGTGCATGCAATTTCTAACAATTTCACAACAAATACCTAATACACACAGTAAAGGAATGAATTTAAGAATATTTAAATATATGGGTGAGCAATATATTTATACATTATTAATTCCATTCCTTTACTTAGATTAGTGTGTATTAGGTATGTGTTGTAAAATTGTTAGATATTACTTGTTAGATATTGCTGCACTGTAGGAACTAGAAGCACAAGCATTTCACTACACCGCAATAACATCTGCTAAACAGGTTTTGTGATGAAACAAATGAATGTGTTGTTGAGTTTATTCCACCTTTGTGTGACTATTGCCTTTTTGTTGTCTCGGCCTTATTGTATATCACGGTGGCATATGAATGAATGGGTTATAGAGCAAACAATGCAATTATCACAACATAGGTTGTAATATGTTTGGCTTGGCTTCCTCTGTGATTTTACCCACACACCGCCACTGGATCAGTGACTAGTAGCAACTTCTGTTTGTGTGTGTGCATGCGTGTGTTTCGTCCACGGCTGTGGGTGCATGCCTATGTGCGTGCACCTCTGCATGCCTGTGTGTGTGTGTTTGTGTCCTGAGGGGGGCGCGGGCAGTGTTTGTGTCAATAACAGAGTAGCAAACAGGGCTATTAGAGTTGAAAGGCTGTGAATTGAGCCAATCAAAGAGGGGCATGGCTGGAGACCGTCAGCCCACAGACAGACTGGCCTGGCCTGGGGCCGCTGGGATGACCTCGTCTCCTCTTGGATCACTCACACACACAGGCACACACACAAACTATGTGAGCTAATACAGTTGAAGACACACACACACACATACAGCAGTGTTGGTCGATTTCATTTTGTCAAGAGTGGAGACAAAGGGGTAAATCTCAAATTGGGATTTGAATTTAACACGAAGGTACAATAGGACCTAGTTATGGGCCCAACAGACACATACACACAAACTAACACACATTGTAGTAGGGTTTGACCCAGTTCAAAACAGTGTGGTTCATAAATAACTTTAATGGCAGAGCAAACAAAATATGTGAGCTAGCTAATACAGTTGAAGACACACACTACAAAATACCAATCAGTGACTAAACTAACAGAGTCCTAATGGAATGGGCCTTTAAACAAGGCAAACAGGCGAAAAACAAACAACCATGAGAACCAGGAAGATGTCTTAACACTGTATTTATGAGTGGTGTGGAATGACTCCATGCAATGTGCTATCATCACATACGAGATTTTTATGACTCTGGAAGTAGGGCGTCGTCATGAATAAAATGTCATAATTTGTTTTGTAGATTAGAATGTTCCAAGAGCTTCCATCAATAGAATAAGACCTAATTCTTAAGTTCCATCTTGCAAGACAGCAGTGGTTCCCAAAAGCACCCTCCCTCCATACTCTTCACAAGGACTGTATGAATAAAATAGTAGTTCAATAAATGAAGTAAATAAAATAAAGTACATTAAGATTAGAAGTAGCAGCGCAGAGACGCATTCCTAGGATTCATTTCCTCAATGATCTGTCATCCACACACACACACTGAGGAATTTACACACAGACTCATTGATTACAGTTATGACTTCAAAAGATCCTGATCTTTTTTTAAACTTTCTCCTTCCATATCTCCATCCCTATCTCTCTCTCTCTCTCTCTCTCTCTCTCTCTCTCTCTCTCTCTCTCTCTCTCTCTCTCTCTCTCTCTCTCTCTCTCTCTCTCGCTCTCTCCCTCTCTTTCACTGCTAGGCCCTCAGTCTCTCCAGAGCGGGATGGGTATCAACCTAGCCCACCTGTCTGTCTCCCCTCTCTCATCCTGATCAGTGATAGTGGGCTGGGTGCTGTGCTTTGATGTCGGCCTGTTGAGCGAGAAAGAGAGGGGGAGAGAGGTAGAGGGAGAAAGATAAGGAAAAAAGAGAGACGGGAGTTTTAGACAGGCGGGAGATGAACTGCAGCAGACAGAACGGCCATCTCCCATACCACTGCCATACAGATACCATCAAAGACCCTGATTGCAACATTCTCTGTGTGTGCGTGTGCGTGTGTGTGTATGTGAATGTGTGTGTAGCCATGTTAATCAAGCTATCAATCTTGTCAATCAAGCTCCCTAGACTTCACATACAATCCTTCTACATACAATACAATATTGAACAGTGTTGAACCAAAAATAATACAGTCTAGAATCTACAGTATCTAATGTCCTTTACGTCAGGGATCCCATGCTTTATCCTATAAAGGCCCCTACAAATCAAATCAAATCAAATTTATTTATAAAGCCCCCTTACATCAGCTGATGTCACAGAGTGCTGTACAGAAACCCAGCCTAAAAACCCCAAACAGCAAGCAATGCAGGTGTAAAAGCACGGTGGCTAGGAAAAACTCCCTAGAAGGCCAAAACCTAGGAAGAAACCTAGAGAGGAACCAGGCTGTGAGGGGTGGCCAGTCCTCTTCTGGCTGTGCCGGGTGAAGATTATAACAGAACATGGACAAGATTTTAAATATATTTGGCATGCATCCCCAGATCCTCAAAATGTTCTACAACTGCACAATCGAGAGCCTCCTGACCGGTTGCATCACCGGCTGCTATGGCAACTGCTCAGCAAATTTACTCTAGTTTATTTAGTAAACATTTTCTTAATTCTATTTCTATTTTCTCTATTTCTATTTCAGCCACACTCATTGCTGACAGGTGCATCAAGTTGAGCACACAGCCATGCAATCTTCGAAGACAAACATTGGCAGTAAAATGGCCTTACTAAAGTCTTTCAACGTGGAACCTACATAGGATGCCACCTTTCCAACAAGTCAGTTCATAACATTTCTGCTCTGCTAGAGCTGCTGCGGTCAACTGTAAGTGGAAACGTCTAGGAGCAACAACGGCTCAGCAGCGAATTGATAGGCCACACAAGCTCACAGAACGGGGTCGCAGAGTGCTGAAGCACGTAAAAATCATCTGTCCTCGTTTGCAACACTCACTACCGAGTTCCAAATTGTCTCTGGAAGCAACGTCAGCACAAGAACTGTTCATCAGGAGCTTTATGAAATCGGTTTCCATGGCCGAGCAGCCATGGAGCCTAAGATCTCCATGCGCAATGCCAAGCGTCGGCTGGAGTGGTAGTAAAGCTCACCGCCATTGGACTCTGGAGCAGGGACAAATCACAATTCACCATCTGGAAGTCCGACGGACGAATCTGGGTTTGGCAGACGCCAGGAGATGCATAGTGCCAACTGTAAAGTTTGGTGGAGGAGGAATAATGGTCTGGGGCTGTTTTTCATGGTTCAGGCTATGACCCTTAGTTTCAGTGAAGGGAAATCTTAATGCTACAGCATACAATGACGTTCTAGACGATTCTGTGCTTCCAACTTTGTGGCAACAGTTTGTGGAAGGCCCTTTCCTGTTTCGGCGATGTGGAAGAAGTTGACTGGCCTGCACAGAGCCTTGACCTCAACCCCATCGAACACCTTTGTAATGAATTGTAACACTGACTGCGAGCCAGGCCGAATCGTCCAAGATCAGTGCCTGACCTCACTAATGCTGAATGGAAGCAAGTCCCCGCAGCAATGTTCCAACATCTAGGGGAAAGCCTTCCAGAAGAGTGGAGACTGTTATTGCAGCAAAGGGGGTACCAACTCCATATTAATGCCCTTGATTTTAGATTGAGATGTTCGAGAAGCAGGTGTCCACATACTTTTGTTAATGTGGTGTATGTGGTGCACCAGCTTATAGTGGCCTGGCCTGCCTATGGATAGGCCTACTGGCCATCTATCCATTTAAATCAGTCAAATATCTGATACCATTTAATTTAAAAACTATGTATTTCAAATGTAAGAACCAGTGGAGAGTTTACTATATATTACAAACCTATTTCCAAACAGTATTAGGTTACTGTACAAAAATTCCACTTTCTGCCAGGCAGGGAGCGAACTTGGCCAAATGCGCACTATGCAGTGTAAATGGGTTTGGAGACAGGAGCGGTGACGTCAGCTGGGTTTCTGCCAGCCTCATTCACCCCATTGTCTCTCTTTCAGTGTTACAATAAGGATCAGGGGATCAAGTCAATCGGTCGCCTTTACGGGCGATAACAGACTAAACGGTCCTGTCTTTTCTGAAAGAGCAAAGCTGTGAAGTAGGCTAGCCTATCTCCTCCACTGCGTCTTGGAAGACAGGGATGGGGGAGGGAGTGTGTGGCATGTGGATAATATGCACAGTGACTGAGTGAGTGATACATTGTGTCAGGGATTAATCGGCTCAATCACAAACCGACCCATTGATAAGATAATGACGGGCTGTTATTCGGACCGGTGGGAGGAATGGATCCCGGGGGCTGCTGCGCTCTATCTCTCCACTTGTCCACTGCCAGACGGCTGTCTCCGCGCGCCATGGCGCTCGGTGTAGTCTTGCTAATTGGTCATTAACGTAGACTGGTCACTTCAGAGGGCCGCGGCTCTTTGATGCTCACATTCCCGATTGACAGGGAAGTTTCGAGGCGACCGTCTTCAGAGACAGAAATCGCGTTCAGTAGCCTCTCACAACTCCATAATGGGACACTGTTAAATGGGAAATAGATTCTATAATGTAAAACAGTGATGTGGTTGATTGAAGGACAGTTTTATAATTCAAGGTTTTTAGTGATACCACCGTTCAGTAGCCTAATATTTGTGACTGTAATTTACATTTTAATACTAGGCCAATAGAACGCCTACACTACCGGTCAAATGTTTTAGACACCTACTCATTCAAGGGTTTTTCTTTATTTTTACTATTTTCTACATTGTAGAATAATAGTGAAGACATCAAAACTATGAAATAACACATACGGAATCATGTAGTAACCAAAAAAGTGTTAAACAAATAAAAATATATTTTATATTTGAGAGCCACCCTTTGGCTTGATGACAAGACACTCTTGGCATTCTCTCAACTAGCTTCATAGGGCAGTCACCTGTAATGCATTTCAATTAACAGGAGTGCTTTGTTAAAACTTAATTTGTGGAATTTCTTTCCTTCTTAATGTGTTTGAGACAATCAGTTGTGTTTTGACAAGGTAGAGGGGGTATACAGAAGATAGCCCTATTTGATAAAAGACCATATTATGGCAAGAACTGCCCAAATAAGCAAAGAAAAACGACAGTCCATCATAAAGACAAACCCTTGAATGAGTAGGTGTTCTAAAACGTCTGACCGGTAGTGTATATCGTAGACCAAGGGGATCAACACATTTTTGCGCAAACAAATCAACAAAAACCCAATCATCAGAGCTGGCAGTCCTCTCTCTCTCATCTGTAGAGACAGATCCAATGAGAATGAGAATTATTAGACAACAATCAGGCAGATCAGCCATCATTGCATTATGTTAAACCAATCAAATCTGGTCACCATTCAACTGGTTAAAGACATATCTATCTTTAATGGTTGAATGACTTACAATGAAGCCTATACCCACATAAAAAAATACTACAGTTTACCATAGAATACTACAGTACTTACTATAGAGTTTTGTAGTTTACTGTAGAATACTATAATGCACACTGTAGCAGGCTATCATGTTGATCATGTGTAGTGCTTAGTATATCATTTTGTAGTACACTCAACAAGGGTTCTTCTAAGATCCTAAAAGTTTTTTGAAGAACCTTAGGGTTCTCCATAGGAGGTGGGGTTCATTGAGGAACCTCCTTACTGACCAACTGAAACATTTGGATTTTAATTTGATAGGACAGCAGTTGAAGGCAATTAAGTTTGTCCCTTGTATGATCTAAATTGACATTGTTTTATGATGATACCATCCATCTTTTTTATTTGTATTTTTTATTTAACCTTTCTTTAACCAGGCAAGTCAGTTAAGAACAAATTCTTATTTACAATGACGGCCTACACCGGCCCAACCCGGACAACGCTGGGCCAATTGTGCGCCGCCCTATGGGACTCCCAATCACGGCCGGATGTGATACAGCCTGGATCTATCTTTTCATATTTGTGCAAATCTTTCTAAAACAGAGACTGGACACAATTCAATGGATATGAATCAAGAAAGAGGTATAGGGTATGTAGGCTATAGGAATATGTTGAAGGCTAGCTGTATTGGGTGTAGATGACTGAACAGCTAGCTCCCTTTTGTGTCTGTGTCTGAAGGTATACAGACAAGGAGGCATACCAAGGTATGTCAATTGGTATTGGTATGTTATGCAGATCACATTTACTATCCTCCTCCCTTACCTCTTCACTGAATATCCCATAGGCCTCTACATTATGGACAAGGTATATGTATGAAAACCATTATCAAAACATATTTCTTCATTCACATTCACCACAAAAAAGGTATGAATACTGTTGTGTGTTTTGTTAATCATCTGTATAATAAAATTATTTGGGATTCACAGACTTCACCCTCCCTACACCTCTGATGAATATAACAGGAAACCTGCTCGATCACCATACACTGCAAAACCATTATGTCTATGGATACGGAGAACATGAACACAATGACATCAACACGCCAGAGGATATATCTATCGGACTTGAGGCTCTGCTGGGAGTTTACCTCATATTTGGATTTCTAAATTCTGCTTTGCCACTAAAATCATAATAAACACTGAGAATTAAAATATAATGTTATTGTTGTTATTGTTATGCATATTATTATAATTAATAATAATAACAGGAGGGAGGGGGGGGGTAGTTCAAAAATAAACCCCAAAAGGTTCTTCAAAAGGTTCTTTGAGGATCCATTAAAAGGGGTTATTTGAAGAACTTATAGGGGTTCCCCCACAGTTTTAATTTGAAGAACCCTAAAGGATACTCCAGTAACCTTTTCTTTTTTTAGAGTGTATACTGTAGAATACTTTAGTATATACAGTTGAAGTCGGAAGTTTACATACACTTAGGTTGGAGTCATTAAAACTAGTTTTTCAACCACTCCACAAATTTCTTGTTAACAATCTATAGTTTTGGCAAGTCGGTTAGGACATCTACTTTGTGCATGAAACACGTAATTTTTCCAACAATTGTTTACAGACAGATTATTTCACTTATAATTCACTGTATCACAATTCCAGTGGGTCAGAAGTTTACATACACTAAGTTGACTTTAAACAGCTTGGAAAATTCCAGAAAATTATGTCATGGCTTTAGAAGCTTCTGATAGGCTAATCAACACCTGTGGATGTATTTCAAGGCCTACCTTCAAACTCAGTGCCTCTTTGCTTGACATCATGGGAAAATCAAAAGAAATTAGCTAAGACCTCAGAAAAAATTGTAGACCTCATAAAGTCTGGTTCATCCTTGGGAGCAATTTCCAAATGCCTGAAGGTACCACGTTCATCTGTACAAACAATAGTACACAAGTATAAACACCATAGGACCACGCAGCCATCATACCGCTCAGGAAGGAGACGCGTTCTGTCTCCTAGAGATGAATGTACTTTGGTGTGAAAAGTGCAAATCAATCCCAGAACAACAGCAAAGGACCTTGTGAAGATGCTGGAGAAAAGTATCTATATCCACAGTAAAACGAGTCCTATATCGACATAACCTGAAAGGCCGCTCAGCAAGGAAGAAGCCACTGCTCCAAAACCACCATAAAAAAAGCCAGGCTACGGTTTGCAACTGCACATGGGGACAAAGATCATACTTTTTGGAGAAATGTCCTCTGGTCTGATGAAACAGAAATAGAACTGTTTGGCCCTAATGACCATCGTTATGTTTGGAGGAAAAAGGGGGAGGCTTGCAAGCCGAAGAACACCATCCCAACCGTGAAGCACGGGTGGCAGCATCATGTTGTGTGGGTGCTTTGCTGCAGGAAGGACTGGTGTACTTCCCAAAATAGATGGCATCATGAGGATGGAAAATGATGTGGATCTATTGAAGCAACATTTTAAGACATCAGTCAGGAAGTTAAAGCTTGGTCACAAATGGGTCTTCCAAATGGACAATGACCCCAAGCATACTTCCAAAGTTGTGGCAAAAATGGCTTAAGGACAACAAAGTCAAGGTATTGGAGTGGCCATCACACCTCAATCCTATAGAAATTTGAGCAGAACTGAAAAAGCATGTGCCAGCAAGGAGGCCTACAAACCTGACTCAGTTACATCACCTCTGTCAGGAGGAATGGGCCAAAATTCACCCAACTTATTGTGGGAAGCTTGTGGAAGGCTACCCGAAGCGTTTGACCCAAGTTAAACAATTTAAAGGCAATGCTACCAAATACCAATTGAGTGTACATACACTTCTGACCCACTGGGAATGTGATTAAAGAAATAAAAGCTGAAATAAATCATTCTCTCTACTATTATTCTGACATTTCACATTCTTAAAATAAAGTGGTGATCCTAACTGACCTAAGACAGGGAATTGTTACTAGAATTAAATGTCAGGAATTGTGAAAAACGGAGTTTAAATGAAATGTGGCTAAGGTGTATGTAAACATCCGACTTCAACTGTACTACAGTATTATCCACAAAAAAACTACAAAAACAACATTTTTTTAAATAACTATAGTAAATACTACAGTATTTAATTTGCATACAGTACCAGTCAAAAGTTTGGATACATCAACTCATTCAAGGGTTTTTCTTTATTTTTACATCGTAGAATAATAGTGAAGACATCAAAACTATGAAATAACACATATGGAATCAAGTAGTGACCCAAAAAATGTTAAACAAATCAAAATATATTTGATATTCTTCAAAGTAGCCACCCTTTGCTTTGCACACTCTTGGCATTCTGTCAACCTGGAATGCATTTCAATTAACAGGTGTGCCTTGTTAAAAGTTAATTTGTGGAATTTCTTTCCTTCGTAATGCATTTGAGCCAATCAGTTGAGTTGTGACAAGGTAGGGGTGGTATACAGAAGATAGGTTCATTAGAGTAAACTGCACCTCAGATTGCAGCCCAAATAAATGCTTCACTGAGTTAAAGTAACAGATACATCTCAACATCAACTGTTCAGAGGATACTGCGTGAATCAGGCCTTCATGGTCGAATTGCTGCAAAGAATCCACTACTAAACTACACCAATAAGAAGAAGACACTTGCTTGGATCAAGAAACACGAGCAATGGACTACTAAATGGTCGAAATCTGTCCTTTGGTCTGTTGAGTCCAAATTTGAGATTGTTGGTCCAACCGCTGTGTCTTTGTGGGACCTCCTTCAAGACTGTTGGAAAAACATTCCTCGTGAAGCTGGTTGAAAGTATACCAAGAGTGTGCAAAGCTGTCATCAAGGCAAAGGGTGGCTTCTTTGAAGAATCTCAAATATAAAATATATTTTGATTTGTTGAACACTTTTTTGGTTACTACATGAATCCATGTGTTATTTCCTAGTTTTGATGTCTTCACTAGTATTTATACAATGTAGAAAATATTGTATACCCTGCCCATTCCCCTCCCTTATATCCCAATTTGTACCACCCATAAGTGAGAAACCTACATGCTAAGTATAGACCATATTGTGTTACCTATGGTTATAGAAAAGAGCAGATGTGCTGAACTCTCCATTCAGAACCCAGCCTCACCTACCTACCCACAGATTATGGAACATTTGCTATTTTAGTATTTCTCCAGTAGGTTTCCTCAAGGAGAAAGCCCTCCACTTCTAAGTTAAAGATAATAAAACAAAAACACTTTAGTAATGTCCCTAAAAACACTACAGTAAATACTACAGTCTGCAAAAACACTACAGTAAATACTAAAGTATACTACAATCTGCAAAAATGCTACAGTAATTATCTGTTGACATAACTGTAATATAAAACCCAACGTTATATTAACTCCTTGTGATGCACAGAAGGTTCAATACTCCATTTGGACAAGACTGATTTTATGACCAAAATGTATCTATTTGCACTTTGTAGTACATTTTGAAACTAGAATAAATGTTTCTGACACATTTCATTATCTCCAGCACAATACCAGTGTATACATATGTGAAAACAGAGCATTTCTACCAAAAATATAAAGTAAAAATTCTACCAGATGAGATCATCAAAAGTTTAAACATTTAAAAACGGTGACACTATGAGATTCGGTGGGGATCAAGAAAATACCCTCCCTCTGGCTAGAAACCCGTTGCAGGTTTTGAAAATCACGGATTTCTTACTTTTAATCCTACCCTGTCATATCACAGAGAATTTTTTTGGACCCTTATCTTTTAACCCCAAATCATATTAGCATGCTGTTTTCACATATGTAGTGTGGCAGACCAGGGTTTTGGTCAAGACGTTTACACAGATCAGACACGGACAGAGTATGATTAGCTCGGTTTCAAGGGTGTTTATTAAATAATAAATCAAAATAAAAGGATAGGTCTCCCCCATGAGACCCTCTCCAGGATATCGTCTTCTATCCTGTCGGGCACACAAACTCAACTCCGTCGTCTTAGCTCGGGCACCGTCTCCAACTACACGGAATTCCCCCAGTCCTCCCTGTGTGCTGCCCTTCTGGCAGCTTCATGGGGCTTGTACAGCTGGTCAGCAATCAGCCCTTGATTACTCACCAACTCCCCAATTAGTCCTGGCCGAGAGCCCGTCGAGACCTGGCACGTCCAGCAGATGGAGCCATTGCCTTGTGATGTATACTCCGTCTGTCACCAGGCCTCGACAAGTCTCCCCCTGGTGGCTGACCTGCTGTACGCCACAGTAGAGACTGGTATTCTGCTGGAGATAATGGCGGAATTGATTGAATCTGATTGACCAAAACACCTCCAGGCTGTGTAAGGGCTATTTTAACAAGAAGGAGAGTGATGGAGTGCTGCATCAGATGACCTGGCCTCCACAATCCCCTGACCTCAACAAAATTGATATGGTTTGGGATGAGTCGGGCCACAGAGTGAAGGAAAAGCAGCCAACAAGTGCTCAGCATATGTGGGAACTCCTTCAAGACTGTTGGAAAAGCATTCCAGGTGAAGCTGGTTGAGAGAATGCCAAGAGTGTGCAAAGCTGTCATCAAGGCAAAGGGTGGCTATTTGAAGAATTTGTTTAACACTTTTTTGGTTATTACATAATTCCACGTGTGTTATTTTATAGTTTCGATGTCTTCACTATTATTCTATAATGTAGTAAATAGTACAAATAAAGAAAACCCCTTGAATGAGTAGGTGTTCTAAAACTTTTGACCGGTAGTGTATATACAGTACCTACTTTCTCAGACTGCTGAACTACCAAAAATAAATATGACACAAATTTACCCAAGATACAAAACCGGCTGATATACAAGTGAATATTCTGTTATTTTGAAGAAAAAAAAAACTATTAGCACAGGGGTCAAATAACTGAAATCTCCTCACTCTTTGCAACCCTTCCTAATATCTATAACATCTATAATGTCTAATGTTCACACAATCACCACCTCTTCCTACGGGATTTTAAAGGTTTATTGGAAACACAGGGTAATTTGTCAAATTTAACATGTGTGTGTGTGTGTGAGGTGTCGGTGTCTGTGAGTGTGAGTGTGAGTGTGAGTGTGTGTGTGTGTTCACAGGCATTCCAGCACCTCTTCCTAACAGCCTCATTAACTTCTAAATGCTGGTTTAGCTTCAAAGGCAGCGTCACCACTCACACCTCTGTTACACCCCTCTCTCTCTCACACACACACACACACACATAAACACCTCACCTCAGAGTTCTCTGTCACACCAAACTCAATGGGACAGGGTGAACAGAGTGAAAGACCCCTAGGCTAGATCCCTCCTAAAGGCGTTTCTGACAATTTGTCAAACTAGTTAACATGAATACATTTTAAAATAATCATTTATATTGATAAGCATGTAAAGGGGTTTGTTAATCTCAGAATGTGTGTGTGTGTTCCTGTGTGCGTGTGTGTGTGAGAAAGAGAGTCTATATTCTTTTGGAACTTTTGTGAGTGTAATGTTTACTGTTAATTTGTATGGTTTATTTCACTTTTGTTTATAATTTACTTCACTTGCTTTGGCAATGTTAACATATGTTTCCCATGACAATAAAGCTCTTAAATTGAATTGAAATTGAATTGAGAGACGGAGCACCAGTTTTCCACCACGACACCTGCTCCCCATTAGCACGTCACCTGTTCCCACGCCAGTGACACCACGTGTGAAACAAAAGTTAATGACTGGGAGGGAGGGAAACACAGCAACAGCACCTTCCTGTTCTTAGGGGAGTAGCAGCGACTGGAGGTTTATGGGACTGGGTCGTGTTCATTAGGGCATACTGTAGCGAAACTTAGAATTCTTTCCTGTTGTTGCCAACTGAACACATGCCTACTGGTGTGTGGGTTCATGTATGCATGTACTTGTGCGTGTGTATGTAAGAGAAAGTGTATGTCTCCAATGCCTCACCTCTACAGATACGGTAAAGGAGACTGCCTGTCTCTGGGGCCAGACTGGGGCCTACCTACTGAAGATAATAATGGTTTCGTAAGGAGGGATTTCACAACCAAAGGCTTGCTCCCCCACCCTCCTCCCATCCTCTTCTTCTCCATTCGATCATGGGAGCCACGGTGCCTGCTTATCCTCCACTACCAGTTCATCAAAGCCCCAAGAGGCTTTGAAGGATCTGATAGGGATCACTAACACAAGGAGAAGAGGTCTGACTGTCTGACTGACTGTCATAGACCAGACGGGGAGGGACACTAGTGGACAACAGGAGCCAAACAAGTTGAATAATCTTTTACATCACAGACAAACTAACATTAACAAACAGGGCATGACTGACAGATTCACTGATGTAAAACTTCAATCAGAGGGTTTATATCAGCAGTGTTACCTTTCTTCATCTGATTGGTTTTTGAAATCTTGAAATAAAAAGCACCACTATATGTGAGATATTTTGACATCCACAACCGTTCAAAAGTTTGGGGTCACTTAGAAATGTCCTTGTTTTCCATGAAAACATACATGAAATGAGTTTCAAAAGGAATAGGAAATATAGTCAAGACGTTGACAAGGTTATAAATAATGATTTTTAATTGAAATAATAATTGTGTCCTTCAAACTTTGCTTTTGTCAAAGATTCCTCAAATTGTAGCAATTACAGCCTTGCAGACCTCTGGCATTCTAGTTGTCAATTTGTTGAGGTAATCTGAAGAGATTTCACCCCATGCTTCCTGAAGCACCTCCCACAAGTTGGATTGGCTTGATGGGCAAGTCTTATGTACCATACGGTCAATCTGCTCCGACAACAGCTCAATAGGGTTGAGATCCAGTGACTGTGCTGGCCACTCCATTATAGACAGAATACCAGCTGACTGCTTCTTCCCTAAATAGTTCTTGCATAGTTTGGAGCTGTGGTTTGGGTCATTGTCCTGTTGTAGGAGTGGCTCCAATTAAGCGCCGTCCACAGGGTATGGCATGGCGTTGCAAAATGGAGTGATAGCCTTCCTTCTTCAAGATCCCTTTTACCCTGTACAAATCTCCCACTTTACCACCACCACCGCCCAGACCATCACATTGCCTCCCCCATGCTTGACAGATGGCGTCAAGCACTCCTCCAGCATCTTTTCATTTTTTCTGCGCCTCACGAATGTTCTTCTTTGTGATCCGAACACCTCAAACTTAGATTTGTCTGTCCATAACACTTTTTCCAAACTTACTCTGTCCAGTGTATGTGTTCTTTGCCCATCTTATTCTTTTCTTTTTATTGGCCAGTCTGAGATATGGCCTTTTCTTTGCAACTCTGCCTAGAAGGCCAGCATCCCGGAGTCGCCTCCTCACTGTTGACGTTGAGACTGGTGTTTTGCGGATACTATTTAATGAAGCTGCCAGTTGAGGACTTGTGAGGCGTCTGTTTCTCAAACTAGACACTCTAATGTACTTGTCCTCTTGCTCAGTTGTCCACTGGGGCCTCCCACTCCTCTTTCTATCCTCCTTTGGCTGCCTTTCCTTCCAGTTCTCTGCTGCTAATGACTGGAACGAATTGCAAAAATCACTGAAGCTGGAAACCCATATCTCCCTCATTAACTTTAAGCATCAGCTGTCAGAGCAGCTCACAGATCATTGCACCTGTACATAGCCTAAATGTAAATAGCACATCCAACTATCTCATCCCCATATTGTTATTTAGTTTTTTGCTCCTTTGCACGCCAGTATCTCTACTTGCACATTCATCTTCTGCACATCTATCACTCCAGTGTTTAAATGCTAAATTGTAATTACTTCGCCACTACTGCCTATTTATTGCCTTACCTCCCTAAATCTTACCTTATTTGCACACACTGTATATATATTTTTTTCTATTGTGTTATTGACTGTACATTTTTTAATTCCATGTGTAACTCTGTTGTTGTTTGTGTCACTCTGCTTTGCTTTATCCTGGCCAGGTCGCAGTTGTAAATGAGAACATGTTCTCAACTGGCCTACCTGGTTAAATAAAGGTCAAATAAAAAAAATATATAACAAATTCTGGTTAGAGCCAGTTTGTGCTGTTCTGTGAAGGGAGTAGTATACAGCGTTGTACGAGATATTCAGTTTCTTGGCAATTTCTCACATGGAATAGCCTTCATTTCTCAGAACAAGAATAGACTGACGAGTTTCAGAAGAATTGTCAGAAGTCTCAATGTAGCAGGTAGGCAGAGTCAGGCGCAGGACAACGGAGATGAGTAATCACGTATATTTACACAAAATACAAAACTACCAAAATTGGTAGTACAAAATACAAGCTCACATGAACAAGAAGCTCTAACATAGAATAAACACGCACAAAACCATGGGGGAAACAGATGGTTTAAATAAGGAACATGTAATTATGGGATAGAAACCAGGTGTGTATAATGAAGACAAAAAAACATAGAAAATGAAAAGTAGATCGGCGGTAGCTAGAAGACCGGTGACGTCGACCGCCGAATGCCACCCCGAACAAGCAGAGGGACCGACCTCGGCGGAAGTCGTGACAAGAATGTTCTTTGTTTCTTGCCATTTTGAGCCTGTATTCGAACCCACAAATGCTGATTCTCCAGATACTCAATTAGTCTAAAGACGGACAGTTTTATTGCTTCTTTAATCAGGACAACAGTTTTCAGCTGTGCTAACATCATTGCAAAATTGTTTTCTAATGATCAATTAGCCTTTTAAAATGATCAACTTGGATTAGCTAACACAATGTGCCATTGGAACACAGGAGTGATGGTTCCTGAAAATGGGCCTCTATGTAGATATTCCATTAAAAAATCTGCCGTTTCCAGCTACAATAGTAATTTACAACATTAACAATGTCTACACTGTATTTCTGGTGTTGATGTTACATAATCTGATGTTATTTTAATGGACAAAAAAATGGCTTTTCTTTCAAAAACAAGGAAATTTAACACCAAACTTTTGAACGGTAGTATATGTTACAGTATTTTATTCATCCCCATTTCCATGCTGGGCTAATGTACCAATGCTGCCAGTGAGACTGCTTCAGGTCCTCTGACTCCCCTAGATCCCCACCGGGCACAGATCAGCTTAACAGCCCCAAACCTAACCATAACCATTTGGGGGTGAAAATGCTAAACTGGTCTTAGATTACCTCAGTGGTGTGTATTCATGGATGACAAGGGAAGCCAGGCTTCCCAAAATATTTGATAAATATAAAAAATGTAATTATAAATAATTTATCTTTCGTCTCTCTCTGTTTTAAAAAATCATTTTCTGTCAATTTGCAAGTGGCTGAATCTTACCGTAGTAATCATCCGAGCAAGGTAAACAGCGTACCTCAGTATGTGTAGCCCATTTATCTGATGCTGTCAAGACCAAAAAGAGTATAATATGTTGCCGTCGTAACATTTGATTGATTGATGCCAGCAAGCATTTGGCCTACCTTGATTTTAACAAATTATGAAAGGATTAGCCAATCAGTGTTGAGCTGAGCTCAGCTGTGGGTTGTCCTAGTGCAGGAAAATGCCCTCCAAGAGAGGCCATTATGGATTTGGCTTCACACCAATCAAATCACTTCCTAAGCAAAACTTCATTTTCAGAAATCTGGTCTGCTTGTGTTGATGTCCTGGTGTAGCTAGATTTCTAAATAGTCCCTTTCCTAAGCCATGGATGGAGATAGAGATTTGGACTTGTGGTTTAGACTTAGTTTTCTGTAAAGACCAATTCTGATATAACCATAATATAATATGTTGTTGCACTGGCCTGAGACGATTGACGTTCAATATGTAGCCTAGTAGGCTCATGATAACTAGCTAGCTAACTTAGCTGGTTCATTGTTGCCCATGCGAGGAAGTTAGGCTAGAAAGATTTTTAGCTAGGAAGCCTATGTCAACAAAAATTAAAGGTGTACTGTATGACAGAGCCATAGACTGTTTTGCCAACGTGAAAGAGTGGAGAATAGCATTGGTGTTCAACTAGTCTACAAGTAGGGCCAGTCCCCCAAAAAATGTACTTGCGCGCACACACACACACCCACACAGAAATCATGGACAGCCACATGTTTTTGGTATCTTTGTTTGTTTTCAGTGTATTATACTAAGCATATATAGCCTTGGTGATTTGATGGTGTTTTAAATGTTTACAAATGCAATTTTTGCTTTGTGGACTTCACCAGACAGATGTTGCTCTCTGGTTTCAAATACATTTTAATTGGTCACATACACGTTTAGCAGATGTTATTGCGGCTGTAGCGAAATGCTTGTGCTTCTAGATCCGACAGTGCATGCAATTTCTAACAATTTCACAACAAATACCTAATACACACAGTAAAGGAATGAATTTAAGAATATTTAAATATATGGGTGAGCAATATATTTATACATTATTAATTCCATTCCTTTACTTAGATTAGTGTGTATTAGGTATGTGTTGTAAAATTGTTAGATATTACTTGTTAGATATTGCTGCACTGTAGGAACTAGAAGCACAAGCATTTCACTACACCCGCAATAACATCTGCTAAACAGGTTTTGTGATGAAACAAATGAATGTGTTGTTGAGTTTATTCCACCTTTGTGTGACTATTGCCTTTTTGTTGTCTCGGCCTTATTGTATATCACGGTGGCATATGAATGAATGGGTTATAGAGCAAACAATGCAATTATCACAACATAGGTTGTAATATGTTTGGCTTGGCTTCCTCTGTGATTTTACCCACACACCGCCACTGGATCAGTGACTAGTAGCAACTTCTGTTTGTGTGTGTGCATGCGTGTGTTTCGTCCACGGCTGTGGGTGCATGCCTATGTGCGTGCACCTCTGCATGCCTGTGTGTGTGTGTTTGTGTCCTGAGGGGGGCGCGGGCAGTGTTTGTGTCAATAACAGAGTAGCAAACAGGGCTATTAGAGTTGAAAGGCTGTGAATTGAGCCAATCAAAGAGGGGCATGGCTGGAGACCGTCAGCCCACAGACAGACTGGCCTGGCCTGGGGCCGCTGGGATGACCTCGTCTCCTCTTGGATCACTCACACACACAGGCACACACACAAACTATGTGAGCTAATACAGTTGAAGACACACACACACACATACAGCAGTGTTGGTCGATTTCATTTTGTCAAGAGTGGAGACAAAGGGTAAATCTCAAATTGGGATTTGAATTTAACACGAAGGTACAATAGGACCTAGTTATGGGCCCAACAGACACATACACACAAACTAACACACATTGTAGTAGGGTTTGACCCAGTTCAAAACAGTGTGGTTCATAAATAACTTTAATGGCAGAGCAAACAAAATATGTGAGCTAGCTAATACAGTTGAAGACACACACTACAAAAATACCAATCAGTGACTAAACTAACAGAGTCCTAATGGAATGGGCCTTTAAACGAGGCAAACTGGCGAAAAACAAACAACCATGAGAACCAGGAAGATGTCTTAACACTGTATTTATGAGTGGTGTGGAATGACTCCATGCAATGTGCTATCATCACATACGAGATTTTTATGACTCTGGAAGTAGGGCGTCGTCATGAATAAAATGTCATAATTTGTTTTGTAGATTAGAATGTTCCAAGAGCTTCCATCAATAGAATAAGACCTAATTCTTAAGTTCCATCTTGCAAGACAGCAGTGGTTCCCAAAAGCACCCTCCCTCCATACTCTTCACAAGGACTGTATGAATAAAATAGTAGTTCAATAAATGAAGTAAATAAAATAAAGTACATTAAGATTAGAAGTAGCAGCGCAGAGACGCATTCCTAGGATTCATTTCCTCAATGATCTGTCATCCACACACACACACTGAGGAATTTACACACAGACTCATTGATTACAGTTATGACTTCAAAAGATCCTGATCTTTTTTTAAACTTTCTCCTTCCATATCTCCATCCCTATCTCTCTCCCTCTCTCTCTCTCTCTCTCTCTCTCTCTCTCTCTCTCTCTCTCTCTCTCTCTCTCTCTCTCTCTCTCTCTCGCTCTCTCCCTCTCTTTCACTGCTAGGCCCTCAGTCTCTCCAGAGCGGGATGGGTATCAACCTAGCCCACCTGTCTGTCTCCCCTCTCTCATCCTGATCAGTGATAGTGGGCTGGGTGCTGTGCTTTGATGTCGGCCTGTTGAGCGAGAAAGAGAGGGGGAGAGAGGTAGAGGGAGAAAGATAAGGAAAAAAGAGAGACGGGAGTTTTAGACAGGCGGGAGATGAACTGCAGCAGACAGAACGGCCATCTCCCATACCACTGCCATACAGATACCATCAAAGACCCTGATTGCAACATTCTCTGTGTGTGCGTGTGCACGTGTGTGTGTATGTGAATGTGTGTGTAGCCATGTTAATCAAGCTATCAATCTTGTCAATCAAGCTCCCTAGACTTCACATACAATCCTTCTACATACAATACAATATTGAACAGTGTTGAACCAAAAATAATACAGTCTAGAATCTACAGTATCTAATGTCCTTTACGTCAGGGGATCCCATGCTTTATCCTATAAAGGCCCCCTACAAATCAAATCAAATCAAATTTATTTATAAAGCCCCCCTTACATCAGCTGATGTCACAGAGTGCTGTACAGAAACCCAGCCTAAAACCCCAAACAGCAAGCAATGCAGGTGTAAAAGCACGGTGGCTAGGAAAAACTCCCTAGAAGGCCAAAACCTAGGAAGAAACCTAGAGAGGAACCAGGCTGTGAGGGGTGGCCAGTCCTCTTCTGGCTGTGCCGGGTGAAGATTATAACAGAACATGGACAAGATTTTAAATATATTTGGCATGCATCCCCAGATCCTCAAAATGTTCTACAACTGCACAATCGAGAGCCTCCTGACCGGTTGCATCACCGGCTGCTATGGCAACTGCTCAGCAAATTTACTCTAGTTTATTTAGTAAACATTTTCTTAATTCTATTTCTATTTTCTCTATTTCTATTTCAGCCACACTCATTGCTGACAGGTGCATCAAGTTGAGCACACAGCCATGCAATCTTCGAAGACAAACATTGGCAGTAAAATGGCCTTACTAAAGTCTTTCAACGTGGAACCTACATAGGATGCCACCTTTCCAACAAGTCAGTTCATAACATTTCTGCTCTGCTAGAGCTGCTGCGGTCAACTGTAAGTGGAAACGTCTAGGAGCAACAACGGCTCAGCAGCGAATTGATAGGCCACACAAGCTCACAGAACGGGGTCGCAGAGTGCTGAAGCACGTAAAAATCATCTGTCCTCGGTTGCAACACTCACTACCGAGTTCCAAATTGTCTCTGGAAGCAACGTCAGCACAAGAACTGTTCATCAGGAGCTTTATGAAATCGGTTTCCATGGCCGAGCAGCCATGGAGCCTAAGATCTCCATGCGCAATGCCAAGCGTCGGCTGGAGTGGTAGTAAAGCTCACCGCCATTGGACTCTGGAGCAGGGACAAATCACAATTCACCATCTGGAAGTCCGACGGACGAATCTGGGTTTGGCGGACGCCAGGAGATGCATAGTGCCAACTGTAAAGTTTGGTGGAGGAGGAATAATGGTCTGGGGCTGTTTTTCATGGTTCAGGCTATGACCCTTAGTTTCAGTGAAGGGAAATCTTAATGCTACAGCATACAATGACGTTCTAGACGATTCTGTGCTTCCAACTTTGTGGCAACAGTTTGTGGAAGGCCCTTTCCTGTTTCGGCGATGTGGAAGAAGTTGACTGGCCTGCACAGAGCCTTGACCTCAACCCCATCGAACACCTTTGTAATGAATTGTAACACTGACTGCGAGCCAGGCCGAATCGTCCAAGATCAGTGCCTGACCTCACTAATGCTGAATGGAAGCAAGTCCCCGCAGCAATGTTCCAACATCTAGGGGAAAGCCTTCCAGAAGAGTGGAGACTGTTATTGCAGCAAAGGGGGTACCAACTCCATATTAATGCCCTTGATTTTAGATTGAGATGTTCGAGAAGCAGGTGTCCACATACTTTTGTTAATGTGGTGTATGTGGTGCACCAGCTTATAGTGGCCTGGCCTGCCTATGGATAGGCCTACTGGCCATCTATCCATTTAAATCAGTCAAATATCTGATACCATTTAATTTAAAAACTATGTATTTCAAATGTAAGAACCAGTGGAGAGTTTACTATATATTACAAACCTATTTCCAAACAGTATTAGGTTACTGTACAAAAATTCCACTTTCTGCCAGGCAGGGAGCGAACTTGGCCAAATGCGCACTATGCAGTGTAAATGGGTTTGGAGACAGGAGCGGTGACGTCAGCTGGGTTTCTGCCAGCCTCATTCACCCCATTGTCTCTCTTTCAGTGTTACAATAAGGATCAGGGGATCAAGTCAATCGGTCGCCTTTACGGGCGATAACAGACTAAACGGTCCTGTCTTTTCTGAAAGAGCAAAGCTGTGAAGTAGGCTAGCCTATCTCCTCCACTGCGTCTTGGAAGACAGGGATGGGGAGGGAGTGTGTGGCATGTGGATAATATGCACAGTGACTGAGTGAGTGATACATTGTGTCAGGGATTAATCGGCTCAATCACAAACCGACCCATTGATAAGATAATGACGGGCTGTTATTCGGACCGGTGGGAGGAATGGATCCCGGGGGCTGCTGCGCTCTATCTCTCCACTTGTCCACTGCCAGACGGCTGTCTCCGCGCGCCATGGCGCTCGGTGTAGTCTTGCTAATTGGTCATTAACGTAGACTGGTCACTTCAGAGGGCCGCGGCTCTTTGATGCTCACATTCCCGATTGACAGGGAAGTTTCGAGGCGACCGTCTTCAGAGACAGAAATCGCGTTCAGTAGCCTCTCACAACTCCATAATGGGACACTGTTAAATGGAAATAGATTCTATAATGTAAAACAGTGATGTGGTTGATTGAAGGACAGTTTTATAATTCAAGGTTTTTAGTGATACCACCGTTCAGTAGCCTAATATTTGTGACTGTAATTTACATTTTAATACTAGGCCAATAGAACGCCTACACTACCGGTCAAATGTTTTAGACACCTACTCATTCAAGGGTTTTTCTTTATTTTTACTATTTTCTACATTGTAGAATAATAGTGAAGACATCAAAACTATGAAATAACACATACGGAATCATGTAGTAACCAAAAAAGTGTTAAACAAATAAAAATATATTTTATATTTGAGAGCCACCCTTTGGCTTGATGACAAGACACTCTTGGCATTCTCTCAACTAGCTTCATAGGGCAGTCACCTGTAATGCATTTCAATTAACAGGAGTGCTTTGTTAAAACTTAATTTGTGGAATTTCTTTCCTTCTTAATGTGTTTGAGACAATCAGTTGTGTTTTGACAAGGTAGAGGGTATACAGAAGATAGCCCTATTTGATAAAAGACCATATTATGGCAAGAACTGCCCAAATAAGCAAAGAAAAACGACAGTCCATCATAAAGACAAACCCTTGAATGAGTAGGTGTTCTAAAACGTCTGACCGGTAGTGTATATCGTAGACCAAGGGGATCAACACATTTTTGCGCAAACAAATCAACAAAAACCCAATCATCAGAGCTGGCAGTCCTCTCTCTCTCATCTGTAGAGACAGATCCAATGAGAATGAGAATTATTAGACAACAATCAGGCAGATCAGCCATCATTGCATTATGTTAAACCAATCAAATCTGGTCACCATTCAACTGGTTAAAGACATATCTATCTTTAATGGTTGAATGACTTACAGTAGGCCTATACCCACATAAAAAAATACTACAGTTTACTATAGAATACTACAGTACTTACTATAGAGTTTTGTAGTTTACTGTAGAATACTATAATGCACACTGTAGCAGGCTATCATGTTGATCATGTGTAGTGCTTAGTATATCATTTTGTAGTACACTCAACAAGGGTTCTTCTAAGATCCTAAAAGTTTTTTGAAGAACCTTAGGGTTCTCCATAGGAGGTGGGGTTCATTGAGGAACCTCCTTACTGACCAACTGAAACATTTGGATTTTAATTTGATAGGACAGCAGTTGAAGGCAATTAAGTTTGTCCCTTGTATGATCTAAATTGACATTGTTTTATGATGATACCATCCATCTTTTTATTTGTATTTTTATTTAACCTTTCTTTAACCAGGCAAGTCAGTTAAGAACAAATTCTTATTTACAATGACGGCCTACACCGGCCCAACCCGGACAACGCTGGGCCAATTGTGCGCCGCCCTATGGGACTCCCAATCACGGCCGGATGTGATACAGCCTGGATCTATCTTTTCATATTTGTGCAAATCTTTCTAAAACAGAGACTGGACACAATTCAATGGATATGAATCAAGAAAGAGGTATAGGGTATGTAGGCTATAGGAATATGTTGAAGGCTAGCTGTATTGGGTGTAGATGACTGAACAGCTAGCTCCCTTTTGTGTCTGTGTCTGAAGGTATACAGACAAGGAGGCATACCAAGGTATGTCAATTGGTATTGGTATGTTATGCAGATCACATTTACTATCCTCCTCCCTTACCTCTTCACTGAATATCCCATAGGCCTCTACATTATGGACAAGGTATATGTATGAAAACCATTATCAAAACATATTTCTTCATTCACATTCACCACAAAAAGGTATGAATACTGTTGTGTGTTTTGTTAATCATCTGTATAATAAAATTATTTGGGATTCACAGACTTCACCCTCCCTACACCTCTGATGAATATAACAGGAAACCTGCTCGATCACCATACACTGCAAAACCATTATGTCTATGGATACGGAGAACATGAACACAATGACATCAACACGCCAGAGGATATATCTATCGGACTTGAGGCTCTGCTGGGAGTTTACCTCATATTTGGATTTCTAAATTCTGCTTTGCCACTAAAATCATAATAAACACTGAGAATTAAAATATAATGTTATTGTTGTTATTGTTATGCATATTATTATAATTAATAATAATAACAGGAGGGAGGGGGGGTAGTTCAAAAATAAACCCCAAAAGGTTCTTCAAAAGGTTCTTTGAGGATCCATTAAAAGGGGTTATTTGAAGAACTTATAGGGGTTCCCCCACAGTTTTAATTTGAAGAACCCTAAAGGATACTCCAGTAACCTTTTCTTTTTTAGAGTGTATACTGTAGAATACTTTAGTATATACAGTTGAAGTCGGAAGTTTACATACACTTAGGTTGGAGTCATTAAAACTAGTTTTTCAACCACTCCACAAATTTCTTGTTAACAATCTATAGTTTTGGCAAGTCGGTTAGGACATCTACTTTGTGCATGAAACACGTAATTTTTCCAACAATTGTTTACAGACAGATTATTTCACTTATAATTCACTGTATCACAATTCCAGTGGGTCAGAAGTTTACATACACTAAGTTGACTTTAAACAGCTTGGAAAATTCCAGAAAATTATGTCATGGCTTTAGAAGCTTCTGATAGGCTAATCAACACCTGTGGATGTATTTCAAGGCCTACCTTCAAACTCAGTGCCTCTTTGCTTGACATCATGGGAAAATCAAAAGAAATTAGCTAAGACCTCAGAAAAAAAATTGTAGACCTCATAAAGTCTGGTTCATCCTTGGGAGCAATTTCCAAATGCCTGAAGGTACCACGTTCATCTGTACAAACAATAGTACACAAGTATAAACACCATAGGACCACGCAGCCATCATACCGCTCAGGAAGGAGACGCGTTCTGTCTCCTAGAGATGAATGTACTTTGGTGTGAAAAGTGCAAATCAATCCCAGAACAACAGCAAAGGACCTTGTGAAGATGCTGGAGAAAAGTATCTATATCCACAGTAAAACGAGTCCTATATCGACATAACCTGAAAGGCCGCTCAGCAAGGAAGAAGCCACTGCTCCAAAACCACCATAAAAAAGCCAGGCTACGGTTTGCAACTGCACATGGGGACAAAGATCATACTTTTTGGAGAAATGTCCTCTGGTCTGATGAAACAGAAATAGAACTGTTTGGCCCTAATGACCATCGTTATGTTTGGAGGAAAAAGGGGGAGGCTTGCAAGCCGAAGAACACCATCCCAACCGTGAAGCACGGGTGGCAGCATCATGTTGTGTGGGTGCTTTGCTGCAGGAAGGACTGGTGTACTTCCCAAAATAGATGGCATCATGAGGATGGAAAATGATGTGGATCTATTGAAGCAACATTTTAAGACATCAGTCAGGAAGTTAAAGCTTGGTCACAAATGGGTCTTCCAAATGGACAATGACCCCAAGCATACTTCCAAAGTTGTGGCAAAATGGCTTAAGGACAACAAAGTCAAGGTATTGGAGTGGCCATCACACCTCAATCCTATAGAAATTTGAGCAGAACTGAAAAAGCATGTGCCAGCAAGGAGGCCTACAAACCTGACTCAGTTACATCACCTCTGTCAGGAGGAATGGGCCAAAATTCACCCAACTTATTGTGGGAAGCTTGTGGAAGGCTACCCGAAGCGTTTGACCCAAGTTAAACAATTTAAAGGCAATGCTACCAAATACCAATTGAGTGTACATACACTTCTGACCCACTGGGAATGTGATTAAAGAAATAAAAGCTGAAATAAATCATTCTCTCTACTATTATTCTGACATTTCACATTCTTAAAATAAAGTGGTGATCCTAACTGACCTAAGACAGGGAATTGTTACTAGAATTAAATGTCAGGAATTGTGAAAAACGGAGTTTAAATGAAATGTGGCTAAGGTGTATGTAAACATCCGACTTCAACTGTACTACAGTATTATCCACAAAAAAACTACAAAAACAACATTTTTTTAAATAACTATAGTAAATACTACAGTATTTAATTTGCATACAGTACCAGTCAAAAGTTTGGATACATCAACTCATTCAAGGGTTTTTCTTTATTTTTACATCGTAGAATAATAGTGAAGACATCAAAACTATGAAATAACACATATGGAATCAAGTAGTGACCCAAAAAATGTTAAACAAATCAAAATATATTTGATATTCTTCAAAGTAGCCACCCTTTGCTTTGCACACTCTTGGCATTCTGTCAACCTGGAATGCATTTCAATTAACAGGTGTGCCTTGTTAAAAGTTAATTTGTGGAATTTCTTTCCTTCGTAATGCATTTGAGCCAATCAGTTGAGTTGTGACAAGGTAGGGGTGGTATACAGAAGATAGGTTCATTAGAGTAAACTGCACCTCAGATTGCAGCCCAAATAAATGCTTCACTGAGTTAAAGTAACAGATACATCTCAACATCAACTGTTCAGAGGATACTGCGTGAATCAGGCCTTCATGGTCGAATTGCTGCAAAGAATCCACTACTAAACTACACCAATAAGAAGAAGACACTTGCTTGGATCAAGAAACACGAGCAATGGACTACTAAATGGTCGAAATCTGTCCTTTGGTCTGTTGAGTCCAAATTTGAGATTGTTGGTCCAACCGCTGTGTCTTTGTGGGACCTCCTTCAAGACTGTTGGAAAAACATTCCTCGTGAAGCTGGTTGAAAGTATACCAAGAGTGTGCAAAGCTGTCATCAAGGCAAAGGGTGGCTTCTTTGAAGAATCTCAAATATAAAATATATTTTGATTTGTTGAACACTTTTTTGGTTACTACATGAATCCATGTGTTATTTCCTAGTTTTGATGTCTTCACTAGTATTTATACAATGTAGAAAATATTGTATACCCTGCCCATTCCCCTCCCTTATATCCCAATTTGTACCACCCATAAGTGAGAAACCTACATGCTAAGTATAGACCATATTGTGTTACCTATGGTTATAGAAAAGAGCAGATGTGCTGAACTCTCCATTCAGAACCCAGCCTCACCTACCTACCCACAGATTATGGAACATTTGCTATTTTAGTATTTCTCCAGTAGGTTTCCTCAAGGAGAAAGCCCTCCACTTCTAAGTTAAAGATAATAAAACAAAAACACTTTAGTAATGTCCCTAAAAACACTACAGTAAATACTACAGTCTGCAAAAACACTACAGTAAATACTAAAGTATACTACAATCTGCAAAAATGCTACAGTAATTACTATAGTATATTCAAAAACAATTTACTACAGTATTTATAGTAGACTGTAAATACTACAGTAACGTCTGCAAAAATACTACTGTGAATACTATGCTATTCCTACCATAGTATACACTATAATATTTTTCCATGTGGGTAGCATCAACAGGACAGATCATGGAATGTATGAAGTTATCCTATAATTTTATATTATGAAATACACGAGAATAGGTGTTATTGGAAGAGTTAATGATATTCATATTATTTTCATTCCATGGGTAGAGCCGAGGAGCAGGAGGAAAATGTTTAATGTTAAAGGAAGTGAATATACAATGTTATTTGAGAATACATGAACAGGATGAAGTAATGAGCACTCTCACACACACACTTTTACACAGAAGGGGCTATATTGAGAGCAGGGTTGGGCGGGCTCAATTCAGAAGTAAACTAACAGTTGCAAATCAATAATTGAAAAAAAAGGGCATTTATTTTCAATGACTTCTCAAACTGTAAAGTAGAAGCTATTTATTTAAAATATTTTTACATTTCTGAATTTCAAATTCAAATCACTGAATTGAATTCGAATTGAGCACAACCCTGATTGAGAGAGGAGGTGAGGACAGTAATGATGTGACTGTGTGTGTGTGTGTGTGGGGCTCTCCAGACTCACTGGAGCCAGCGGGTAATGGCCTCATTCAGGCTGATTGAGACGTCTTCATTTCTGCAGTTGTGAAAACTGAAGGAGGGAGGGAAGAAGGGAGGGAAGGATGTGTTCTTTGATCCTGGGCTGAGTGAGTTGTAAATGAGGAGGTATGCCCTGCATAAATACTGACTCTACTCCTGAGACTCAGATCATTACTCCATTTATCAGGACAATGACCCACTGAGAGAGAACACACTCACACACACTCTTCACTGGACTTACCCAGCTCTGAGAACTTTGTCTGCATTTCTGGAACCTGAAGGATAAGATGCATTAGATTCTATCCATCCAAAAGGACAAGTTTTTCCACCCCAACAACAGGATTTTGGTTAATTTTGTTGGATATTTCCATCATCCGACCCATATATTTCCATCATCCAACCATGAGGGGACATTTCTCCATTGAGTGGCTGGCCCAGAGTAGTCGGGCTTCGGACAGCACTAGCCCCTCGCCTCCCTCCTCTTCCTGGACATCCGTTGCGGCTGGACCTACCAGCACCTCTGGGACCCACCCTGAGAGCTTGCCTGGGTTCTACTGCAGACCGAGACCTAAGAATCAGGAGAACCAGACAGAGAACCAGGCGAGGAGAGGACACGGGCTCATCCTACGCAGCAATCCCAGCCTGGCAGGCTCTGAGACAGCTAAGAGGAGTAGCCCCCTCCACCACAAGCACCAAGGTAGGTTCACTCTCCCTCAAATCAACTCAGGATCTGAGTTTACATGGGAACCATACATTCATTGAAATAGTGTGTCTGTTGTTTGTGGGTGAGTTTTGAGCTACGTGTGGATTGAATTAACAGAATTCTTTAGCAATAGCTACATCTGATTTTGCTCTTATAGTGCTGAAAGCTCTATAGTTGGGACTCACTTCAGACTGAGTTGTTGTCTGGAGACATGGTTGTGTTTGAAAGGTTCAGAGAACACAAAGGTTTTGGAAACCACTATGATGTAGCATATGGATGGATTTGAAATCTCTTATCCCTCTTTCTTCAGTAGTGGCTGAGACTGGCTTCATTAGCGGAACAGAGGGGGAAACGTCAGGGTACGAGAGTGAGGGCGGGCGCTCACTCTCCCCAACCACCCCCCTGGACGGCTCCTCTTCTCCCCCTACGGGGAGGCGGCCACGTACAGCCTACACATCGGAGCAGATCAACAGTCTGGAGAGGGCCTTCAAGAGGAACGCTTACCTGGGCACTCGGGACAAGGTCGAGCTCTGCAAGAAACTCAACCTCTCAGACAAACAGGTAGGCAATACAGAGAGACACAAATACATACACACACATATAGGGACTCTATTGCAATGGTTATCAAAGGTTTCTTTGATCGCTGTGTCTAAAACGCCTGTCTGTTTCTCCTCAGATCCGTAACTGGTTCCAGAACAGGCGTATGAGGATGAAGAGGATGGTCCAGGACGCTCTTGCCCAAGCGTGCCAGGCTAAAGTAGCCTCTCACCTGCTGCACTACCCCGAGCTACATGCCTACCACCCTGGCCCCTACCACCCCCATCATGCAGGAGCAGAGGGGGGCGCTGCAACCCCATTCCTCCACCCACACTACAGCTCATCCACAGCCAGTCCAGCTCTGCCCAGCCTCCCCCTGGACTCATTCTACCAGTACTCCAGCCTCCCAGGCCTGGTGATGCCCACTACTGGGTCCTACCAGCCTTACACTCACCAGTATTAAAACTTTTGGATGAATTCTCAATAGACTAAAGTGGTTTTAAGGAAACTACTTTAGACTAGTGAGACGCATCCCAATACTTTTTCACTGGCTTCCACTTCTCTTCTGATGTATCGACTACTGAAAAAGCTGGTTAAATCAGTGGTGAAATTGTGACGTTTTCCACTCAGGGTAGAGAGAAATAATGAATGTGTTTCTGCTCTCCTTTTGTCATACTGTAATTTCTATTTAAGTATAAAATTGTTAATAGTTTTATTGGATCGGTTTCAAGTCATGTGGCTGCTGTATAAAAGTGTTAATAAAATGAATGGTTTTTTTCAATTACATTATAAATCAGGTCATCTCAGTTCCTCCACTTGATTTATATATTTGTAAGTAATGTGTGAAAATAAAATGAAAAAAATAATCCCGTTGCCTGAATATGGACTGTTTTTGTTGTAGTAATTTCAAAACACCTCAATAGCGCCAACCAGTTTACAAAATGGCCACCTAGTGCCCGACAAAGAACTTGTCATACTGTGTGGATGAGTCAGTCAGCAGCTAACTCACACAATCTGTAAAAGAGAGATAGATGGTCCATACAAGCATTTCCCTACACTCGCATTAACATCTGCTAACCATGTGTACGTGACCAATAGAATTAGATTTGACATTTGTGGTGACATTTTTTTGATTTATCTGAACAAACAATACACCCAAATGGACTTTATTGGGCTCCCGAGTGGCGCAGCGGTCAAAGGCACTGCATCTCAGAGTGCAAAAAGCATCACTACAGTCACTGGTTTGAATCCAGGCTGTATCACATCCAGCTGTGATTGGGAGTCCCATAGGGCGGTGCACAACTGGCCCAGCGTTGTCCGGGTTTGGCCATCATTGTAAATAAGAGTTTGTTCTTAACTGACTTGCCTAGTTAAATAAATTACAAATTACAAATTACAACCTTCTGTTTCCGTGGAATACAATGAAATAATCTCAGAACTACTGCATCTCTGAAGGTAAGCAAGGGCAAAGCTAAATAAGAAATCATATTATGACTACAATAACAGACACTGGCTGTGTTTAAAAGATTTTTTTACTTTGTAAGTATAAAACAATTTTAGAGCAAAATCCAATCAACTCAAAGTTTTTCTGAACATGACAAGAACTTCAGCATTTGTTGGTCTATGTACAAAATGTACAAGTTTCTTGTCAGAAAAATATATATAAAAAAAATCCTAAACACCCCACCTTTAAAACAGTACAAACCAACACATACCTCAAAGACTACACATCTGCCTCGAAAGACTATAACTACGGTTACAAAATTACCGAAACAAATACACGAAACAAAATCAACATGGCTCCCCTTTCCTTCCTGACTTGCCTAGTTAAATAAATCAAATCAAATTCCTGGTGGTGAGAGGTCACTTCCTCTATGCAGTCTTCTGCTGGCCCTTCTTTCCAATCAGAGACTTGTGGATGTGAGGAATCACACCTGCAGGAGAGAGAGAAAGGGACATTATGAATGTGTGATGCTATTGCTACACATTGATAGGTGAAGAGGTGTTTGCCCCCATGTAATGTAAAACACAGTTCTTGGAAGACCAACACATGAATCCAATCCAAGAGTTTAAAACTCACCTCCTCCAGCGATGGTGGCCTTGATGAGTGAGTCCAATTCCTCGTCTCCGCGGATGGCCAACTGTAAGTGACGCGGAGTGATACGCTTCACCTTCAGATCCTTGGAGGCATTCCCTGCCAACTCCAACACCTGAGAGTGACACAACAATAGTCTTTGCCCATTAGGGTATGGTTGGAGTAAAAACCTGCTTGATTGACCTCCATCAGAGCCCCCAATGAGCCTCCTTAAATTAAAAAAAAATATATAGGGTTAAATAAAAACATCTCACCTCAGCCGTGAGGTACTCCAAGATGGCGGCGCTGTAGACTGCTGCGGTGGCTCCCACTCTGCCATGGCTGGTGGTCCGGGTCTTCAGGTGTCTGTGGATACGACCCACCGGGAACTACCACACACACACACACAGTCAGAAATGCTCTAGGTAGAAGTTGCCCATTTATCTGTGTTGCAGGATTCACTTGTGACTGATACAACAGAGAAAATCTGGGGAAAAGATATGTAGGTACATGCCTGGAGTCCAGCCCTTTGGGAGCGAGACACAGCCTTCGCCTTGGCTTTGCCACTGTCCTTTCCAGCTTTTCCTCCTGCCTGGAAAGTGACGAGATTCAGTGAAATGGCTGATGCATGAACATGATTAAATGTGTTTTCTTTTTTCTTCTCAAAGCGATGTGTAACTGTGACCATGGTGTACAAAAGAAAAATGATTAATACACTAAAAATCTCCAACTTATTTTTGTAGCCTAGTGGTTAGAAGCATTGGGCCAGTAACCAGAAGGTCTCTGTCGACGTGCCCTTGAGCACTTAATAATTGTTCCTGTAAGTCGCTCTGGATAAGAGCGTCTGCCAAATGACTAGCTAAAATGTAAATGTAACTTCAAGCAAACCGAAGGGACATTCAACTGGTCATTACAGTAATCTGATTCATCACACACACTTTTCTCCACCAACTGAAAGATAAAGGGCAATTTCCGATTCATAACGTTAGCTATGTAAGTTAACTGGCAAACTGTCATTTGAGTTCTCGCTAAGACAATTAATTACACTTTTGGAGAGAAAAAAAAAGGGTCAAAATAGGCCTTTCTATAACTAAACTACAATACAAATACGAAGGAAGAATGGTTTAGGTAGCTCGCTAAAACTGAAATATTGGTACATTTGTTGCTTGCTACCACTGCAGGTAGTGTTAACGTGAGCTAACGTTACTGTAGTTAGCTAACAGTGCTAAGGTAAGGAGATGGTAACTAACGTTAGTTACCATAGCTAGATACTTTATAAACAATCCAAACTGTGCGAATATCTTGGAATATTACATCAGAAAGAGACAGGACTTAACGTATATTAGATAAATATGTTTGAAAAAGCATGAGAAGCAAGTCGGTTGTAAAGCCAGATTGCGTAAATGTAGCTAGATGGCACTCTTTCGTTAGTTTTCGAGTGTTCGTCGACGTCCTATATCAAGCTTGCAGTCGTGAATCCTAGTTACTATTACTAGCCAGTTTAGGATATCAGTGCTAAAATGTAATGACATTTACGATCATCTGTCCTATAATACAGACAACGTGCATACAACAATTTAAAAATAACTCGTTACCATGTCGCCGGTGAGTTATGCCTGTTGTATTTCCAAACCAAGAAAAACAATAAACCCGATGAAGAACAAAAAAGGCAAGCAAATGAATGAGGAGAGCTTTCAGTGCCAACCAATAGCGTCTCTGTTTATTGGTTCGAACAGTCTCTTCAACCAATTGCAATAGTGTTTGTACAGTGAAATACTACTGCGGTCTGTGCTATTCGTGATACTCAGGGCGTCCCTACTGTTCTTAATATAATAATATACACTATATATACAAAAGTATGTGGACATCCCTTCAAATTAGTGGATTCGGCTATTTCAGCCAAACCCGTTGCTGACAGGTGTATAGATTCGAGCACACAGCCATGCAATGGTACCGTCATAGCATGCCACCTTTCCAACAAGTCAGTTTGCCAAATTTCTGCCCTGGTCAACTGTAAGTGCTGTTATTGTGAAGTGGAATTGTCTAGGAGCAACAGCGGCTCAGCCGCAAAGTGGGACCACTGAGTGCTGAAGCGCATAGCGAGTAAAAATCTTCTATCCTTGGTTGCAACACTCACTACTGAGTTCCAAACTGCACACAAGGCTAAGATCACCATGCGCAATGCCAAGCGTCAGCTGGAGTGGTGTAAAGCTCGCTGCCATTGGACCCTGGAGCAGTGGAAACAAGTTCTCTGGAGTGATGAATCACACTTCACCATCTGGCAGTCCGACGGACGAATCTGGGTTTGGCGGATGCCAGGAGAATGCTACCTGCCCGATTGCACAGTGCCAACTGTAAAGTTTGGTGGAGGAGGAATAATGGTCTGGGGCTGTTTTTCACAGTTCGGGCTAGGCCACTTAGTTCCAGGAAGGGAAATCTTAACGCTACAGCATACAATGACATTCTAGACACTTATGTGCTTCAACTTTGCGGTAGCAGTTTGGGGAAGGCTCTTTCCTGTTTCAGCATGACAATGCCCCCGTGCACAAAGCGAGGCCCATACAGAAATGGTTTTTCGAGATCGATGTGGATGAACTTGACTGGCCTGCGCAGAGCCCTGACCTCAACCCCATCGAACACCATTGGGATGAATTGGAACGCCTAATCGCCCAACATCACTGCCCAACCTCACTAATGCCCTTGTGGCTGAATGGAACCAAGTCCCCACAGCAATGTTCCAACAACTAGTGGAAAGCCTTCCCAGACGAGTGGAGGCTGTTATAGCAGCAAAGGGGGGACCAACTCCATATTAATGCCCATGATTTTGGAATGAGATGTTTGACGAGCAGGTGCCCACATACTTTTGGTCATGTAGTGTAGCTCAGTGGTCCCTACCCCATTGAAGTTAGTCAGTCCGGTAGGCCTAAAGTAGTGTAGAATTACAATGAAATAACAAAAAGTATTTTGCATGGACAAGTTTAAACTACATAATCCATGTAAATTAGTTCATATGAATTGTGAAAGATAATGTCTTACATTGTTTAGTCTTCTTTTCCAGTGATATTCAGAATGAGTATGCCACATTTGTACTTAGGTTTTTAAATGAATAATGAGTGGATTTATATTGTGCTTTTCCAGATGCTCAGAGCGTTACATTGTATGAAGAAAACTCCCTTCAGCCACCACACTACCAATAAATCTGACCTCCCTGAATCCCATGTCACTCTTTTCCCCTCTCACTTGTTCACCTTTGATGTTGCCAAACCCGGGTTAAATACTTGAGCGCTGTAATTTAGTTTGGCTGACACAATAGAAGCAATAGAAGTATGACGAAAGTCCCAAAAGAGCAAACTCCAAGCTAGTAAATTTAGTGCCCCTCAACTAGTCTACTTTACAGTATTTGATATGTATTTGACCCAGGTAATCTGCCAGTAGATTGAAAGCCCTGGACCTTGATGTTTGCAACCTGTGTAATAGGTGAGCAGGCTAGGCACTCTATAGGCTGCTGTCCTTTCACCTGGGGCATATTCAGGAGGATGCAACGTTAGAAAAATGGTTTACTCTAATCTTATCTAGTGGAAGAATCATGAATCACTTGAACATGGGTCTCTGATTCAGAGGCAATCACTTTACCAAAGATTGCTACACTATATACCCAGAGAGAAGCATGTCTGTATTCCTCTATCTGAACTTTCTGTAGCATATTTTTTTTAACTTTTATTTATCTAGGCAAGTCAGTTAAGAACAAATTCTTATTAGCGAATTCAGAACCCCTCTGAATTCGCTACAACACTGTCTGACTGATTGATGGGATGATTGGTGTGATGGGCACCACTGTGGTGGAATTAATAGCAACATCAAATATTCACATTCATATCTGGGTGACAGGGAAAATATTAGGAGTCACATGGCTAAGTACTTTAGAACCATAGTAGCCTACTTGAGGAAATTAAGTTCATGAAATGGTGCAAGGTTAAATGTATTAATCTTAGTGTAAATGAGTGCTCTTTTGTGACATTGTAAAATTACTGTCACTGTACAGTATAACTGTAACAGTTATGACATAAGGAATTGCTTTTATTACTGCTTTTATGTATGTAGTATTCCCCAGTCTAGAATTTAACGCTTGCCCGGTTTTGCCTTAAATGACATAGCAACTGCAGAGAAAGGGATCTGCTACGATTTATTGGCACTCCATAGTAAAAATTGTTGTAAAAATATTGTGGCCCGTTGATTGGACGGTGATGTGGTCCACGATATTTACGTCAACAGAACCTACATCTAAACCAATGACATGTAGGAATGTTAAGACATAGGCGTGAAAGCCAGCGGAAAACGACCAATGAGGAAATTGACACTCGTTGAACCTGGCGTGATTGGCAGACCCAAGGCCAATGTGGGAGCGCTCGGGGAGGGTTTTGGTGGTTACCATGAAGGGGGTGTGCAGGCGGAGAGGGAGCTCCTCACAAGAGGGAGAAGCTGGCTGGCGGTGCTGAAGATGGCGGATGGTGACAGTGGGAGCGAGCGCGGTGGCAGCAGTGGCGGCGGCGGAGGGGGAGGTGGGAGCGGGTTCCAGCCCTTCCAGAGAGAGCAGGAGACGCAGGAGCTGGCGTCCAAGCGGCTGGACATCCAGAACAAGCGCTTCTACCTGGATGTCAAGCAGAACAACAAGGGCAGGTTCATCAAAATTGCCGAGGTGGGGGCCGGGGGCTCCAAAAGTCGCCTGACCCTGTCCATGTCAGTTGCGGCGGAGTTTCGCGATTACCTGGGGGATTTCATAGAGCACTACGCCCAACTGGGGCCTAGCAGCCCGGAGCAGATCGCACAGTCCTCGGTCGGAGAGGACGGTGGACCCAGGCGAGCCCTGAAGAGCGAGTTCTTGGTCCGGGAGAACCGTAAATACTACCTCGATCTGAAGGAGAACCAGCGGGGGAGGTTCTTGCGGATCCGCCAGACCGTCAACCGAGGGCCCGGGTTCGGAGTAGGGGGGCCGGGAGGAGGCATGCAGGCCGGCCAGACCATAGCCCTTCCGGCCCAAGGCTTAATAGAGTTTAGAGACGCCCTTGCGAAGCTTATAGATGATTATGGTGGAGACGACGAGGAATTGGCCTGTGGAACGGCGGTTGGGGGCTATGGGGAGCTTCCTGAGGGCACATCCATCATGGTGGACTCTAAACGGTTCTTTTTCGACGTCGGGTCAAACAAATACGGCGTGTTCCTGCGAGTGAGCGAGGTCAAACCGAGCTACAGGAACTCTATCACCATCCCGTTCAAAGCATGGGGAAAGTTCGGAGGTGCTTTCAGCCGGTACGCGGAGGAAATGAAAGAGATCCAGGAGCGACAGCGGGATAAAATGTACGAGAGGAAAGAGGAGTCGGAGGGAGAGGAGGTGGATGATGACTGATTAGTTGAAACAGCTGCTAGAGTTCAGTTCACATAGTGAGATTTGCAATATTATATGTGGCAGAAATTACAGATGTAAGTGCATGACGAAAAACATCGTGGCGTAAAAAGTACGTTTGAAATGGGAACCATTATTGATGTATTATTAAAACCTGGAGTTTAATTAAACTTATGGGGCAAAGGGTGTCTAAATGAGACCTTTCTCCTGGGTTAAAAAAAAGAAATGAAATTATGTTTTGTAAAAAAAGAAATATCCCCAAAACCAGCAACTTGGTTTTCATAACAATTTAAGAAGCCAATGAAATCTTTATAATAATTGTTTCCTTTCAAATATAGATATATATTTAAGAGTAAGGAGTTGAACCCATTAATGTAGCTAATATTTCCATTGCTCCTTGTAAGGAGAGAACCAGCATCCATTGTATCCCTGTTCTAGCTCTCTCCTATGTGGCACTGTGTGTGGTATCCTTACAAGTTAGTGAAAGTAGTAGGAAGGAATGTCTAGAACAATTGTCATTTTTCTGGAGGTTTATATTTGGTGTGTTAATTGATGGGGGAAGCTATATAACATTGGCTGTGCCATAGCAGGGCCTTTAACAGACAATAATGATGAGAAACGTTACGGAGAGAACTATATCTGCAGGCTTATCTGAAGGCCTCTGAGACTAAATTGGATACTTGTGCTAACGTAGTTAGCTCACAGTATCATGTCACCCTCCAAACAAATACTGTAGGCCTAAACATGGCGGATGAGTGAATGCTTTTGTTGTTTTTACATATAAACACCTGGCAATATTTACAAAGTCTGTTTCCTGGGACTTATTTTATTTGAAAGTAACTTATTTTATCTTGTCAGATGGGAGCAGAGCAGTGTGTCACCTCCCACAACAATGTGGCCTGGTATCAAGAGAGTGGCAGGCCTATTAACCAATCAGCAACCAGAAAGAACAGTCTCTTTCTACTGTGTGCATCCCATCCCGCGGGAGCCTGCTTCCCAGTTCAGAACAGTTTGCGCATATATTATGCCAATATTTTGACATTTTTTGTTCGTTTGGTCTTCTGCAAGGTTTTCTTCGGCTGTTTGTGCACATTTTTCTCTCTCTAATGCAAGCCGGAGGAAGTCGGTAGCCGGAGGAAGTCGGTAGCCGGAGAAGGTCGGTAGCCGGAGAAGGTCGGTAGCCGGAGGAAGTCGGTAGCCCCTGTGACAGATTGGACAACAGTAGGGATTTTTTCAATGAAGTGATTGTTTTCATTCAACGAGAAACGAATCGTTTTAATAAAAAAAAAATTCATTTGAGAAATACTGCACCAAACATCTCTGCAAAAACATCTAAATTAATGACATAGTGTGCACGAACAGCTGGAAAAAAAAAAACCTTGCCGAAGGCCAAAACGAACAAAAATGTCAACATTTCATCATAGTATATGTGCAAACTGTTTTGGATGGGAAGCACGTGGTGTATGGGAGCCTTCTGATATGGCCATTGGAATTGATCACTGGGTGAAATCCAGAGGAGCTGCTACTACTACTGTCACCCAGCCAGCCAAGAGTGTAGGGCATCAATGATAAGATACCAACACTCTGTCTCAGGCCAGGCATCAGCACTGCCACCCCACTGACATTACACTACGCCTCTGGACAGTAACAACTGGATGAATGGTTTCCTTTTTATTTAGAAAGATAACTATATTGAAATAAAATTATACTTATAAGTGAGATGATTTAAAAGAAAAAACTAGCATACAATATTTTTTACCTTACCTTAAAATACCTTAAAAAGAAAAGGAAAAGTATATGAATTATAGAAGTATAATGCAGGCTTATAAAACATAGCTGGGGTGCGACCGAATTGTCCATGTTTTTTTCTTTGTTTATTCTCACTTTCATTTGTTGGTTTTCTCCCAGAGTGAAATAAATAACACTTCTGTGATTAAAAAAAAGATTAATGCAATAGATATTGTGATTGTATACTTTATAAAACTCTCTCCCTCTTCCCTCCTCCCCACTCCCAACACAACCAGTAGCTGCTGAAAGGGAGTACATAGTTCTCCATTTTCACTTACTGTTCTTAGGTTGAAACAGGCAGCCACTTCATCCCCTCAAGTGTTCCTTTAAGTATTAGTTATTAGGCTCCTCCACATCTATCAAACTACAGCCAGGTGAAATAATTGGCACAGTGTGTAGTCCCAGTTGGTCTCTGTTTCCGATTTAACATGTGGAATCAGCCAAGGGCAATTGGTCTGAGATAGGGGGGACTGCCCAACGCATCACCAGTAGTTTGTTGGCTGTGGACTAGTTGGATAGACGTGTAAGGAGCCTTCATATTACACATTCTAAACTCCAAGCTTGAAGTCGCCTTCAGTTTAACTTGTGCCATTAATTATGTTGCCTGTTGTCATCAAGGCAATTAGTAGTCTTTTCCAAATACAAAAATAAAACCTAAATGGTGTACTGTAAGTACATGGAAAAGCAAACTCGGGCTCCTGATTGGCGCAGCGGTCTAAGGCACTGCATCTCAGTGCATCACTACAGTCCCTGGTTCGTATCCAGGCTGTAATCACATTCGGCCGTGATTGGGCGGCACACAATTGGCCCAGTGTTGTCCAGGTTTGTCCGAGGTAGACCGTCATTGTAAATAAGAATTTGTTATGAACTGACTTGCCTAGTTAAATAAAGGTTAAATGAAAATAAATAAAAAAGTACTGCCTGACATTTATGGCTCAATTGAGTTAGGTATTTAACCTACCTAGTAATCCAATTGCTTTACGATGCTAAGAATGTGTGTGTGGCTTCTTTGCCACTTTTTATTGTTGCACTTTGAGATACTAAACACAATGTTATGTATTAGTCTCACAGCCAGTTCAGTGAAGATGTGGTCTCCAGTCTTCTCCCCAGCAGAATCTCAGCAGTGACACAGCAGCTGTCGTAGATGTGTGTGTTGCTGTTGCACCATATCAATACCCTCTTCTTTTCATCAGTCAATGAAAGAGCTCTTAGGAAAACAGACTCACCTCTCCAGCCTAAACATTCATCTCAACACAACACAAGGTACATGTAGAAATAAGAATTAGAATGCATATCTAAATAAATGTGTGTTTGAGATAGGTCTGCACCGATGATGGGGTCATTATCAACAGCAAAGTATCTGTAGATTTGTATAATATATCCATCTTGAACCAGCATGCCTCCATCAGACCAAATTAAACTAGGCATTACATGCTTGAGTAGTCCTTAACCACAGGTCACGGATCAGAGTGTAGCATTATATAGCTATTCCCTTCCATCTCATATTGCTCAAATGACCAGCAAACCTGGTTTAAAAAAAGAACAGATAAAGCAACACCTCACAGCACAATGCCTCTCCCCTATTTGACATAGATATTTTGTGTGTATGTATTGATAAGTAAGCTATGTGTGCCGTTTTTTTAAACGTATGTAGTTCTGTCCTTGAGCTGTTCTTGTCTATTTATGTCCTGTATTATGTCATGTTTTGTGTGGACCCCAGGAAGAGTAGCTGCTGCTTTCGCAACAGCTAATGGGGATCGTAATAAAATACCAAAATACCAATCTTTACCATTCTGGGGGGTGAAGAAATATCTGACCCAGTATCTGAGGTTAGGGGTGACTTCTACCTATAACATGTGGCGTGGTGAAAGTATGTGCCATGTCGACTAAGGAGAGGAGGGTGAGCTCTGTCATGTGAAGCAGGAGGAAGACTATTGTACGGGTAACCTGACTCCCCCTCCTCCCCTGCATTGGTCTCTTCCTCTGTTCTCTGGGCCTATCATGTCTCGCGCCCTCTTTATACATCTCTTTACACTCTCTCACACATGCACTGCTTGTTTTTCTTCCTTCTTTCTCACACTGCTTCTTTCCCTTCTCTATCTCTCTCTTTCTCTGTTTGTAAATCTGGAGTGAGGGCAGCTGTTGGAGCATCTGTGCACGTCTGTGTGTGTCTGTGTGTGTGTGTGTCTGTGTGTGTGTGTGTGTGTACTGACAGGGCAGCGGGTGCTATTTTAATGTGGGAGGCCTCGACAGACAAACATTCCTCCCGTCCTGCCTAGGAATCTGCTGTGCCATTAGATCCCGAGTGCCTGACGCGCATGTGCATGATACATGATACATACATAACCACACACATATGGCCTCACGCACACACGCACTCCCTCACATTCTCTAACACACACTTTCTCACAAGGGTTTGATTGTGTCAAAGCCTGCTCACACAATCCCAATTACAGACAAACGACAGATATCCAGAGAGAAGGAGCCTGGCTGAACAGGACCGGAACAGATGCTCAGTGTCTCAGAGTGTGTGAACACACACCCACACACAGCGCTGTATACCTCACCCCGGAACATCCTACTAGACAGGTTATTTATACCAACCTTTCTGTCTGGTCTAAGCAGCCGTGATGTGATGGTTAAGGAGAGAGGTTCAACATGGTCAACTACAAGGCCTGCCTGCTCTACCGGCTGTTTGTGCTCTGGTGTATTGTATTGTGTGGTGTGTGTTGGTTGTGTAGCAGTTGGTGAGTCGCTGAGGGAGTTGATGGTGTGTGTGTGTGTCGTGTTGGTAGTAAGTGTGTTTTTCTCCAGGCAGGCTGGGTAGATAGAGCCTAATCAGAGAAGGCAGCATTTGGCCTGTGAATCAAAGGAAAGAGTGACACAGCACGCACATAGCTGTCGGCATACCTCCCCTCCTCTCTTCCACCCTTTTGTCCCCTCCTCTTCCTCTCTCTTCTCCTGTCCTCTGTCAAACTGTTTCTGTGAAGCAGAGCAGGGAAGTTAACTGGCTCACTGAGTTTGTCATTACTCACACGACTCTGGTGTGTGTTTGTGGGTGTGTGAGAGAGAGAGAGGGTTGTGGATGATTCTGGAAAAACACTTTCCCCATTCAGGATGATAATGTGTTCTACTACTACTACTACCTCCCTGCAGTGCAGTATGGGTCAGTATCTCTGTTACTCCTTTAGGCTGTGTAAGCTATGATACGGACCAGAATAAAGTTACCCCATTGACACTTATGATGTCAGTTTTATGCCCAAATTGCTCCTAGTCGCCCCCAACCCCCACAAACACACATGCCCTTATTAGCAAACAGTGGAGGGTGAGGAGGGGGATGAGAGGGAGAGAGTGAGGAGGAGGAAGAAGGAGGGAAGAGTGGGGGGTTAGCTCCATATACCATGTGTCAGTGTGTGGACAGATCGACAGGAAGCAGCTCTCACACATTGAAGAAAGGGCCAATGAGCTGCTAGGCTCTCCACTAATCAGATTCCCCTGTGACAAATTTGACTTCTGTCTCTCTAAACTGAGAGGAGGATTTGCCCTTAGAAACAAATCTATGGTCAGTTATGCATTATATGTTGTCCCCTGGGTACAGATCTAGAATCACCTTACCCTCCCCAAATCCTGACCTTAATAATTATGGGGGACGATAACACTGACCGGTGTCTAGAGGGGCAACGTCATCCTACTGTCCTACTACAATTTCTGTCCTGACTGACCCCCTCCGTTCCTCACAGACAGCCTTGACCTCAACCTCCCTTCCCCCCCAACGTCACACACACCTTCTCTTCTTCAAGCACGGTATAAGGGTGTGTGTGTGTGTGTGTGTATGTATGTGTGTGTGTGTGTGAGAGAGAACACAAAAAACTATACATACCTCACCCTAAACATCAGTGCCACAGGTAACTTCCACAAAGCTTTGAACGATCTGAGAGACAAGGCAAGAAGGGCTTTCTACGCCATGAAAAGGAAATCAAATTTGACATACCAATTAGGATCTGGCAAAAAATACTTGAATCAGTTATAGCACCCATTGCCCTTTATGGTTGTGAGGTCTGGGGTCCACTCCCCAACCAAGAATTCACAAAATGGAACAAACACCAAATTAAGAGTCTGCATGCAGAATTCTGAAAAAATATCCTTGGTGTACAACGTCAAACACCAAATAATGTATGCAGAGCAGAATTAGGTCGATACCTGCTAATTATGAAAATCCAGAAAAGAGATGTTAAATTCTACAACCAACCAATAAAGCAATCACCTACAGAGAGCCCCAGGACAGCAACACAATTAGACCCAACAAAATCATGAGAAAACAAAAAGATTAACATCGACAGGGCTGTAGTGGAGCGGGTAGAGAGTTTCAAGTTCCTTGGTCTCCACATCACCAACGAACTATCATGGTCCAAATACACCAAGACAGTCGTGAAGAGGGCACGACAACACCTTTCCCCCCTCAGGAGACTCAGGGGACCCATTTGGCATGGGTCCCCATATCCTCAAAAAGTTCTACAGCTGCACCATCGAGAGCATCCTGACTGGTTGCCTCACCGACCTGCTATGGCAACTGCTCGGCATCTGACTGTAAGGCGCTGCAGAGGGTGGTGTGTACGGCCCAGTACATCACTGGGGCCAAGCTTCCTGCCATCCAGGACTTGTATACTACGCAGTGTCAGAGGAAAGCCCCCCAAAATGGTCAGACTCCAGTCAACCAAGTCATAGACTATTCTCTCTGCTACCACACGGCAAGCGATACCGGAGCACCAAGTCTAGGACCAAAAAGCTCAATAACAGCTTCTACCCCCAAGCCATAAGACTGCTGAACAATTCATTAAATGGCCACCGGACTAATTACATTGACACCCCCCCCATTTGTTTTTTTACAATGCTGCTACTCGCTGTTTATTATCTATGCATAGTCACTTCACCCCTACCTACATGTACAAATTACCTCGACTAACCTGTGCCCCCGCACATTGACTCGGTACCGGTACCCCCTGTATATAGCCTCGTTAATGTTATTTTATTGTGTTACTTTTTATTATTTTTTACTTTAGTTTATTTGGTAAATCTTTTCTTAACTCTTTCTTGAAGTGCACTGTTGGGCTTGTAAGTAAGCATTTCACGTTAAGGTCTACACCTGTTGTATTCGGCACATGTGACAAAGATTGATTTTATATGATTTGAGATAGATACTTGACACATTGGAAAGAATTAACAAGACATCAGAGCAAACTAGAATGCTATTTGGCCTTAAACAGCTTTGACTATGTACAGACTCAGTGAGCATAGCCTTGCTATTGAGAGAGGCCGCCATGGACAGAACTGGCTCTCAAGAAAAGACAGGCTATGTGCAGACTGCCCACAAAATAGAGGGCCCCCACACATGCCCCCTAGACACAACTTGTCACGATCTTCGGAAAGGACAGACCAAGGCGCAGCGAGGCATCCAGTATACATGCTTTTAATGAATGAACGTAACTCACGTAACTGGGCAAAACAATAAACAGAACAAAGATCGCAACATTAACATAGACTAATACACACAAGAAGCTATGCTCAAAACAATAACCCACAAAACCTATACGAAAACCCCAAACATATATATGGTTCCCAATTAGAGACAACGACACACAGCTGCCTCTAATTGGGAACCATTACCCCAACATAGAAATATAACACCTAGAACATAAAAAACCCTACATCAAAACCAAAACTAAACACACCAGCCTGTCTTCTCAGGCCTGGACGTGACACAACTACAACAACTTAACCAACAAAAACGGCTCACAACTCCTGCAGGTCTGTCGGACGCATGGTATGTACATAGTCAATGGTAGGCTTCGAGGGGACTCCTATGGTAGGTACACCTATAGCTCATCTCTTGGCAGTAGTACTGTAGACTACTTTATCACTGACCTCAACCCAGAGTCTCTTAGTGCGTTCACTGTCAGTCCACTGACACCCTTATCAGATCACAGCAAAATCACACTCTACTTGAACAAAGCTATGCTCAATCATGAGACATCAAAGCCAAAGGAACTGAATAATATTAAGAAATTCTATAGATGGAAGGAAAGTAGTGTTAGGCAAAACAATTAGGCAAAAACAAGTTCAATACCTTCTAGACAATTTCCTGGACCAAATGTTTCACTGTAATAGTGAAGGTGTAGACTTGGCAGTTGAAAACAAAAACAGTATATTTGACCTCTCAGCTTACCTATCAAATCTAAAAATGTCAAGCAGACAACCTAAGAAAATTAACAACAATGACAAATGGTTTGATGAAGAATGCAATAACCTAAGAAGGACATTTGGAAACCTATCCAAACAAAAACATAGAGACCCAGAAAACCTGAGCCTTCACTTTGGTGAATAACTAAAACAATACAGAAGTACACTACAAAAAAAGACAGAACAGCACAACAGAAATCAGCTCAATGTAATTGAAGATTCAATAGCATCTAACCACTTCTGGGAAAATTGGAAAACTCTATACAAACAACAACTTTGACTCAATTTGGCATGAGGGCCTGCAGTACAAATTGATGGAAAGTGGTGTTGGGTGGAAAACATACAACATTATAAAATCCCTGTACACAAACAACAAGTGTGAGGTTAAAATAGGCCGAAAACACACTTTTCTTTCCACAGGGCCAGGGGGTGAGACAGGGATGCAGCTTATGACCCACTCTCTTCAACATATATATCAACAAATTGGCAAGGGCACTAGAACAGTCTGCAGCACCTGGCCTCATCCTACTAGAATCTGAAGTGAAATGTCTACTGTTTGCTGATGATCTAGTGCTTCTGTCCCCAACCAAGGAGGGCCTACAGCATCATCTAGATCGTCTGCACAGATTCTGTCAGACTTGGGCCCTAACAGTAAATCTCAGTAAGACAAAAATAATTGTTTTCCAAAAAAGGCCCAGTTGCCAGGACCACGAATACAAATTCCATCTAGACACTGTTGCCCTAGAGAGCACACAAAAAACTATACATACCTCGGGCCTAAACATCAGTGCCACAGGTAACTTCCACAAAGCTGTGAACAATCTGAGAGACAAGGCAAGGAGAGTCTTCTGTGCCATCAAAAGGAAAATAAAATTCGACATACCAACTAGGATCTGGCTAAAAATACTTGAATCAGTTATAGAACCCATTCCCTTTATGGTTGTGAGGTATGTGGTCCTCCAACCAAGAATTCACGAAATGGGACAAACAACAAATTAAGACTCTGCAAGCAGAATTCTTCAAAAATATCCTCTGTGTACAATGCATGCAGAATTCACAAAGTGGGACAAACAGCAAATTGAGACTCTGCATGCAGAATTCTGCAAAAATATCATCAGAATTAGGCCGATACCCTCTAATTATCTAAATCCAGAAAAGAGCTGACCAATTGTGCAAGTTCTCTCACCTAAAAAGATGAGAGAGGCCTGTAATTTTCATCATAGGTACTCTTCAACTATGACAGACAAAATGAGGAAAAAAAATCCAGAAAATCACATTGTAGGATTTTTTATGAATTTATTTGCAAATTATGGTGGAAAATAAGTATTTGGTCAATAACAAAAGTTTATCTCAGTACTTTGTTATATACCCTTTGTTAGCAATGACAGAGGTCAAATGTTTTCTGTAAGTCTTCACAAGGTTTTCACACACTGTTGCTGGTATTTTGGCCCATTCCTCCATGCAGATCTCCTCTAGAGCAGTGATGTTTTGGGGCTGTCGCTGGGCAACACGGACTTTCAACTCCCTCCAAAGATTTTCTATGGGGTTGAGATCTGGAGACTGGCTAGGCCACTCCAGGACCTTGAAATGCTTCTTACGAAGCCACTCCTTCGTTGCCCGGGAGGTGTGTTTGGGATCATTGTCATGCTGAAAGACCCAGCCACATTTCATCTTCAATGCCCTTGCTGATGGAAGGAGGTTTTCACTCAAAATCTCACGATACATGGCCCCATTCATTCTTTCCTTTACACGGATCAGTCGTCCTGGTCCCTTTGCAGAAAAACAGCCCCAAAGCATGATGTTTCCACCCCCATGCTTCACAGTAGGTATGGTGTTCTTTGGATGCAACTCAGCATTCTTTGTCCTCCAAACACGACGAGTTGAGTTTTTACCAAAAGGTTATATTTTGGTTTCATCTGACATTCTCCCAATCCTCATCTGGATCATCCAAATGCTCTCTAGCAAACTTTAGACGGCCTGAACATGTACTGGCTTAAGCAGGGGGACACGTCTGGCACTGCAGGATTTGAGTCCCTGGCGGCGTAGTGTGTTACTGATGGTAGGCTTTGTTACTTTGGTCCCAGCTCTCTGCAGGTCATTCACTAGGTCCCCGTGTGGTTCTGGGATTTTTGCTCACCGTTCTTGTGATCATTTTGACCCAACGGGTGAGATCTTGCGTGGAGCCCCAGATCGAGGAAGATTATCAGTGGTCTTGTATGTCTTCCATTTCCTAATAATTGCTCCCACAGTTGATTTCTTCAAACCAAGCTGCTTACCTATTGCAGATTCAGTCTTCCCAACCTGGTGCAGGTCTACAATTTTGTTTCTGGTGTCCTTTGACAGCTCTTTGGTCTTGGCCATAGTGGAGTTTGGAGTGTGACTGTTTGAGGTGTCTTTTATACTGATAACAAGTTCAAACAGGTGCCATTAATACAGGTAATGAGTGGAGGACAGAGGAGCCTCTTAAAGAAGAAGTTACAGGTCTGTGAGAGCCAGAAATCTTGCTTGTTTGTATGTGACCAAATACTTATTTTCCACCATAATTTGCAAATAAATTCATAAAAAATCCTACAATGTGATTTTCTGGATTTTTTTTCCTCATTTTGTCTGTCATAGGTGAAGTGTACCTATGATGACAATTACAGGCCTAATAAACTATGTTTTATTAGCTAACATAATGAATAGATAGCTAGCTAAGCGAATGAAATATCATAATCTGCCTAACAACCTAACATATTAGCTAGCTATCTTGATGTATTTATAACTGTAAAAAACAAACTCCATATGCATTTGTAGGTAGCTAGCTAACAGCTATGCAGGAGGGTGAAAGGATAGCAGCCCCAACTGTCAAAGTGAGAGAGTAGGCTATTCTGGATATGGAAGGTGCTTTTGCGTAGTTCCTGTCCCTAGAAGTGAGGATGGAGATAATAGTAACATAATATTCAGTGCGGTGTAATTTGACTATAATGAAGTCTGTTTCTTGTGAGGTTTTCTGGCCTCGGATAAAGAGAGCTATGAAAGCCTGTCTACATATGAAGAGGTCCAAATGAAGAGCAGTGCTTCTCAGTCCTGGTCCTGGGGACTCAGAGGTGCACATTTTTGTTTTTGCCTTAGCACTGCACAGCTGATTCAAGTGATCAACTCATCATCAAACTTCAAGTGGTATTTATGTATTCATTTGATATGATCCTGTTATTGTCACATGATACACTTGCACATATGTGTGCCCATGCTTCTATCAATACAATGTTATCATTATTTGTTATCAGGGATATTATGCTTTAGTAATCCACAATGACCTGGTGATGTAAAAGTCTAATCATTCCATTGTCTTCTATATTCCTACAGATACATTGTAATGGGAGATTCCTTCTTAACGATTGCCTACAGTTAACGTGTAGGGCACTGCAAGGTTGGGTGACCAGGGCCATCTGTGACTGCTTCCTGGAGGAATTCAGGTGTGTGAACACTACCTGTGTCCTGCATAACTTCATGAGGATGGACACGAGGACCAGGAGGGGATCTGCAGCTCGCTGCCGTGTGCCAGAAGAGAAGTCTACTGCTCTGCAGGATGTTTCAAGGATGGGGTCCAACAACGCAGCAAGAGAGGCAATCCGTGTGCGGGAGATCTTCACCACCTAATTCTTCGAAGAGGGTGCTGTTCCCTGGCAACACCATAGACTACACTATGCACAACCAAAGGCTCTTTTAAGAGCCATTCACATTGGAATAAGAGTATTCTTCCATTTACTTAGCTATGCCAACTGCTGTTATTCAATTCCCAGTTTCTCTCCCTTTGATTTCTACTTCTCAGGTGAGGGTGCTGTTTAGGTAAGGGTGTGATGTCTTTACAAAAACAAAAGAGGCTATTTTAAATCCCCCATATTGAAAAATTGTAGAACAATTAGACACCCTATAGCCCACACCTACACACTCATGTATCAATCTGATTGATGGATTGTGTTGTGCAGTAAGCAGGCTCAGGTGTATAACTGTGGCTTCTTCCACCTTCAAAGAATAGACAAGAGGACCAACCATGTAGAATAGTAAGACACTTCATTAGTTCTATAACTACGCTATATTGTTTGTCCTCGTGTGTCCGTTCATGTTTTTCAGCATAATGTACTCTGCAGCCGCTTAGTGTGGTGTGGACACCAGGTGAGGCCACACACACCGATTCCTGTTGAACACTGTCTCTCTCCTCTTCTCCATAAATCCTCTAGGTTAAATCAGCTGTGTCAGTAAACCTTTCCCGCATCTGAACTGGCTACATAGACGGCACAGCATGATCAGAGGTGAGAGGTCACTTAATCAGGTCAACAGGAAGTATTATTAAAGAGATGCTTTACATTGAAATACAGACAGAGATGCAGTAATCCCAGAGTTAATGATCCAAAGTCAGTTTTTCATTTCACCTCCTGATTATTATGATGACTAACAATGTTAGCATGTTTAAGCCTTATGTTTTGTTTTGATGTGAAAGAGGATGCCAACCCCCAGTCCCATCATCGCCATCTCACCCGCTTTTAAGATAACCTTCGGGCTGACTAGAGACACTATTATGTAATTGTGATGAACTGAGAGATAATTTGGGTTGCACTGGGATTCATTAATCATATGCTGCCTTCCCTGCTCCTATGTTCTTACCTCTTTCCATTTCTGTCTTTTACACCTCTCTCTTCCTCTGTTCTTCCTCTGTTTTTATAATGCACAACATATGTGCATTGAAGTACAGATTGAACTTGTATTTATAGTATTACAATTATAATATTTATAATGCATGTAGTTATAACACTTGGATAATGAACTTCTTTCAATAAAGAGTTTCGCATTCTCTACTGGTTGAAATTGTCTCTCATTTGATGTAATACTACACCTATCCTGTTATTCAGATCAATGCAAATGAAGGGCATTAGATATTGAGATTAACTGGTTTTAGAGTATTTACATGATGCATAGGAAGTGTAGTGTACTGTTTATTCAAATTATATATCTGTATATATGAATTACAAATCAGCCTTTAACTAGTTAAATCCTGTTTCTAGTCTACTGGTTACAATGTGTAACCATTGATGTCCCAGGACCAAGATTGGTGAACACTGTTGAAGTGTATAATTGTAATACATACATGCAGACAGCATCATTCAAAGACTGGAATTTGATACACCTGGTGTTGGATATGACAAAAAAATAATCTCAAAGACATTCATACCAGAACTGCACCTTTATTTGCCAAGGTAGAGTACATGATCAGTCAACATATTAAATGTAGAGGCTACAATGTGGGGATCTCATGCATGATAATAACTACATGCATATATGACTTGCATCCTTGGCACAAAGTTATACTACATGTATTTTCTACTCAATCCATAGGCTCCATTAATGTCATTCAGACTTTTGAAGTTGATACAACTGGCAATGATAGCTGAGGTTAGCCCCCGCGATATGCAACTTTTCAGGGAAGTCAGGAACCAATATACACAGTCAGTTAGGAAAGCTAAGGTTAGCTTTTTCAAACAGAAATGTGCATCCTGTAGCACTAATGCCAAAAAGTTTTGGGACACCGTAAAGTCTATGGAGAATAAGAACACCTACTCCCAGCTGCCCACTGCACTGAGGCTAGGAAACACTGTCACCACCGATAAATCTACGATAGTCGAGAATTTCAATAAGCATTTTTCTATGGCTGGCCATGCTTTCCACCTGGCTACCCCTACTCCGGCCAACAGCTCTGCACCCCCCGCAGCAACTTGCCCAATCCGCCCCCGCTTCTCCTTCTCCCAAATCCAGATAGCTAATGTTCTGAAAGAGCTGCAAAATCTGGATCCCTACAAATCAGCTGGGCGAGACAATCTGGACCCTCTCTTTCTTAAATGATCCACCAAAATTGTTGCAACCCCTATTACTAGCCTGTTCAACCTCTCTTTCGTATTGTCTGAGATCCCTAAAGAGTGGAAAGCTGCCGCGGTCATCCCCCTCTTCAAAGGGGGAGACACTCTAGACCCAAACTGTTATAGACCTATATCCATCCTGCCCTGCCTTTCTAAAGTCTTCGAAAGCCAAGTTAACAAACAGATCACTGACCATTTTGAATCCCACCGCTGGTGATTCTCTGATCCACCTCTACGCAGACGACACCATTCTGTATACATCTGGCCCTTCCTTGGACACTGTGTTAACAAACCTCCAAACAAGCTTCAATGCCATACAACACTCCTTCCGTGGCATGCAACTGCTCTTAAATGCTAGTAAAACTAAATGCATGCTCTTCAACCGATTGAAGAAGCAAAACTCTCCTTCCAGACTCATATTAAGCATCTCCAATCCAAAATTAAATCTACAATCAGCTTCCTATTTTTCAACAATGCCTCCTTCACTCATGCTGCCAAACATACCCTCGTAAAACTGACTATCCTACCGATCCTCGACTTTGGCCTCCAACAGTCTATCATAGTGCTATCCGTTTGACTGGAACAAATTGCAAAAATCACTGAAGCTGGAGACATATCTCCCTCTCTAAATTTAAGCATTAGCTGTCAGAGCAGCTTACCGATCACTGTACCTGTACACAGCCCATCTGTAAATAGCACACCCAATTACCTCATCCCCATATAATTACTTACCCTCTTGCTCTTTTGCACCCCAGTATCTCTACCTGCACATCATCATTTGCACTTCTATCACTCCAGTGTTAATGCTAAATTGTAATTATTTCACCACTATGGCCTATTTATTGCCTTACCTCCCTAATCTTACTACAGACCTTCGCACCGCCCTGAGGTCCCCTGCCCTCTCCGCTTCTCATCATTTTTTCTCATCGTCTTCATCGACCTGGCCAAGGCTTTTGACTCTGTCAATCACCGTATTCTTATCGGCAGACTCAATAGCCTTGGTTTCTCAGATGACTGCCTCGCCTGGTTCACCAACTACTTTGCAGACAGAGTTCAGTGTGTTAAATCGGAGGGCCTGTTGTCCGGACCTCTGGCAGTCTCTATGGGGGTTCCACAGGGTTCAATTCTCGGGCCGACTCTTTTCTCTGTATATATCAATGATGTCGCTCTTGCTGCGGGTGATTCCCTGATCCACCTCTATACAGACGACACCATTCTGTATACTTCTGGCCCTTCCTTGGACACTGTTAACTAACCTCCAAATGAGCTTCAATGCCATACAACACTCCTTCCGTGGCCTCCAACTGCTCTTAAACGCTAGTAAAACCAAATGCATGCTTTTCAACCGTTCGCTGCCTGCACCCACCCGCTCGACTAGCATCACTACCCTGGACGGCTCTGACCTAGAATATGTGGACAACTACAAATACCTAGGTGTCTGGCTAGACTCTCCACCCAGACTCACATTAAACATCTCAAATCCAAAATCAAATCTAGAATCAGCTTTCTATTTCGCAACAAAGCCTCCTTCACTCACGCCTCCAAACTTGCACTAGTAAAACTGACTATCCTACCGATCCTCGACTTCTGCGATGTCATCTACAAAACAGCTTCCAATACTCTACTCAGCAAACTGGATGCAGTCTATCCGCTTTGTCACCAAAGCCCCTTATACCACCCACCACTGCGACCTGTATGCTCTAGTCGGCTGGCCCTCGCTACATACTGGCTCCAGGTCATCTACAAATCCCTGCTAGGTAAAGCCCTGATTTATCTCAGCTCGCTGGTAACCATAGCAGCACCCACCCATAGCACGCGCTCCAGCAGGTATATCTCACTGGTCACCCCCAAAACCAATTCCTCCTTTGGACCACCTTTCCTTCCTGTTCTCTGCTGCCAATGACCGGAACGAACTACAAAAATCACTGAAACTGGAGACACTTATCTCCCTCACTAGCTTTAAGCACCAGCTGTCAGAGCAGCTCACAGATCACTGCACCTGTACATAGCCCATCTGTTAATAGCCCAACCAACTACCTCATCCCCTACCGTATTAATTTATTTATCTTGTTCCTTTGCACCCCAGTATTTTTACTTTGCACATTCAGCTACTGCACATCTACCATTCCAGTGTTAAATTGTTATATTGCAATTACTTCGCCACCATGGCCTATTTATTGCCTTACGTTCCTTATCTTACCTCATTTGCACACATTGTATATAGATGTGGTTTTTCTCTACTGTATTATTGACTGTACGTTTGTTTACTCCAATGTGTAACTCTGTTGTTGTATGTGTCGAACTGCTTTGCTTTATCTTGGCCAGGTCGCAGTTAGAAATGAGAACTTGTTCTCAACTTGCCTACCTGGTTAAATAAATGTGAAATAAATAAATAAATGCCCAGTCAAGCGCAAATGAATTCTGAATGATCTAAAGCAGCATAAGGTTGATATAGCTCTTCTTCAGGAGACACACCTGACTGATTCTGAGCATGATAAACTGAAGAGAGAGTGGGTGGGTCAAGTGTTCTATTCATCTTTCACCTCTCGGGCAAGAGGGGTGGCCATACTCATTAATAAGCATTGCCCCTTTCAGATACAATCTCAGATAAAAAAAAGGGGGTAGGTTTGTGATCATTCAAGGTTTCATTAACACTGAGCCCATTACCATTGTGAATGTGTATGGGCCTAACCATGATGATCCTACATTTTACCAATGCATTTTTTTAGAAGTTAACGTGCCCATCATCAGAGATAATAATGGCAGGGGATTTAAACTTGGTACTGGACCCTTCCAGTGATAGAGCTTCCTCTAATTTATCAACCTCACATAGGCAGCTAAAATGTCAAAAGCAGAAATGAAAGATTTTGGATTTGTAGACTTATGGAGATTTCACAACCAAAAGGTTAAAGAATACTCATTTTACTCCCTTGTCCATAACAGTTACTCTTTAATTGACTTATTTCTTTCTTTAAGTTTAACCACTGGGTATAAGTATTTACCAAGATGTATATCAGATCATTCTGCCCTGCTGGCTTCAGTACCAGTCAGTAAAACACAACCAGGTGGAGGTTTGGCACATACAGTTGAAGTCGGAAGTTTACATACACCTTAGCCAAATACATTTAAACTCAGTTTTTCACAATTCCTGACATTTAATCCTAGTAAAGAATCCCTGTCTTAGCTCAGTTAGGATCACCACTTTATTTTAAGAATGTGAAATGTCAGAATAATAGTAGAGAGAATGATTTATTTCAGCTTGTATTTCTTTCATCACATTCCCAGTGGGTCAGAAGTTTGCATACACTCAATTAGTATTTGGTAGCATTGCCTTTACATTTTTTAACATGGGTCAAACATTTCCGGTTACCTTCCACAAGCTTCCCACAATAAGTTGGGTGAATTTTGGCCCATTCCTCCTGACAGAGATGGTGTAACTGAGTCAGGTTTGTAGGCCTCCTTGCTCGCACACGCTTTTTCAGTTCTGCCCACACATTTTCTATAGGATTGAGGTCAGGGCTTTGTGATGGCCACTCCAACACCTTGACTTTGTTGTCCTTAAGCCATTTTGCCATGTTTCCTCACAGTTCTGCCTATCACGTAGCACAAGACAGGGTTGTCCCGTTGACCCCTCCTTTTTGGGGTGGCTATGGAGCCACTGGCAGAAGCTTTTAGATCTCATCCATCAATCCATGGTGTTTGTATAGGTGGTTGTGAACATCTGGTCTCGCTATATGCTGATGACATTTTGCTTTACCCCACTAAACCAGACATTTCACTCCGAGCATTAGTTGACATCCTGAAAGAATATGGGACAATTTCAGGATATAAAATGAACCTATCGAAGAGTATAATTTTGCCTTGTAACAGGGCAGCTATGCAGAACCCAATCTTAGACCAGCTGTTTTCTTTGAGACCTCAAAAAATGACATATCTTGGATTGCAAATTCCTTGTGAAATGATTAAGGCATATCAACTGAACTATACTCCACTTCTCAAAAAGGTTGGGGTAGAATTGGATAGATGGCGGGATTTACCAATTTCTCTTATTGGGCGGGTCAATTGTGTAAATATGAATATATTACCAAAAATCCTGTACCTTTTTCAAACCTTGCCCTTTCCTATTCCCAAAGTTTTTTTCAAACTACTTAATAGGAAGGTTTCTTAATTTCTGTGGATAGGGAAACAACCCCAGAGTGAAACTCACAACTTTATGCAAACCATACTCAGAAGGACTTAATCCATCTGACTTCCAGTTGTATTACTGGTCATCTCAGTTAAAGGCTGTGTGGGTATGGCAAAATACAACAATATATGGCCATTGTGAGGGCATAGGTCTCATGGGTAGTAGCCTACAACTGCAACATTTTTTTTATGACATGAATAGGCTACATGGCAAAATACAACAACAAGTTCACCCTCTTGGAGACAGATAGAGGAAGAGTGTCTGACCCCTGCTATATTGGCATCTATACCTTATATTAGCTCACCTAAAGCTTTGCTAGGTCTCATAAACAACCCTTTCATTAAAAACACTTTAAATATATGGATTGAAGTCCTTAAACAAACAGAAGGGCATAGATATATATATGAACAAACACCTTTCTATAATAACTCAATCTTACCCAAAGCCCTGAGAGATAGTATTACATTTTCTTGGTTCAACAAAGGAATTAAAACATTTGGTAATCTCTACAGAGAAGGTGATCTACTATCCTTTCAACAACTGGCATCTCATTTTCAGTTACCTCAAACTCATTTCTTCAAGTACCTACAGGTTAGGCATTATATTACCACTCAGCAGGGAGGTAGGATTCAGCCCATGAGTAAACCTAAAATGGATAAACTGTGGCTGGAGAGGAAAGGGGTAAAAGGTTTCATTTCTTACATGTACTCTAGTCTACAAACTCTGTTGGGGAACGATGAAGCTTTTACTTTTGTTTATAATCTATTTCACTTCTTTTGACAATGTAGAGAGAGAGGGAGAGAGAGCACAGTTGCAGTAGTGAGGCTGTGAGACATAATACCACACTGGGCTCTGTGTCAGATTAAGATGGGATTATTCCACATGCTCCCAGCAGCCCTCTGCCATCACGCTAAGTGTTTGTGTGTGGTTCCAACACTAGAGCAATTTAGAACACCTGTGAAATACTTTTGCTTGGAACTCTGTATGACGACATAGTGTTGGTCACTGTATATAAAAGCACTTTATGAAGATAGAATGGTCACTATTATCCCTGTGTAGTTAGATCATAATGGTAGCTAGCAATAATACACCAACTGTAGCCACAGTATCATCAGTGGAGCTACGTGTCAGCTGGGTCACTGAGCACGGTTACATGCACACAATAATACGATTATTGTGGATAGTCAGATTAATATAATAGGTTGTTTAAAATGTTTACATGCTTTGCAAGAGGAATGATTTCCTTAATAATAATGTTTACATGGACACACTGAAATCAGGTTACTAATGGGACATTTGTTAAACACTCAAAATCGCCAATAAAAATAAACATTCTACCACAGTGACCATGTTAGTTTTTGCAAAACCTTTTTGACTCTCAATATTCAGCTCAATAGCAACTATTTTACAATCAAAATATTTACCTTTTTGACTCTCAATATTCAGCTCAATAGCAACTATTTTACAATCAAAATATTTGACATGGCTTTGAGGCTACATGGCTACTAGAAGTGGGTATGATATTTAGAGTTAGCGATCTACACTCTTAGAATTAGTGGTGACTTGAGGAACACTGGAGATTCTCAAGGAACCCCTGGAGTTCATCAAGGAACCATTGCTAGTCAATGGTTCATATTTGCACCGTAGTTGAGGGGTTCTTGAAGGAACCTTAAAATGTTTCAATGTAGCAAAGGGATATAAGAAAGCTCAGGAAATATATATATAATTAGTATTTTTTATTTGTACAGATATTTAACAAAACTACTGTACCTCCATACTTCGCTTCGTTTTTTAAATAGGTACGGTTACCTTCAGACGAGTCCAGTAACACTTGTGGGGGTCATAGAGCAAAACACCATCTTGCTCTAGAGAATCTCCCCTTTCCACAGTGGGATCACATTACCATCAGAACCGTTTGTAGTCCAAACGGTTCAGATGCTATATATCAACTATAGTCAACCCAAAATTCATGAAAATCACTGGATTAGGTTGCACATCAAATATCTTGAATCATGCATTCATTCCTGCGTGGATGTTAAATGAAACAACTTATTTTTTGAATACCTCAGTAGTCTATTTATTATACTGGGAATTAGGCTATTTTACAAAATGATTACTCATGATTTGGATCTGACCAAATGATTGGATGGTGCCACCAATAGTTAGTGGCACCAGTGACACCTAGGGCTATGGCATCATGAAATTTGTCAGCAGGTGATTGTCATGCAAATAACTGCGGGTCTTATGGTAATTGAAAATTAATTAATATAAACATGTTTAGCTTCTCCTGACTTCCACCAATAGCCTACAAGCCACTGATGCAGACTTTAAGAACATCCACATTTAAAAAATGTGAATAAATCTATTTAATATAGCCTACAAATCCAGTATTTATTTTAGACAGATCTAAAGAAACATGATATAAAGAAAATGTAGCCTATTTCAGAAGAACACAATAGCATATTCTGAGTTGTCCTTATGTTAGCCCTGATCTAGCTATGCCATATGGCTTTGGGCTAAACTAGTTCATTTAGCAGACAAGATTTGCTTAAAATTCCATGGCATTATTTGATATTATTTTATAGTAAGAAGAATACAATTGAATATAGCTGAATAAAATAGAAAGGATATTTTCCCCAAACAATTTCTGAGGAAGTGCGCGTGTGGCTATTCTGTGTTGAGCGGTTAACGCAACTTTAGTTGTGATACAAAGGTTAGGCTATATATTCTTAGATTTTTTATACATTATAAGGCTACTTGATGCAATTCAGCGCAGGCTGCAGACACTTAATCAGTCTCTCATTCACAATTTGACAAGCACTTGATAATATTCTCAGCCATCAGACTATTCTTAATTTAATCTGGTCTTTACATATAGCCTACTAATATATATGTGGCATTATTTTTGACTTAGAATGGCCCACAAAATAAAACGGAATCTGTAGCCTGCACTCAAATACCCAATGGAGGTTATGTGTGGCACGTCGATAAGACTAGGGGAAGCTTTCCCTAAAGTAAATTGAATTAAATTGCCAAAATGATATAGCCTAATTAGCCTACTCCTGTCTATATAGAAATACATAATATCATTCAAAATAGTATACTAAAGCATAATTTGGCCACAGAGGGTCATTAGCTTTAAAACACTTTTTTAGAGAAATATTGCATTGCCTACAGTGGAAGGAAATACAAAACGTGCCATTTGGGCAAATTATTGTTGTTGCAACTGTCTGTGAAAAGTAAAGATGCCAAACCAGGCATATCACAATATTTCAAAGTACAATGGCAGGAAAACATAGTTTGGAAAGCAAATGGTTATTGCTGTAAAGAAAAGACAATGAAAAGACTAAACTGTATTTTTGTTATCAAAATTCTCAACTAAATTGAGTGATCAACAGTATAGCCTATTTTATTTACATCAGCGGAGAGCATCTCCATGCAACATCCCCGGTGAGTGAGCACTGCGCACATTCACTATTTATCATTGTTGGGTGAGTACTAATAAAAAGTATGTTAATAGACAGTAATTTCCTCGTCCAGTTTAGATGAAAGTGTCTCCTCGTCTCATAGGCCTATTATATGGAGAACATTGTTTTATTGATCTGTTTGTCAGGGTCAGCAGAGTAGGCTACCCCGTAATTTGTCGTAGAAAAAAATATTCTACTAATGTCTCCAGTCATATAAAGTGTAGTAGAATTGCATGAAATGTGCTTATAAAAGGCCACATTTTTCCCATGCAAAGAAAGAAGAAACATATCTGATATACAGTTGAAGTCGAAAGTTTACATACATCTTAGCCAAATACATTTAAACTCAGTTTTTCACAATTCCTGGCATTTAATCCTAGTAAAAATGCCCTGTCTTAGGTCAGTTAGGATCACCACTTTACTTTAAGAATGTGAAATGTCAGAATAATAGTAGAGAGAATGATTTATTTCAGCTTGTATTTCTTTCATCACATTCCCAGTGGGTCAGAAGTTTACATACACTCAATTATTAATTGGTAGTATGGCCTTTAAACTGTTTAACATGGGTCAAACGTTTCGGGTAGCCTTCAACAAGCTTCGCACAATAAGTTGGGTGCATTTTGGCCCATTCCTCCTGACAGAACTGGTGTAACTGAGTCAGGATTGTAGGCCTCCTTGCTCGCACACGCTTTTTCAGTTCTGCCCACACATTTTCTATGGGATTGAGGTCAGGACTTTGTTATGGCCACTCCAACACCTTGACTTTGTTGTCCTTAAGCCATTTTGCCACAACTTTGGAAGTATGCTTGGGGTCATTGTCCATTTGGAAGACCCATTTGTGACCAAGCTTTAACTTCCTGACTGATGTCTTGAGATGTTGCTTCAATATTTCCATTTTCCAACCTCATGATGCCATCTATTTTGTGAAGTGCACCAGTCCCTCCTGCAGCAAAGCACCCCCACAACATGATGCTGCCACCCCCGTGCTTCACGGTTGGGATGGTGTTCTTCGGCTTGCAAGCCTTCCCCATTTTCCTCCAAACATAACAATGGTCATTATGGCCAAACAGTTCTATTTTTGTTTCATCAGACCAGAGGACATTTCTTCCAAAAAAGTACGATCTTTGTCCCCATGTGCAGTTGCAAACCGTAGTCTGGCTTTTTTATGGCGGTTTTGGAGCAGTGGCTTCTTCCTTGCTGAGCAGCCTTTCAGGTTATGTCGATACAGGACTCGTTTTACTGTGGATATAGATACTTTTGTACCTGTTTCCTGTTGTTCTGGGATTGATTTGCGCTTTTCGCACCAAAGTACATTCATCTCTAGGAGACAGAACGCGTCTCCTTCCTGAGCGGTATGACGGTCCCATGGTGTTTATACTTACGTACTATTGTTTGTACAGATGAACGTGGTACCTTCAGGCATTTGGAAATTGCTCCCAAGTATGAACCAGACTTATGGAGGTCTACAATTTTTGGGTTTATTTCTTTAGATTTTCCCATGATGTCAAGCAAAGAGGCACTGAGTTTGAAGGTAGGCCTTGAAATACATCCACAGGTACACCTCCAATTGACTCAAATGATGTCAATTAGCCTATCAGAAGCTTCTAAAGCCATGACATCATTTTATGGAATTTTCCAAGCTGTTTAAAAGCACAGTCAACTTAGTGTATGTAAACTTCTGGCCCACTGGAATTGTGATAGTGAATTATGAGTGAAATAATCTGTCTGTAAACAATTGTTCGAAAAATTACTTGTGACATGCACAAAGTAGATGTCCTAACCGACTTGCCCAAACTATAGTTTAATAACAAGAAATTTGTGGAGTGGTTGAAAAACGAGTTTTAATGACTCCAACCTAAGTGTATGTAAACTTCCGATTTCAACTGTAGTCTATAGCCTTTAGGCAGTTGCAGTTCTAGCTTGTATGGCTCCCTGGGCGAGCCCCCTCTTCAGCCCCCCCTCCCTGATTTTACTAATTGCATTAGTACTGTACAAAGTTAGAGGTGCGCTATTTGATAGATTCCCCCCGCTCCCCCTACCTTCCAGTGGGGAGACCTGAGGTCAACCTACCCCCGCCCCCATCTCGTACTTCTGAGTGGGAGACCTTCCTAGACTGTAGCCTACCTATCTCACAAACTAGAATCAGAGCGCCCCCTCCGACAAGGTTAATAGACCCCACATTCCCACACGGTGACATGATATCATTGACGTGACATGCAAATGAGAGATAGAAAACCGATCACGCACATGTCACCATTCCGATTTTTTTTTTGTGCGGGCGCACCGTGCCGTCCCCAGCAAGATGCTGCCCTGGGCGGGCGGCTGCCCATGTCGCCTATACCTAAATCTGCAAGGGCTGGCTACTCTACACTATACTCACTCAGCCATGCAATTGAACGGTCATTTTTTGCAAACAGTGATTGAGTTATATTATTGGCCTAAATTATGACTATCCAATCTACTCATCACTTTACAAATAGTAGGCTGTCTTACATAAGTCTGCAAATGCGACTATGCATGGAATAATTTATTATAAAGGTGTTCCCAAACTTGAAACTCATGCGCCGCCTAGGTATGCCAGGTACGCTACTAAATATAGCAGCACGGGAAAGCTGGGATCCTCTTTCAAATAATGGCCAGTCAAAACTGTTTTCATATGCAATTGTGCAATGACTGGGCTTATAGACTCTGTAGGCTATGTGCTCTCCATCCGTGTTCCATGGGTGCAAGGCCTATATATTACTTTTGGAGTTATTTGAAAACTTTAGTTGTGATACAAACCTTATCAAAACATATAAGCTTATGGGTTAGGCTACATGATGTTTCCGACTATAATTTGAAAAAGTCACACTACACATGCTGGGCATCATTCACAAGTGATAATACATCATTCGCAGGTGATAATATTGTCACAGATCAGGCTACTCTACAATTTAATCGTGTCTTTACATACTGTATACTTAAGTGAAAAGCCCATTTCTTTAGCCTCCTGAGATTGAAGAGGCGCTGTTGCGCCTTCTTCACCACGTAGTCTGTGTGAGTGGACCATTTCAGTTTGTCAGTGATGTGTATGCCGAGGAACTTAAAACTTTCCACCTTCTCCACTGCTGTCCCATCAATGTGGATGGGGGGGATCATCCCTCTACTGTTTCCTGAAGTCCACGATCATCTCCTTTGTTTTGTTGACGTTGAGTGAGAGGTTATTTTCCTGGCACCACACTCCCAGAGCCCTCACCTCCTCCCTGTAGGCTGTCTCATCGTTGTTGGTAATCAAGCCTACTACTGTCGTCTGCAAACTTGATGATTGAGTTGGAGGCATGCATGGCCACACAGTCATGGGTGAACAGGGATTATAGGAGGGACCTATTGGGGCGGTAAGCAAATTGAATTGGGTCTAGGGTGACAGGTAAGATGAAGATGATATGATCCTTGACTACTCTCTCAAAGCACTTCATGATGACAGAGGTGAGTGCTACGGGGCAATAGTCATTTAGATCAGTTACCTTTGCATTCTTGGGTACAGGAACAATGGTGGCCATCTTGAAGCATGTGGGTTAGGGTTAGGGAGTTACTGAATATATCTGTCAACACACCAGCCAGCTGGTCTTTGCATGCTCTGAGGACGCGGCTAAGGATGCGGTCTGGGACGTCAGTCGTGCGAGGGTTAACACGTTTAAATGTCTTACGTTGGCCACGGCGAAGGAGAGCCCACAGTCCTTGGTAGCGGACCGCGTCGGTGGCACTCGGAGGCCTTTCAGAACATGTGTATATATACTAAGATCATGTGACACTTAGATTGTACACAGGTGGAGTTTATTTAACTAATTATGTGACTTCTGAAGGTAATTGGTTGCACCAGATCTTATTTAGGGGCTTAATATCAAAGGGGGTAAATGCATATGCACGCACCACTTTTCAGTTGTTGTTTCTTTTATTTTTTTTAAACAAGTAATTTTTTTATTTTAAATTCACAGATTTTGACTATTTTGTGTATGTCCATTACATGAAATCCAAATAAAAATCAATTTAAATTACAGGATGTAATGCAACAAAATAGGAAAAATCCCAAGGGGGATGAATACTTTTGCAAGGCACTGTACTTGTCCATTTACCAACTGTACCAATTATACTGTAATTGATCATTCTACTGCTGCTATGGGCAACCAGCTCTGCTTCTCTAGTGACCCAGAGAGGAAACCCTCTGTGCATGCACACAAACAGGGGGGTTTGAGAGGGTGGGAATGAGGGAGCGAGGGAGAGGGAGCGAGAGAAGGAAAGAGTTGCATGACAAATGAGAGAAAGAGAGAGGGTGTGAGTGAGAGAGGGAGAAGGTAGGAGTGAGGGAGTACCATGATGGACAGAAGGAGAGAGCGGGAGGGAGTAGCATGACGGCGGGATCCTATGCTTGCAAGAGGAAGTGGTGATCCTGATGTGATGCCGGGCTGCTGGGCTATATTTAGCTTGTTTTGCCATGTAAGCGGAATCTACATGGCTTAGGCATATACGCGCACGCACGAACACAGACGCGCATGCACGCACGAACCTAAACAAGCACACACTCACAGTCTTCACATAGTCTTGTACAGCTAACTTTGTGGGGACGCACAATTCAGTCCCATTCAAAATAATATTTTCCCTAACCCTTTACCCTAAACCTTAACCCGTACTCTAACCCTAACCTTAACCCTAACCTTAACCTAACCCTAATACTAACCTTAACCCTAAAACTAACCCTAGCTCCAACCCTAACCCCCTAGAAATAGCAAAAAGGGGACTCACAAAATGTCCCGTTGGTCAAATTTGTGTTTGTTTCTTCACACACACAGAGACAGAGAGAGAGACAGAGAGAGAGAGAGAGAGAGATTCATACACACACAGAGAGAGAGTGAGATTCGTACATACCCACACAAACACGACTTTGTGTGTGTGTCTGTGTATATTCGGCTAATATATTCACCCATACATCATCAGATGAGAGTTTCATCAGATGAGAAGCAGTGTCCAGTGTCATGTTCAGTATCTAATGGTAACACTGCATCTCTCTCTCACTCACTCACTCTCACTCTCACGTGGATGACCTCAAGGCTAAGGTTAGTGTTGCCGGGGTAATGTTCAGTGTCTAATTAACTACTTCATGTACTTCATGTTTTTGATTTAACTGACATGGAAGACCAGGTGTGTTGAATTTAGGCAATCACCAAAATGCCTTGCAATCACCAACATGCCTCGCGCCTCGCTTTGCGTTCTTAGGAAGCTATGCAGTATTTCGTCTTTTTATGTATTATTTCTTACATTGTTACCCCAGGAAATCTTAAGTTTTATTACATACAGCAGGGAGGAACTATTGGATATAAGAGCAATGTCAACTTACCAACATTACGACAAGCAATACGACTTTCCCGAAGCGGACCCTCTGTTTGGTCCACCAACCAGGACAATAGACCGGATCCCAGCCGGCGACCCAAAACTCATCCGCCGCAGGAGAAGGGACAGACGAGGCGTTCTTCTGGTCAGGCTCCGTAGATGGACACATCGCGCACCGTTCCCGAGTATACTGCTTGCCAATGTCCAGTCTCTTGACAACAAGGTAGACGATATCCGAGCAGGGGTTGCCTTCCAGAGAGACATCAGAGATTGCAACGTTCTTTGCTTCACGGAAACATGGCTCACGCGGGATACGTTATCAGAATCGGTAGAGCCACCTGGTTTCTTCACACATCGCGCCGACAGAAACAAACATCTATCTGGTAAGAAGAAGGGCGGGGGTGTATGCCTTATGATTAACGAGACGTGGTGATCATAACAACATACAGGAACTCAAGTCCTTTTGTTCACCTGACCTAGAATTCCTTACAATCAAATGCCAACCACATTATCTAACAAGAGAATTCTCTTTGATTATAATCACAGTCGCGTACATCCCCCCCAAGCTGACACATCGACGGCCCTGAAAGAACTTAATTGGACCAGAAACATGACTGAATACAAACAGTGTAGCTATTCCCTCCGCAAGGCAATCAAACAAGCTAAGCGTCAGTATAGAGACAAAGTAGAGTCGCAATTCAACGGCTCAGATACGAGAGGTATGTGGCAGGGTCTACAGTCAATCACGGACTACAAAAAGAAAACCAGCCTGTTGCGGACCACGATGTCTTGCTCCCAGACAAACTAAACAACTTCTTTGCTCGCTTTGAGGACAATACAGTGCCACCAACACGGCCCGCTACAAAAACCTGCGGGCTCTCCTTCACCGCAGCCAACATGAGTAAAACATTTAAACGTGTTAACCCTCGCAAGGCTGCCGGCCCAGATGGCATTCCTGGCCGTGTCCTCAGAGCATGCGCAGACTGTCAGGACCCGGTAATGAACTCGGGTCTCCGGTGTGAGAACCAGTCACTCAGCACCCTGAGCCACAAGTAGTCGGCAGAACCCAGAAGATGAGGCAGACACAGTCGTAGTCGAGATGGTGTATTTAATAATAACAAAAACTGAAAGAACTTCAGGCCAAAAATAATCCACCAAGACAAAAGGTCAATCCACATAGGAAGGAGGAACATCCAGGAAAAGTCTTAAAAGAGAAATCAAAAAAATAACAATACCCAAAACAATGTTCACAAAAGGTAGTCTCAAAAGAATAATCCAAGGAAAACGATACCCAAAACAAAGTTCCACAAGAGAGTCCAACTGGAGCAAAGAACATACACAGCTTCACTGAGGCAGGGTGCTAACATACAAACACAGAGCAAAGAACTAAGGGAAACTAAGGGTTTAAATACATACAGGAGAAACGAGGCACAGGTGCAATTAATAACTGGAAACAAGGGGAAAAGAAAGGAAAGGATCAGACAAAAAGAACACAATGGGAGCCTCTAGTGGTCAAAACACAGAAACCACCCGGCCAAAAGTTGACACAGACCAGCTGGCTGGTGTGTTTAAGGACATACAGTGGGGCAAAAAAATATTTAGTCAGCCACCAATTGTGCAAGTTCTCCAACTTAAAAATATGAGAGAGGCCTGTAATTTTCATCATAGGTACACTTCAACTATGACAGACGAAATGAGAAAAAGAAATCCAGAAAATCACATTGTAGGATTTTTAATTTATTTATTTGCAAATTATGGTGGAAAATAAGTATTTGGTCAATAACAAAAGTTTATCTCAATACTTTGTTATATACCCTTTGTTGGCAACGACAGAGGTCAAACGCGTTTTCTGTAAGTCTTCACAAGGTTTTCACACACTGTTGCTGGTATTTTGGCCCATTCCTCCATGCAGATCTCCTCTAGAGCAGTGATGTTTTGGGGCTGTCGCTGGGCAACACGGACTTTCAACTCCCTCCAAAGATTTTCTATGGGGTTGAGATCTGGAGACTGGCTAGGCCACTCCAGGACCTTGAAATGCTTCTTCGGCCACTCCTTCGTTGCCGGGCGGTGTGTTTGGGATCATTGTCATGCTGAAAGACCCAGCCACGTGTCATCTTCAATGCCCTTGCTGATGGAAGGAGGTTTTCACTCAAAATCTCACGATACATGGCCCCATTCATTCTTTCCTTTACACGGATCAGTCGTCCTGGTCCCTTTGCAGAAAAACAGCCCCAAAGCATGATGTTTCCACCCCCATGCTTCACAGTAGGTATGGTGTTCTTTGGATGCAACTCAGCATTCTTTGTCCTCCAAACACGACAAGTTGAGTTTTTACCAAAAAGTTATATTTTGGTTTCATCTGACCATATGACATTCTCCCAATCCTCATCTGGATCATCCAAATGCTCTCTAGCAAACTTCAGATGGGCCTGAACATGTACTGGCTTAAGCAGGTGGACACGTCTGGCACTGCAGGATTTGAGTCCCTGGCGGCGTAGTGTGTTACTGATGGTAGGCTTTGTTACTTTGGTCCCAGCTCTCTGCAGGTCATTCACTAGGTCCCCGTGTGGTTCTGGGATTTTTGCTCACCGTTCTTGTGATCATTTTGACCCCACAGGGTGAGATCTTGCGTGGAGCCCCAGATCGAGGAAGATTATCAGTGGTCTTGTATGTCTTCCATTTCCTAATAATTGCTCCCACAGTTGATTTCTTCAAACCAAGCTGCTTACCTATTGCAGATTCAGTCTTCCCAACCTGGTGCAGGTCTACAATTTTGTTTCTGGTGTCCTTTGACAGCTCTTTGGTCTTGGCCATAGTGAAGTTTGGAGTGTGACTGTTGTGGACAGGTGTCTTTTATACTGATAACAAGTTCAAACAGGTGCCATTAATACAGGTAATTAGTGGAGGACAGAGGAGCCTCTTAAAGAAGAAGTTACAGGTCTGTGAGAGCCAGAAATCTTGCTTGTTTGTATGTGACCAAATACTTATTTTCCACCATAATTTGCAAATAAATTCATTAAAAATCCTACAATGTGATTTTCTGGATTTATTTTCCTCATTTTGTCTGTCATAGTTGAAGTGTACCTATGATGAAAATTACAGGCCTCTCTCATCTTTTTAAGTGAGAGAACTTGCACAATTGGTGGCTGACTAAATACCTTTTTGCCCCACTGTATTCAATCAATCCTTATCCCAGTCTGCTGTTCCCACATGCTTCAAGAGGGCCACCATTGTTCCTGTTCCCAAGAAAGCTAAGGTAACTGAGCTAAATGACTATCGCCCCGTAGCACTCACTTCCGTCATAATGATTTCTTTGAGAGACTTGTCAAGGATCATATCACCTCCATCCTACCTGACACCCTAGACCCACTCCAATTTGGTTACCATCCCAATAGGTCCACAGACGACGCAATTGTAATCATACAGCACACTGCCCTAGCCCATCTGGACAAGAGGAATACCTATGTAAGAATGCTGTTCATCGACTACAGCTCAGCATTTAACGCCATAGTACCCTCCAAACTCGTCATTAAGCTCGAGACCCTAGGTCACGACCCCGCACTGTGCAACTGGGACCTGGACTTCCTGACGGGCCGCCCCCAGGTGGTGAGGGTAGGAAACAACATCTCCACCCCGCTGATCCTCAACACTGGGGCCCCACAAGGGTGCGTTCTCAGCCCTCTCCTGTACTCCCTGTTCACCCATGACTGCGTGGCCAAGCACGCCTCCAACTAAATCATCAAGTTTGCAGACGACACTACAGTGGTAGGCTTGATTACCAACAACGACGAGACGGCCTACAGTGTGTAGAGTGTGGTGTCAGGAAAATAACCTCTCACTCGACGTCAACAAAACTAAGGAGATGATCGTGGACTTCAGGAAACAGCAGAGTGAGCACCCCCCTATCCACATCGACGGGACAGTAGTGGAGAAGGTGGAACGTTTTTTAAGTTCCTCGGCGTACACATCACGGACACACTAAAATGGTCCACCCACACAGACAGCATGGTGAAGAAGGTGCAACAGCGCCTCTTCAACCTCAGGAGGCTGAAGAAATTCGGCTTGTCACCAACAACACTCACAAACTTTTACAGATGCACAATCGAGAGCATCCTGTCGGGCTGTATCACCGCCTGGTACGGCAACTGTTCCGCTCACAAGGCTCTCCAGAGGGTAGTGAAGTCCGCACAACGCATCACGGGGGGTAAACTACCTGCCCTCCAGGACACCTACACCACCCAATGTCACTGTAACGACTTCCGCCGAAGTCGGCTCCTCTCCTTGTTCGGGCGGCGTTCCGCGGTCGACGTCACCGGTCTTCCTGCCATCGCCGATCCACCTTTCATTTTCCATTTGTTTTGTCATGTTTTCCATCACACCTGGTTTTCATTTTCCCTCATTACTGTTGTCTATTTAACCCTTTGATTCTGATGTGGGGAATTGTTTGTTGACATGCCGGTTGACGCTGGGTTTGTTGGTTTTCACCCGTGCTTTGTGGCAGCCGGTACTATTACGTGTATTTTGTGCTGCCTTACTGGGTTTTGGGCATTTGTTAATGACGTGGTTGCGTTCTGTATTTTAAACATTGCCTGAGTAAAGTACTTAGTCCACTCATCTCTGATCTCCTGCGCCTGACTTACGTACACCAGCTACACCCACCACTTGACAGTCACAGGAAGGCCAAAAAAGTCATCAAGGACAACAACCACCCGAGCCACTGCCTGTTCACCCCGCTATCATCCAGAAGGCGAGGTCAGTACAGGTGCATCAAAGCTGGGACCGAGAGACTGAAAAACAGCTTCTATCTCAAGGCCATCAGAATGTTAAACAGCCATCACTAACATTTACTGGCTGCTGCCAACATACTGACTCAAATCTCTAGCCACTTTAATAATAAAAAAATGTATGTAATAAATGTATCACTAGCCACTTTAAACAATGCCACTTTATATAATGTTTACATATCCTACATTACTCATCTCATATGTATATACTGTACTCTATACAATCTACAGCATCTTGCCTATGCCGTTCGGCCATCGCGCATCCATATATTTATATGTACATACTCCGTATTCATTCCTTTGCACTTGTGTGTATAAGGTAGTTGTTGTGAAATTGTTAGATTACTTGTTAGATACTACTGCATGGTCAGAACTAGAAGCACAAGCATTTCGCTACACTCGCATTAACATCTGCTAACCAAGTGTATGTGACAAATAAATTTAATTTGATTTTGATTTGAAAATGCCGTGGTCTGCATTCTGGCATCCTCTCTCCAGCCCTGATATGAATCTGTCCTATTTTTACTTCCTAGAGCCAAAACCGCACACTGCGTCACAACCTGCCTCTCTCTACTATTCCAAATACATTATGTACAGCTACAACACAGCATCCAACATCGCCACACATGGCGGGAACCAATCGCATGGCTTACAGAGATATCCCAATGCAAACTATCGTACCAACGACCAAATAATACATATTTTTGTTGTGGCCGCAGCCAAGCACACCTGATTCTACTTGTCAACTAGTCATCAAGCCTTTGACAAGTTGAATGATGTGTTTTTGCAAAGGGATGGTCATTGTGCCTTACAGTGAGTATCTGTCCATAATACATATTGCCAATCACTCCCTTGTGCCAGTGTGTATGTAAATCTGCTGTATTTTTGCCCAGGTTTTATGTATGTGTCTGTCTTAGCATATTTCTGATATCTATTGACAGTAGTATTACCAACTCAGAACTCACTTGGGGAGAGAAACCATACACAAAATGAATAATTTGACCAAATATTTAGGAAGAGGTCATCATTTCGTGGAGTATGTGAAGGAAGAAACCATATCTAAAAAGTGTTAAGCAATTTAGGTCCAGAAAACGGATTTTCACCAAGTCAAATGAATGTTAGAGGTTTCCTGATGCTTTTATTTAAACCAAAGTAGATAATTTAAAGATTGTTCTATACATCAGTTGGGGTCTCTATAAGCTTCAATATGAGGTCCTAAACCTAGCATGAAAGTGCATCCTTGTAGTCAAAATATTTGCCAATGGCCATGGGGTAAGTTGAGCCAATGGTTGAGCCAATGGCAAGTTGAGCAAATTGAAGTGCTTTCTTCCCAGGTGTAATGCAAGGCTTATCGCAGGGCCTGGCATATGTTAAAAGCGTTTAAGTAAAAAGTGTTTGTTCTAAAACTATCCGCCGCCATTGTTGCAACTCTTATTACCAGTCTGCTCAACCTCTCTTTCGTGTCGTTCGAGATCCCTAAAGACTGGAAAGCTGCCGCGGTCATCCCCCTCTTCAAAGGGGGTGAAACTCTTAGACCCAAATTGCTATAGACCTATATCCATCCTTCCCTGCCTCTCTAAAGTCTTCGAAAGCCTAGTTAATAAACAGATCATTGACCACTTCGAATCCCACGCACCTTCTCCGCTGTGCAATCCGGTTTCCGAGCTGGTCACGGGTGCACCTCACCCACGCTCAAGGTACTAAATGATATCATAACCGCCATTGATAAAAGACAGTACTGTGCAGCCGTCTTCATCGACCTGGCCAAGGCTTTCGACTCTGTCAATCACCGCATTCTTATCGGCAGACTCAATAGCCTTGGTTCGGCAGACTCAATAGCCTTAGTTTCTCAGATGACTGCCTCGCCTGGTTTACCAACTACTTTGCAGACAGAGTTCAGTGTGTTAAATCGGAGGGCCTGTTGTCCGGAACTCTGGCAGTCTCTATGAGGGTTCTACAGGGTTAAATTCTCGGGCCGACCCTTTTCTCTGTACATATCAATGATGTCGCTCTTGCTGCGGGTAATTCCCTGATCCACCTCTAAGCAGACGACACCATTCTGTATACTTCTGGCCCTTCCTTGGACACTGTGTTAACTAACCTCCAAACGAGCTTCAATGCTATACAACACTCCTTCCGTGGCCTCCAACTGCTCTTAAACGCTAGTAAAACCAAATGCATGCTTTTCAACCGTTCGCTGCCTGCACCGGCCCGCCCGACTAGCATCACTACCCTGGACAGCTCTGACCTAGAATATGTGGACAACTAGAAATACCTAGGTGTCTGGCTAGACTGTAAACTCTCCTTCCAGACTCACATTAAACATCTCCAATCCAAAATCAAATCTAGAATCGGCTTTCTATTTCGCAACAAAGCCTCCTTCACTCACGCCGCCAAACTTGCACTAGTAAAACTGACTATCCTACCGATCCTCGACTTCGACAATGTCATCTACAAAACAGCTTCCAATACTCTACTCAGCAAACTGGATGCCGTCTATCACAGTGCCATCCGCTTTGTCACCAAAGCCCCTTATACCACCACCACTGCGACCTGTATGCTCTAGTCGGCTGGCCCTCGCTACATACTCGTTGCCAGACCCACTGGCTCCAGGTCATCTACAAGTCCCTGCTAGGTAAAGCCCCGCCTTATCTCAGATCGCTGGTAACCATAGCAGCACCCACCCATAGCACGCGCTCCAGCAGGTATATCTCACTGGTCACCCCCAAAGCCAATTCCTCCTTTGGCCGGCTTTCCTTCCAGTTATCTGCTGCCAATGACTCGAACGAACTACACAAATCACTGAAACTGGAGACACTTATCTCCCTCACTAACTTTAAGCACCAGCTGTCAGAGCAGCTCACAGATCACTGCACCTGTACATAGCCCATCTGTTGATAGCCCAACCAACTACCTCATCCCCTACCGTATTAATTTATTTATCTTGCTCCTTTGCACCCCAGTATTTTTACTTTTATATTGCACATTCATCTACTGCACATCTACCATTCCAGTGTTAAATTGCTATATTGTAATTACTTTGCCACCATGGCCTATTTATTGCCTTACATTCCTTATCTTACCTCATTTGCACACATTGTTTTTTTCTACTGTATTATTGACTGTATGTTTGTTTACTTCAATGTGTAACTCTGTGTTGTTGTATGTGTCGAACTGCTTTGCTTTATCTTGGCCAGGTCGCAGTTGTAATTGAGAACTTGTTGTCAACTGGTTAAATAAAGGTTAAATAAAAAAAAATAAAAAAATTAAAAAAGGTATTAAAAGATGCTTAACGTGAGTAAAAAAATCAAAATAGCGATGGTGTTTAATTGTATTTGGGAAATAAAGAAAGACGTTGTTTTGAAAAGGTAGTGGTCAATTTTCATCCATTACATACATTTGTAGGCCACTTAACTTACCCTGTCCCGTGGCTCAACTTATCCAATGTACTACTTTTTTTGGACAAGCTATGTTTTAAAAACTGGAATATTTACAAAAAATCTGATTATTTCCAGGGATACACAATATCCTGAAATATACAGTGTATTTGGAAAGTATTCAGATCCATTTACCTTTTCCACATTTTGTTACATTACAGCCTTATTCTAAAATGTATTTAATTGTTTTTTTCCCTTATCAATTTACACACAATACATCATAATGACAAAGCAAAAACAGGTTTTTAGACATGTTTGCAAATGTATTAAAAATAAAAAAAATAAAATGTAACATTTACATAAGTATTCAGACTCTTTACTCAGTATTTTGTTGAAGCATATTTGGCAGTGATTACAGCGATCACGTCTTCTTGGGTATGACGCACAAGCTTGGCACACCTGTATTTGGTGACTTTCTCCCATCTTTCTCTGCAGATCCTCTCAAGCTCGGTCAGGTTGGATGGGGAGCGTCGCTGCACAGCTATCTTCAGGTCTCTCCAGAGATGTTAGATTGGGTTCAAGTCCAGGCTCTGGCTGGGCAACTAAAGGACAGTCAGAGACTTGTCCCGAAGCCAGTCCTGCATTGTCTTGGCTGTGTGCTTAGGGTCATTGTCCTGTTGGAAGGTAAACCTTCCCCCCATCTGAGGTCCTGAGCGCTCTGGAGCAGGTTTTCATCAAGGATCTCTCTGTACTTTGCTCTGTTCATCTTTCCCTCGATCCTGACTAGTCTCACAGTCCCTGCCGCTGAAAAACATCCCCACAGCATGATGCTGCCACCACCATGTTTCACAATAAGGATGATGCCAGGTTTCCTCCAGACGTGAAGCTTGGCATTCAGGCCAAAGAGTTCAATCTTGGTTTCATCAGACCAGAGAATCTTGTTTCTCATGGTCTGAAAATCCTTTAGGTGCCTTTTGGCAAACTCCAAGCGGACTGTCATGTGCCTTTTACTGAGGAGTGGCTTCCGTCTGGCCACTCTACCATAAAGGCCTTATTGGTGGAGTGCTTCTGAGATGGTTATCATTCTGGAACGTTCTCCCATCTCCACAGAGGAATTCTGGAGCTCTGTCAGAGTATCCAGCGGGTTCTTGTTCACCTCCCTGACCATGGCCCTTCTCCCCCAATTTCTCAATCTGGCCGGGCGGCCAGATCTAGTAAAGAGTCTTGGTGGTTCCAAACTTCATCCATTTAAGAATGTTAGAGGCCGCTGTGCTATTGAGGACCTTCAATGCTGCAGAAATTTTTTGATACCCTTCCCCAGATCTGTGCCTCGACACAATCCTGTCTCGGAGCTCTACGGACAATTCCTTCGACCTCATGGCTTTTACTCTGACATGCACTGTCAACTGTGGGACCTTATACAGACAGGTGTATGCCTTTCCAAATCATGTCCAATCAATTGAATTTACCACAGGTGGACTCCAATCAAGTTGTAGAAACATCAAGGATGATCAATGGAAACAGGATGCTATACTATATTTCACTTGACGGAGTGATGCTGAAAGCAACAAAAATTCTCAACTTACCCCACTCTCCCCTACCTTAGGTAGGTGTTGTGAGTTTCAGGTGGACCGTCCATCCTCATGTTATTGTCTGTTCTGCTCTCACAACTCCACAACAACTTCCAAATGCATTGAATTTAATAGATTCACTTTATATCCCAACATACAGTAAAATACATCATATAACCATTGAAATATTAAAACATATACAGTACCAGTCGAAAGTTTGGCCACACCTACTCTTTATTTCTAAAATGTAGAATAATAGTGAAGACATTAAAACTATGAAATAACACATATGGAATCATGTAGTAACCAAAAAAAGTGTTAAACAAATTAAATCAAAACCAAACTTTTGACTGGTAATGTACATTGTGAAGAATTGAAAAACAACAATATTTGCACTAAAAGACAAAAGAGAAAGAACATTGTGTGTTACATATTAGTTGATGTTAGCTGTTTATGTACAATGTTAGCTTCTGAGATAAAAACTGTTAATCGTAATATTAGAAAAGTGATGATTGACTGACATTCTTATAGAAAAAACAAAATAGCTCTAAAAGGCACAATTTCAATGTCGATAAATACTTCAAATAAAAATGACATATGCAATGTTAGACAATGAAAAGTAATGATTCACTTTCTAATAAGAAATACAAAAATAAAATCTCCTATTCACTGATTTGAAGCAGATAATTCAGTCAGAGTACAAACAGAGACATTTTCAAAAATGACTTGTATCCAAGACAGTACAGAAAGTAGAAAAAAAATAACAACAAATGAGACTATGAAAACTATTAACGATTCTACTCTTTTCTACTCTACTGTAATGTATGCATTTTACACGTAGCACTTGGAACTGTAGCCATAAGATAAAGAATTCAATATGAATTTACTTTTTTTATGTAACACTTTGAGCATTTACATCTGTGGCTATCCTACAGAGCAATCAGTTCTAACTGGGCCTTCCCTGAAAGAGTTCAAGAAAAACTCCACCCAATAATGATATTTTGGTATTTGTTTCATTAGTCTATTGTTGATATAGTCCCCAAAACATTTTCATGTCAGCAATAAAGTTTATAACTTTCAAAATACAGAAATACTGCCGGTATCAACAATGGACTAATGAAACAAACACCATAATATTGCTTCTGAGGTAAAACACAATACTGCAGAAGAGAGAATAAACACACAGCACCATCTGCTGGTCAAGAACCCTCACTACAACCAAACCACTTTCAATAAATATTGGTGGTGGTTTAAGGAAGGAGTTAGTTACCACACAATGTAACGCTGTTTGAGTTTGAGAAAAGCAGAGCTCTATCAATTCAACAATCAACTCCTTTACAATATCTTCTCAGATTCACCTTGCACTCTCTCTCTGGTTGTACGTGGTACATACACTATGGGGACAGATTGTGTGTTTTTAATTGTTGACCATGAAGGTGGTGAGCTTTCTGACGTCCTGTTTCTGGCACATCTCTATGGGCTGGCTCGGCTCCAGTGAGGTGCTGATGAACCAGCCGGGATACATAGCTGACTCGAAGGTGGTCAGGGAGATGCCAGTGGTTCTCTTGTAGAAGAGGAAGCGAACTGTTTCTTCCTGAGCCCTGATGGTTGTTAACTGGTCCTCACAGCGCTGAGAGAGAGAGAGAGAGCGAGAGCGAGTGGGAGGGGGAGGAGAAAATAATTAGGATGATGCGGTGAGGTAAGTGTGTGTGGGTTTGAGTGAGAAATGTGAGTGAGTACCTGCATGTGAGTGAGTGAGTGAGTGAGTGAGTGAGAGAGACCGACCTCCAACTGTAGGACAGGAGTTGCGCTGTCTGTCTGCTTGGAGCAGGACAGTTTCCATTGGTCAATCCCTAAGACAACTGGCAGGGCCTGATGGATGGTGGTGCTGGTGCTGGTATTACTATACCTGGAGAGGTTGAACCTCGCTGAGAATAAGAGAGAAAGAGTTAAAAGGAATCTTCACTATTTTTGTCATTTTTAACACTCATCTATGATGTCGGCGATTTTGGTAAAGGCTGCCAAAAACAAAGCTTACGGAATGCTTGCGGTGTAGTTTGGCAGTTAGCCTACCTCTCTTGTTGTTGCCTCCCTGGATTGTGATGGCCTGCATCTCCATGGTTCTGTGGCAGTACACCAGGCTCTTCTGGTGACAGTCACACAGGCTATACTGCTGGGGGCTGCCAATCCGCTCGAAGGTCCCCTTTTCCTTTTTGGTCACTGTTCCCATTGGCTCCTGGATCGGGACCATCACACACTCTACACAGAGGAGGAGGGAGGGGGCAGTGGAGTGGGAAAACAGAAGGGATGGGGGTGGGGGGTGGAGACACAGGACAAGAACCATCAATCAAATGAACTGTTTAGGGAACTGGGCCTAAAATAACTGAAAAGCAGTACAGTATAATCAAAGAGTATAGAGTCCAGGGTTAGGGGTCAATTTAATTCATATTATGAGGAAGATGTGGAAATTGAATTTCAGTTTAGTTCCAGAATTGACAAAATTGAAATGAAACGGCACAGCAGCCTATGCACCTTCCACCAGGTTGTCCATGACGACGCTGCAAAACTGCTCGTCGGTGCACTCCATGTCCAGGGGGAGAGTGTGTGGAGTCGGACTTCTGGAAGGGGTTTTTCATCCTATGCAGCGCAATCACCAGGTGAGCCACCTGTCTCATGCCTCCCCGATGTTGTAGGATAACCTCCAAGTCGAGGCTCAGGCCCGTGTGCAGCCCACAGTGCTCCATCTCTGGTCCACTCTACATACATACAAGTAATCAGAATTAGAGCCCATGTAGGAAAAAAAATCACTACGTTTTCTTTCTGTTGAACATGCCACCACTTAAGGCAATTTAATATCAAAGAGTACCTTGTTGGTCCTCTATGTAAAAACACACTCAACCTACGATTGTGATGCTCTGTCTAAAGTCTACAACTGGTGTATCCTAATCCTTGTGGCGCTTGCCATTCTTTTTAATGCAAGGTTAACAAAATGTCTTACCTTCGCATCAGGCAGGCGGTATTCGGTATCAAACTCCATACTCGGAATTTGAGCTGGAGAGAAAAGAAACGAAAGAAGTTAGCCTAAAATGCCATCTGCCTATTCAAGCTCAGATAAACAAGCTATTTTGTGTATAGAGGTGGGTCTAACCATTTCTAAAAACTTTAAAAAAATAACTAGACAAACTAGGTTTGTGAAAACTGCATATACATCAGCAAACTGGAAATAAGCAATCTGTCGTTCAAGCAATAACAAAACTGATGGCAATCGCAAATTTCCCTTTTCAGGTTATGATTTATTTGTGTCATCTTCAATTAGGATATTTTAAATTAATGATATATAGCCATTGATTCTTGCAGAAAATAACTGCCTCGTGAGCTTTGTTCAACTGTCTAACCTCTTCAGAACCCCAAATATAGGCTTGTTTTACTCCATTATCTGTAACCAATGTACTTAACTTTTTAAAATACATTTTTGAAATATACAATACAATTCATTTAAAGTATTTTATGGTAATCTCAAATGACAGTGATTTTTGTTGTCATTTTGTCTCAGAATGTAGGCTATATATACTAGTAACCGCTAGGCTACCTAGGCTAAATACCAGGAGGAGAACTTGAAGTGTCAGAGGACACAGCTGATCCACAGCAGGAACTTCCATATTGGCAAAACGTTCCATATTGGAATGCGGCCTTGGGAAAAGAGGGAAATTTGCGATTGCTACATGTTTGGACTTTTAAATTAATGATATATAGCCATTGATTCTTGCAGAAAATAACTGCCTCGTGAGCTTTGTTCAAAAAACAAAAAAGCATTAAAAAGAATGGCAAGCGCCACAAGGATTATATATATATATATATATATATTTATTTACCGGAAGGGTAATAAATAAATTCAAACAAAAAACATAGTGTAAGAACGGAAATTGATACAGTATTCCTCAGAAATCAATTCAGACAACCTACCTCGGGAAAGCGTCAGCCAAATCGAAGTCCATGATTCTGAGACAAAATGACAACAAAAATCACTGTCATTTGAGATTACCATAAAATACTTTAAATGAATTGTATTGTATATTTCAAAAATGTATTTTAAAAAGTTAAGTACGTTTTTCTAAATAGCCCACCTTTTAGAGAGCGAGTTTATATGCTGGAAGAGTTGTCTGTCGGACTTGAAGTGTGAAACTGGTGTCAAACGTTCCAAGACACACGCCTTATATCGGCCGTTTACGAGACCATCATAACGACCGCAAGCGACTGCCGAATGACTGATCTACAAATTACCTTGTATCATAAATAATGACTAGTTCTAATTTGTAGATCAGTCAGTCATTCCAAATTTCACCAACGATACATTGCGGGTTTGATCCTCTCGAACACGGCCATAGACTACCCGTGTCTACAACAGGCGAAACTCTCGCACTTGCGCTTGACGTGGTCGAAAAAGTAAACGCACTTTCAGTTTCATCCAAGCGGCCAGAGTTCCGGTCTCGAAGCACGATTTAGACTGTTCGTACAGTCTTACTTCCGTACTGCAGTTTAACTGAAGTTTGGCCCAGAAAACAATTTCCTCAGATGGCCACATAGAGATATCAGATTTTAATGGAAAACTCCTAAGAAAACACTAGTCATTACCTTTGTGCACAAAACATCCATTGAATATTTCAAATAATTGTCACTTACCACGTATCCATCTACAGTTTTTATGTGAGTAAAATCATACTGTATAAAAATAAATAAATGCAGCCAGATCTTTTTGTGGGAGTAAAATTAATTATACGAGAAATGGCGGTGGAAACGCCTTTATGTCAAATATTGATATAATAACCATCATATGGGGTGGCAGGGTAGCCTTGTGGTTAGAGCGTTGGACTAGTAACCGCTAGGCTACCTAGGCTAAATATCAGGAGGAGAACTTTAAGTGTCAGACGACACAGCTGATCCACAGCAGGAACTTCCATATTGGCAAAACGTTCCATATTGGAATGCGGCATTGGGAAAAAAACTTGATATATTGGCTCAGTCCTTTCTTTGGAATGGGACCCTATGGCAGGAACGTCATATATGCACAGACATTCATATAAGAATGTGGCCTCCTAACAGGAACTCCATATATGGGCATAGGGCCACAGCACAGCCACCTCACACACCTGCATATAACATAGAGTGGCTACAGATCTGAATTCTCTGGAAATCTCCTCCTGACAGCTAAAGGTCAGAAGCTTCTGCACATTTGTGGGATTCTCTACTTCATGCACAGTCTCTGCTCTACTTGTTCGGCTGCTCAGAGAACAGGCTACTCTGGCGAATGGTTGTCACATAATGATAACAGAACTGAATATAATAATTACTGTAAGACAAAAAACTCCACCTTATTTATTATGAGATTCTAGGATGGCTGGGGACAGCAGGGACAGTACAACCTCAGCTGGGGGTCGGCCCTGCCAGCAGGTTCATCGCAACCTCCGTCCACGACTTGGAGACTAGCACACAGCCCGGACACCCATGCATACAACACAAGACATGCCACCAGAGGTCTCTTCACAATCCCCAAGTCCAGAACAGACTATGGGAGGCGCACAGTACTACATAAATCAAATAAAATGTTAATGGTCACATACACAAATTTAGCAGGTGTTATTGCGGGTGTAGCGAAATTCTTGTGTTCCTAGCACCAACAGTGCAGTAATATCTAACAATTTGCAACAATACACACACATCTAAAGTAAAAGAATGGAGGTAAGAAATATATAAATATTAGGACAAGCAATGTTGGAGTGGCATTGACAAAAATACAGTAGAATATAATACAGTATATACATATGCAATGAGTAAAAATGTATGTAAACATCAATAAAGTGACTAGTGTTCTATTATTAAAGTTATTGATTCCAAATCTATGTCTATAGGGCAGCTGCCTCTAAGGTGCAGGGTTGAGTAGCTGGCTAGTGATGACTATTTAACAGTCTGATGGCCTTTTTCAGTCTCTCAGTCCCAGCTTTAATGAACCTGTACTGACCTCGCCTTCTGGATGGTAGCAGGGTGAACAGGTTGTTGCTCAAGTGGTTGATGTCGTTGATGGCCTTCCTGTTACATTGGGTGCTGTAGGTGTCCTGGAGGGCAGGCAGTGCGCCCCCGGTGATGCGTTGGGCAGACCACACCACCCTCTGGAGTGCCCTGCGGTTGCGGTTGCGGGCAGTTGCCGTACTAGGCGGTGATACAGCCCGACAGAACGCGCTCAGTTGTGCATCTGTAAAAGTTTGTGAGGGTTTTAGGGGCCAAGACAAATTTCTTGAGCCTCCTGAGGTTGAAGAGATTCTGTTGCGCCTTCTTCACCACACTGTCTGTGTGAGTGGACCATTTCAGATCGTCTGTGATGTGTACGCCGAGGAACTTGAAGGTTATCACCTTCTCCACTGAGGTCGCGTCGATGTGGATAGAGGCGTGCTCTTTCTGCTGTTTCCTGAAGTCCACGATCAGCTCCTTCATTTTGTTGACTTTTAGGGAGAGGTTATTTTCCTGCACCACTCTGCCAGGGCCCTCACCTCCTCACTGTAGGCTGTCTCGTCATTGTTGCTAATCAGGCATCAACTGTGTGTAGTCTGCAAACTTGATGATTGAGTTGGAGGCATGCATGGCCACGCAATCATGGGTGAACATGGAGTACAGGAGGGGGCTGAGCACGCACCCTTGTGGGGCCCTTGTGTTGAGAATCAGCACAGGTGTTGTTTCTTATCGTCACCACCTGGGGGCGGCCCGTCAGGAAGTCCAGGACCCAGTTGCACAGGGCAGGGTTCAGACCCTGGGCCCCCAAGCTTAATGATGAGCTTGGAGGGTACTGTGGTGTTGAAGGCTGAGCTATATTCAATTAATAGCATTCTTACATAGGTATTCCTCTTGTCCAGATGGGATAGGGCAGTGTGCAGTACGATGGCGATTGCATCGTCTGTGGATCTATTGGGGCAGTATGCAAATTAAAGTGGATCTAGAGTGTCAGGTAAGGTAGAGGGGATATGATCCTTAACTAGCCTCTCAAAGCACTTAATGACAGAAGTGTGCTAGGGGGCAATTGTCATTTAGTTCAGTTACCTTTGCCTCCTTGGGTACAGGAACAATGGTGGACATCTTGAAGCAAGTGGGGACAGCAGACTGAGATAGGGAGAGATTGAATATGTCCGTAAACACTGGTCTGCGCATGCTCTGAGGGCGCGGCTAGGGATGCCATCTGGGCCGGCAGCCTTGCGAGGGTTAACATGTTTAAATGTCTTACTCACGTCGGCCACGGAGAACGAGAGCCCGCGGTCCTTGGGAGCGGGCACCGTCGATAGCACTGTGTTATCCTCAAAACGGGCGAATAAGATGTTTATCTTGTCCGGGAGCAAGACGTTTGTGTCTGCGACGTGGCTGGTTTTCCTTTGTAATCCGTGATTGTCTGTAGACCCTGCCACATACATCTTGTGTCTGAGCCATTGAATTGCGACTCCACTTTGTCTCTGTACTGACATTTTGCCTGTTTGATTGCCTTACGGAGGGAATAACTACACTGTTTGTATTCAACCATATTCCCAGTCACCTTACCATGGTTAAATGTAGTGGTTCGCACTTTCAGTTTTGCGTGAATGCTGCCATCTATCCACGGTTTCTGATTTGGGTAGGTTTTAATAGTCACAGTGGGAACAAAATTCGCTATACACTTCCTGATGAACTCAGTCACCGTGTCAGTGTATACGTCGATGTTACTCTCAGAGGCTACCCGGGACATATCCCAGTCCGTGTGATCAATTTGGGATCCCTAATAAATACAAATTTTTGCTCAAGCAGTATTTTACTTGGGGACTTTTACTTGAGTCATTTCCTATTAAGATATCCTTATTTTTACTCAAGTATGACAATTGAGTCCTTTTTCCACCACTGTTTTTAGCTACTTTGCAACTACTTTGCATGTTAGCTATCCTAACATTAACCCCTAACCCTAGCTAACATTAAACATCTAGCTAATGTTAGCATTAGCCACAACAAATTGGAATTCATAACACATCACATGTAGTCATGTGTAGTTATACTGTTAGCACTGAGGTGGTGTGCCCTCGTAGGAAGTCCACTATGTGCCGCTCACCCAACTCAAACATAAATAACTTGAGCATGTCTACTTCTGATAAGTTTCCCAGTAAAGAAATAAAAACAATCAAGCATTCAAAAAAAGTGCCAAAAATAGCTGACATTAACATACACTATATATACGAAGTATGTGGAGACCCCTTCAAATTAGTGGATTTGGCTGTTTCAGCCACACCCGTCGCTGACAGGTGTATAAATCGAGCACACATCCCCGCAATCTCCATAGACAAACCTTGGCAGTAGAATGGCCTTACTGAAGAGCTCAGTGACTTTCAACATGGCACTGTTAGGATGTCACCTTTCCAACAAGTCAGTACTAGAGCTGCTCCGGTCAACTGTAAGTGCTGTTATTGTGAAGTGGAAACGTCTAGGAGCAACAATGGCTCAGCAGCGAAGTGGTAGGCCACACAAGCTCACAGGACTGGCACGTAGCGCATTAAAATCAGCTGTCCTCAGTTGCAACACTCACTAATAAGTTCCCAACTGCCTCTGGAAGCAATGTCAGCACAATAACTGTTCATTGTGAGCTTCATAAAATGGGTTTCCATGGCTGAGCAGCCTCAATGAAAAGTGTCCACTGGAGTGGTGTAAAGCTCGCCGCAATTGGACTCTGGAGCAGTAGAAATTCATTCTCTGGAGTAATGAATCACGCTTCATCATCTGGCAGTCCGACGGATAAATCTGGGTTTGGTGGATGCCAGGAGAACACTACCTGCCCCGATGCATAGTGCCAACTGTAAAGCTGGCTGGAGGAGGAATAATGGTCTGAGCTGATTTTAATTGTTTGAGCTAGGCCCCTTAGTTCCAGGGAAGGGAAACACTACAGCATACAATGACATTCTAGACGATTCTGTGCTTCCAACTTTGTGGCAAGAGTTTGGGGAACGCCCTTTCCTGTTTCAGCATGACAATGCCCCCGTGCACAAAGCGATATCTATACAGAAATGGTTTGTTGATGATCGGTGTGGAAGAACTTGACTGGCCTGCACAGAGCCCTGACCTCAACCCCATCAAACACCTTTGGGATGTATTAGAACACAGACTGCGAGCCAGGCCTAATCGCTCAACATCAGTGCCCGACCTCACTAATGCTCTTGTGGCTGAATGGAAGCAAATCCCAGCAGCAATGTTCCAGCATCAGGTGGAAAGCCTTCCCAGACGAGTGGAGGCTGTTAAAGCAGCAAAGGGGGACCAACTCCATATTAATCCCAATCATTTTGGAATTAGTTGTTTGACGAGCAGGTGTCCACACAAGTTCTTGAAGTGTTCCGGATTGACTGATATTCATGTCTTAAAGTAATGGTGGACTGTCGTTTCTCTTTGCTTATTTGAGCTGTTCTTACTATAATATGGAATTAGTCTTTTACCAAATAGGGATATCTTCTATATACCTTGTCACAACACAACTGACTGGCTTAAAGGAAAGAAATTCCACAAATGTACTTTTAACATGGCACACCTGTTAATTGAAATGCATTCCAGGTGACTCATGAAGCTGGTTGAGAGAATGCCAAGAGTATGCAAAGCTGTCATCAAGGCAAAGGGTGGCTACTGTGAAGAATCTCAATATAAAGTATATTTTGATTTGTTTAACACTTTTTTGGTTACTACATGATTCCATATGTGTTATTTCATAGTTGTGATGTCTTCACTATTGTTCCACAATGTAGAAAATAGTACAAATAAATAAAAACCCTGGAATGAGTAGGTGTGCCCAAACTTTTGACTGGTACTGTACTTTTGGTCATCTAGTGTATATGGCCTAAGAAACAAGGTTCATGAAATCAATAACTTGCTAGTAACAGATGACATTCATATTATCTCCCCGAAACTCACTTAGATAATACCTTTGAGGATACAGTGGTAGCAATACATTGTTATAACATCTACAGAAAAGACAGAAATGCCAACGGGGGCGGTGTTGCAGCCTATATACAGAGTCGCAATCCTTTTAAAGCTTAGAGAGGATCTCATGTTAAATACTATTAAAGTAATATGGCTAAAGGTTCATCTGCCTCACCTAAAGACCATTCTTGTGGGAAGCTGCTATAGACCACCAAAGTCTAACAGTCAGCATCTGGATAATATGTGTGAAATGCTTGATAATGTATGAGATATCAACAGAGGTATATTTTCTGGGTGATTTCAATATTGACTTGAGCAACAAGTCAACAAGTTTATTTTGCCCATATTACAGCGTTCCATGTATAGGCACGGGGACGAAGACGAAACCAACACGTAACAAAAACATAGGGTTGAAACCCAAAACAAAAGAGCTTGTATGGCGAAACCGGGACGTCTTCTCTGATCTGCCTGGACGGACCTCCCTTATCGCCCATGATATAGTAACAGAACCGGGGAAGGTTGTTAGACTTCGACCTTACCGGATCCCAGAAGCAAAAAGGGAAGCCATCCGGACGGAGGTAAAGAAAATGCTTGAGCTAGCGGTTATAGAGGAATCCCAAAGTGCATGGTCCAGTCCTATCGTCCTAGTACCAAAGCCCGATGGGAGCACACGATTCTGCAATGACTACAGGAAGTTAAATGAAGTTTCCCAATTTGACACTTACCATATGCCCAGGATAGATGAATTGATCGAGAGATTGGGGCCTGCACGATTCATCACAACCCTCGACCTGACAAAAGGGTACTGGCAAGTACCTCTAACCCCCCAAGCCAGACCAAAAACCGCCTTCTCCACTCCTGAGGGGGCCTTTCAATACCGGGTTCTTCCTTTTGGGATCCATGGGGCACCAGCCACATTTCAAAGACTCATGGATAGAGTCCTCCGTCCACACCAGCAATATGCGGCTGCATATCTGGACGACATTGTTATCCACGACAGGAGTTGGGAGGAACATCTTCACCATCTAGAAGCGGTCTTACAAGCATTACGGTCAGCGGCTCTCACAGCGAACCCAAGCAAGTGTTCACTCGCCCAAGAAGAGGCCAACGACCTAGGGTACACTGTTGGCAGAGGAAATGTGAAACCCCAACCTAAGAAGGTTGATTCCATACTCACCTGGCCCCGGCCGCAAACCAAGAAACAGGTAAGGACCTTCCTGGGGCTACTTGGTTACTACCGAACATTCATACCTGGCTTTGCCACAAAAGCAGCCCCCCTAACTGAACTGACCCGCAAGTACCTCCCAAACCAGGTGAGATGGACCGAAGAAGCAGAACTGGCCTTCATCGAGCTTAAGCAAGCGCTCTGTTGTGAACCAGTCCTGCAAGCCCCAAACTTCGACAAACCGTTTGTTCTACACACAGACGCCTCTGAAGTAGGGGTCGGCGCTGTACTGTCTCAGTTGCAGGACGGTATGGAACACCCAGTCATGTTCATTAGCCGTAAGTTGCTGCCCCCAGAGAAGAATTATGCCACGGTTGAAAAGGAATGTCTTGTTGGGTCGAGAATTTGTCTTGGTAACTGATCATGCCCCGCTTAAATGGATGTCTCAAAACAAAGGGAAAAATGCACGAATCACACGCTGGTTTCTTCAGTTGCAGGACTTCCAGTTTAAAGTGGAACACCGGGCTGGGAAGTCTCATGCAAATGCTGATGCCATGTCCAGGAGGCATGACTGCTTTTGGGCGTGCGCTCCAAACAGGCGCTTGGAGCTGGGAAAGGGGGTATGTGGTGGCCAGAAGGAAACACAGTCCCTCACCACACAGCACAGTCACCTGCAGCACCATGGAGAGCACCATCAGAGGTCGACACAAGGTCTGGGCTAAACAGAGATGTTCAGGACCAAGGACAGCCCCTAACCCAGGTGTGCACAATTTCCCCTTTGACAGGGAGCCTCGGCTGCAGGCTGTTGGGCCCAATTAGTAGCCACATTAAAGAGGACAAAGAAGCCACAGTGGGGGGAAGGAGAGGCAGGAGAAGAGAGCAGACACGGAGTGTTGGAGGTATCCCAGCCCAGGCTTTGGACCAGTCAGAACCCAACCACCCTCTTGGAGATAAAGGCCTAGTGGAGGACGTGAGTAGAATAACCCACCTTGTCTAATCCTACACCTCTTCTGCCTCCCTTCCAGAAGTAGACGGACGCCAGAAGGAGCAGCCGGCAGAAAGAAGAGTGACCTGAGTTACAGTTTCCTCCCTTTTCCCTTTCCCCTCCTTTCGAGAAATAAAGAAACCTAAGTTTGCCCCACTGAAACTCTGCCCAGTGAATGATTTTCTGCAACCTCCGGAGTTAAACCCTCCCAGTCCTGAGAGGGGAGGTTACAATACTTATTGACTCAAGTCATTTCAGCTTTCAATTTTGGTTAATTTGTAAAAATTCATAAAAACTATTTCCACTTTGACATTATGGGGTATTTTGGATAGGCCAGTGACCAAATAATCACAATTTAATCAATTCTAAATTCAGGTTGTAAACAACAAAATGTGGAAAAAGTCAAGCGGTCTGTCAAAAACCCTTGGTGTAGTTGGTGCAAAAGAGTCAGGCACAGAGATAAAGATACAAAGTAGAATACAATACCGAGCCCACCAAGAATGGACTGACATAAAATCTGAATAATAACACACAACAAACATGGGGAAAACAGAGGGTTAAATAATGAACATGTAATTGGGGAATTGAAACCAGGTGTGTATAAAACAAAGACAAAACCAATGGAAAATGAAAAGTGGATCGGCAATGGCTAGAAGGTTGGCGACGTCGACCGCTGAACGACGCCCGAACAAGGAGAGGGACCGACTTCGGTGGAAGTCGACACGGTGTGAGTACTTTCTGAAGGCACTGTAGATGTTCATTGTTTCTTTGGATTTTCTTTTACAAAGGAATAGTTTCACCATATTAAAACGAGAGTTCAGTCACATGGCAGGGTTGACCTTAAAATGAGGGACAGACGTAAATGAATAGCTAATCAGAAAAAAAGTATAATCTTCAGAAATCACTTTTAGTCCAGCAGATTGGTAAAATAATTGTTCCATTTTATGTTTGGAATGATTTTACCCCATTTTCTTCTAACAGGAAATGCAAATGAAATTCTGTTTGGCTGACATGCTTCCCTAGACTGCCTGTAATCTTCCAAGTGTTCCTTAAGATATCTTGTAATATTGTTCGACACGTACAATAAAGCGGAACGATCTCAAGCATATTTGGTTCTTATACGCTGGATTATTTGTCAAAGCAACAAAACAAGTGGGGCTTTTACAATGATGGCGGAAACTTGTGGTTAAAATGCATAGTAGAGATGTGTAGAGGAAGGTGGGAAATTCAGATGGCAAAGGGGAAATTGCAGGGGAACGTCCAACCTGTTCAGCTGCTTTCTGATTCAATACTGAGAGGGTACAGATGTGCGTGCATGTGTGTGTGCATGCTTCTCGCTAATGACGCTGTATGGGTTACCGTTGGCAGGATGTTGGGGGGCGGTTTGGGGAGCTCGGGGCGAGTAGCAACATTACACAAGATTGTGGTGAGAAGAGGAAAACAAACTACACGTACTCGCATCTAAACAGCGTAGAAGGACTCTCAATCGTATGGTTTAGAAACCAAACGATTGCAGTTTGGCCTAGATCAGGACTTTCCAACCCTGTTACTGTAGAGCTACCTTCCTGTAGGTTTTTGCTGAAACCCTAATCTAGCGCACTTTATTCTAATAATTATCTGGTTGATAAATTGAATCAGGTTAGTTAAAACTGAGGTTAGATCAAAACCTACAGGAGGGTAGATTTCCCAGGAACAGGGTTAAATCGCCCTGGCCTTAGGGGCGGCAGGTAGCCTAGTGGTTAGAGCGTTGGACTTGTAACCGGAGGGTTGCAAGTTCGAATCCCAGAGCTGATGAGGTAAAAATCTGTCGTTCTGCTCCTGAACAAGGCAGTTAACCCACTGTTCCCCGGGCGCTGAAGACGTGGATGTCGATTAAGGCAGCCCCCCGCACCTCTCTGATTCAGAGGGGTTGGGATAAATGCAGAAGACACATTTCAGTTGAAGGCATTTGGTTGTACAACTGACTAATAATGGTGACTGACTTTAAAAAATTGAATGTTCCTAAAAACGCATGCAAGTAGCTTCGAGAAAGTCCTTCATTTAGAACCCATTATTGATCATAAAAAAATTATTGTAGTGGATTATTTTTGATTTCACATTTGAATGATTTACAAGACAAAAAACTAAGGCCAATCAGATCAAGCGTTAGCAAACACCCACATAGCAGATGTTTTGGCAGAGGTGGAACTGCCCTCAAATCGGTGAGCAGCTGCTCTTGCAGTCATTGACATGAAGCCACACCAGTCCCACAATAATAATGCTGAAATTGAAAAATCATTCAACAAAATGAGGACTTCTATTATCCTAATCGAGGTGTAGATTACATCTCACATTCCAGTGTTTGAACTTGGGATTTCTGTTAATGCGACTCTGTGCAGCCAACGGCAATGTCTGCTTCAGGTGTAATGCCAGGAGCCGCATGTAGATTTGACAGCTCTAACGCTTGTGGATTTGACAGCTCTAATGCAGTTCCACCCTTGACACCAACCGCTATGCGGATGTTGGATAAAGTGGTCGGATTGAATAGATCATGGTTTACACTAAACAGCACAATCACAAAGTCAAAATTGGCTATATCATAAAATTGTATGAAAACAAAAAATGTTGGTCTTAATTTAAGGTCAGGGTTAAGCATATGGTTATCAGTGTGGTTAGGTTTAAAATCATATTAAAATAGAAGGGGTTTATGACTTTGTGGCTGTAGTAATTAGTAACAACCCTAAATCATTCCAACAATTGTCTGCAGATTCAGGTGCCAGTCATTTTGCCATAGAGGAAGAGCATTTGGGGAAATGGCAGAACCCTGCACTATATGGGCTCACAACAGTGGGTTTGTAATAATGAGAACTGGCCAGTAACTATTCTCCCTAGGAAGACAGGTTGCCTCCCACATTAATAATGTTGTGCTGTTGCCATAGGTCCTTAGATTATCCAGTAAAGGTAACAGGTATGGTTACAGTATGTCCTATCAGACCAAAGGTAGGGGGAAAGTAAAGGCTGGTTGTGTAACCTCTGTGGAGTGTACTCTTACCACCCAGGGAATTCCACTGACAGGAAAAGTATAGTGCACAGGAAGTAAGTGTGTGTGTACATGCAGGCCACTTCGACATTACACTCCCCCACACCTCTCTCTTATCCCTGTATTGAGGCCAAACCAATGTGGGACTTTCCTTTTCGTCATGTTGGGGTAGGTTCTTTGTTCCTTGTCAATCATTGCTGATTTCACTAATAAGCCAATCGGACAATATCTTCTTTAAGTAAATCAATCAAACCTTTATTAATGCAATTGCAGACAGAAGTTGACAAGGGAAACACAGCACGCATGTTTCAGAGTAAGTTCTGCAAAATAAAAAAGGTCAAAGTTGCTTTAATATGCTTGCAGTCGAACCCTAGTGATGTAACTGCCTACTTCAACAAGCCCATGCATATACAGTTATACAAACTTGCAGGAGAGAGCAATAGTCCCAGTGTTTTCTAAGGGCTCAGTAGTAATTGTCCATTCCCGTGTGGCTTACAGTGGTGTGTCTGACTTGTCTCTTATCTATTTACTCCCCTGCAAGGGTCTGTGCCTATGTATCTCTTTTAGCCTTGAGGCGCTTTCTCACAGACACCTTGTTTAGACCGCAATAGCTCACACATCTCTCAGACCGTTTCTTATAAGAGGCAGAGACTAAAAAATAACTGTGGAACAGTATTAAACCTTACAATGCATATATTGCTAATCTGTGTTCCAGGACCCTATAAATGTAGTGGGGGAGGGTCTTGTAGCCCTTCCCCTTCTATTAATACAACATAAGCATAATCAATTATTATAATACATCAATCATTTGGTGCAGCCCCTATCATGACCCCAAGGTGACCTCCATCAGTCACCAGAGACACATGTTGTTCATTGTATCTTCAACAATATGGTCTGCTTTTTCCCAGAATTGTTTCACTTATGGAGAACTAAAAAGTGAAAAATATTGAGATAATTTATAGAAGTGAAAAATACACTGAAAGTACAGTTTAGATGGAGTATCAGGCTCATTGTCTCAAGTCTCGAAATCTTGATTGCAGTCGGGCCTACACACAAACCTGTACAGTACACTGACACACAAACACACAAACACAAAATCTGGGGCAACAAAATGTCCCATGCTCTAAGGGGAAGTTCAGCACTTGATCATGACTCTCATGACTCTCAGTTTTATCACATTCCACATACAGTGCCTTCAGAAAGTATTCACACACCTTGAGTGTGGCTTTAATGGCTGTGATAGGAGAAAACTGAAGATGGATCAACAACATTGATCTACAATACTAACCTAATTGACAAGAAGAAAGCCTGTACAGAATAACAATATTCCAAAACATGCATCTTGTTTTTATTTTTTTATTTCACCTTTATTATTTAAGTTGAGAACAAGTTCTCATTTACAACTGCAACCTGGCCAAGATAAAGCAAAGCAGTTCGACACATACAACAACACAGAGTTACACATGGAGTAAAACAAACATACAGTCAATAATACAGTAGAAAAAATCTATATACAAAGAGTGCAAATGTAGGTAGGATAAGGAATAAATAAATAGGCCATGGTGGCAAAGTAATTACAATATAGCATTTAAACACTGGAATGGTATATGTGCAATGTAGAAAAACTGGGGTGCAAAGGAACAAGATAAATAAATAAATACGGTAGGGGATGAGGTAGTTGGTTGGGCTATTAACAGATGGGCTATAAACAGGTGCAGGGGTCTGTGAACTGCTCTGACAGCTGGTGCTTAAAGCTGGTGAGGGAGATAAGTGTCTCCAGTTTCAGAGATTGTTGTAGTTCGTTCCAGTCATTGGCAGCAGAGAACTGGAAGGAGAGTCGGCCAAAGGAGGAACTGGCTTTGGGTGTGACCAGTGAGATATACCTGCTAGAGTGCGTGCTACGGGTTGGTGCTGCTAAGGTGACCAGCGAGCTGAGATAAGGCGGGGCTTTACCTAGCAGGGACTTGTAGATGACCTGGAGCCAGTGGGAATGGCGACGAGTGTAAAGCGAGGGCCAGCCAACGAGAGCGTACAGGTCGCAGTGGTGGGTGGGATATGGGGCTTTGGTAACAAAACGGATGGCACTGTGATAGACTGCATCCAATTTGTTGAGTAGAGTATTGGAGGCTATTTTGTAAATGACATCACCGAAGTCGAGGATCGGTAGGATGGTCAGCTTTACGAGGGTATGTTTGGCAGCATGAGTGGAGGAGGCTTGGTTGCGAAATAGGAAGCTGATTCTAGATTTCATTTTAGATTGGAGATGTTTGATGTGAGTCTGAAAGGAGAATTTACAGTCTAACCAGACACCTAAATATTTGTAGTTGTCCACATAATCTAAGACCGAACCGTCCAGAGTAGTGATGCTGGACGGGGGGACAGGTGCGGGCAACGATCGGTTGAAGAACATGCATTTAGTTTTACTAGCATTTAAGAGCAGTTGGAGGCCACGGAAGGAGAGTTGTATGGCATTGAAGCTCGTCTGGAGGGTAGTTAACACAGTGTCCAAAGAGGGGCCAGAAGTATACAGAATGGTGTCGTCTGCGTAGAGGTGGATCAGAGAATCACCTGCAGCAGGAGCGACATCATTGATGTATACAGAGAAGAGAGTCGGCCCAAGAATTGAACCCTGTGGCACCCCCATAGAGACTGCCAGAGGCCTCTGATTTGACACACTGAACTCTATCGGAGAAGTAGTTGGTGAACCATGCGAGGCAATCATTTGAGAAGCCAAGGCTGTCGAGTCTGCCGATAAGGATGTGGTGATTGACAGAGTCGAAAGCCTTGGCCAGATCAATGAAAACGGCTGCACAGTAATGTCTCTTATCGATGGCGGTTATGATGTCATTTAGGACCTTGAGTGTGGCTGAGGTGCACCCATGACCAGCCCTGAAACCAGATTGCATAGCGGAAAAGGTGCAGTGGGATTCAAAATGGTCGGTAATTTGTTTGTTAACTTGGCTTTCAAAGACCTTAGGGTAGGATAGATATAGGTCTGTAGCAGTTTGGGTCAAGAGAGTCACCCCCTTTGAAGAGGGGGATGACCGCAGCTGCTTTCCAGTCTTTGGGAATCTCAGACGTCACGAAAGAGAGGTTGAACAGGCTAGTAATAGGGGTTGCAACAATTTCGGCAGATAATTTTAAAAAGAAAGGGTCCAGATTGTCTAGCCTGGCTGATTTGTAGGGGGTCCAGATTTCGCAGCTCTTTCAGAACATCAGCTAACTGGATTTGGGAGAAGGAGAAATGGGGGAGGCTTTGGCGAGTTACTGAGGGGGGTGCAGGGCTGTTGACCGGGGTAGGGGTAGCCAGGTGGAAAGCATGGCCAGTCGTAGAAAAATGCTTATTGAAATTCTCAATTATTGTGGGTTTATCGGTGGTGACAGTGTTTCCTAGCCTCAGTGCAGTGGGCAGCTGGGAGGAGGTGCTCTTATTCTCCATAGACTTTACAGTGTCCAGAACTTTTTTGAGTTTGTGTTACAGGAGGCAAATTTCTGCTTGAAAAAGCTAGCCTTGGCTTTCCTAACTGCCAGTGTATATTGGTTCCTGACTTCCCTGAAAGGTTGCATATCACGGGGGGCTGTTGGATGCTAATGCAGAACGCCACAGGATGTTTTTGTGCTGGTCAAGGGCAGTCAGCTCTGGAGAGAACCAAGGGCTATATCTGTTCCTGGTTCTAAATTTCTTGAATGGGGCATGCTTATTTAAGATGGTGAGGAAGGCACTTTTAAAGAACAACCAGGCATCCTCTACTAACGGGATGAGGTCAATATCCTTCCAGGATACCCGGGCCAGGTCGATTAGAAAGGCCTGCTCGCTGAAGTGTATTATGGAGCGTTTGACAGTGATGAGGGGTGGTCGTTTGACCGCAAACCCATTACGGATGCAGGCAATGAGGCAGTGATCTCTGAGATCTTGGTTGAAAACAGCAGGGGTGTATTTGGAGGGCAAGTTAGTTAAGATGACATCTATGAGGGTGCCCATGTTTACGGCTTTGGGATTGTACCTAGTAGGTTCAATTATGATTTGTGTGAGGTTTAGGGCATCAAGCTTAGATTGGATGGCTGGGGTGTTAAGCATGTCCCAGTTTAGGTCACCTAGCAGCACAAACTCTGAAGATAGATGGGGGGCAATCAGTTCACATATGGTGTCCAGAGCACAGCTGGGGGCAGAGGGTGGTCTATAGCAAGCGGCAACAGTGAGAGACTTGTTTCTAGAAAGGCGGATTTTTAAAAGTAAAAGTTTTGGGTACAGACCTGGATAGTAAGACAAAACTCTGCAGACTGTCTCTGCAGTAGATAGCAACACCGCCCCCTTTGGCCGTTCTATCTTGTCTGAAAATGTTGTAGTTAGGGATGGAAATTTCAGCGTTATTGGTTTGCAACAAGGCACTAAGTAATACTGCAAAACATGTGGCAAAGCAATTCACCTTCTATCCTGAATAAAAAGTGTTATGTTTGGGGCAACTACAATATAACACATTACTGAGTACCACTTTCCATATTTTCAAGCATAGCAGTGGAGGCATCATGTTATGGGTATGGTTGGAATCATTAAGGAGTTTTTAAGGATAAAAAATAAACAGAAGTGAGATAAGCACAGGCAAAATCCTAGAGGAAAACCTGGTACAGTCTGCTTTCCACCAGACACTGGGAGATGAATTCACCTTTAAGCAGAACAATAACCTAAAACACAAGGCCAAATATACACTGGAGTTGCTTACCAAGAAGACATTGAATGTTCCTGAGTGGCCAAGTTACAGTTCTTAAATCTACTAAATCTATGGCAAGACCTGGAAATGGTTGTCTAGCAATGATCAACAACCAATTTGACAGAGTTTGAAGAATTTTGAAAATAATAAATAATAATGTTGCACAATCCAGGTGTGGAAAGACATACCCAGAAAGACTCACAGCTGTAATCATTACCAAAGGTGCTTCTACAAAGTATTGACCCAGGGATGTAAATACTTATGTTAGTGTTTTCATGTTTTCACTTTGTCATTATGGGAAAATTGTGTGTAGATGTGTGGGAGAAGAAAATGTATTTAATCCATTCTGAATAAAGACTGTAACACAACAAAATGTGGAAAAAATCAAGGGGTATGAATACTTTCTGAAGGCACTGTAAGAGTCATTGGACAAGGTTTTGTTAAGAGCCCCGATAATCAGCCTGAACATTAACACACATCGCTTGAGGTATGGTTTTGGAAGCATAAGGACCTTGTCTTTCATATCAGCGAGAAACAATTTTCAAAAAACAAAATGTTAAATTGATACACACCTTTTATGGGGTTAGAGTTAGTGTTCCCACATCAACATTGTTTACGGAAGATGGAGGGACCACCTATACTAATTTGTTGACATTTTCAACCTCTCCCTGTCTGAGACTGTAATACCAACATGTTTCAAGCAAGCCACCATAGTCCTTGTGCCCAAGAACACTAAGGTAACCTGCGTAAATTACTACCAACCAGTAGCACTCACGTCTATAGCCATGAAATGCTTTGAAAGGCTTGTCATGGCTCACATCAACACCATTATCCCAGAAACCCTAGACCCACTCCAATTTGCATACAACAGATCCACAGGTGATGCAATCTCTACTGCACTTCCCACTGCCCTTTCACACCTGGACAAAAGGAACACCTATGTGAGAATGCTATTCATTGACGACAGCTCAGCGTTCAACACCATAGTACCCTTAAAGCTCATCACTAAGCTAAGGACCCTAGGACTAAACACCTCCCTCTGCAACTGGTAAGGGTAGGTAACAACACATTCGCCACACTGATCCTCAACACGGGGGCCCCTCAGAGGTGCGAGCTCAGTCCCCTCCTGTACTCCCTGTTCACTCATGACGGCACGGCCAGGCACGACTCCAACACCATCATTAAGTTTGCCGATGACACAACGTGATCAAGACAAAGGAGATGATTGTGGACTACAGGAAAAGGAGGACCGAGCACGCCCTAATTCTCATTGACGGGGTTGTAGTGGAGCAGGTTGAGAGCTTCAAGTTCCTTGGCGTCCACATCACCAACAAACAAACATGGTCCAAGCAAACCAAGACAGACGTGTGAGGGCACGTCAAAACCTATTCCCCCTCAGGAGACTGAAAAGATTTGTCATGGGTCCTCAGATCCTCAAAAGGTTTTACAGCTGCACCATCGAGAGCATCCTGACGGGTTGCATCACTGCCTGGTATGGCAACTGCTCGGCCTCTGACCGCAAGGCACTAAAGAGGGTAGTGCATACGGCTCAGTACATCACCGGGCCAAGCTTCCTGCCATCCAGAACCTCTATACCAGGTGGTGTCAGAGGAAGTCCCTAAAAATGGTCAAAGACTCCAGCCACCTTAGTCATAGACTGTTCTCTCTGCTACCGCACGGCAAGCGGTACCGGAGCTGCAATTCCAGGTCCAAGAGGCTTCTAAACAGCTTCTACCCCCAAGCCACAAGACTCCCGAACAGCTAATCAAATGGCTACCCAGACTATTTGCATTGCCCCCCTTCCCTCTTCTACGCTGCTACTACTCTCTGTTATTATCTATGCAGTGTCGTGGAAATTCAGTACTGAGAGAGACTTGGTCTTGGTCATTTCTTCAAACAATCATCTTTATTTAATATCGATTAATAATAATTGCAATAATGAGACCGTCAGCCCACCAGTCTTGACTGACTGGCTGAGAGTCTAGCCTTTACAGACGATGCACAGTTTTTATATAGCTGATGCCAAGATTGCTTAGTCAGTCACTTCTAACCTTCCCATAAGCCACCTTGGTTATCTACACAGGATGGTATTTTACTTAGTTTCCCAGATGCCAGGAAGATGAGACAATGAGGCATTGTTCTTAACTCTTCCAGGCTCTCTCTATCTCGAGTCACACATACCACATCTTGTCTATAGAATGCTAGCTTTTAGGTTTTCATCACCAACACAAATCAATTGTCAGCTTCAAGCTATCTCTAGTAGAACCCATGTCCTCAACACCGAGACTAGCTGCAGGGTGCTAGAGTGGAGACCATAAAACACAGCATTAGCAGGACAGAAATATCTTACTGTTCGTTAGGTAAGTAATTGTTACAACACATTTTGTAAGCATTTCACTGTAAGGTCTACACCTGTTGTATTCGGCACGTGACAAATAAAATTTGATTTTATTTGTAGCGAATGCTTGTGCTTCTAGCTCAGACAGTGCAGTAATATCTAACAAGATATACATATACCCAAAACACACAAATCTAAGTAGGAATAAATGTAAACTATACATATGGATGAGCGATGTCAGAGAGGAACGGACTAAGACACAGTAGGATAGTATAGAAAACAGGATATACATATGAGATGAGTAATGCAAGATATGTAAACATTATTAAGTGAACGAGATACCGTAGAATAGTATAGAAAACAGTATATACATATGAGATGAGTAATTCCAGATTGTAAACATTATTAAAGTTACTAGTGTTCCATTCTTTAAATTGGCCAGTGATTTCTAGTCTATACCAATATATGCAGCAGCCTCTAATGTGCTAGTGATGGCTGTTTAACAGTCTGATGGCCTTGAGATAGAAGATGTTTTTCAGACTCTCGGTACCAGCTTTGATGCACCTGTACTGACCTCGCTTCTGGATGATAGCGGGGTGAACAGGCAGTGGCTTGGGTGGTTGATGTCCTTGATAATCTTTTTGGCTTTCCTGTGACATCTGGTGCTGTAGATGTCCTGGAGAGCGGGTAGTTTGCCCCCGGTAATACGTTGGGCATACCGCACCACCCTCTGGAGAGCCTTTCGGTTGCGGGCGGTGCAGTTGCCATACCAGGTGGTGATACAGCCCGACAGGATGCTTTCAATTGTGCATCTGTAGAAGTTTGTGAGGGTTTTAGGTTACAAGCCAAATTTCTTTAGCCTCCTGAGTTTGGCTCTGTTGCGGCTTCTTCACCACACTGTCTGTACGGGTGGTCCATTTCAGTTTGTCAGTGATGTGTATGCCAAGAAATTTGAAGCTTTCCACCTCCTCCACTGCGGTCCATCCTTACAGTGGTGGATAGGTTTTCTAAAGCTAACCATTTCATCCACCTCTCTGTTACCTTCAGCCAAGGTGACGGCCCAGCTCATGGTGCAGCACGTCTTCCGAATCCATGGACTTCCTTTTGACATAGTCTCCGATCGTGGTCCTCAGTTCTCGGCCCAATTCTGGAAGGTGTTCTGTACCCTCAATCAAACGGACAGGATTTGTGTTGGATTTGCGTGTCAATCAGGACCTGGAAACGACTCTTCGGTGCCTCGTCTCGGCCAACCCCACCACCTGGAGCCAGCAACTCGTGTGGGTGCAGTACGCTCGAAACACCCTTCCCTGTTCGGCCACGAGTGCTCCGAGTGTTATCAGCCCCCGCTCTTCCCTGAGCAAGAAGAGGTCAACATACCAGATGTTTGTCCGCTGCTGTCGGTGTACCTGGAAGAGAGCTCGTCTACTCTCCTCAAGACCACCTCCAGGTTTCATCAACAAGCAGACCGCCACCGGGTATGGCTGTCTATGTGGGATCAGCCCCTCCTGGTGGAGACTCATAAACTTTCCCCCCGTTTTATTGATCCATTCACCATCTCTAAAGTCCTTAGCCCCTCTGCTGTTCGTCTTCTGTTGCCCCGTACCCTCCGTATACAACCTACTTTTCATGTGTCTAGGATTAAGCCTTTGTCTCCTGTTCTAACAATTCTGCCTGCCCTGACCCTGAGCCTGCCTGCCGTTCTGTACCTCATTGACTCTGCCCTGGATTACTGGCATCTGCCTGCCCTAGCCTGTCCCCTTGTATAATAAATATTATGAGAACTGTACTATCCGCCTCCTGTGTGTTGGATTTGCCCCAAACATAACACTTTTTGCATTATTACTTAAGTGCCTTGCTGCAAACATGATATTTTTTATTATGTACAGGCTTCCTTCTTTTCATTCTGTCATTTAGGTTAGTATTGTGGAGTAACTACATTGCCCTGCAAAAGTATTCACCCCCTTTGCGTTTTTCCTATTTATTTGCATTACAACCTGTAATTTAAATTGATTTGGATTTCATGTAATGGACATACACAAAATAGTTGAAATTGGTGAAGTAAAATATTACTTGATAAAAAATAAGTTGTGCGTGCATATGTATTCACCCCCTTTGCTATGAAGCCCCTAAATAAGATCTGGTGCAACTAATTACCTTCATAAGTCACATAATTTAATAAATTATGTCCACCTGTGTGCAATCTAAGTGTCACATGATCTGTCACATGATCTCAGTATATATGCACCTGCTCTGAAAGGCCTGCAACACCACTAAGCAAGGGGCACCACCAAGCAAGCAGCACCATGAAGACCAAGGAGCTCTACAAACAGGTCTGGGACAAAGTTGTGGAGAAGTACAGATCAGGGTTGGGTTATAAAGAAATATCAGAAACTTTGAATATCCCACAGAGCACCATTAAATCCATTATTAAAACATTGAAAGAGCACCACAACAAACCTGCCAAGAGAGGGCCGCCCATCAACTCACGGACCAGGCAAGGAGGGCATTAATCAGAGAGGCAAAATAGACCAAAGAACCCTGAAGGATCTGCAAAGCTCCACAGCGGAGATTGGAGTATCTGTCCATAGGACTACTTTAAGCTGTACACTCCACAGAGCAGGGCTTTACGGAAAAGTGGCCAAAAAAAAAAGCAAATATGTTTGGTGTTCACCAAAAGGCATGTGGGAGACTCCCCAAACATATAGAAGAAGGTACTCTGGTCAGATAAGACTAAAATTGAGCTTTTTGGCCATCAAGGGAAATGCTATGTCTGGCACAAACCCAACACCTCTCATCACCCTAAGAACACCATCCCCACAGTGAAGCATGGTGGTGGCAGCATCATGCTGTGGGGATGTTTTTCATCGGCAGGGACTGGGAAACTGGTTAAAATTGAAGGAATAATGGGTGGCGCTAAATACAGGAAAATTCTTGAGGGAAACCTGTTTCAGTCTTCCAGAGATTTGAGACTGGGACAGAGGTTCACCTTCCAGCAGGACAAAGGCCCTAAGCATACTGCTGAAGCAACACTTGAGTGGTTTAAGGAGAAACATTTAAATGTCTTGGAATGGCCTAGTCAAAGCCCAGACCTCAAACCAATTGAGAATCTGTGGTATGACTTAGTTTGCTGTACACCAGCAGGAACCCATCCAACTTGAAGTAGCTGGAGCAGTTTTGCCTTGAAGAATGGGCAGAAATCCCAGTAGCTAGATGTGCCAACGTTATAGACATATCCCAAGAGACTTGCAGCTGTAACTGCTGCAAAAAGGTAGCTCTACAAAGTATTGACTTTGGGGGGGTGAATAGTAATGCACGCTCAAGTTTTCTGTTTCTTTGTCTTATTTCTTGTTTGTTTCACAAAAAATATTTTGCATCTTCAAAGTGGTAGGCATGTTGTGTAAATAAAATGATACAAACACCCCCAAAAATCTATTTTAATTCCAGGTTGTAAGGCAACAAAATAGGAAAAATGCCAAGGGGGGGTGAAAACTTTCGCAAGGCACTGTACAATGTTCCATCCTCAGTTTTCTCATATCACAACCATTAAACTCTAACTGTTTTAAAATCACCATTGGCCTCATTGGGAAATCCCTGAGCAGTTTCCTTTTCTCTCTGGCGACTGAGTTAGGTACGACTGTATCGTTGTAGTGACTGGGTGTATTGATACACCATCAAAAGCCTAATTAATCATTTCACCATGCTCAAAGGGATGTTCAGCATCGTTTTACCAATCGGTGCCCTTCTTTGCAAGGCATTGAAAGACCTACCTGGTCTTTGTGGTTGAATCTGTGCTTGAAATTCACTACTCGATTGAGGGACATTACAGATAATTGTATGTGTGGGGCACAGAGATGGGGTAGTCGTTAACTTTAGGCTTGCCATAACAAAAGGGTTGAATACATTTTCTATTAATTGCCAGAATGTTCTCAAACAAAATTCCACTTTGACATTATGGGGTATTGTGTCTAGATCAGTGACACAAAATCTCAATTTAATCAATATTAAATTCAGACTTTAACACAATGTGGAAAAAGTAAAGGGGTGTAAATACTTTCTTAAGGCACTGTATGTTGTAAGATGTGATAACGTGTGGCCGCACAAAAAAAATGTTTTTACACACATTCCAATGGCAAAATCCAAGCCAACATTGTGATTTAGAAATCTTGAACTTGACATGAAAATATGCCATTGACTTGGATTTTGCATGACATTTCATGATTTATGAATGAATCATGCTTACAATGCTGTGAAAAAATATTTTCCCCCTTTCTGATTTTCTCTTTGACACTAAATGTTATCAGATCTTCAACCAAAACCCAATATTAGATCAAGAGAACCTGAGTGAACAAATAACACGTGATACTTATTTTATTTATTTAATAAAGTTATGCAACAACCAATGCCCCTGTGTAAAAAAGTATTTGCCTGCTTACACTGGTTGTGCCACCTTTAGCTGCAATGACTGCAACCAAACACTTCCTGTAGTTGTTGATCAGTCTCACATCGCTGCGGAGGAATTTTGTCCCACTCGTTTGTCCCACTCTTCCATGCATAACTGCTTTAACTCAGCGACATTTGTGGCTTTTTGAACATAAACTGCTCGTTTCAGGTCCTGCCACATCTCAATCGGGTTTCGGTCTGGACCTTGACTAGGCTATTCCAAAACACACTTGTGTTACTTTTCAGCCATTCTGATGTAGGCTTGCTGATGTGTTTTGGATCATTAGCTTGTTGGATGAGCTGGATGACCCAGCTGCGCTTCAGCTTACCGACGGATGGCCTGACATTCTCCATTTGTTTTTATTATGGATCCTCATTAGCTGCTGCCACACTTCCTGGGGTCGAGCAGAATTAAGGCAGTTACATACAATTAAAAACATTACATTACACAACACATTAAGTGTGTGCCCTCAGACCACTACTCTACCACATATCTACAACACAAAATCCAAACGGACTGTTTCACTTCGTTAAGTGTTGTAGTGATTTCACATGTTGTGGTAACTGACATGTTTAGTGTTGCCTCATCAGCATACATAGACAAACAGGCTTTTCTCAGAGCCAGTGGCAGGTCATTAGTAAAGATTGAAAAAATGAAGGCGCATAGACAGCTGCCATCGGGAATGCCTGACTCTACCTGGATTATGTTAGAGGCTTCCATTAAAGAACACCCTCTTTGTTCTGTTAGACAGGTAACTCTCGATCCACATTATAGCAGGGGATTTAAAAGCATTACATACATTTTTCCAGCAGAAGATTATGATTGATAATGTCAAAAGCCACACTGAGTTCTAACAAAATAGCTCACACAATCGTAGCAATTTCTTTCAGCCAATTATCAGTCATTTGCGTAAGTGTCGTACATGTTGAATGCCCTTCCCTGTAAGTGTGCTAAAAGTCTGTTAATTTGTTTACTGTGAAATAGCATTTTATCTGGTCAAACACAAAAGTTTACTAAGGGTTGGTAACAAGCTGATTGGTCGGCTATTTAAATCCGTAAAGTGTGCTTTGCTATTCTATGGTAGCGGAAGGACTTTTGCTTCCCTCCAGGCCTGAGGACACACACTTTCCTGTAGGCTTAGATTGAAGAAATGTCAAATATGAGTGGCAATATCGTCCGCTATCATCCTCAGAAATGTTCCATCCAAGTTGTCAGACCCAGGTGGCTTGTCATTGTTGATAGACAACAATGCTTTTTTTCACCTCTGACACACTCACTTTACATAATTCAAAATGACAATGCTAGTCTTTCAATCATTTGGTCAGTTATGCATGGATGTGTAGGTTCAGAATTTGTTGTTGGCATGTCATGCCTAAGTTTTCTTTATCTTGCCAATGAAAAAAACATTAAAGTAGTTGCCAATACCAGTGGGTTTTGTGATGAATGTGCCATCTGATTCAATGAATGATGGAGCAGAGTTTGCCTTTTTGCCCAAAATGTCACTTAAGGTGCTCTAAGGTTTTTCACTATCATTCTTTATATAATTGATATTTGCTTATTCTTTTTGTTCAGTTTAGTCACGATTTCTCAATTTACAGTACGTTTGCCAATCGGCCGTGCAGCCAGACTTATTTGCCATTCCTTTTGCCTCATCCCTCTCCTCTCAACCATAACATTTTTTAATTCCTCATCAATCCATGGGGATTTAAGTTTTTACAGCGATTTCCTTAGTGGGTGCATGCTTATTAGCAACTGGAGTGAGCAATTTCATATGTGTCAAGTGCAGCGTCTGGTTGCTCCTCACTACATACCACAGACCAGCAAATATTCTTTACATCTTCTACAAAGAATCACTACAAAACTTATTGTATGACCTCTTACACAATATACTAGGCAAAGCTTTTGGAACTTTGGTTTTCCTAGATATGTCTGCTATATTATGATCACTTTGATACTTCTTTAGAGCAGATTTCTGCAACATTCATAAACATTTAATCAACACATGTAGACGATTTCATTCCTGTGCTGTTTGTAAATACCCTGGCAGGTTGACTGATAAGCTGAACCAGGTTGCAGGCACTGGTCACAGTTTGAAGCTTTTCTTGAGTGGGCAGCTTGATAAAAGCCAGTCAATATTTAAGTCACCCAGAAAATATACTTCTCTGTTGATATCACATACATTATCAAGCATTTCACACATATTATCCAGATACTGGCTGTTAGCACTTTGTGGTCTATAGCAGCTTCCCACAAAAATGGTATTTAGGTGAGGCAGGTGAACCTGTAGCCATATTACTTCAGAAGTATTTGACATGAGATCCTCTCTAAGCTTGACAGGAATATGACTGAAAGTGAATGGCAACACCTCCACCATTGGCATTCCTGTCTCTTCTGAAGATGTTGAAACCATGTATTGCTACCACTGTATTATGTAAGTGAATTTCAGAGATAGTAACAGATAACATTCACATACTGACTAAGACGTTAGCAATTTCATGAACCATGTTCCTTAGGCTACATACAGTGCCTTTGGAAAGTATTCAGACCCCTTCCATTTTCCACACTTTGATACATTACAGCCTTATTCTAAAATTGATTAAATAAATACAAATCCTCAATCTACAAACAATACCCCATAATAACAAAGTGAAAACAGGTTTATAAAATGTTTTGCAAATTCACAAAACAGTAATACCTTATTTACATAAGTAGTCAGACCATTTGCTATGCAACTCAAATTGAGATCAGGTGCATCCTGTTTCCATTGATCATCCTTGAGCTGTTTCTACAACTTGATTGGAGTCCACCTGTGGTAAATTAAATTGATTGCAGATAATTTGGAAAGGCACACACCTGTCTATATAAGGTCCCACAATTGACAGTGTATATCAGAGCAAAAACCAAGCCATGAGGTTGAAGGAAATGTCCCTAGAGTGCAGAGACAGGATTGTGTCGATGCACAGATCTGGGGAAGGGCACCAAAACATTTCTGCAGCATTGAAGGTCCCCAAGAACACAGTGGCCTCCATCATTCTTAATTGGATGAAGTTTTGAACCACCAAGACTCTACTAGATCTGGTCGCCTGGCCAAACTGAGCAGTTGGGGGAGAAGGGCCCCGGTCAGAGAAGTGACCAAGAACCCCATGGTCACTCTGATAGAGCTCCAAAGTTCCTGTGGAGATGGGAGAACCTTCCAGAAGGACAACCATCTCCGCAGCACTCAACCAAACAGGCCTTTATGGTAGAATAGCCAGACGGAAGCCACTCATCACGCCATTGTCAAGCATGGTGGTAGTAGTGTGGGGATGTTTTGCTACCTCAGGACCTGGACGACTTGCCATCATTGAAGGAACCATAAATTCTGCTCCGTATCAGAGAATTCTACAGGAGAATGTCAGGCCATCCGTTCATGATCTGAAGCAAAAGCGCAGCTGGGTCATGCAGCAAGACAATGATCCAAAACACACAAGCAAGTCTACATCAGAATGGCTGAAAAGCAAAAGAAATCTAGTTTTGGAATGGTCCAGACCTTAACCCAATTGAGATGTGGCAGGACCTGAAACTAGCAGTTTATACTCCAAAACCCCACAAACTTCTCAGTTCTGCATGGAAGAGTGGGCCAAAATTCCTCCACAGCGATGTGAGACTGATCAACTACAGAAAGTGTTTTGTAGCAGACAGTCTTTGCAGCTAAAGGTGGCACAACCAGTTAACGAATGTAAGGGGGCAATTGGGTGTTTTTCACACAGGCATTGGGTGTTGCATACGTTTGTTTATTAAATAAATGAAATAAGTATCAGATGTGTTATTTGTTCACTCAGGTTCCCTTGAACTAATATTGGGTTTTGGTTGAAGATCTGTTAACATTTAGTCAAAATGTATGCAAAAATAGAGAATCAGAAAGGGGGCAAACACTTTTTCACAGAACTGTATATGTAATGTTATTAGTCTATAATGTTGATGCGTGTCTAAGGCTGAATCTTTTTAGCACTAATTGGTCTTTTGAAACAAAAAAAAGATCTGATGTGCAAAAGATCTGATGTGAAAACATCTGTGATTGGTCAAAAGACCAATTAGTGGGAAAAAATGATCAGAATTGCACCTCCTATGTAAACGCAGCCTGTGTGTGGCCAGATGTTACCTCACCAACTGCTCTCGCAGGTGCGGCATGCTTTTGGCTCCCTCTAGTGTCAACCAGATGTAGGCTACCATACTAAAGACCGCTCTCAGAATAATAATAATAGTAATAATAATGCCCCAGAGTCCAGAGACATAATTAAGGTTAGGATTGACGGAGGGTTAGCTGATCTAACATCAGTGGCTGCACACTATCTATAACCCTCAAACTCAACTCTGGACCTCACAGCTAGTCGTACGGTTGTATTTTATTTCCCTCTAATCAGGGCCTGATTTAAACCTGTGACACCAGGCAGATGCAATTAATTGTATTTATTTTATTTAACCAGGCAAGTCACTTAAGAACAAATTATTATTTACAATGATGGCCCACTGGGGAACAGTGTTCCTTGTTCAGGTGCAGAAAAATAGATTTTGACCTTGTCAGCTCGGGGATTCGATCCAGAAACCTTTCGGTTACTGGCCCAACGCTCTAACCACTAGGCTACCTGCCGCCTCAGTAGAACAGGTAGAACATAAAACCAGCAGGCTCTGGATCTCGTAGGGTAAGAGTTGAATACCCCTGATCTATAACATCAATGTTAACAGTTTATACACAGTATTCTGAGTATGTGGATGATGCACTATCGGCCAGGTGTTCAGAGGAATATGTCTAACATATGATCAACTCCGAAACTTGTATACATCTGCCTTCAAAGAAATAAGGGTGGAAAACTAGTGAAGGTCTGTTCACACTGTTCACAGGAGATGCTGCAAAAACATTACGGCAGAAAGGAAGCCATTCCAATGGATGGTGTCTGCATACGGTTGCAACTAAACCAAAGGCTTCCTTTCTGGTGTAGTGTTTTTGCCACAAGCAGTGTGAACAGACCCTGATAAAGGTGGCCGCATGCTTCCCAACCGGGAAGCATAGATTACTTGTTAGATACTACTGCACGGTCGGAACTAGAAGCACAAGCATTTCGCTACACTCGCATTAACATCTGCTAACCATGTGTATGTGACAAATAAAATTTGATTTGAACAGTTCAGAACAGTTTGTATATGTTATGATGACATTTTGTGACGTTTTTGTTAGTTTTGGTGTTCGGCACAGGACATTATTCCTCAAGTTCAGCCAAAGTTCAGGAGCTGAAGTCTACGCCCCTTCGTTCCTTGTCGATTCAGCCCAAAACTCAGTGTGAATTCAACATGGCGAACGACAACTTCAAGCATCGATTGATCGAGGAGGTACAGAAGTACCTTTAACACTACGATTCTAGCCATACATTATATAAAAGACCAGCATGTAAATGCAAATTCATGGAGGGAAATCACGGAGATGCTAGGGTCCGACACAACCCCTTGTTCGAAAAAGTGGGGTAGGGTTTGCGACAAGTTCATCAAAGAAAATAAACAAGGGCCGCAGTGGAGATGGCGGTGGAAAGGCTACTCCCGAAATGTTGACACGTGAAGCATGGGAAGGATGAGGTATGTTGTTGTATTTTCTATTATGGTCGACAAAAAGAGTAGCCATGTTTTGCCAACAATAGCTAGCGCTAGCTACTTGGTTGGCTAGTGGCTAGCTATCCTAGCAGCATACTCCTGCAGAGAAAGCAAGCCAAACTAAAAGAGCGTTACAACTTTTGATCATAAATAATTTTGTCAGAGAAAGAAAATGATAAGCTTCCCACATTGGTAACACCAAAGTCCACGTTTGGTAGCAAGGTCCAGCTAGTCAAAATGTTCTAAACGTTTGAGCAGAGTGAAGTACCTAGGCTAGGCTAGGCCTAATCAACTCAGCTCAATCGTTTGCATTGACATTATATAGCCTATTGTAGTCTCGGTTAATGATATTTGATGACGTTCATTGATCATTTTGGATGGTTTTGATGTGTGTACTAGCCCTCTACTTAGATTTTTCTACACACAAACACCAGTGAATGGAAACAGCACCTGGTTTTGTTCTCTGCGCCCCAGCCCCAAGCACTACCAGTACTGACTGGTCATCGGGCCCCCAGCCCGATCTCCCGCACTGAGCTGCAGGAAGGAAATACAAACAAACAAATCTCCATGCAGGACCTGGGAAGCTCTATCCTGGGCCCACCAATATCGACTCCACTGGCTTGCTCTTCATCGATCCCACAGAGCAGCAGGGGTGTGAGAAGAGGGGAGAAAAGAGTTGCAGACTCGGCCCTTGACACATCACTCGCAAAGACATGCAAATGATTGAAGAGATGTCAATATCTTGTTAACGTCATGCACCGAGCCACCAGCTTGTACCAGAGGTAAATAAATACAAATAACTTCAGACTCTCCTTCTTTACTCTGATCCTCTTTCCGGTTGTCATTTTTCCTCCTCTCCTCATCATGCACACTGCTCTCCAGACACTCCTCACCCCGCCACCTAATCCCAAAATGAGGTTGTAAAGCTGCTTTCTAACTAAGAAACAAATCCGGTAGAGGAGGACATTATCAAGCATTAGGAAACCACAAATTTCACTCCGTTCCGTTGATTCCATTCCAGCAATTACAATGAGCCCATCGTCCTGCTCCCACCAGCCTCTTTTGAAATCAGGGTAAAAAAAAAAGACAAAAATAAATTTAAAAGACAGATGTATACCAGGTCTGGGTTTATTACTAAGAAACAGCAGATATTGAAAGAGTTCAATGCAATGTTCCCTCCAGCCACAACTCAGCATTCCAGAGAAAAATTGGGAAAGAATCTATACAAACAAAACCTGGAGAGAAAGTAGACCTGGTCTGGCCTTTATTGTCATGGTTACAGTATTATACATATGTTCCTGAAAACAGATTAACACTACAAGCTTAAAATCTACATCCTTGATTCATATTCTTTCTATAAGTATGTATATAATATACAGTTCTCTACCTCATCAACAAACAAAGAAAATAATTATCCATATCAGTATAAGTAGCACAAGTAATGATTACCTTTTTTACAATATACATTCAGTCTTTGATACAATATGAATGGACTTGATACAACAAAATAATATTGTTTAAACAGCTTAACTTTGAATCAAACTGTGAATCACTTAATTAGCATATGTACGTAATTACAGTGCCTTTGGAAAGTATTCAGACCCCTTGACTTTTTCCACACGTTGTGTGACAGCCTTACTCTAAAATTGATTAAATTGTCGTCCCCCACCTCAATCTACACACAATACTCCATAATAACAAAGCAAAAACTGATTAGAAATGTTTTGCTAATTTATTAAAAACATTTAAAAAATGTAATATTTACATAAGTATTCAGACCCTTTACTCAGTACTTGGTTGAAGCACCTTTGGCAGTGATTACAGCGTCGAGCCCTCTTGGGTATGACGCTACAAGCTTGTATTTGGGGAGTTTCTCCCATTCTTCTCTGCAGATCCTCTCAAGTTCTGTCAGGTTGGATGGGGAGCATTGCTGCACATCTATTTTCAGGTCTCTCCAGAGATGTTTGATGGGGTTCAAGTCTGGGCTCTGGCTGGGTCACTCAAGGACGTTGAGACTTGTCCCAAAGCAACTCCTGCGTTGTCTTGGCTGTGTGCTTAGGGTCATTGTCCTGTTGGAAGGTGAACCTTCGTCTGAGGTCCTGAGCACTCTGGAGCAGGTTTTCATCAAGGATCTCTCTGTACTTTGCTCTGTTCATCTTGCCTCGATCCTGACTAGTCACCCAGTCCCTGCCGCTGAAAAACATCCCCACAGCATGATGCTGCCACCACTATGCTTCACCGTAGGGATGGTGCCAGGTTTCCTCCAGATGTGAAGCTTGGCATTCAGGCCAAAGAGTTCAATCTTGGTTTTGTCACACCAGAGAATCTTGTTTCTCATGGTCTGAGAGTCTTTAGGTGCCTTTTGGAAAATTCCAAGAGGGCTGTCATGTGCCTTTTACTGAGGAGTGGCTTCCGTCTGGCCACTCTACCATAAAGGCCTTATTGGTGGAGTGCTGCAAAGATGGTTGTCCTTCTAGAAGGTTCTCCCATCTCCACAGAGGAACTCTAGAGCTCTGTCAGTGACCAGCAGGTTCTTGGTCACCTCCCTGACCATGGCCCTTCTCTCCTGATTGCTCAGTTTGGCTAAACGGCCAGCTCTAGGAAGAGTCTTGGTGGTTCCAAACTTCTTCCATTTAAGAATGATGGAGTCCACTGTGTTCTTGGAGACCTTCAATGCTGCAGAAATGTGTTGGTACTCTGCCCCAGAACTGTGCCTCCTAACAATCCTGTCTTGGAGCTCTACGGACAATTCCTTCAACCTCATGGTTTGGTTTTTTGCTCTGACATGCACTGTCAACTGTGGGACCTTATATAGACAGGTGTGTGCCTTTCCAAATCATGTCCAATCAATTGAATTTACCACAAGTGTTCTCCAATCAAGTTGTAGAAACATCTCAAGGATGATGAATGGAAACAGGATGCACCGTAGCTCAATTTCAAGTCTCATAGCAAATGGTTTGAATACTTATGTAAATAAGGTACTGTTTTTTTGTTTTGAATAAATTAGCAACAAAAAAAAAATGGGGTATTGTCATTGTGGGGTATTGTGTGTAGATTGCTGAGGATTTTTTGTTAAAGTAGAGCTACAAAAAAGAGACTGTCCCTCAGAAGGGTGGAGAAGGACTGATGGCCGACCCCCTAACATGGACGCTGGGAAACAGTGTCATGTTCATTAGGCACCAAACAGAAGAACACGACGGAAACAGGGTTGGACTACCCGAACTTGTCCAATAAGAAATGCTTGTTTTTAGTATTCCATTGCAAAACATTTTGCTATGGTCTGCACTGTGCACTCTGATCCACTCCAAAGACTCCTAGCCCCCCTCTCTTTGATATTTGAAGATTGGAATTAAAATCAGATGATCGGTGCACACGTCATGGTGAAAGTTCCCCTAGGCCTGACATAAAGGCTAGGTGGAGCCACCACCTTTTCTTTAGATCAACCAACATTCATTCAATAACTAGGAAAGGGTAGAAGGCTAGGGGCCAGGGGAAGGCATTAGGGGAAGGCCCAAGGGGTTGATTCTGGACCAGGCCGTTCTCTAGGTTTCCAGTCTCTACAGTGGGTAACAGATGTGTTCCCTGCACACATGGGTAGGTACGCTGCAACATGGGAAATTGAGTTTCCTGAAGGAGTCTGTAAGACTGAATACTGACAGACAAGTGCTAAGAGTTACATACATGGTCGGTCAGTCGCTCACACACACACACACACACACACACACACACACACACACACACACACACACACACACACACACACACACACACACACACCTGGACACAGAAGTGATGTGGAATGTTAATGCAACTCAACCTACTGGGCTATCAAGGATGAGAAAATCAACAAGGTGCTTTAAATATGACACAAACAAACACTAGGGCAACTACATGAATCTTGTTTGCCACACAAAAGGAATGCATGAAAGCAGACTGAGTCAGGGTTGGCACTGTGAGAGATGTCAGACAGCAAACACATGCACATAATCTGCCTCATCACAGCTCAGACCTAAAGCTAAACATCTGACTGTGCAAAGGAATGGGCATCGAATCAGCTCTCTTAAAGGGATAGTTCACCGAAAATGTTAAAATATGAAAATGTTCAAATAGATATTTATTTAATGTTGGGCGATCTATCCCTTTAACTAAAGAAAACATACAGGCTTTCCATTAGGAATCAATAAGTACTGCATTGATTGGTACAAACAACAAAAACAAGCAATATTTGGCTCTACATACAAATATGTATGCATCTGAAATGTGGGAGTGTATAAAATAAAAAATGGACGTATAATTGAACTACTTGTGCAAATCATATATTTTTTTTTACCACCCTCTGTCTAATGCTTGGATGGACGGATTTTGACAACCCACGTAAACCCACAGGAGGTTGAGGTGAGTCACTTTGGCACACAGATAATAAATGAAGGAACAGGCAATGTAACGTTTAGGAAAGGAGGCTGAATTACAACAGGGAGGAGAGGCACACACACACAGCGTACACACACAGGTATGAATACACACGCATTGCTAGTGCAGCAGCGCCACACACGCTCACTGTAGCCAGGTTCAATCACTGCAATTCAGAGATAAGTGATTCACTGATAAACACATTCTAAGTCTACTCCTAAAAACAGCCTCATGTGACTGTGTCGGTTGGTTGTCTGAGTGACACACGTAGTTCTGAGGGAGAGAACTGCATTACCCATGAGCCTCCTCTTCCGTGGAACTCTCCTGGGATTTACTGCCACCTGTAGAACCCAGCCAATGAGAGAGAGGAGGGCGTGAGTGGGGTGATGACATCACACAATGACATCACAATGCCACCCGTTATGACTTCCACAATGGCACCGGTGTAACAAATCACAACGCAGCCCCACTATAAAGTCACAATGCATTTAGTCTTTACCTCCTGTGGGTGTACGGTATACACAGCAGATGAAGGAGAAGAGTGGGAAAATAGCAGCATACGTACCCAGTAGAGAGGGATGAGATAGGCAGAAAAGGCCCGAAATATGGGACAAGAGAGAGTATGAGGAAACAAATGGGCTTTCCAAGCACACACACACCCTCTCATTCACCCGGACCTGATTTTTTGAATTACATTTTATTTCACCTTTATTTAACCAGGTAGGCCAGTTGAGAACAAGTTCGCATTTATAACTGCGACCTGGCCAAGATAAAGAAAATCAGTGCGACAAAAACAACAACACCGAGTTACACGTGGGATAAACAAAAGTACAGTCAATAACACAATAGAAAAATCTATATACAGTGTGTGCAAATGGAGTAAGGAGGTAAGGCAATAAATAGGCCATAGTAGCGAAGTAATTACAATTAAGCAAATTAACACTGGAGTGATAGATGTGCAGATGATGTGCAAGTAGAAATACTGGTGTGCAAAAGAGGGGGGAAAAAATCAATAAAAACAATATGGGGATGAGGTAGGTAGTTGGATGGGGGATTTACAGATGGGCTGTATACAGCTGCAGCAATCGGTAAGCTGCTCAGATAGCTGATGCTTAAAGTTAGAGAGGGAGATATAAGTCTCCAAGTTCAGCATTGGCAGCAGAGAACTGGAAGGAAAGGCGGCCAAAGCAGGCTTTGGGGATGACCAGTGAAATATACCTGCTACGGGTGGGCATTTCTATGACCCATGAGCTGAGATAAGGTGGGGCTTTACCTAGCAAAGACTTATAGCAAAGACTTATAGATGACCTGGAGCCAGTGGGTTTGGTGACGAATATGTAGCGAGGGTCAGCCGATGAGAGCATACAGGTTGCAGTGGTGGGTGGTATATGGGGCTTTGGTGACAAAACGGATGGCACTGTGATAGACTGCATCCAATTTGCTGAGTAGTGTTGGTGGCTATTTTGTAAATGACATTGCCGAAGTCGAGGATCGGTAGGATAGTCAGTTTTACGAGGGTATGTTTGGCAGCGTGAGTGAAGGAGGCTGTTGCGAAATAGGAAGCCGATTCTAGATTTAATTTTGGATTGGAGATGTTTAATGTGAGTCTGGAAGGAGAGTTTACAGTCTAACCAGACACCTAGGTATTTATAGTTGTCCACATATTCTAAGTCAGAACCGTCCAGAGTAGTGATGCTAGTCTGGCGAGTGGGGGCCGGCAGCGATCGGTTGAAGAGCATGCATTTAGTTTTACTAGCATTTAAGAGCAGTTAGAGGCCACGGAAGGAGTGTTGTATGGCATTGAAGCTTGTCTGGAGGTCAGTTAACACAGTGTCCAAAGAAGGGCCAGATGTATACAAAATGGTGTCGTCTGCGTAGAGGTGGATCAAGGAATCACTCGCAGCAGGAGCGACATCGTTGATATATACAGAGAAAAGAGTCGGCCGAGAATTGAAACCTGTGGTACCCCCAGAGAGACTGCCAGAGGTCCGGACAACAGGCCCTCCGATTTGACACACTGAACTCTATCTGAGAAGTAGTTGGTGAACCAGGCGAGGCAGTCATTTCAGAAACCAAGGCTTACCTCATGATTGTATCGCACTCTGTGTGATACAAATAAAGAGCACTAAGTGTTGAGAGTAAATAGTCTAAGTCTAAAGAATTCCTTCCATCTGAGAAGGTTCCACTCAGCAAGCGTTATTCCAGTGTCTGAGAAGGATCTGCCAAAGAGACAAACCTTTCTTAAGGCCGTATTCAGACTTGAAATTGGCACGCTTAACTTTGCCATAAACCGTTAATTGAGGTCATTGGGAGACGTCCGTGAACATTCAAGTGTAGTGTGTGGATCTCAAGTCTGAATAAATCCCTTAATGACTCAGGTGGTTTGTGACTGACTGACTAAAGAAAATTACTAGACTGTTTTATTCTCTCTCAATGCCTTGGTACCCTTTCAGTATGTATGCATGTAGTGAGGGGAAAAAGTATTTGATCCCCTGCTGATTTTATACATTTGCCCACTGACAAAGAAATGAGCAGTCTATAATTTTTATGGTAGGTTTATTTGAACAGCGAGACAGAATAACAAAAAAATCCAGAAAAACACGTGAAAAATTGTATAAATTGATTTGCATTTTAATGAGGGAAATAAGTATTTGACCCCTCTGCAAAACATGACTTAGTACTTGGTGGCAAAACCCTTGTTGGCAATCACAGAGGTCAGACATTTCTTGTAGTTGGCCACCAGGTTTGCACACATCTCAGGAGGGATTTTGTCCCACTCCTCTTTGCAGATCTTCTCCAAGTCATTAAGGTTTTGAGGCTGACATTTGGCAACTTGAACCTTCAGCTCCCTCCACAGATTTTCTATGGGATTAAGGTCTGGAGACTGGCTAGGCCACTCCAGGACCTTAATGTGCTTCTTCTTGAGCCACTCTTTTGTTGCCTTGGCCGTGTGTTTTGGGTCATTGTCATGCTGGAATACCCATCCACGACCCATTTTCAATGCCCTGGCTGAGGGAAGGAGGTTCTCACCCAAGATTTGACGGGACATGACCCCATCCATCATCCCTTTGATGCGGTGAAGTTGTCCTGTCCCCTTAGCAGAAAAACACCCCCAAAGCATAATGTTTCCACCTCCATGTTTGACGGTGGGGATGGTGTTCTTGGGGTCATAGGCAGCATTCCTCCTCCTCCAAACACGGCGAGTTGAGTTGATGCCAAAGAGCTCCATTTTGGTCTCATTTGACCACAACACTTTCACCCAGTTGTCCTCTGAATCATTCAGATGTTCATTGGCAAACTTCAGACGGGCATGTATGTGCTTTCTTGAACAGGGGGACCTTGTGGGCACTGCAGGATTTCAGTCCTTCACGGCATAGTGTGTTACCAATTGTTTTTTTGGTGACTATGGTCCCAGCTGCCTTGAGATCATTGACAAGATCCTCCCGTGTAGTTCTAAATAAACCTACCATTAAAATTATAGACTGATCATTTCTTTGTCAGTGGGCAAACGTACAAAATCAGCAGGGGATCAAATACTTTTTTCCCTCACTGTATGTGTGTGCGCGCACTATTGATGTCATGCCACTGAGAAGACCATAGCGGTGTTCGAATACCCATACTAACATTTTGTATACTACATACTTAATGAGTAGTTCATTTTAGTATACTGTAAATAAACGGTATCATTTCAGTTGAGCATACTAGCGCCTTGCCTGTCTACCGGAAGTTGATGCTGTTGCTATGCAACCTCTTGCTAGCTTGTTAGCATAACAAATTAATAGCTAGACATTTTATGATTTCAGGTGTGTTTGTAAATTCAATCTGGAGTGCCAGAGAGCGCTCAGTTTGTAAATTCAGAGCGTTTCGCTCTCGGAGAGTTCAGAGTACACACTGGACGCTCTGGCCAAGGAGTAGGGTTGATCCGAGCGTTCTAACCTTACAACGGCAGTCAAGCACCCAAGCTAACTGGCTAACGTTGGCAAGCTACTTCCAGACACAAATGAGAGAACACCTCACTCTGACCATTTTACCCGCCATAGCAGAGCTGGTTAGGCTGTTTTCATGTTATCCAGATCATTGGTGACCAACTGTGACGCACAGGGCAACAATTGAATTACTCTTTTTTTTTGCAACATACTGACACCGGCCATATTCAATAGGTGTTGAGCGTTCGTAAATTCACCAGTTATTCTGCACTGGCACACTCTGAAATCAGAGTCGATAGCCAGAATGAACAATGTCCATTGAGAACACACAATGACTATACCACTTAGCTAAGAATGACGTGAATAATCAAGTCAATTAACATTGGGTAGTTAGTTAGCATATAGTTATACTGCCTGATAAATTTAATGTATTAGCCAACTAACGTTAGGCAGCTCGCTAACATACCGGTACATACTGCTGTAATGCTATGCTATGCGGTTCGTAAGGACAGCGTAGCTAACAAATTGTCAGCCAACATAACGTGTAACGTAACTTATTTGAAAAGTAATTTCTTTATTACATTGCTTTAACTAATTATGACAAATGTTAAGCAATGAATTTGTAACCACTCTCCACCATTTTCTTCATATCTGAAAACGTGAAGTCACGCCCATTTTCTGAAGAATTGCATTATGGGCCCTAAAAGCACGGAAAGTGTCTACTGCTTGTAATCCTTCGTATTTTGGCAAATTTAGTACGACATCCAGGAACTTTTGGCATACTAACTATATCCATACTATGACCAACAAGCATACTACATACTCAATTTCCGTCACAAATAGTAAGGTTAGTGCGGTTAGTATGAGTATTCGAACACAGCTCATGACTCTTACCTCATGCACACAGAAAACACTAACAGTAGTTGTCAATGTCGTCAAAGAAAGAAAAGTTTACAGGGAACTCTGGAGTGGCCAGAGGACATGGGGAGTGGCCAGAGGACATGGGGAGTGGCCAGAGGACATGGGGAGTGGCCAGAGGACATGGGGAGAAAAGGAAGAGAAAAAAGAAAGAGAAGTCTTAGTTCACCAAAAGAGAGTACACAGTAAAGGTTATACATGAGATACGTAACAAATATCATACTTCAATCTTCAGTTATGTCATCATTCTAGCCCATGGTGTTAGTATATGGGGGTCTGGGAAGGTGTGTGTGTGGTGTACAGTATGTCAGAAGTTTACATACACTTAGGTTGGAGTCATTAAAACTCGTTTTTCAACCACTCCACAAATTTCTTGTTAACAAACAATAAATTTGGCAAGTCGGTTAGGACATCTACTTTGTGCATGACAAGTAATTTTTCCAACAATTGTTTACAGACAGATTATTTCACTGTATCAATTCCAGTGGGTCAGATGTTTACATACACTAAGTTTTCTGTGCCTTTAAACAGCTTGGATCCATAAAATTATGTCTTGGCTTTAGAAGCTTCTGATGGGCTAATTGACATCAATTGGAGGTGTAACTGTGGATGTATTTCAAGGCCTACCTATAAACTCAGTGCCTCTGCTTGACATCATGGGAAAATCTAATGAAATTAGCCAAGACCTCAGAAAAAAAAAAAAAAAGTGTAGACCTCCATAAGTCTGGTTCATCCTTGGGAGCAATTTCCAAACGCTTGAAAGTACCAAGTTCATCTGTACAAACAATAGTACGCAAGTATAAACACCACGCAGCCGTCCGCTCAGGAAGGAGACGCGTTCTGTCTCCTAGAGATGAACGTACTTTGGTGCGAAAAGTGCAAATCAATCCCAGAACAGCAAAGGACCTTGTGAAGATGCTGGAGGAAACAAGTACAAAAGTATCTATATCCACAGTAAAACGAGTCCTATATCGACATAACCTGAAAGGTCGCTCAGCAAGGAAGAAGCCACTGCTCCAAAACCGACATAAAAAAGCTAGACTACAGTTTGCAACTGCACATATGGACAAAGATCATACTTTCTGGAGAAATGTCCTCGTCTGATTAAACAAAAATAGAACTATAGAAAATAGAACATTGTGATGTTTGGAGGAAAAAGGGGAAGGCTTGCAAGCCGAAAAACACCATCCCAACCGTGAAGCACGGGGATGGCAGCATCATGTTGTGGAGGTGCTTTGCTGTAAGAGGGACTGGTGCACTTCACAAAATAGATGGCATCATGAGGTGGGAAAATGAGGTGGATTTATTGAAGCAACATCTCAAGACATCAGTCAGGAAGTTAAAGCTTGGTTGCAAATGAGTCTTCCAAATGGACAATGACCCCAAGCATACTTCCAAAGTTGTGGCAAAATAGCTTATGGACAACAAATTCAAGGTGTTGGAGTGGCCATCACAAAGCCTTGACCACAATCCTATAGAAAATGTGTGGGCAGAATTGAAAAAGCGTGTGCGAGCAAGGAGGCCTACAAACCTGACTCAGTTACACCAGCTCTGTCAGGAGGAATGGGCCAAAATTCACCCAACCTATTGTGGGAAGCTTGTGGAAGGCTACCCGAAATGTTTGACCCAAGTTAAACAATTTAAAGGTAATGCTACCAAATACTAATTGAGTGTATGTCAACTTTTAACCCACTGGGAATGCGATGAAATAAATAAATCACTCTACTATTATTCTGACATTTCACATTCTTAAAATAAAAGTGGTGATCCTAACTGACCTAAGACAGGTAATTGTTACTAGGATTAAATGTCAGGAATTGTGAAAAACTGAGTTTAAATTTGGCTAAGGTGTATGTAAACTTCCGACTTCAATTGTATGTGTATGTGACCTACCTTGCGTGGTGATGTTCCTCTCGTTGAGCAGCTTGGTCTGACTGTTGGGCAGGATCTTGATTTCAGAAGGGTCTGGGCTCTGGCCAACACGTGACGCCATCAGAGCATTCAGGTACTGCATGCGAGTCACCTGGCAGAGGGAGGGCACTGTAAGTCTGACACACACACACGGAGGCACTCATGACACTCACCCTCACACACAGGTTCTAACAGACACACCCTCACCCGTATGAGCTGCAGGTCAGTGAGGGCACGGACGGTGTAGTCAGGACAGTAGCTGGACGAGCTGATGGTATCTCCCAACTCAAACGGATCCCTGGGAGAACGACGCTGGGTCGACACTGGAGACTGGTGCACTGGATACACATACAAGTGCGTCAAACAAACGCGCGCACACACACTAACGACGGTGTTGCACTGAAGTTGACAGGAATCTCAAGGGACACAACACCTATGTCAGCTCATTTTGTGCTTCCCTGTCAAACTGTGCCACCTCATTGAAATACAGCATCAAATTATGACACTAACTTTGCATTATGTAATCAAATAACAAAAACAACAGAGTACAACATGTAAATGACACTGGTAGCCTGGAACTCAAGATAAAAGCACTAGCTAGTGAATGTTGTGGTGTGATACATCAGAGGGCTGTGTTCATTAGGCATGAAATGGAAGAAAATTGACACCCCAAAATGCAAACCCCACTCATTATTGTTTTCCATTGTGAAACGTTTATTCTTTTTTTTTATTCTGTCGAGACCCCTAATGAAATATGTGACGTTAAAGAATGTGGATTGTCGTTCAAGTGTCTGTAAATCCAAATGTTGTAACCCCCGATCTAGACTTGCCATCATCTTGCTGCTTCTACTGTCTGGAAATGTGCAATCTAAACAAGGTCCTGACCTAACCCAGGTCCTGACCTAACCCAGGTCCTGACCTTCTTACCCCTGCAGAATTAAGTAGTCAGAGTGGTGTTTGTTTTGTTTCGATACAAATCTCACCAGATTGGGTCTGCTGGATGATCAGGATTACTCCCTAAGGATTAGAGGTCTAACTTCCTGATCCTGTGACTCTGCGATGAGGTCGACAGTGTGATAGGGGAGTATTGGCCAAGTTGAAAAATGGTTTCAACATTATTGACATTTGACATTTGCATTGAGAATATTGGTAGTAGTAATAATTTGTCATACAGTAAATACTTTGTTTGGTTTCTTGAATTTGTCTGGATTTCTTGAATCAGAAATGCCTAAACTAAACTGTTGTTCTGGTCGGTCCTCTCTCTCGGCGAAGGGGACTACAGATAGTATCTAGATGCATGGAAGGGGCAATTTGACCAAACGGTGTGGACCTCAAAACACCCTCAAAACGGCTGAAGAAATGGCTTTCAATACGGCCCTGTACTGCACCATTTCTATCGAGAGACCTGAGTCTGAGCCAGCAACCTGTACACAGCATCCAATCGAAGATATCAATGGTGGTGTTGTATGGAGGTATTAAACATTTTGTATAGTAGATATGTAGTGGTGTAATAATGTTATATGATGTACCGTTTTATCTTATGTTTTATATGTAATGTAAGTGCTTTAATATGTTTGGACCCCAGGGAGAGTAGTTCCTGCCATGGCAGCAACTAATGGGGATCCCTAATAAATACAAAATCAAAATTCTATGCAATACCTTCAATCTCACTCAAATTGTCAACAGTGTAACTAGGTTGAATATAAAGTATCCTCTGAAATCCTCTTTGATTTGATCTTAACCAATACTCCCCATCGTTTTAATTCTTCTGGTATTTTTGCAAATGACATAAGTGATCACTGTGCTATTGTCTGTGTGAGAGATGGTAAAATTCCTAAGAAATCTCCACGTGTCATTACGAAAAGAAACTGGAAGCAGTTCGATATTCAAGATTTTTTTTACATTATGTATTTAGCATTGAATGGAATATAATTTAATTAATCCCCAATGTTGAATTAGCCTTTTCTTACTTCCACAACGCATTTCGGGATGTATGCAATAGGCATGCCCCTTTTTAAAAAATCTGGATTAAGGGCAGAGAGAACCCTTGGTTTACATTTTCTAGATGCAGGCAGTTCATTTGAAAAGGTTACAGGTCTAAATGAGCCCCATGTGAATTTACCCGACACCCCTGTGCATTCCTTCGCCAGGTTTTCCTTCTCATCCTTCTCTGTTTCAGAAGTACGTAAAGCCCTGAAAGAAATTGATAGAAAGAAATCCCCTGGCCCTGATGATCTAGACATTATTGTTTCCCACTTAACACGTATTTTTAACCTCACGCTTGATGTTAAGGAAATCCTGAAGTTATTGAAATCTGCTTTTGTACTGCCTCGCCTGTAAGGTGGAGATCCTTCGCTACTTGACAACTATCGACCCATATCAAAATTGTCTGTACTGTCAAAGGTACTGGAGTCCTTAGTTAGTAGGCAGCTGAAGGCTTACTTCCAAGAAAACAACATCTTAAATAGAATGCAATCGGGTTTTAGGTCTGGCCACAGCACATCCACTGTGCTCTTGACAAGAAGTTACAGTGTGTGTCTGTCTTTGTTGATTTGTCAAAGGCATGACACCGTGGACCATGCTGTGTTGGTGCAAAGGTTAAGATGTTGTGAATTACTGGTCATGCTCTAGATTTGTTTATAAACTACCTATCAAATCGTACACAATGTGTAATGGCGGATGGTTGTAAATCTGAGTCTATGGAGTGGTGCTCAGGTGTTCCGCAAGGTTCTATTTTGGGCCCACTGTTGTTCATTTTATTTATATATATATATATATATATCGGGGATCATATTGAAACAGTGGATGTTCATTTTTATACAGATGATACTGTTCTTTATTCAAATTGAGGTAGTTCATCTTTATCTTTTGAAAATGCCCAAAGAGCTTTTAACACCATACAACAGAATCTGTATGATTTGAAGCTGGTTCTGATTTTGGGTAAAACAAAATGCATGGTATTTTCAAATGGCAGGCATGCTACTTATCATGTCATTGCTACATTGTATGGACATACTATAGAGCAAGTCAAAGTGTACAAATATTTAAGAGTGTGGGTGGATGACAAGCTGAGCTTCACTGTTCATGTGGAGAACTTGATAAGGAAGCTCAAGCTGAGAATAGGTTTTTATTACCGACATATGGATTGTTTTGAGGCCAGGAAGGAGCTGGTACGATGTACGTTTTTAGTGATGATATATATATATATATACACACATACATACATACATACACACCTCAACCACTACCCTGAGAGCAGTTGATTCAGTACCTCAATGCGGCCCTCAGGTTCATTACCAATCAAAAACGTCTAACACATCATTGTGATCTCTACAGCGCTGTTGGCTGGTCGTCATTGACCTTGCGTAGGCTTAAACAATGGCCTACACTGATTTAGGAGGCCATACTGGGTAAAATGCCACTTTCGCTCTGTTCTTTTTTAATCAGGTCAGTAAATAAATATAAATTACAGTCCCATTCTCATTTGCTTTTAACAGTACCAATAATTAGAACAGGTCATGGTAGAAATAGTGTTCGTTACACAGCACCGTGGTCCTCGAATTCACTCCTGAACATTTTCAAATGTGATGATCTAGTCACGTTGGTGGAGTTTAAACACACTTGGTTGATTTAAATATCATAGAAGGGTGTAATTGTCTTTAGGACAGATGTTTCTTTACATAATATGTACTTTTTGTACAGTACACGTGTGTCTATAGTTTTGTTCAATGTTGTGTTAGTGTATGCAAGTTGTTTTTTCTGAAACTTTGTTCCCCCTGCTGCTGTTGGACCAGGTCCCTCTTGAAAAAGAGATTTTATCTCAATGACAAAAACCTGTATAAATAAAGGTTAAATAAACAATAATGAGCTCGACCCAGGTAATGGTAGTGAGGTATTTGTGTGTCCTGCAGTTCTGTGGCTTACCTGAGGTTGGCGCTGTGAGTGCAGACACACCGTAGTACGTGAATGCTCCGTTCTCAAACTTCAAGCCCTCTTTACCGATCTCCACCTCCACACGGCCCTACAGAGATAGTCAGTTCAAGTAAAACACATGCATGTGCCAACACACAAAACACACATACATGTCTGTAGTAACACACGCATACACAGACCTGTAGTAGCAGTATGAAGGACTATAAGGGGTGGTTGCGTATTTAGAAGTAATGATCACATACACACAGACAGACAAAAGACACACTCCGACCTGTAGTAGCAGTATGAAGTAGTCTACGGGGTGGTTGCGTGTGTAAAGGTAGTGGTCTGGGCTCAGGCGGTTGGACGGGTCAAAGTGGACTTCCTGGTTGACACTTGGGTGACGCAGCAGGTGGAACAACACCTTCTCTGACACACGGGCTGGGCTGAAGTGTTCTACCTCTGTAAGGAGACACACACAGTTACAGGAGAGGACAGACACACTGGAACAGCATCTTCTTAGGACCTTTCCAGGAAACGCATATTGTCATTGCTTTGCACAAGCGTGTTGCCAAATATACAGGTCTGTGTTGCTTTCATATCCAATACATTTGTGTAGGGCTGGGGCAAAAGCCTGTACACCTCGCAACTATGCAGGAGCAGGTTTGGCGACCCCTGGCCTATGGTTTCATCACAGATCAAAAGTACACTCAATTGTAATTAAAAAAGACAAGCTATGTAACTGGCTAGTCTATTCTATTGTATTCTACATTCTGTTCTGTTTTAAGTCTAAACCTTATGGGCTTAAGATGGATCCATGTCAAGCAGCTGAAGAGGACAGAGACCCACATCCAAAGTCTACGTCCTACAACACACACAGATTAACTATGCCTGTTGAATATCCATTGCTGCATATTTTCCAGTATTTAGCTTGTGTTTCTATTGACTTCTATTTCAGTGATATAATTCATTACTAGTGGCGTTAACAGGAGCGCAACTTCGGTTTTAGAAGTGGGGGGGGACATTATTTAATTATTTTTTATCCAGTCGGATAAACACTCCAAACAGCCTACCCGACCGTTTGGAGGTGTCCGCATGGTCATAAAGCACACAGTTGCCTTGTTTTGTATCACATTCCAATTATAAAACTGAGGGGGACTAAACTGCAATTTCAAAATGTGGGGGCATGTCCCCGTCCCCCCCCGTCTCCAGTGAAAGTTGCGCCACTGGGTGTTAAACTGTCACTGTCCTGGTAAACCACTGACTAAGTGGGAAGGTTAGGGTCATAACAGGCTGGATACATGAGAGAAGTGTGGGTGTCTCTGTGTGTTTCATTTACTCATTCTAAGGAGTCTTTATAACGCATGGACACACACGTACTCCCACCCTCACCTCTGGACAGGAAGCGGTGTGTGGCCAGCAGTAGCTGGGGCGAGGTGCGGATCTTGGGTTCGCCCTCGGGAAGTTTGAACAGAGAGAATTCTTCGTGGACGCTGCGAGGCTCCAGGGAAATCTCCTGAGGGGCCAGAGGACGCTTCACCTTCATGTCGACTACAGAGAGACAGGGTGGAGGGAGAGGGGGTAGAACAGGAGGACAGAGAGGGCAGGAGAAGAGGGATATAAAATTGTAGGAAGACAGAAGAAAATTCTAACAATCATACTTAATACAAAATGCTGTCCTCTTACCCAGTAACCCATTACACAAACACACAGACACTCTGTATCTCATCCATTCCCATACACACACTCTTACATTCTCTTAATTCTCACACACAAAATCTATTTGTCTTACTGTATCCGTCAGACTCATCTAGGATCTCTGATTTGATGATCTCCTCGATGACGTCCTCCAAGGTGACCAATCCCAGAACCTCATAAAAGGGGTCTCCCTCCCCCTCGTTGTTCACCTTTTGAACAATGGCCAGGGCTGAGTTTCCTGGAGAGAGGGGTAAAATGTCAGGAGAGCCGGGCCCATTCAAAGGTGAATTCATAAGCGGATCCCAACTTTGGCTGTTCACAAGGCAGGCCTAAGTAGGTGACATTGAGGAAATGACTTGACTTTATTGGCTCTCTTTCTAAAACTAAAAATCGGCACACGTGCGCGCGCACACAAGCATGCACAGTCTCACCTTTCTTGAACTCCTCCAGCATGGCGTCCAGCTTGGTGTCGTTGAAGACAAAGTGCAGAGGGTGGTTGTAGAACTTGGTGATAGTTGTCATGGGAGTACAGTCATCAGGATCGACCAGAGCCAGGTCCTTCACGTACAGTATCTCCACGATGTTGGACCTGAGGTAAATTACATTAGATATCCCGTTAGCGTGTATGCATGTGTGCGCGCGTCAGGGGAGAATGACTTGCCCCCCCCATTGAAAACACGGAAGTTCAAGGCCGTCCGCGTTTAAGCAGTAAACGAGATCCCCCTTTATAGGGAATGGAAAAATAGCAATCTTCGTGGTAAATCTGTGTAAATATTTTTTTTTTTTTTAACCAATGGCACCAATTATTGCTTATGATAGACCAGATGTAAGACCTTGAACCGATTATTTTGTAATTGCACACAGAAGTTGTAAACTGTGCATGTTATGTCTCCATGAGACGCCGTCTTAACCGACTTCATTTGGCTTCAATGCGCTATCGAGTCTTCACATAAGAATGAATGGTGTCACGTGATCGATAGCTTTGTCCATTCACAGAACCAGTCATTGGCGTGTGTCCCTTTTAGGCGTGTGTCAGATCTTCCCACCTCTCCTCTTCGTAGATTGGGACACGTGTGTATCCACTCTGCATGATCTCTGACATGGTGGAGAAGTCCAGCACAGCGGTGGAAGACAGCATGAAACAGTCTTTGAGCGGAGTCAGGATGTCCTCCACCGTCTTACTGCGCAGTGCACCGCGGCTAAACTCCTCCTTCACAAATTCACTGCAATGGAATCACAACGATGATGAGAATGGATGGATTACATGGATATCATATATAGAGCCCTCAAAAAAACCTTTACAAATGCTCAAAAACCCTAGGCAGAGGAAGGATAGCTACAGTGCTAGAGAGCTATGAGAGTAAAAGCTTTTGTTACAGCCCAGCACTCACCAACCTGATCAGGTTAGTGCTAGGCTGGAACAAAAGCCTGCACCTGTTGGCCACCCCATTCACAGAGCAGTGTGTGCCACCCACGAACACAACACACTTACACGTCATCTGTATGTGTGTGTGTGTGTGCGTCAGGTACCTGTAAGGGTCATTGACATTGGTGCGTATCATCTCCATGGCCCTCTCCCTCACGCCGCAGGTGCTGATGTCACGCCTCAGGGCCAGATCCAGCACCAGGCCCAGTGGGCACGACAGTGGGCACGTCAGCACCATACACACCTGGTAGTTAGAGAAAGAAGGAGCCTGTTCAATTCTATTGTATTAAGAAAAACTATGATAAAGGATCCTAGAAGCCACCCGTCCCACTAGATGCTAAAGGAAAATTAGGTTGTGTTCATTAGGGCAGTGGTTCTCACACCTCTCCTCGGGGATCTCCGGACATTTCACTATTTTGTTGTAGTCCTGAAGTAGCTCACCTCAGTCACCTAGTCAAGGGACGTGTTCCCCCTGCTCAGACATTGCACGCATCAACCAATGGTTGAGTGCCACGTCACTGACTGTGCCGTCGGCCACTAGATTGCTATAACACATGATGTGGTTAGCTGATACGTAAAATACCTATCCAGGAGTTGTAAGATCCGGCATGTGTCAGCCACGTCCGAGCGGAGGAACACAACCAAAGGCTTGGTTAGTTGACAAGTTGAATCAGGTGTGCGAAGTCTGGAACTGATCAAATACAAGTAACGGCTGGGGGTCCCCAGGGAAAGGTATGAGAACCACTGCATTAGGGCATGCAACAGAAAAGGTCTTCAAATGGAAAACAAAAAAGGTACTCCCTCCCTGTCTGTTTCCTTCTGGTTGGTGCCTAATGAACACAACCCTGGCTTTTTTTTTTTAAACTTCTCCATACAGACCTGTGCCAGCCAGGTGAGGCCTGGGGCCAGCTGGAAGCCGTAGCCGGAACACACTATATGTGGAACCAGCTCTGACACCAGGAAGATGAGGAACCCGCTGGTGAAGACGGCGGGCGCTATGGAACCCAGGGCCCGGTAGAGCAGCACACCTAGAACCGAATGGCCCAGAGCGCACAGGAAAAGCAGGGAACACGCCTAGAACCGAGAGTGGAGAGATGTGGAGTTAGATAGTGTGGAGCCAGAGAGATGCCATACATCTGAATATTCTTGAGGGTAGTGCAGGGGTCTCCGGTCCTGGAGAGCTACTGGGTGGGTGTGCCAATCTAGACACAAGCTGATTATCTGAAACAGGTGCGTTAGTGCTTGGATGGAACAAAAGCCTGCATGCATACCCAGAAGCCTGGCTCTACAGGACTGGTGTAAGTTGGAGACCCCCCCAAATCCTGGTGTTTAATTGTATGTGTACACTAGGGACCCACCAGGAAGTTGCCCCTTCTCCGGATGGGCTCGAGGCGCTTGGCGGCCCGTTTGTCCTCCTCAGAGCCGCAGCTGTGCAGGACATAGAGCTCCAGAGGGTCCAGCCACAGCAGGCTGAGGTTCACGGTCCTCAGCACCCCACACACCAGGATCAGCAGCACAATCAGCACCGCCACACCCCACGGAGGGATGTAGTCCGCCGGGAAACCATTTTCGTTGTTGATCCGCAGCCTGTCCGGTCCCACTGACACCCAACTCCCGCTCATCAGCACACACAGGTGGTAGGTCGGGTTGGCATCATCCCCTGCAGCGGGAGACATAATGCGCTTGTCCCGGACCTTTACCTCTATCAGCCCGCTGTAATCCTCGTCCGCCGTGACCTCCCCGGTGACCTGGAAGGCGGAGGTGTCACGGCGGGTCTCCTGCCCGCACGGGTCGGCTGCATCCTCCACCGCCCCGGCCTCCCCCAGTCTTGCCCCAGCGAACGCCACCCACGGCCAGGTACCATTCAGATCCGAGCCGAACAGCCGGAGCTTGAAACTTGCCCCTTGCGGCGCAGAGATGATCCTCTCCTTCATATACACCCGGCCTTCTGGGTCCTCCAGTCGCAACCCCAGAACCCGCGGGGCTTGCTGGCTGCAGGCGCCGTCTCCGATCCTCCCGCAGAACAACAATATCATCAACAAGAAACGTAGGTCTGCCAAGCTGGCCACCATATTGGAATTGGGCAGCTGGGCTCTGCGCGAATCATGTGACTGCCTGCCCCTCTCAGCTGCCCGCCCACGGAGGCTCTGCGAGCCACACAGCGCTCAGAGAAAACTGGTTCCCTGTTGACGCCATTTTGGGGCGAAAGTGCATTGGTTTAGTGTCATCCGCTGTTCTCGTTCAGAGCCACAATGGACGCACTTTCCTCGTAAACTAAACCCGCCTTCTCAGAAATTAACCAATGAGAGTCCATGGCTGATGACATCCAATGGGTGCAGGGGAAATGAGGATCGTGCCACGCCCATCTTTGTTTGAGAGTCTTGAAAACAAGTCCAATTTAAAGGGGCTTCGTCAATATTCCTTGACGCATAATAGAGATTACTTAGGCAGCTTAATGACTATGTAACTAACTATTTGCCGGGCTTTTTTTGTTTTCCTTCGTTTGATGGATATTGTTATCAGCTTTGTTCTGTGCAATGAAAACACAGATCTAGGATCAGTTTACCCTCCCTCCCTAAATCATAACCTCAACTATTCTGGGGAGGGCGCACAAAATGTGCCGCAGACCAGCGCCTAATAAGTCATCATACTCTGTGCAGACAGCTCCCTTTGATACATAGCTATGCACTTTGGGATAGATTCACCACAACAGAATCCTAAACAGTCACACACACTGGGTCAGTTAAAACAAGGTTACTGATTAAGGATTCCTGCGAAGCATCGGTCACCGAGCCAAACTGTAGTTACCATGTAACCCAGATGAAAACACAGCATGGACACGCAGTGGAAGACTTCTACTGCACCTGCATTACTTTGTACCAAACAAACTGAACGAGATGACTTTGTGCTGTCGTGATGTTATGCACCACAGAGCATTTTCGTTGACCTTTTGTTACTTAGCCTACTTTGTCACATAGCTCTACTGTTTGCCAACAGTCACTAATCTTTGTGGTCTACTGTTGACAGCGCAATTGTGGGAAATTCCTCTGTTTTTGTACATTTGACTAAACTAAGTGAGGAAAAACAGTGAACACAGACAGTCAAATAAAAAGAGCACAGGAGACAGTAGCTTACGTAGAGAAATATAACTCAGGTTTATTAACCCTATGTTGACTTCTTCACAGCTCCCTCCAAAGTCATTATTATAAAACAGTATGTACACTTTGCTTTCAGTTAAACAACCCAGGGGTAAGATGAAGTTACAGCCATCAACTCTTCAATCAACATCCCCCTCCAAAAAAAATGAAATAACAGAAAGGAAAAACACCGGGAGTCTCTACCACGGAACTTACTGCTGATCAGTCAATAAAACATGAAAGTCATAGTTGTTGAAAACAACCACTCCAAACCCTAACTTGAAGTAATAAATAAATAAATATAACCTTCAGAACTTCATCGCTGACCAGCTTCTTGTGGAAGACTCTAGCAAAGAGAAAGAGATTCGTGTGTGTACCTGGAGGCCAGACCCCTAGTCTCGGTCAGATTGTTCAGTGTGTGTTTTTACATACGGGGCTGACCCTGGACTAGTGTGCTTATCTCTGTCTGAGTAACCTGTATTAGACTGTAGTGTTTATAATCATTGAACTCGTTCTAATTCCATGCACACAAAAAAACATCCTTCTTGGAGGACAGTGTTCTATTCTATTCCATTGTGGGGATCTGGTTCCCAAGCACCCATGCTAGCTGTATGGCACCAGCCTGAACCCAGATCTGTGCGTGCCATCTCCTATATGGTCATTGACGTGACAATGGTCATATAGTAGTTGGCTGAGAGCCCAAACAGATCTGGGACCAGGCTAGTATGGCACCTCTTTGTCTACACAGTGGAGAAGCTGTCCCTGGTCTGAGAATACAGCACCAGAAATCTTAAACCCTCCTCGTTTAGGTCGAATAATCACACTGGGGCTGAGCTAACAACACAGCAGAGCAGAGCCTGGCTGCCAGTTAAGCCTTGCCCTCCCGCCAGGAACCACCCACCAGCTAGAAGGATCTGGACATTAAAAAGAGCTTATAGGACTGTTCAGACCAGCAGTCAAGGAATTTCAATATTACATGACCGGCAGGAGAGGAGGGAAGTGAGGAGAAGGGAAGAGGTGGGGGTGTGAGGGGAGAGACGCTGGGGGAGAGGGTAAGGAAAGTAGCAGAGTAGGGAGGAAGAGGAGAGGAAAGAAGAATGGAAAAGGAAAGGAGATGAGAGAAAGGAGGAGTGCTAGTGAAGGGCAAGGTAGTTCGGTCTAGCCAGACATAACGTATGCTAACAGCTACATTAACACAGCGCTGCAATAATCCATGGTCAGAATGCTACTACATGCTACAGAATGCTACTTCAACGGGAAAAAAATGAATTTGAGAGAAAGGTAGAAATGTTCTTTGAGGTCAAAACAGAGCAATTTTTTTATTGCTAATTCAACATCTTCCTAGTAAAAATGTCTTAGTCGAAGGAGATAAAAGTTCTTATATCCAGTAAGTATTCTCACAGAGGCTACTTTATACATGTGTTCCATATAGGCAACCCCCCTCTCACTCCCATCACAGATAATATAGTAGACACATGCCAATTTCTTCATAATATACAGTAGTATTCACAGCAACACAGTACAAGCAGGAAATATATAAACACATCGCTTCCTCTGTCCCAGTAACCTGTTGACAGACATGATTGTTTGTCAAAAATGAAAGCCTGTTTCACATGAGAGAACACAGAACAAAAATGACGCAATATTATGACTTTTCAAATAAATACAACATTTCTAAGTAGTCGAACAACGCTTCCATAATCTGACCGTTCTCAGTACAGACTTGGAGCCTCGCTGCCAACCAGTGGCTAGACTGGGAACTGGACCAGTGGTGTAACGGAACCAGTAAGACCCAATGCTATAAGTGACCTATGTGAACCAGCAGTCAGGTCTAGGGTTTTTGTGTTTAGTAGTGTGTAAGGATGCACCAACCATAGACTTAGAAATCCTAGAATGGACGACCCCATTCAATACCCTGTACTGAGGGGCGTGTGTCCGTTCTATTTATTCCAATTCTAAGGAGGGGATATACTCTTAAAATTCAGGTAGGAACTCTTCCTTGTGGAACAGATCTTACAGAAATGCTTTGGCATAAATACTCAGTTCTACCTCGTCGTTCTAAAGTGATTTTCTTACCAGTGGTAAGTACTTACTTATAAATAAATTTGTATAAAAATGTTTTCTTCATGTTGACCATTGCTTGAGTTACTTCATTGTCACTTCATAATATATTTATAGGGATCAAGATGGGTAGATGCTAGCAGCATTATATGACTGGTCTGCCCTCCATCCATAGAGAATGCATGGTGAGGGAAACGCATGTAGTAATCTCTAAGACAGCACGGCACAGTCTCATTTATACACACAATAAATCCTACATCAGATTGAATCTGAAGGGTCAATAGTGGATCCCCTGTTTTGGAATGTCTTTTTGGAGGACCTACAATGTAAATGGTAAGGGAACATCGTGGTGGAGGTGGCGTGCCGTTTTTCATGTCATGTCATTAGCAGTGGCAACAACCCCTCACTGATTGTATCATCACACAGTAAAACTCTCAATTCTAAACTCCACTGTGATATCCACACACAAACTCTGAACTCAACTCCATTGCGGCATCACAAAGTGGAATTCTAACTCCATAGTGACATCACCCCTGAAAACAGTGACTTCTATATTCCATTGTGACACACAGTAACACTCGTGACATCACTCCAAAGCAGCCAATCATGTTAAACCACAGCGTCTCAGACACCCAAATGCTTGTCCACTGCTTATTTTGTGAAATTATACAAACAAGAAAATTAGCTAGTATTGTAGTTGAATTGAGCTATGTTCACACATAGGAAGTTGAGCTAGTATCATAGTGAAATTATACAATAATACAAAAAGAAAGAGTAACTAGTATCATAGTTGAATTGAGCTCTGTTCAGTTAGGCGTGTTTGAGAGTTTGTATGTTCTGGGGGAGTTGGTACAGTAGCAAGTCTCTGTTCAGGAGTGTCAGTGTCATTAGTCACAGTACGTGGAGTTTCGAAAGTCTTCAACAAAAGGAAAAAACTATAGAATATAAAACATTGACATCAAATAAATCGCAAAATACATACAAAAGTCATCTGTAATGCAAAATAAATATATTTGTATTTAAATAATTAATCATATATACTTCACATCTCTGGTTAGGAGGTGGGTTCATGGTAAACAAACCCACCTGTCAGTCAATTAGCCAGCCAACTCCTCCCCTCCAGCAACCCCGCCCTCCACCCCAGCCTGATAGGGTCAGGTGGTCAACCACTTGTAGAGCTGTTTCATTTCATAAACTTTCCGAAATGAGACACAGCTCAGGAGGTACACACACAAACCGCTACACTCCTGTCGAGCCCGTGTCAACAGGCCCAACAATAACCATCTTCAACAATCCCCTAATACTAACGTTTTTGGAAATTGCCATCTTTGGAAGAAAGAAAGAACAGACAAACACAAATAAACAAAAAAATAAACCAAGATTCTAGAAATCCCTCCTGAGAATGTTCCATTTGTGTTGGAGAGAGGAGGAGGGGGTTGAATGTCATTGCCATGGAAATGGAGCATGTGGGAGGGGAGTGGTACAGGAAGTGTTTTAGAGAACACAGGTGCGTGTAGGTGAGGGTTCACAGTGAACACTAAGCTAAAATGCATGAATCTCTAAATATCGCTACATTTCTCTTTCAAAACATATTTTGCTGTCACTACAGGTCATGTTTCTATATTTATTTATGCCGACAACCGAAGTGAAGAGAATCAACACATATTATAAACATGCTATACGTGGTGGTCCATCTCCCCCTCCTCCTCAACCTCCTCCCCCGTCCTCCCCACCAACAAGGCTGATCCCAGGCTGTGCCTGCAGCCACCGTAAAACTGGCAAACACACATTGTATACACACGCACCGAACCGTATGACAGAGACGAGATACATCACACACAAGGACCTTTGCACAAGTGTGTGTAATGCACCAGTGTTCCCCGTCACTCCCTCTTCTCCCCATCTTGAGAGGTAGGTGGGCGGATAGGAGGACAGAGACATGAGGATTCCCATAATGCACCTTAGAATCTTCCAGTGCTCCAGGGGTAGTCAGTCCAAAATGTGTATTCATTTTTTACAAATCTTAACAAACCCCACCCACAGGGGTTGTTGTCAGATGGTGCTCTCTGTGTGTGCGTGAGTGATGGTGTGCACGTGTGTGTGCAGGTGTTGGTGTGTGTGAGGGTGTTGTGTGTGTGTTTGTGGGTAGCTGGGCCTGCGTGTGCCGCTGACGCAGTTTTGCGGCTGCTCAGAGAGCAGAGAGGTCTTCTCACCCGGCCCGTTCTCCCCCCCTGGCCTCGCGGAAGAGGGAGATTTTGGGGGGAGAGAGGTGCAGGGAAGAGGTGGGTGGGGGAGAGAGGAGGTGGAGGGCGGAGGCGGGTGAGTGGTGCGTGCACCCGAGGAGGGAGGTGGTGGTGTTTGAGGAAGAGGGGTGCCTTTGGTGGGAGGAGGGGTGGATTGGGGCAGGGCCGGGCGGGGTTGACTTGAGTGGGGGTGGTGGTTTGGGGTAAAGGGGTACGGTTGGTGGGAGGGGGGGTGGGTTGGGGGAGAGCAAGGGGGCGCTTGAAAGGTGTGGTGGCCAGGGGGAAGGGGGTGCGGGGAGGGGCTGGTGGGGTGATGGGGGGCGGGAGAGCAGAGGTGCTGTCCAGACGGGGGTGGCTGCCCTCGGGAGACTGGGGGGTGCTGTCCAGCCTCGACGCCAGCAGACCATTCTGGTACTGAGAACGGGTGATCTGAGGAGAGGAAAGAGAGTGTTAGGAAGAGAGAGAAGAGGAAGAACAAGTATATGAGAGAGAGAGCAAAGCGTGCTTTCATAGAGTGTGGCGTCATGGCATAAGAGGTAACGAACAGCCAATCATCATCACAGGGACAACCCAGGGTGCACTGGCCATCAGAGATGTAGTGGAGGGGGTCATGTAACACATTTTTCCGCGAAAGGTGGGGAAACGCCAAATAAAAAAGGTGCATAAACAGCGTTCACAGTTGGGCTGGTAAAACGTTTCTCAGCAGAGCTGAATAGTGGGCTGAAATGTCTGGGCTAATTTCAGAAATATTTCAGGTCACGTTTCATAACATGATTTCATTACATGAAAATTTGGCGAGTGGCGGCGTCACTCTGCGAGAGAGTTTGTCCCATTAACGAATTTCTGCAGCACAGGCATTTGAAAAGTAACTTTTTAACCAGCACAACTGTTGAATTAGGGCCTTTTCCCATTGTAGTTTTTCCATTTCCACGGCACTGGCAGGGGTTTGAGGTTAAAGGTGAGTGTTACCTTGACATACTGCAGGTCAGTGAGAGCCCGTACGTAGAAGTCTGGTGTGTACTGGCAGGCCGTGAGCTGCGAGTTGCTAGCAGTCACTGAGCCGCATTCTCCGGAAGCGCCACGCTCAGTGCAGCTTAGCGACGCCGAGCGGTTCAGACCGCTCGCGTGAGTAGGAGAACGGAACTCTGTGATACGGAGAGGGAGAGAGCGGGTGAGCTGGGGATAACCCACACACACAAAATACACAAACACGCACATTCCCACGGGCGCACACATCCACATTGGCATGCACACACACATGCACATTCGGGCACACACAGAACAGTGAACTAGAGAAATCAACATGAAAAGAGAACGAGATTCTCTATTGATGGGATAGAGCCAGAAGGAGGGTATGACTGTAGTGAGAGCAGCCAGAGCAATATAAACAGTATTTGGCATGGCTGACCGCAACGACAGAGACATATTAAGTTCATGAAAAACACAACAGTATGGTTTCGATCACTAGATGGATCCTGGAGGTTAGTGAACACACAACACGTGCTGTCACACTTACAGCGCCGTGAAAAAGTGAACAAATAACATTTTGATACTTTCCTTTTATTTCATCAATAAATGCAGCACCCAATGCCCCTGTGTGGAAACGCAATTGCTCCCTCCCAGAGAATTCTCAAGGAGAATGTCTGGCACTAGGTCCAGCAAGACAATGATCGAAATCACACAAGCAAGTCTGCACCAGAATGGCTGAAAAGCAATATTCTTTCTTTGTTCTGGAATGAACTAATCAAAGTCCAGACCTAGCCACCATTTCCAAACTTTTAACTGGTACTGTAGGTGAGACTGATCAGCAACTACAGGAAGCGTTTGGTTGCAGCCATTGTAGATGAAGACGGCACAACCAGTTAACGAGTGTAAGGGTGCAATTGCGGCACTGGGTGTCGCAAGTTTGTTTATTAAAGAAGTATCACCATTTTGTGTTCATTGTTCACTCAGGTTCCCGTTATCTAATATTTTGGTTGACAATCAGCGTAAAAAAATATGCTAAAATCGAGAATGTCCGAAAGGGAGCAAATACTTTTTCACAGCACTGTACACACAGCAATGCAAATGTATACACACACAGAGCAACAGGTATATGCACAACACAGCAACACAAACGTACGCACACCCAAAGATGAAGGTTGAGTATGATTGGTGATTACAGAGGAGGACGGGGTTAAATTATGATTATATGCTGGGAGGGAGGGATTATATCAGGTGCCAGGCTTCCCCATATCACATCAAGGATAGGGGGTGATGGGGACCAATCAACAGCCAGTGTCAGGAGAAAATGGCATTATGGCAACCAATCAACGATGGTTCTGTGCTTAACCAAGTCACCTGTGGGCGTTTCGGTGTTCCTGTGCGTTCACCGTGGCTCAGAGATCGGCTCGCCAGGCATGCCATGCAAACGAGGCTCTGATTGGCATGGGGTAGGTGGGGGTCGTAATTGTGTATGAGTGTTTGTGGTTGGGTAAATTGGGGTTAAGGAGTGTGTAGTGAGTGATGCATGCCCTGTTCCAATTTTGACCCCTAGCTCATTCCTTCTAGGCACACGTCTAAAAACATTGGATAGGTATTGACAAAATGGTAATAGTACCACCTTGTCTTTTGGCAGGCTGGGTTGAACTGTCATCCTATTGCCTGTACGTATATGCTCTTTTCAGATCTAGTGCCTAGGGGAAGGGGTTAGGGAACTATATGGTATAGGAAGTAGTGAGTGGGTCAGAAGTAGTTTGGTGATTTCTGTGAAGTAAGTGAGTAGTGACCATAGAACTCTAATTCTATGCTAGTGACAGGATCAGGTAGTCGCACAAGATACAGTAGAAGATGCCTTTAACCACAGACCTAGTATCAGATTACCCAAAATGTAACCAATGGGGTAATAAGGAAACATCTGACCCTGGACCAGTGGTTAGGGCAACTAGTAGGGGTTAGAGGTCAGAGATGAGAGGTCGTGCCGTGGAGCAGAGTGGCTCCAGTTAGAGCCCCATCCAGCAAGTTTCTTCCTTCCTCCTCTATTCCTCCTCCTCCTCAGTCGATACTTTGTAGTCCAGCTCTGCCACAGGTCTGAAGAAATTGGAATCCCCCATGCCAAGTCCCTGACACTGCTCCAATATGACGATAATGTTTCCTTCCTTCTTTCTTTCCCTCCATCCTTCCATGTCACTGGTGAAAGCAGTACTGAGGAAACCAGATAAGTGAGCATTCCAAGGAAGAGACCAAGGAAGGAAGGAAAGAAAGGAAGGAAGGAAGAAAGGAAAGATGCATAATATGCATGTAACTTCAACTTCACCCTTACCTTATTGGAACAGGGCCTGTCAACTGAGTGACGATGTCCCAGGCTGCTCTGCTCTGCTCTGCCCTGTCCTGTCCTGCTGACTGAGGACAAACCCACTGATGTGACCTGACGTGGCATACAATCTGTCAAAAGCACATAGGGCTCAGCTGCCATCATCAGCAGTCATCGGCTGAGTAAGAACTGCAAGTAGAACCTCACCACATCACTAAGAGAGAGAGACCACTGCAGAGGACCGGCTTGTCCACCAACCTATTCATTCAATACCATCCTACTCCACCAGAGGGTATAGTGGAGCGTAAATCGGCATTAAATAGTATTTACGCAAATATTATGCCAACAATACACTATTAGCTAGCATTAGCGCAGCTGACTCATCTCAAGCGGCATTCAACGTTTAAACCATCACAGTCCTGTGAGCCGTTTAACCAGTGACATTAGGTGAAACAATAACAAGTGCAGTGTTCAGTCTGGTTTAACCAGGCTACTGTCGGCAATCGAGTTCTGGAGGAGAGCGTTATAGAGCAGGGTTTCCCAAGCTGATTCAAATAATCTAAGCTTGATGAGGAGTTGGTTATTTGAATCAGCTGTGTAGTGCTGGGGCGTAAACCAAAACGTGCATCCAGTGGGGGCCCCAGAACCGAGCATGGGAAACCCTGCTCTAGCTAATGCTCTCGATAGCTGACTCACAGTAAGGCCTGATTCGATTACTAAGGCTTTGCACCCTTTGGTTTCCAGTGGGAATACAACAAACACAGAATGAGAGAAGAATAAGATCTTGGGAGGTAAGAGTAGAATGTGTTCGTATTTTATTCTACTTCAAAAGCAGGTAAGGCAAACACTTGGTATAACTGACCCTAAACGTAAAGTATTGATATTCTAGTGGATCTCTAGGTTGTCTGTCTATCAGGTTGTACTTGCTGGAGCAGGGCTCTGAAGAAGAGGATGATGGGAGGGAAACGAAAAAGGTGATCTTGGCATAAAAAAAAAAAAGTGGCCCTTCTCGCCCCTCCCTCCCTCATGTTACCCCTCCCCTCGGGGTGGTTGGTTCTTTACCTGGGAAGCGAGAGAACAGAGAGAATCTCTTTAAAGAGAGACGTCGTGGAGGGGGGGACGCCACTGATGGGGAGAGAGGGGGAGTGGCGGCTGAGCGAAGGGTGGGAGAAGGGAGGAGAGAGAAAGACGCTCTCGTTTAATCATCGATAGGCAGTAACAGCACTGTAGGGTGCCCTGAAGAGACAAACCTTTCTCCTTCACAGAGCACATTGACATTTCCACCTCAAGACATCATTTAGCGAACCATACACTGAGGCTGTGTCCAAAACGGCACTCCATTCCCTATTATTGTGCACTACGTTTGGCCAGGATTAGCCACACAAGGCTATGGCATAAAGTAGTGCACTACATAGGGGATAGGATGCAATTTCAGATTCGCCCCGGGTGACTCGTCATTTCCACAGTTCAACGGAGGCCTGCTGTCGGATTGGAGGGGGGCAGATTGCCCAACGGGAGGGGCGTAACTGAGTGACATCAGACGCTGACATGAGTTGGACAGAGTTTGACACATGTAGGCAGTAAGGCAGTAGTACAGTAGACATCATATAGCGCATGCACACACACATTACATAGATGCTGCGCACACAAAGCACAGAGAAGACTATCACACAGAGAGAGAGGAAAGAGAGAGAACCAGTTTGTCATCTTATGATTTAACATTTAAAAGGCTTTTGACAACCAGAACCTACTCTGCTCATGCCTGCATGTGTAGCACCATCTACAGGAGTACTACACTACTGACAACCTTGAAAGCTCATCTCCATCAATTTCTATGACTTACAGCATCTCTACATTGATTATGTAGAGGCTCCCGAGTGTGCTCCCGAGTGCTGCAGCGGTCTAAGGCACTGCATCTCAGTGCTCGAGGAGTCACTACAGACACCCTGGGTTGATTCCACGCTGTATCACAACCGGCCGTGATTGGGAGTCCCATAGGGCGGGCGGCACACAATTGGCCCAGCGTTGTCCGGGTTTGGCTGTCATTGTAAATAAGAATTTGTTCTTAACTGACTTGCCTAGTTAAATAATATCTTTCAGAGCAGCTATGGCTGGTAGTCATATTGGTATCTGACCACTAGGTGTCATCAGTGTTTCTAGCAATCCATTTCTCTCCTATTTCAACTTCTAGAGAGAAGGTGTCCTGTCCTGGGACTAAACACTGATCTCTGTATCCAAATGTGTGTGTGTGTGACATCCATTAGGCTCCGATACCAGTGTGTCTCACACACACACACACTACAGTTCCAGCACTGTGGCATCATCACCCCCCAGCCAACTAAGCTCTCTCAGATATGCACACACACCCATCATTGGCACGCGCATGCGCACACACACACCTTGTCCTTCATAGGCGATCACAAAATTGCATCAGCCGGTGATTGTCAAGCAAATAACTGCCGGTATCACGGTAATTGACCGTTAATTAACATAAACACATTTATCATCTACTGGCTTCCACACACCTACAAGCCACTGATGCAGAACTTTGGAACATATACATAAAAAACATATAATAAATCCATGTAATATAGCCTACACCTTCACAATGAATTCATTATTTATTTTAGACAGGTCTAAAGGAACATGATGTGAAGAAAATGTAGTCTTTTTCAGAAGAACTGAATAGCATACTTAGTTTTGCTTATGTTAGGTCCTGATCTGGCTATGCCAAATGGCTGTGGGCTACACTAGTTCATTTAGCAGGCGTGGCATTATTTTATATTATTTTGTAGTATGAAGAATACAATTGAGCAAAGCTAAATAAAATATAAAAAGGATATTTTCTCCAAACGATTTGAAGGAGTGCGCACATCCGGTTATTCTGCGTTGAGCGGTTAACAAAGAAATTGGAGTTATTAATGTAACTTCAGTTGTTCTACAAACGTTGGACTATATGTTTTGATTTTTAATACATTGTAAGGCTGCATGATGCGACTAATGATGATCTGAAAAAAAAGTTGCATGAAAGGAATGAACTCTGCTTTAGTTCTTGCGCAGGCCGTACACACTACATCAGTCTCTCATTCACAATTTGACTAGCATTTGATAGTGCCTCGAATTTCCTGGCGGCATCCCATTTGTGTGGCCCGCAATGCACCCTAAAATAATCCATGCCTTTTTTGCGGCCAGTGACCATTGTGCCGGAGTGCAGCGTTGTGCCCTTCTCCCTGAGTGCTGCGTTCTCCGAAGCACCTCTCTCTCACATGGCTCTCAATCACGTGATCTGGTCTTTTTCACAGGCTACAAGTGAAGACAGAAACATCGGGGAGGCAACTGTGCGCGTCCTTATCCAATTCCGAGGCGCATATTGAAGATATCGGAAGAACTGTCCACATTTACTTTTCGTCAGCCAATAAGATGAGTAGGCCTAACGAACAGCAAAAGCACTAGCCTATGTCCATCGACTATCCCCCATAGTATAAAAACCGACCTAAATAGTCTGGGACAGTTGTGGGATGCGATAGATCCCAAATTAATACAACCACTAGCCTATAGAAAGCTGATGGGATCCTCCCACCCTTTAGTAGAGGCCATCACTCTGTTTTCTCAGGCAATTGCATAGCCTATAGAAATGTTGCGCAACATGAGCTCATGGGCTCTCGAAGTGTTTGATTCGATTTTCGATCACGTTTGCACTGATGTCAGAGTGATTAGAGGGACAATAGAGTGCTGAGTACCAGGCAGTTGGCAAGTTTTGCAGGCTACTAATGACAATCAGCAGCATCATAGCTTGGAGAAGCCTAGTTACCGTGACTGAACGGTCACGTGGAATATTGACTGCCTTCATGACTCGTGACCGCCAGTATGGCGGTAATACGGTCACCGCAACATCCCTAGGTAACACTGGTGTATGTTCCTTTCTACCTGTTTACTACATCAGCTGTGGATCACATTTCTGTCTGTTGGATCTCCTAAAACCTAAGTGATTACACACACTCACCTACTTGTGAGCTTTGCTAACACACACCTCATTGTGAGCTGTGCATAGCGCTAGTTGGAGCATTTCCCCTATCCCTTCTGGTGTGTGTGTTTGAGTTGAGCATTTCTGGATGTTGGTCAGTGAAGCTTCAGGTATAAAAATGTAAGGCCGAAATGCTGAAGACTAGAAACACGATCTGCCTGAAACAAGTTTAGACAGAAAGAGAGGCAAGCGCACAGAGAGTTATCACATTGTTTGTGCATGAGAGAGAAATGGGGAGAAAGAGAGAAACCGTCTGTGTGCATCTCTGTGCCAGTGTTTATGTGTATTGCTTGTGTCTGTGGTCTGATCATATATGCATTACGTGTGTGTGCTCACCCAGTGATGGTGAGCTAAGAGCCATGACTCCATAGTAGGAGAAGGGTCCTGTCTCAAACTTCATGTTCTCGTTTCCAGCCTCCACCTCCACTCGCCCCTGAGGAACACACACACAAACACACACAGAGTTTCAAAGCAATAAACACACTTTGACTTGCAGGCGCTGTGAACAAAAAGTTAACTCATTTAATAAAGATAGATACCCCACACTGATGAGTAGCTTGCACAATAAAACTGCAAGAGCATTCATCAGTGTGCAGGTATTTACCTTTATTTCATATACGTTAACACACACACAGATCTCAGTCGGACAAAGTGAACATACAGAGATGCAGCGTTTCTACTGCTTCAGTGGTGCTCTCTTCTATCTACTATGTTTCTACATTCTACTTTTTAAAGTATGCTGTGTTAGCACTGATCTATCCACAAAGGCCCGAATCCTAACTCCATTGACATCAATGCACGGTGTATGCAGTTAAGTTAAGCCTGAGCATCTGACCAGGATTATTATAACATTATTATTATGGATTATTATGATTCTATTTCTACTGCTAGTGTTGTCTGATCTATCTGCTACGTTTCTATGACTGAGCCTTCCTACCAAGGTAAAAGAGACCCCTGGCGGTCTCATCAATATTATATCACAGTGCAGGTGGGCATGCTGAGGTTCCAGTGTGTCTCTCTCTCTCACACACACACACAGTCTAATGTCAATGACCCCCAACAGATGACACATACACACACAACAGTGCACACACACCTTCCTGAATGGTGAAACCAGAGCAGCAGTGCTCATGTTGCTGTATCTGTATCTGCATCTGCACAGTGTCACCTTGGGTGTCAACAACAAAGTAACACACACAAAGTAACATTTAAAAAAAAACACACGGTCGGGCTTCTTCCCCTGGTATCATATACACACACATATGATTTTTGTTTGCTTGACACGTTGAAAGTATTGCTTGACGTCATTCAGAGAGATCTGTACATCAACAGCTGGTATGCTGTCTACACTGTCCAAGGCCACTTTCTGCTGCGAAGCAAAATAACACATGTCAAACCTAAAATAGAAACTGTTCAAATAATTTGCAAAAGCAAGGTAATTTCAATGGTAACACAATGTCTCATTGGTTTGTAGCCTGGCGTGGTTTGTAGCCCTTGCCAGCCTTTCCTACTGTCCTTGAAAAGGTTTTCGAATTTGCCTTTGTATGCTGCCTTGCACTGATTTAAACACTTGTTTTTTCTGGTTGAGGAACTCTTTTAATTCCTGAGTCTTTTTAGAAATAACGAGATCCTCACAGAAACGAATGTACTCCGAGACAGTATGCGCTGCCTCTTCCGGGTCATTGGTGCTGTCCGTCAGGACCGCCCGACCAGTGGACTCAAAACAGTCCTGGAGGGCTTCAGTATCTGGGATGAGCTGAACCATGTTATGATCCGAACCCCCAAGATTGGGTAGTGCCTTGGAAAAATACACTCCTGGGATGTTACCATAACGGAGGTCCAGACAGGCTTCATTTCAGGTAGGACATGTAACATATAGTTGATATGATGGTTCATGTTCAGATAGCTTGCAGATGTTAAAGCTTCCCATGATCAGCTTTACTGCTTCAGGTGACTGTCTCAGCCTGGGATACAAGGTCATAAATAACGTCAGCGTTTGAGTATCAGCGGAGAGGGCTATGTAAACAAACAGCACTTGAGTACCCCTGGTCTATGTGTTGTGTTGATGTATTGTCGGTGTGTATTGTGGTAGGCTGCGGTATGTGCACTTGTAGTGCCTTGCCCTTTCTCAGAAGAGATTAAAACCTTGCACAATTACACACACTGGCAGCCATGCTGAAATGACTGATAACCCAGGGCCGTTTAAGACTCATCACCCCGATCTCTTCCCCAGGGTGATCTGGGTAATCCCCCCAGTGAATCAGCATGGGGTAGGATGTGTGTGTGTGTGAGGGGGAGGATTAACCTTTGCCCGGCCGCCATTAAGGGAGCAGAACTCCAGGCTATGATTTAATGATGTGCTCTGTGGGGCAGTGTGTCTGTGGGCTAGGCAAACATTCTAGTCTAAACACTGCAGGCTTTTATGGTCTGCAGTCAGAGTGGACTGATGTGTGTGTGTGCCTGATGCAGCATAGTGCTGACTTAAACAGGGATGTGATTCTTGTCTGAATGAGAATGATGTTAAAGAGTCTCTCTCTCTCTCTCTCAGCAGAAACAGTGTTCCCCTCTCATTCACTCCTCATTCTACAGTTGAAGTCGGAAGTTTACATACACCTTAGCCAAATACATTAAACTCAGTTTTCACAATTCCTGACATTTAATCCTAGTAGAAATTCCCTGTTAGGATCACCACTTTATTTTAAGAATGTGAAATGTCAGAATAATAGTAGAGAGAATGATTTATTTCAGCTTTTATTTCTTTCATCACATTCCCAGTGGGTCAGAAGTTTACATACACCCAATTAGTATTTGGTAGCATTGCCTTTAAATTGTTTAACTTGGGTCAAACGCTTCGGGTAGCCTTCCACAAGCTTCCCACAATAAGTTGGGTGAATGTTGGCCCATTCCTCTTGACAGAGCTGGTGTAACTGAGTCAGGTTTGTAGGCCTCCTTGCCTGCACAAGCTTTTTCAGTTCTGCCCACACACTTTCTATTGGACTTTGGAAGTATGCTTGGGGTCATTGTCCATTTGGAAGACCCATTTGCAACCAAGCCTTTAACTTCCTGACTGATGTCTGGAGATGTTGCTTCAATTTATCCACATAATTTTCCTTCCTCATGATGCCATCTATTTTGTGAAGTGCACCAGTCTCTCCTGCAGCAAAGCACCCCCACAACATGATGCTGCCACCCCGTGCTTCACGGTTGGGATGGTGTTCTTCGGCTTGCAAGCCTCCCCCTTTTTCCTCCGAACATAACGATGGTCATTATGGTCAAATAGTTATATTTTTGTTTCATTAGACCAGAGGACATTTCTCCAAAAAGTACGATCTTTGTCCCCATGTGCAGTTGCAAACCGTAGTCTGGCTTTTTAATGGCGGTTTTGGAGCAGTTGCTTCTTCCTTGCTGAGCGGCCTTTCAGGTTATGTCGATATAGGACTTGTTTTACTATGGATATAGATATTTTTGTACCCGTTTCCTCCAGCATCTTCACAAGGTCCTTCGCTGTTGTTCTGGGATTAATTTACACTTTTCGCACCAAAGTAAGTTTATCTCTAGGAGACAGAACACGTCTCCTTCCTGAGTGGTATGACGGTTGCGTGGTCCCAAGGTGTTTTTATATGCGTACTATTGTTTGTACAGATGAAAGTGGTACCTTCAGGTGTTTGGAAATTGCTCCCAAGGATGAACCAGACTTGTGGTCTTGGCTGATTTCTTTTGATTTTCCCATGATGTCAAGCAAAGAGGCACTGAGTTTAAAGGTAGGCCTTGAAATACATCCACAGGTACACCTCCAATTGACTCAAATGATGTAAATTAGCCTAAAGAAGCTTCTAAAGCCATGACATAATTTTCTGGAATTTTCCAAGCTGTTCAAAGGCACTGTCAACTTAGTGTATGTAAACTTCTGACCCACTGGAATTGTGATACAGTGAATTATAAGTGAAATAATCTGTCTGTAAACAATTGTTGGAAAAATTACTTGTGTCATGCACAAAGTAGATGCCCTAACCGACTTGCCAAAACTATAGTTGGTTAACAAGAAATTTGTGGAGTGGTTGAAAAATGAGTTTTAATGACTCCAACCTAAGTGTATGTAAACTTCAACTGTATTTTCCTCCCCTTTCCAATCCTCCCTCTCTCTCGCTCTCTCCTCTTCCCTTTCGGCTTCTCCTTACATAAAAGGGATCAATTAGTGAAGGGCAGGTCTTCCCCCCAGCTAAGCGTCACACAAGGTCACTTGACACACACACACACACACACCCACCCACCCATATATACACCTGTAAGCACTTAAATCTGCTTAAAAAAACATACAAGGTTTAAACATTGCTGTCCATCAATGATTTCCCAACCAAATTTACTGAGGTTGGGCAAATTTGTCAAAAACTATGGACATAGGTTGCCCTAAGAGTTGTGCGGCAGCCGAAGGTGCTTCTACCAAATATTAACTCTGGGGTGTGAAGACATACGCAATCAAGACCTCTTCATTATTTTATTTTTAATTCATACATTTCTCTAACTTTCTTTCACTTTGAAATATGTGGAGTAAATCCGTACGAAAAGAAATCTAAATTAATCCCTTTTAGAAAAATCTGAACACTGTACAACAAGGGGTGTGTAGACTTTCACTAGGCTCTGTACATTGTGCTGTACACCAGTAAGCTGAGTCACACCAAAGGAACCACACAGTTGACCCTAATTCACAGTCAAGAAGTCTGTGGCTGTGTCCGAATACCTGTACTTGCGTTCTAAATAGTAGAGATTTTGGGTATGCGAAAATAGAACGCTTTATAGTACTTGAAATTTCAAAAATGGTTTATGCTTTAATTGCAAGGATTTCATACGTTTCGGCTTTTCATCTAGTAGAATTTGCTGCACACTATTGAGGAAGAGAATCGTCTTGAGACCCACGTGTTTGACAACAGCTGATAATCAGAGCTTTACCAGAATGAACGAATGGCAGGAATCAATGCAATTGCGCATTAGATTATGAATTATCAGTATGGATGAGTAGTATGTTGATTTTTGTTACTTACTGCATTCGATTTTACTAAACAGTACGTTCTAAATAGTACGTAGTACGATTAGTCAACAGTGTGCAGTTTTATTAAGTAGTAGGCAAGTCAGATTTCAGACAGATTGCGCGTGTGTGTTTAAAGCTGTAAGTGAGCAGTCTACCTGTCTACCATGCCTAGTTAAATAAAGGTTAAATAAAAAAAGAACACAAATAAAACCTGTGAGATTAGGATAGATGCCACAATGTGGTATTGCAGTTTAGGTGCGTGTGTGCTTTTGCACACGTGTGAGTGTACCTGCAGTATGATTACAAAGTAGTCGATATACGTTTGCCTCTATGCTAGATGTAGAGGTGTGTGTGTGTGTGTGTGTGTGAGAGAGAGAGAGCGAGAGAGAGCGAGAGTGTACTGGGTACCTGCAGTATGAGTATGAAGTAGTCGACAGGTTTGCCTCTCTGGTAGATGTAGTGTAGAGCGGATCGCTTGTCGCTGTCATTGAATTTGATCTCCTGGATGACATCAGGGTGCCTCAGGATCCTCAGTAACACCTTCTCAGTGACCTGACAGGGACTGAACAGACTCACCTCTGTTGGAAAGGAGAGAGGGGGTGAGGGTTGAATAGGGAGAGAGACACCCGGAAATCAGACTTACAGATAGCGCCTTCAATTCAGACAGATCGGTAACACTTAGGGTGTAAAATGCATTAGGATGCGGTTATAATGCATCATAGGACTTGTGATGAGAATTATGTCTAATCCCATAATCATCCAGACTAAATACCAGCCGTTCTGTTGATACAAATAGCTACTTTTCATTGATTTAGAGAGACCATTTATTATAAAACGTATTATAAGACATTAGAAAGGCTCATACGTGCTTATGACAGTCCACTCACCTGTAGCCAGGAAGCGATGCGCAGCCAGCATCAACTGGGGAGAGATCTTCACCTTGCACTCGTTCTCCGTGTGTTTAAAAGCAGAGAAGTCACGCGTTCTCTTGTTAGGGTCCACCTTCTTTCTGTTCCTATTGTCAGCTGGAGAGAGGAGAGGGAAAACGGAAACTAACACCTTTAGCACTGACCCGTGTTGTGACGGCCCTGAATTTGTCTGAACCGTCTCAGTGCTTCTCCTCCCGATAGGGCGCTTCCCTTTTTAATTTCCTATTAAATAGCCTGCATCAGCTGCACAATAGACAGTGGTGGGAATGAGGAAGTGTTCAACCATCAGTTCCGACGCTCCTTTACTCCGTTTGTTTGTTGTATTTAAAAGTGTGTATTGTAATCGTGTCGCAATAACAAGGCTCAGATCTACTAATGTATATTGTTGGACTACCCATCTCCGTTGGTCTCTGCTGTTCTCCGTGGCCTTTCTGTTCTTGGCGGATTCAATTGACCGATCACAACTTTTTCCAACCGGTATTTCATTTGTTTTATTGTCATTTACACCGTGTTGGTTTATGTGTTCAGTTGTTTGTGAAGACTACTGGTAGTTCTGATAACCTTTATTGTTGTGTGGTAAGAGTTTTTGGGATTCTGATTGTGTGATTCAAATCAAATCGTATGTCACATGCGCCCGAATACAACAGGTGTTGACCATGAAATGCTTACAAGCCCTTAACTCTTTTTTTTTTCTTAACTGAATTGTTGGTTAAGAAAATATTTACTAAACAAACGAAAGTTAAAAAAATAACAATAAAATAACAATAACGAGGCTGTATACAGGAGGTACCGAGTCAATGTGCGGGGGTACAGGTTAGTCGAGGTAATTTGTACATGTAGGTAGGGGTGAAGTATCTATGCATAGATAATAAACAGTGCAGTGTAAAAACAAAAGGGGGAAGGGGGGTCCAATGCAAATAGTCGGTGCCTATTTTATTAATTGTTCAGCAGTCTTATGGCTAGGGAGTAGAAGCTGTTAAGGAGCATTTTGGACCTAGACTTGGCACTCTGGTACAGCTTGCCTTGTGGTAGCAGAGAGAACAGTCTATGACTTGGGTGACTGGGCCTTCCTCTGACACCACCTAGTATATAGGTCCTGGATGGCAGGAAGTTTGGCCCCAGTGATGTACTGGGCTGTGCGCACTACCCTCTGTAGCGCCTTACGGTCGGATGCTGAGCAGTTGCCATACCAGGCGCTGACGCAACCGGTCAGGATGCTCTCGATGGTGCATCTGTAGAACTTTTTGAGAATCTGGAGACCCATGCCAAATCTTTTCAGTCTCCTGATGGGGAAAAGGCGTTGTCATGCACACTTCACAACTTTCTTGGTGTGTTTGGACCATGATAGTTTTCTGGTGATGTGGACACCAAGAAATTTGAAACTCTCAAACCGCTCCACTACAGCCCGTCAACGTGAATTGGGGCGTGTTCGGCCCTCCTTTTTGGGTAGTCCACGATCATCTCCTTTGTCTTGATCACGTTGAGGGAGAGGTTGTTGTCCTGGCACCACACGGCCAGGTCTCTGACCTCCTCCCTAAGGCTGTCTCAGCGTTTTTGGTGATCAGGCCTACTACCGTTGTGTCGTCAGCAAACTTAATGATGGTGTTTGAGTCGTGCTTCGCCATGCAGTCGTGGGTGAACACAGGGAGTACAGGAGGGGACTTGGCACGCAGTCCTGAGGGGCCCCAGTGTTGAGGCTATTCTGTGGTTAACAAAGAAATAGGTCATCCTATATGCTTAATTTAGATGTCTTAATGGTCTACAAACGTTGGACAATGTGTTTATATTGTTAATAAGGCTCCATAATGCCACTCTAATGAGGATTTGAAAAATGTTACTTGAAAAGCAAGAGCTCTGTTTATTGCGCAGGCTGAACACACTTCATCAGTCTCTCATTCACAATTTGACAAGCACTTGATAATGCCTCTAATTTTCAGGCGGCAACCCCTTTGTGTGGCCGTAATGCACCCTAAAAGAACCCATGCCTTTTGGGCCAGTGGCCGTTGTTCCCTTCTCCCTGAGTGCTGCATGCTCCGAAGCACCTCTCACTCACATGGCTCTCCATCACGTGATTGGGTCAACTGTGCGCGTCCTTATCCAATTCTGAGGCGCATATTGAAGATATTGGAAGAACTGTCCACATTTACTTTTTGTCAGCCAATAAGATGAGTAGGCCTAACGAACAGCAAAAGCACTAGTCTATGTCCATCTACTATCCTCCATAGTATAAAAACCGACCTAAATAGTCTGGGACAGTTGTGGGATGTGATAGATCCCAAATTAATACAACCACTAGCATAAAAAACCTTTTTACTCAATGAGGATGACGCAACAGATCAGAACATTTAGCTTAAAATGTGATAAACTGTTAGGCTATTTCTCCACATTATAAGCACAGCAATGCGCACACGGCAGTGTGCATTGCGGGAAAACACCATTATCAAAAGTGACCGCGAATACGATTATTCATGTAATGCTTTTATTATAAATGTGAATTTTTATGGTGAAAATGATCTTCCCCAAACTTGAAATTCACACGCGGCTTATGTAGCCCAGTTAGGCTCTACATGCCTTGTAAAGCAGATTAATGTGCTTAATTTTAAGAAGTTATTTGGTCACTTTCGTTGTGATACAAACCTTATCAAAACATATAAGCCTATGGGCTAGGCTACATGAGGTGTGTGACTATGATTCAAACAAGTCACAAAAAAAGGTATTGTTTCTTATTCTGGGAATCATTCACAAGTGATAATATAAACTCAGCAAAAAAAAGAAACCTCCCTTTTTCAGGACCCTGTCTTTCAAAGATAATTAGTAAAAATCCAAATAACTTCACAGATCTTCATTGTAAAGGGTTTAAACACTGTTTCCCATGCTTAACCATAAACAATTAATGAACATGCACCTGTGGAACAGTCGTTAAGACACTGACAGCTTAGGCAATTGTCACAGTTATGAAAACTTAGGACACTAAAAGAGGCCTTTCTACTGACTCTGAAAAACACCAACAGAAAGATGCCCAGAGTCCCTGCTCATTTGCGTGAACGTGCCTTAGGCATGCTGCAAGGAGGCATGAGGACTGCAGATGTAGCCAGGGCAATAAATTGCAATGTCCTTACTATGAGGCGCCTAAGACAGCGCTACAGGGAGGCATGACAGACAGCTGATCGTCCTCGCAGTGGCAGACCACGTGTAACAACACCTGCACAGGATCGGTACATCCAAACATCACACCTGCGGGACAGGTACAGGATGGCAACAACAACTGCCCGAGTTACACCAGGAGGTCCTGACTAGACATCACCGGCAACAAAATTGGCTATGGGCACAAACCCACTGTCGCTGGACCAGACAGGACTGGCAAAAAGTGCTCTTCACTGACGAGTCACAGTTTTGTCTCACCAGGGGTGATGGTCGGATTCACGTTTATCGTCAAAGGAATGAGCGTTACACCGAGGCCTGTACTGTGGAGAGGGGCCGATTTGGAGGTGGAGGGTCCGTCATGGTCTGGAGCGGTGCGTCACAGCATCATCGGACTGAGCTTGTTGTCATTGCAGGCAATCTCAATGCTGTGCATTACAGGGAAGACATCCTCCTCCCTCATGTGGTACTCTTCCTGCAGGCTCATCCTGACATGACCCTCCAGCATGTCAATGCCACCAGCCATACTGCTCGTTCTGTGTGTGATTTCCTGTAAGACAGGAATGTCAGTGTTCTGCAATGGCCAGCGAAGAGCCCGGATCTCAATCCCATTGAGCACATCTGGGACCTGTTGAATCAGAGGGCGAGGGCTAGGGCCATTCCCCCCAGAAATGTCCGGGAACTTGCAGGTGCCTTGGTGGAAGAGTGGGGTAACATCTCACAGCAAGAACGGGCAAATCTTGTGCAGTCCATGAGGAGGAGATGCACTGCAGTACTTAATGCAGCTGGTGGCCACACCAGATACTGACTGTTACTTTTTATTTTTACCCCCCTTTGTTCAGGGACACATTATTCCATTTCTGTTAGTCACATGTCTGTGGAACTTGTTCAGTTTATGTCTCAGTTGTTGAGTCCTGTTATGTTCATACAAATATTTACACATGTTAAGTTTGCTGAAAATAAATGCATTAATACATTTGCATTAATGTCAGAGTGATTAGAGGGACAATAGAGTGCTGAGTACCAGGCAGTTAGCAGGTTTGGTAGGCTACTAATGACCCTCAGCAGCATCCGAGCTTGGAGAAGCCTAATTAGAAGCCTAATTGTTTTAAAGTTATTTCTAATGTTTTTAAGGGTTAATGAAAAGTTGACTGTCCATTCTGACTTTCCAGTCCTTTGCATTGGTATAGATTTGATGGACCAGACAGGACTCATTCCCTCACAAACAAAAATGAAAAATAATAAAAATGTATCTGGCAGGCCGACCTACCTGGCACCTATAAACAAGAACCTCAAGTCAAAACCGTTACAGCATGTGCACATGACACTAGTGAATTCACTATCGTCAAACATTTTCAATAAAAAACTAATCTTTAGTAGGAGAGGCCAACGTTCCCCTGGGAAGTTAATAGGTAGGCTTTTGCTCTAGCCCTACACATATTTTGTAAAAATGTTTATTTAACCTTTAACTATTTAGAATGGGAATATGTACCCAAATACATTTAAATAAAAGCAAATACCATGCCCAAATGCCACCAAGTACAACCCTGCAGTTACACGCTTCATTCAGCTAATCAAGGTCCTGAGAAGAAGCTGATTAGTAGAATCAGACGTGTTAGAATAGGATTGGAACCAAATCCTGCAAGAGGGTAGTTCTCCAAGAGTAGGGTTTACTAATGGCCATGCCCAATTTAACTCATTACACTCCACACAGTTCACTACAGTTTAAGTAAATGGACTCTGTATTGATACATTGTCGACGTGTAGTTTGATTTAGGATTGACTCACTATAAAGGTCGGACTCATCCAGGATCTCGGATTTGATGATCTCCTCGATTACGTCCTCCAAGGTGACCAATCCCAGCACCTCGTAGAAGGGATCCCCCTTCCCCTCGTTGTTCACCTTCTGAACGATGGCCAGGTGGGATTTACCTAGAAGAGTAACACACCAGAGTTAAGACTAAAACCCACAAAACCCAGACCACAACCAGACCTAGTGTATACGAATGAGACAGTGACAAGACCAAGATCAGTCAGTACTGGAGTCAGTCCTGTGGTCAGTCAGTTCTGTGATCAATCAATCTAGCAGTCAGTCATTCAGTCAGTACTGCGGTCAGTCAGTCAGCACTGCGGTCAGTCAGTCAGTACTGTCGGGGGAATTTCTGAAGATTGAGAGGAGAGACTGTGCCTGGTCCCTGAGGGTACTTAAGCGCACTGTATAGTAAGTTATCTCATCTCTCATTTCCCTCTGGCAGTTCCCCCAGTTTTCCTCTCTTTAAGCTCCAAGTCCGTAACAAGAAAGGGGGATGGGGATGAAAAGACAGAAGGGGTAATCCACTCACTCTCTTGGCTTACTATTCCCCTTCTCCTCTCCAAGTGTTAGAGAGTTGGGAACAGACTGTGCTGTGTATTTCACCATTTCTGTCACATATTGTATAATATTCAGCCTATTGTATTGTCAGTCTCCACTGAAAGGGGAGGTGGACACGAAGTGGGAAGTGATTGGCTGTCAAGTCAACCTAACAAACAAAACATCAGAGCGTTAAGAAAGCAAATGCCCATTCCACTGACAACACTGCTTACATCTCTAATACTGCTGCCACCTTCCAGCCAATGAAAGAGAAGAGTAGAGACACCACTGGGTCAGAAGAGTGAGGTCACACGGTGATTATATAGCCGTGACGGTTGTTAGGTTCGGTCAGGGTCGGCCATCTTTGATCTCTGTTTGTGTGATGTCAATATCAATATCTCTCCACTATCTCACCATGCTGTCTAACAGAAAAAACGAGGCTATTTCAACCCCTAACTCTACCCTTAACCCTCACCCATACTTTACCCCTAACCTTACAGCACCAGGGTGAGGTACTTAGCTGTCTTAGCACTACAGGCCCTTCGGTACCAGCAGCTTGCTTTATAGCGGAGCGCTACATTGCCTGACTGACAGTACAGCTGGTTTCTGTTTCTCGCATGTTCCTAACTGATCCATTCAATTCTCTGATCGCCCAGAGAGTACACACACCCGGGTTTCCCGAGTCTGAATCAATCTCGGATTCAACGTTGAGGATGTAAACCAGCAGACACTGCAACCAGCAGACAACGTGGCTCTCCAGGACCAGAGCTGTCCATCCCTTGCCTGGAATACAAATTGATATGCTCCGTTGCCTGGAATACAAACTGTTATGTACAGCTAAGTAGGCTACAACCTTGCTCTAAGCACAGCGAAGATACTTTTGAAGGTACAGTGAGTATGTTCTGCTCTCTGTGGTGCATTCTGGTGTTGCTGGATAACAACAGCAGTGATGCTCTACTAAGAAGCTCTTTGCCATAAGGCCTAGGCTATATATAACTCTGTCACAAACATTTATGACCGCTGGTGACAACTGTCTTTCTTTACCCACTCATGATGACACAAACGGTTGTTTAGGTCAGCTAGCCGGCTAGGCATAGGACTAGTTAGCCACACAGCGCTTCGTGTTCTATGAACGTGCAATGTCAAATGACTTGATGTTGATAACGCGTTACATCAGTAGCCCTTTACACTTGTACCCATATACGGGTTAAAAATGGCAGATTTGAGCACTAATAAGGGCCTAAATTGGAACGGACTGGCTGTACAGTAACATGCTATAAATTATGTCACAGCTCAGGCTCTGCATTTCACAGCGCGTTATTTTGACTGACAACCATTCTGAACTCGAGCACTGCACGTGACAAGAAGCTGCCCCCATCCCTCCCGCTAATTGGGCAACGTTTGATATACAGTTACAAGATGACATGGCATCATACCCTGGGCTGTCCTGACCAGAACAAGCCTTTCTATTAAGAAGAACATTTGCACAAGCTTTCAAATGATGCCCACCTGACCCAGATTACAATTTATAATGGGCCGTTTTTTTGGATTGTGTAAACAACAGAAATGATGAGATGGCGGGGGGACGCGGGGCTGTGTTCCAAACAAAACAACTACGAGTCTGCTTGCTCTAGTTCCTTAGCGACATAGCTAGGAGAGTAATAATAAGCACCTTATAGTTCAAGACTCTTCTTTCGAGTCATAAAAGTGCATTGCAATTACTACGGTGCACACTTTGGAGAGGTCTGGCCACTTGGGGAGACAGCAGTTAGTCCTCTCACTCAAACCCTTGTCATTGTTTTGTCTTATGATGCACATACCCCACGTTTTCCAGGAATATTCTTATGTTCCCAGAGTACCAACAAATAAGGTTTGGTTATTAACAAATGAGGCAAAGTACAGTAAATATGTGTAAGAAACATTTCAATTTAGCCCTGTCCATATAGGCCAATTCCCAAGAGTGTAAAGGGTTTTAATATACACTGACTTTACAAAACATTAAGAACACCTGCTGATTCCATGACATAGACTGACCAGGTGAATGCTATGATCCCTTATTGATGTCACTTAGTAAATACACTTCAATCAGTGTAGATGAAGGGGAGGAGACAATTGAGACAATTGAGACATGATTTGTGTATGTGTGCCATTCAGAGGAAGAATGGGCAAGACAAGATTTAAGTGCCTTTGTACGGGGTATGGTAGTAGGTGCTAGGCGCAACAGTTTGTGTCAAGAACTGCAACGCTGCTGGGTTTTTCACGCTCAACAGTTTCCCGTGTGTATCAAGAATGGTCCACCACCCAAAGGACATCCAGCCAACTTGTCACAACTGTGGGAAGCATTGGAGTCAACATGGGCCAGCATCCCTGTTGAACACTTTCGAAACCTTGATAGTCCATGCCCCGACGAATTGAGGCTGTTCTGAGGGCAAAAGTGTGTATTAGGAAGATGTTAGGAAGATGTTCTTAACGTTTTGTGTTTCAACAACAGCCTAGACCCTGTATAGACCTGAGGCTGAGTGATGACACCAGCCCTAGCCCAATGAATGCTCTCTCCTGTGTGACCCTTCTACTCTTAAGAGCTAAATGACAACAGAATGGACTTTTTGACAGCACCCCTTTTGGTTTGAATGAAACCTTCCATACATATTTGCCCATTGTAGAAGTGCTTAGAAAGTGACTTTTTGAACCAAGGCCAAAACATTCCATAGATAGGTGCTCAAGGTTAACCAATTTTCCATACACCACCATACCATGAGACATCCATGTCTTCATCACTGGAAAAGAAACGGTTGAGAGATGTGTTTTTTTATACCTTTGATGTCAATTACCTGAAAACACATGAACTCAGACTTTTTCATTCATATTTTCATATGTTGTAGCTTAGACCCTATTTTGCTACATTATCTGAGTTGTGTTGTGCCCGCCATCTGTTGAGACACAACATGCTCTTGAATACAGGGTGGGTGTCATGTTTTGGCTGACAAATGTACTAAAATGGGAATGGAATTGAAATTTCGACTTTCAAATGGTACCACAAAGATCGTTGGAGACGCACACATCAGAGAATGTTGACGTGAATGGGAATATCTGTTGTTTTAAATTATACTGTCACTACTCCATCGGAAAACTATAGAAACCAAATAAATATAGGCAACTTTTAAATGATAAACTCAACCGTTTATATTTTCCAGTGACGAACACATGGATGTCTTATGGTATGGTGGGGTATGCAAAACAATGTGTTAACTTTGAGCACTTTTATCTCTTGATTGTTTTGGCATTCACGTCCCAAAAGTCACTTTCTGACTACTTCTTCCATGGGTAAACAACGTTTTGTTTAAATTAAAAGGGATGCTGTCAAAAAGTGATTGAATTTAAATGGATTTACTCATAGCTAATTATGGGAGGGGTAACTGGAGTACTAGGCCACCTATACAGGCTTCAATTCCAGCCCATGACGAACACACCTGATTTAACTAAATGTGTAATTAGTGAAAGTCTGGGACTAAAATCTGCAATCCATGTCTCTGTAGCTCTCCGGGTTCAGAGTTGCTGACCCCTAGATTGTGGTGTGTATCACATTTGTTCCCTGCCGTGACAACTGCGTCGAGACATTCCACTCGTCGATACCCACGTCAATACAGCCAAGGGGTGTGTCCACACCATGTGGCAGGCACATCGCTGTGTGTGTGTCAAAGTGTGTGTGTACCGTGTAGCCTATTGATTATGTGGAGAGATGAATGCATTTGAAATACATCAACCACGTATGTAAGCATGGTGATGTATGACGCGTGCACAGACACGTGCACACGCACAGACACAACCATCCTCCAGATGCACACACCTTTCTTGAACTCCTCCAGCATGGAGTCCAGTCGAGTGTCGTGGAACACAAAGTGGACCGGGTGGTTGTAGAACTTAGTGATGGTCTTCAGCGTGGTGCAGTCGTCTGGGTCCACGAACGCCAGGTCCTTCACGTACAGGATGTCCACGATGTTGGAGCGCTCGTCATCGAACACGGGGATACGGGTGTAGCCGCTCTCCATGATCTCGGACATGGTGTTGAAGTCGAGGACCGCGTCGTTCTGGATCATGAAGCAGTGGGCCAACGGAGTCATCACGCTCTCCACCGTCTTATTCCGGAGTTCCAGAGCTCCTTGGATCATGTTGAGCTCTTCTTTGACCAGGTCGTTGTACGGTTCCGTCACCCTGAGCATCTCCACCAGCTTCTCGCGGTTGTACACGGTACCGATCTCCTGGCCTAGGAGCACGTCTAGGAGCTTGCTGACGGGGAAGGAGAGGGGGAAGGTGAGCAACATGAAGAACTTGGTCACCTGGATGGTGTTGGCGCCCACCGCCAGCCCGTGGCGAGAGCACAGCGCCTGGGGGACAATCTCGCCGAAAATCACGATACCCACTGTGGAGGCGACCACGGCTCCCAGCCCAGAGCCTATTAAGTCATCCAGGAGGATGGTGAGTGTGGTGTTGACCAGGACATTGCCAAGCAGCAGCGAGCAGAGAAGGTAGTTCCCCTTACTGCGGATGGGCTCAATTTTGCGGGCATATTTCTTTTCCTTCTCTGAACCACAACTCTGGACTATACGGAGCTCCATGGGGTCCAGAGCCATGAGCCCCAGGTTCAGCCCGCTGAACATGCCAGACAGCACCAACAGACAACAGATAAGGATGATCTGGAACCACAGGGGGAGGAGAGTTTTCTCCCCCTCTACCACCCGGAGTCTCCCGTCGCTATCCCCGAGCAGGGCCCACCTGCCATTGGCCAAACTCTTGATGCACAACCCATACTCCTTGTGCGGCTCGCTCTTACGAAGGGGTTTAATGTTTATGCTGAGTACCCCCGTGGTCCCCCGGCTACTGATGTTCATGTAGGTCGCGATGCTGAAGTCTTTGGTGAAATCAACACAAGTCCTGTTAGGTGTGTCGTCAATAATGTTATTGTCCCCCCCCTCATCGCTCCCATCCCCTCGTTCCGTGAAGCGGATCTGCGCCCAGGTGCCCGAGTTGAGCTGCACACCGTAGAACCGGAGCTGCACTGTGCTCTCCTCCGTTACCTGTATGACCCCGTCGTCAGTGGTCGTAGCCGGTTTGTCGCTCCTCTCCAGCCGCATACCGAGCACCTGGGTCCCGCTGTTGCTGACACTCGACGTGGCTGTTTCGGTGCGTCCCCCGACTGCACTCCAAAGGAAAACGATCAGCGTTAGAACGTAGCCGTGCTGCCCGCTCCATTCTGTCGCCATGTTTGTTTCACTCTGTTGCTGGAGAACTGGGAGCCGACGTCACTTACTCCTGTCCCTGCGGCCCAGCCCCTCTACTACCATAATGACCCTAAAGCACCGCCTATCCGACACGACACGGCACACACACACACACACACACACACACACACACACACACACACACACACACACACACACACACACACACACACACACACACACACACACACACACACACACACACACACACACACACACACCATCCTGAACACTTTACTATGCAGGATTTGTTTTATAGGCTACTGCTGGGTTTGATATTGGGCTACTGTCGGGGGCAATATTCTGAGCTGCACGTTCACGGGGGACCGCGCTGCAGTTTTTCTCGTGCCGCATGGTCGCGCGCGCGCGTGCATGGGAGACTAAGGCAAGCATAATGCTATGTAGAACTAACCATAGGAATATAATGACTCATTCTATTGTTATGTAACTAACCTACTGAAGCGTACACACACTTTAGGTTGAGCAATTTGAGTGAGTTTATCTGTCATTTATTAGGCTCACCATTATGATTGGGTTTATAGCCACATACACTTTTACATTATAAAGCCTATCAATGAACATAATCAATTATTCATCTCTTGCATCTTATCAGCTCAAGGTACATTATCCACAATTAACTGGCATCCTCACATTTTGCCATAAAGGCCCAAGGCAATGCAGCAAAGTGAATGCTGTGGTGCCCAGCAGTTTGTATTCAGTCAGAGACAAATCTGTTATGTAAAGTGCCTGCATCACACTGCATCTGTAGGTCTCACCAGCATCTCTCTGGCTCTATACCTGCTCCTAAGGTATGATGCAGAGGAGGCTGGTGGGAGGAGCTATAGGAGGACAGGCTCATTGTAATGGCTTGAATGGAATTAATGGAACGGAGTCAAACGTGGTTTCCCTTTTTTTTATTTTAGCAAGGAGTCACCATTGGCACCGATTATAGAATTTCATAGAACAAAAAAAATGTAATACCATATAAAACAAGTCAAATACAGCCCGACGCAAATTGCACAGACAAACATAAATATACACAAAGCACGATCAACTAAAGCAAACACATTCTTCATTATAAAATTCCTCTGTCCACTCTCTAAACTGCACCAGGGACACTAAGGCTGTACTGTGTACTGTTTTGGGGAAATTATTCCAAATATATGGAGCAGAAAAACTAAAGGCCGGTTTACACCAAAGGAGTCCTCAGAGTTAACTACCTGTCAACGGATTTGATAACTTGTTATTTTGTCAATCTTTATAGTGAAGTTAGGTCAGTCATAAGCTTGTGGTGCAGGGCTTTGTAAACAAAAAGAGCGTAATGATGCGTAATAGTATGACCATAATCAAGAGCAGGTAGAAAGGTTGACTGCAAAATCTGCTTCTTGCTGACTAAGACCTGTTCCTGTGAAAAAAAGCCCACTTTAAATCTTCGTTTCTTAACAAGCTAATTTGTATGTTTTTTAAACGATAAATCATTGTCAATCCAAATACCAATGTATTTGTATGCAGAGACTCGCTGGATTATAGAATCACCCGATGAGTAATCCATCTGAGACAATCTTACGAGAACTTGAAAACAACATGTATTTAGTTTTGCCCGTATTTAGCAGAAGCTTTAAATCAGTAAGGGCTTCCTGCATGGCTGCAAAATCAAACTGTCAATTGCGTGTACCAAATGTACAACTTTTAACAGATTGACCAATACCATTTATAGAAAGTAAATAGTGGAAAGAACAGGTCCTAGAATCGACCCCTCTGCGGAACATCTTTATGTACTTCAAGAAATTCAGACTTAACCCCACCAATCACGATGGCCTTAGTTCTGTCACTTAAACAATCATGAAACCAAGAGCAAGTGTCAGAGCCCAGGCCAATCGAGGACAACTTGTTCAATTAAATATCATGATCAGCAGTATCAAATGCTTTTGACAGGTCCACAAACAAGGCAGCACAATTCATTGATTTATATTCAAAATACCATGCTCAGATAAAATATATCAATAGTATTGAAGACATTTGCAAAGCATAAAGCTAAATCCGGTTCAGGGATAGCTGAGATACAATCAAGGTCAATAAAAAAAAAGATGTAAAAAAGCTTCTTCACTAAAGTTTTTAAAGTTCGTCTTAGTGATGACTCGAAGCTTAGATTAAAGCATTTTCACATCTCTGACACAGACAATTGGGCAATGGTCACTAAAATCCAGTGGGGAAACCCAACTAGCAACATATTTATCTAAGATCAATCAAAGTAGATTTCCATGTAGGTCCAGTTATCAGCTGAGACAGGTTTAGCTCAGAGCAAATATATTTCAGTGTATTTGACACTGACATCCTCCAGTCAATATTAAAACTGCCCATAATTAATAGTTCAGATTTACCAGAAATTCAGATAAATTTTTAAGAGCAAACGAGGGAGCCGATGGAGGACGATACACTCCTCCTACTAGCGTCAGCTGGTTATTATGACCAAGGCCCACATTAAGAATGAAACAATCAAATTGCATAGGGACAGAGGCAGCACGAGATGCAGGAACATTTAAATTGTAAATATGGCAATAGCCCCACCTCTGCCAATTCTGTCCGATCTGTAAACATTATAACCAGACAGAGACACATCACAGGCCAGCACAGAATTATTCAACCAAGTTTCAGAAATGACCAGAATGTCCACTTTGGACTGAGAAGTCCGAAGTTTAATAAAATCCAGAATTGAAATCAAACTTCTGGAATTTACATGAACAAATCTAGAACCGCAGCAGCAGTTCTCAGGTCAGATGGAGTCTCTAATACAAGCATGCTATGATCAGTAGCTAAGCCCTTATTTGATAATACCATAGGATTGGTTTGAATTGGTATAGGACTGAACTGAACCGCCGGGCCTATGCCACGAGCGAGGACGTCAATGACGGTTACCTGTTGCAGCACTGCAGTATGATGCAATGCTGATTCATGGATACGATTACCTGAACGGGACTTTGGCAACATTTTCCCACTGAAGAATCTTGGTTGTGTGGATAACACCTGAGCGGGGCTAGGTCTGTCTCTGAGTCCATATCTTAAAGCGGCCTTGAAATGTGAAGAGAGGCTCCAGGCTCCTAGATGGTTTTCAGTGGAGTCCATCATCTCTGTAGAGCACTTTTTGTTTCCAAAAAGTGTTGAAATTGTCAATAGAGGTTATGCCAAACAGAGTGGCAGTAGTCTTTAAGCCGGATGTGAAGGGCTAAGAGCCTTGCTGAACCTCGGGGCCAGAGATAATCAGCTGCTTTTCAGAGCCTTTCAGGGTGTTGATCAGCTCAATAAAATCCTGTTTCATTAGCTCTGATTTACCCGTTTGATATCATTTGATCCCACATGCACTAAGACAGCAGCAGCCCTTGGCTGTTGATGTAGGGCGGACGGAAGAAATCCTGTGATATCCTTCACCTAGCACAGGGTTTTTGCTCCAGCAACCGAGATGGGACTCAACATGGAGCTACCACTGATGATGGCTGGAGGAAGGTGGGTGGCCGTGGACGACTGGATTTTCTGTGCCTCCTTGAGAACTGATGGGAGATGGGTGATGGAGGACCCCCATCACCAATAGAAGCCTGAGCCGGGGGCTGTGAGGCGTGATGTAAGAGGTAGCCCATGGGTGTGGGCCTGTGGTAGTGCCCCTGAGCTGGACCCTCAGGATACAGGAGCAGGAATCTCTGGAAACAGGTGGGTGAAACTGTTGGTCAGAAGGGTGGGCTCCCCCAAAGCCATTTCAACCATCCAAATGATGGATGTGTTTGACACTGTTTCGTTCATTCTATTCCAGCCATTACAATGAGCCTGTCCTCCTAGAGCTCCTCCCACCAGCCTCCTCTGGTGGGATGCAGAGGGAAGGAAGACCCTTGAGAAACCAGAGGCTCTTGATAAATAAATAAGGGCTGCATCAACGTATTGTTTGTTAATTGTTATTTCAGTTTAGGCTTACTTAATTAGTTAACTTAGTTAACTGACCTTTGTAAAAGGTCATCAATGTCAATGTGGGAAACACAGTTTTGGTCTCAGTTCAATATGTTTCAACAATGCAGTAGCTAAAGGTTGTTTTCAGATTGAACTCAGCCAAACCGAAGGCAGATCTGGATAATGCTGTGACGTCTGTGCCAAGTAGGGGTGCAGATGGATAGTCGATGGTCATTCGTGTCACTGAGACAGCTGCGGTCGCTGTCAGTGATGTAACCAATGATTTATACACTAAATGACTGACAGGGGGCGCTGTTTTGAAGCCACTGGCGCCTCCATGACTCAGTACCAGTGCCCCCTGTATATAGCCTCGTTATTGTTATTCTGATTGTGTTACTTTTTATTTATTTTTATTTTAGCCTACTTGGTAAATATTTTCTTCTTCTTGAACTGCACTGTTGGTTAAGGGCTTGTAAGTAAGCATTTCACAGTAAAGTCTTCACTTTGAATTCAGCGCATGTGGCAAATAAAGTTTGATTTGAGAGATATATATATATATATATATACTGCTCAAAAAAATAAAGGGAACACTAAAATAACACATCATAGATCTGAATGAATTAAATAATCTTATTAAATACTTTTTTCTTTACATAGTTGAATGTGCTGACAACAAAATCACACAAAAATTATCAATGGAAATCAAATTTATCAACCCATGGAGGTCTGGATTTGGAGGCACACTCAAAATTAAAGTGGAAAACCACACTACAGCCTGATCCAACTTTGATGTAATGTCCTTAAAACAAGTCAAAATGAGGCTCAGTAGTGTGTGTGGCCTCCACGTGCCTGAATGACCTCCCTACAACGCCTGGGCATGCTCCTGATGAGGTGGCGGATGGTACCCTGAGGGATCTCCTCCCAGACCTGGCTGAAAGCATCCGCCAACTCCTGAACAGTCTGTGGTGCAACGTGGCGTTGGTGGATGGAGCGAGACATGATGTCCCAGATGTGCTCAATTGGATTCAGGTCTGGGGAACGGGCGGGCCAGTCCTTAGCATAAATGCCTTCCTCTTGCAGGAACTGCTGACACACTCCAGCCACATGAGGTCCAGCATTGTCTTGCATTAGGAGGAACCCAGGGCCAACCGCACCAGCATATGTCTCACAAGGGGTCTGAGGATCTAATCTCGGTACCTAATGGCAGTCAGGCTACCTCTGGCGAGCACATGGAGGGCTGTGCGGCCCCCCAAAGAAATGCCACCCCACACCATGACTGACCCACCGCCAAACCGGTCATGCTGGAGGATGTTGCAGGCAGCAGAACGTTCTCCACGGCGTTTCCAGACTCTGTCACGTCTGTCACGTGCTCAGTGTGAACCTGCTTTCATCTGTGAAGAGCACAGGGCGCCAGTGGCGAATTTGCCAATCTTGGTGTTCTCTGGCAAATGCCAAACGTCCTGCACGGTGTTGGGCTGTAAGCACAACCCCCACCTGTGGACGTTAGGCCCTCATACCACCCTCATGGAGTCTGTTTCTGACCGATTGAGCAGACACATGCACATTTGTGGCCTGCTGGAGGTCATTTTGCAGGGCTCTGGCAGTGCTCCTCCTTGCACAAAGGTGGAGGTAGTGGTCCTGCTGCTGGGTTGTTGCCCTCCCACGGCCTCCTCCACGTCTCCTGATGTACTGGCCTGTCTCCTGGTAGCGCCTCCATGCTCTGGACACTACGCTGACAGACACAGCAAACCTTCTTGCCACAGCTCGCATTGATGTGCCATCCTGGATGAGCTGCACTACCTGAGCCACTTGTGTGGGTTGTAGACTCCGTCTCATGCTACCACTAGAGTGAAAGCACCGCCAGCATTCAAAAGTGACCAAAACATCAGCCAGGAAGCATAGGAACTGAGAAGTGGTCTGTGGTCACCACCTTCAGAACCACTCCTTTATTGGGGGTGTCTTGCTAATTGCCTATAATTTCCACCTGTTGTCTATTCCATTTGCACAACAGCATGTGAAATGTATTGTCAATCAGTGTTGCTTCCTAAGTGGACAGTTTGATTTCACAGAAGTGTGATTGACTTGGAGTTACATTGTGTTGTTTAAGTGTTCCCCTTTATTTTTTTGAGCAGTGTATATATATATATATATATATATATATCTGTCTTTAAAGTATAATTATAATGTTTTGCTCTTACTGTCCCCACTACAACAAACAAATACTTAAATATATGTAATTTAGTCCTTTAAGTTTTCCATTCATTTTTCCATTCATTCCTATGGACGACTGCTCCTTTAGGGGAGTGGCAATGTGTCCGACCGCGCAATAAGGGCTTATGCCGTATTCAAAACAACTGGGAACTCGGAAAAAAATAGTTTTGAACGGTCATCCAACTCGGAATTCCAACTCAGGAACTCTGGTCTTTTTCTAGAGCTCCGACCTTCCGACCTAAAGATCTCTGAGGTCATGATTTGTTTTTCTGAGTTCGCAGTTGTTTTGAACGTGGCATTATATATCAAAGCCTCGAGGTCACTGTATGTTACTTTTGGTGCTTTCAAGAAAACTGGGAACTCTGGAAAAAAACTAGGTCAAATCATGACGTCAGTGATATTCAGTTCTAAAAGTCGAGTTCTAGAAAAATTCCGACTTGGAATTCCGTGTTGGATGACTGTTCAAACCCATTGTTCCATTCGGAGATATTCTTTACCCGATTTGCAAATTGTCTTTAATGCATTGAATTCGGATATTTCTGAGTTCGGAATTCCCAGTTGTTTTGAACAAGGCATTCGAGGTGAGGGAACCAACAGAGGGTGGACAACAACAACAAAACGTGTTTCAGTCCCCGCTCCATATGTATTTTAAACATTCTTTAATATAGCCTAGAATAGACTAGATCATGTCAAAATGTAGGCTAATAGACTATGTATTGATTTAAATAATCGAATATCCTATTAAATGCTTTAGGTCATTCAATTTGTGTGCATACATTTTAAATATGTCACCGTTTAATATTAAGGGAGGCCTAGATGTGATTTAATTATCTTCTGATCTGTGATTTTTTTTATTTATCCTCTGACTTTGCGGTGACCTGGAGTTACGTAATAATAGCGCGTCATCTCTTGTCATACTGTAGAAATCCAATCCATGACTGTGGTTTTTATCTCACATCGCCATCTAGTGAACAAGAACGGAATATCCCTGATTGTGCAGCGTTCCCTGGAATTGTTGGGTGGAGTCAAGGATGAGCTTCATTGCAGAGACTCGAATGTCTTTTCAAATGATTTATTCTTTAAAAAAACAACATGATACAAGAACCTTTTAAAAGTCGAGATAATACAAAATTTGTATATGTACAAAATTCTGATTTCGGACCATCTGAAATTCCTGATTTTCAGGACTCAACTTGCATTTTGAGAACAAATACTTTACAATTATGACACATAGCCGTTCTAGAATTACTGATATATTACAACTCTTCAATTTGTTTTTATCCGTTGACAATGAGTGCATCTTAACATTGGGTAAGAATAATCTTTATACATGCTAAAACAACCTAGAAAGATATCTAGCCTGTCCATCAGCTGCCATTAATGAAACTGTTCATGAGATATCATCAGTGAAAACACAAAACGATAGCAAGGATATTCATCTCCTACTTCATAACCATTCCTTTATTATATCCCTATTTGCACAATTTGTATTTTTACATTGGTCTAAGTAAGCTGTAGGTGCTGTCAATACGCAGCACGTCTACACACAGGACACAGTACAGAAGTAGTACTGTGTATCTGTTCAGCTGTATCTTTGTATGTATGAGTATGTGCTATTTGTATGTGCTGGTGTGTGTGTGTTTGTATGTACGTGTGGATCTGTGAATCGTGTGTGTGTGTGTGTGTGTGTGTGTGTATCTTAACGTGTATCTGTGTGTATGTATCTCACAGGTTCCAGGCTCGGGGCAGCTGAGGGAGCGGTCCTCTGGGACCACGTGTGCGTTGTAGCGTTCACTAGGCATCACCTGCAGCATAACCCCGACCTTCTGATGCCCGCCGCCCTCCTGAGTCCAAATGAACACCCCAAAGCAAAGTACTGCCCCATCACAGGCAAACTGCCACCTAGAGAGGAGAGGGAGGAGGAAAGGGAGGGAGAGGGGAGAAATTGGGAAAAAGGTGGGGAGATAAAGGGAGGGAGGAAGGAAGATGGAGAAAAACAGAGGGGGGAGATTGTTAAGTGGCTTCTTCTACTCTCCTTCATCTGCACTGATCTGAAATCATCACTTGGTAGGCGAAATCAATATGAAAAACATCCAATCCAGGGTTAGGGGTCAGGGGTAACTCTAGTGTGTTCGGTCAGACTTAAAGTTACAAAATGTCATTTTTGGGGTCGGGATCCGTACTTGGTAAACTGCCACGGTCCGTTTGAGATATTACAAAAACAAAGAAGTTACTTCAAACAACCAACACCGTTGTTTTCCCTTGGACATCATTGCGCGCACGATAGAACACCAGAATATGTACCGCAGATTTCTTTTAACATGCTGCCGCACTCCTCCGTTTCATCAACAAAACAAAAGCAATAACAAAGGCGCTGGGGCGAACAGTGGCGTTGTTTCACCTTGTGCGTATTGCAGCTTTAAGGTCAAAGATTACAGCCAGCGTTGGGAAGTACAGTTGAGGTCGGAAGTTTACATACACCTTAGTCAAATACATTTAAACTCAGTTTTTCACAATTCCTGACATTTAATCCTAGTAAAAATTCCCTGTCTTAGGTCAGATAGGATCACCACTTTATTTTAAGAATGTGAAATGTCAGAATAATAGTAGAGAGAATGATTTATTTCAGCTTGTAATTCTTTCATCACATTCCCAGTGGGTCAGAAGTTCACATACACTCAATTATTATTTGGTAGCATTGCCTTTAAATTGTTTAACTTGGGTCAAACGCTTCAGGTAGCCTTCCACAAGTTTCCCACAATAAGTTGGGTGAATTCTGGCCCATTCCTCCTGACAGAGCTGGTGTAATTGAGTCACGTTTGTAGGCCTCCTTGCTCGCACACGCTTTTTCAGTTCTGCCCACAAATTTTCTATAGGATTGAAGTCAGGGCTTTGTGATGGCCACTCCAATACCTTGACTTTGTTGTCCTTAAGCCATTTTGCCACAAGTTTGCAAACCGTAGTCTGGCTTTTTTTAATGGCGGTTTTGGAGCAGTGGCTTCTTCCTTGCTGAGCGGCCTTTCAGGTTATGTCCAGAAAGGACTCGTTTTAATGTGGATATAAATACCTTTGCACCTGTTTCCTCCAGCATCTTCACAAGGTCCTTTGTTGTTGTTCTGGGATTGATTTGCACTTTTCGCACCAAAGTACGTTAATCTCTAGGAGACAGAACGCATCTCTTTCCTGAGTGGTATGACGGCTGCGTGGTCGCATGGTGTTTATATACTTGCGTACTATTGTTTGTACAGATGAACGTGGTACCTTCAGGCGTTTGGAAATTGCTCCTAAGGATGAACCAGACTTGTGGAGGTCTCCAATTTCTTTCTGAGGTCTTGGCTGATTTATTTTGATTTTCCCATGATGTCAAGCAAAGAGGCACTGAGTTTGAAGGTAGGCCTTTGAATACATCCACAGGAACACCTCCAATTGACTCAAATTATGTCAATTAGCCTATCAGAAGCTTCAATCAATCACGGACTACAAAAAGAAAACCAGCCCCGTCGCGGACCACGATGTCCTGCTCCCAGACAAACTAAACAACTTCTTTGCTCGCTTTGAGGACATTACAGTGCCACCAACACGGCCCGCTACCAAAACCTGCGGGCTCACCTTCACCACAGCCAACGTGAGTAAAACATTTAAGCGTGTTAACCCTCGCAAGGCTGCCAGCCCTGATGGCATCCCTGGCCGCGTCCTCAGGGCATGCGCAGACCAGCTGGCTGGTGTGTTTACGGACATATTTAATCAATCCTTATCCCAGTCTGCTGTTCCCACATGCTTCAAGAGGGCCACCATTGTTCCTGTTCCCAAGAAAGCTAAGGTAACTGAGCAAAATGACTATCGCCCCGTAGCACTCACTTCCGTTGTCACGATCGTCGAAGGAAGTAGACCAAAGCGCAGCGTGGTGAGTGTACATATTCCTTTTTTTCTTTTTAGGATGACGCAGACAAAAACAATAAACAATACAAAAAAACAACCGTGAAGCTTACAGGGCATAAGTGCCACAAACAAAGTTAACTTCCCACCAAGAAAGGAGGGAGAAAGGGCTACCTAAGTATGGTTCCCAATCAGAGACAACGATAGACAGCTGTCCCTTATTGAGAGCCATACCTGGCCAAAACAAAGAAATGCAAACCCTAGAAAATAGAACATAGAATGCCCACCCCAAATCACACCCTGACCAAACCAAAATGAGACATAAAAAGGCTCATACAGGTCAGGGCGTGACAGTACCCCTCCCCAAAGGTGCGGACTCCGGCCGCAATACCTGAACCTATAGGGGAGGGTCTGGGTGGGAATCTATCCACGGTGGCGGCTCTGGTGCGGGACATAGACCCCGCTCCACCTCTGGCTCCCTCCGCTTTGGTCGTGCCTCTGGTGTGGGGACCCTCACCGCCGACCCCGGACTGGGGACCCTCGTTACGGGCCCCGGACTGGGCACCCTCGTTGCGGGCTCCGGACTGGGGACCGTCTCTGGAGGCTCCGGACTGGGGACCGTCTCTGGAGACCCCGGGCTGGGGACCGTCTCTGGAGACCCCGGACTGGGGGCCTCGTGCCCCGGATCATCGCTGGAGGCTTCGTGCCATGGATCATCGCTGGAGGCTTCGTGCCATGGATCATCGCTGGAGGCTTCGTGCCATGGATCATCACTGGAGGCTTCGTGCCATGGATCATCGCTGGAGGCTTCGTGCCATGAATCATCGCTGGAGGCTTCGTGCCATGGATCACCAATTTGCTTACCGTCCCAATAGGTCCACAGACGACGCAATCGCAATCACACTGCACACTGCCCTAACCCATCTGGACAAGAGGAATACCTATGTAAGAATGCTGTTCATTGACTACAGCTCAGCATTTAACACCATAGTACCCTCCAAACTCATCATTAAGCTCGAGACCCTAGGTCTCGACCCAGCCCTGTGCAACTGGGTCCTGGACTTTCTGACGGGACGGCCCCAGGTGGTGAGGGTAGGAAACAACACCTCCACCCCGCTGATCCTCAACACTGGGGCCCCACAAGGGTGCGTTCTCAGCCCTCTCCTGTACTCCCTAGCCACTTTACTAGCCACTTTAAACCATGCCATTTATATAATGTTTACATATCCTACACTACTCATCTCACATGTATATACTGTACTATATACCATCTCCTGCATCTTGCCTATGCCGGTCAGCCATCGCTCATCCATATATTTATATGTACATACTCGTATTCTTTCCTTTACACTGTGTGTATAAGGTAGTTGTTGTGAAATTGTTAGATTACTTGTTAGATACTACTGAATGGTACTACTGAACTAGAAGCACAAGCATTTCGCTACACTCGCATTAACATCTGCTAACCATGTGTAGAGTGGGGCAAAAAAGTATTTAGTCAGCCACCAATTGTGCAAGTTCTCCAACTTAAAAAGATAAGAGAGGCCTGTAATTTTCATCATAGGTACACTTCAACTATGACAGACGAAATGAGAAAAAGAAATCCAGAAAATCACATTGTAGGATTTTTAATTTATTTATTTGCAAATTATGGTGGAAAATAAGTATTTGGTCAATAACAAAAGTTTATCTCAATACTTTGTTATATACCCTTTGTTGGCAATGACAGAGGTCAAACGTTTTCTGTAAGTCTTCACAAGGTTTTCACACACTGTTGCTGGTATTTTGGCCCATTCCTCCATGCAGATCTCCTCTAGAGCAGTGATGTTTTGGGGCTGTCGCTGGGCAACACGGACTTTCAACTCCCTCCAAAGATTTTCTATGGGGTTGAGATCTGGAGACTGGCTAGGCCACTCCAGGACCTTGAAATGCTTCTTACGAAGCCACTCCTTCGTTGCCCGGGCGGTGTGTTTGGGATCATTGTCATGCTGAAAGACCCAGCCACGTTTCATCTTCAATGCCCTTGCTGATGGAAGGAGGTTTTCACTCAAAATCTCCACGATACATGGCCCCATTCATTCTTTCCTTTACACGGATCAGTCGTCCTGGTCCCTTTGCAGAAAAACAGCCCCAAAGCATGATGTTTCCACCCCCATGCTTCACAGTAGGTATGGTGTTCTTTGGATGCAACTCAGCATTCTTTGTCCTCCAAACACGACGAGTTGAGTTTTTACCAAAAAGTTCTATTTTGGTTTCATCTGACCATATGACATTCTCCCAATCCTCATCTGGATCATCCAAATGCTCTCTAGCAAACTTCAGACGGGCCTGAACATGTACTGGCTTAAGCAGGGGGACACATCTGGCACTGCAGGATTTGAGTCCCTGGCGGCGTAGTGTGTTACTGATGGTAGGCTTTGTTACTTTGGTCCCAGCTCTCTGCAGGTCATTCACTAGGTCCCCCGTGTGGTTCTGGGATTTTTGCTCACCGTTCTTGTGATCATTTTGACCCCACGGGTGAGATCTTGCGTGGAGCCCCAGATCGAGGAAGATTATCAGTGGTCTTGTATGTCTTCCATTTCCTAATAATTGCTCCCACAGTTGATTTCTTCAAACCAAGCTGCTTACCTATTGCAGATTCAGTCTTCCCAACCTGGTGCAGGTCTACAATTTTGTTTCTGGTGTCCTTTGACAGCTCTTTGGTCTTGGCCATAGTGGAGTTTGGAGTGTGACTGTTTGAGGTTGTGGACAGGTGTCTTATATAGTGATAACAAGTTCAAACAGGTGCCATTAATACAGGTAACGAGTGGAGGACAGAGGAGCCTCTTAAAGAAGAAGTTACAGGTCTGTGAGAGCCAGAAATCTTGCTTGTTTGTATGTGACCAAATACTTATTTTCCACCATAATTTGCAAATAAATTCATTAAAAATCCTACAATGTGATTTTCTGGATTTTTTTTTTCCTCATTTTGTCTGTCATAGTTGAAGTGTACCTATGATGAAAATTACAGGCCTCTCTCATCTTTTTAAGTGAGAGAACTTGCACAATTGGTGGCTGACTAAATACTTTTTTTGCCCCACTGTATGTGACAAATAAAATTTGATTTGAATTTGATTTTCTAAAGCCAAGACATAATTTTCTGGAATTTTCCAAGCTGTTTAAAGGCACAGTCAATTTAGTGTATGTAAACTTCTGACCCACTGGAATTGTGATAGATTATTTCACTTATAATTCACTCTGTCTGTAAACAATTGTTGGAAAAATTACTTGTGTCATGCACAAAGTAGATGTCCTTACCGACTTGCCAAAACTATAGTTTGTTAACAAGACATTTGTGGAGTGGTTGAAAAACGAGTTTTAATGACTCCAACCTAAGTGTATGTAAACTTCCGACTTCAACTGTATGTACAAATCAAGATCCCGTTTTAAAACGTTATCCTCTTCTCCTTCGTGTTGGCAAACCTGCCAACCACCAATGTTTATGTCCCGCTCAGTACAAAGCAAAGTGATTTTGGATAGTCTAGCGTCATTCATGCATGCACGCAAGTAGCTCTTGATGAGCTTCACTAGGCTGGAATTTCGCTCGGCACTGGCACTGCTGATGGGAATGGTTTTGTAGATTCTATGGAGAATGGTCAGATTTGTATATGCTCGGTGCATGTCGTTGGCAATGAGGAATGGTAGGACTGCGTCTTCTGAGTAGAAATATGCGAGCTCAAGCATATTATTTTCTGCACCAGGGCGCTTTGGATTGAGCACAGAGAACACTCGAGCCATTTCTCTAAAGTCGGTAAATCGATTCTCAAACTGCCCCATAAAAACATGAAGTATGTAATAGTATACATCAACTTGAAGTGCCTTCTGCTTTCCTTAATTGTCTCGTCCTCTGCTCCCTCGTCATGAAACATTTCCCTCTTGCGCGCGCTCTTCTCTGCAAACTCAGTTGTTGCATTGTTTTGTTGGGCCATCGATTTCGCACTGTTCTCAATCTTGTCATAGGGCTAATCTGTGCGCATCTGTTAGATCAAAGCCAGATGTCAATTAGATCAATTAGATCCACGGCATCTATCGAATTATTTTGAAAGTAGTTAGAAAGGGTGTACGTCTTCTTTAAACTGTTCCAAAAAAACAACATTTTAAACTCAAATGTTCTATTTTTTAGAGCATGCCATTGGTTTCAGAGGCCGTTTTTGGTGTAGTATGGTGATGGGTGCTTTATTCCGCGCAGAACTTCAAGGATCGCGGGTAGGCTCTGTACAACCGCTTCTGTGGCCTGTTTCCTGGAGGCCCACCTTGTGGCTGATAGGCTCTTCAGCCTGAGAACGGCTCTCTCCAGCTGCATGTTTTCTTGTTCCTCCTCAAATATTTTAATCCTTGGGAGGCTAGAAGTCAAAAAGCAGTGTATCCCCAAACTCTTTTGCGCTATACAAGGAACGTGCAGCATCCATTAGAACGAATTTGATGTTGTGTGCACAGAAATGCACATAGAACTCACCATCAAGCTTTGATTATTTGAATCATCTGTGTAGTACTAAGGAAAAAAACTAAACGTGCACCTCTTGGGTTTCCCAGGACCAAGTTTGGGAAATGCTGCCATAACGCAAATGAATGAGTGATTTTTCTTTTTGAAAGTTGTAAAATAAAGATCTCCAATATTTTACTGTCGATAATGCTTTTATCAATTCGTTGTCTCTGTTTCTAAATGGGTATAATGTGATGACAGGGAAAAAACTAATAATCTTGTGATATCTAGCTATGTAATATAGTAGGCGAGGTGGAGAGGCAGGTTAAACTGCACACAGGCTGCATACAGGCTCCTCTATCAAACAAAGTGGGATATCACAAGCCCGGATTCACACAAAAAGGCAGGGGCGTAGGCATGGGTGGGCCTGGGTGGACACAGGGCCACCCAATCAGATTGATCAAAAAACAACAGAAATACATCACTATTAAAAAAATATTCCACAGAAGGACTACCCACTAAGGAATTTCTGTCTACACCCATGCAAAAAGGTTGATCAACGTGTAATGAAGGCAGGATCTGCATTGAATAGCAATGGAGAGTGGGCATTCATATCCTGATTCCGCTTTGTTCAAGTTTATTTGCTGCTAGTCTGTGACTCCGGTTATTCAGTAGACTGTTAGAGTTTGAGAATGCGCAGATTTAGAATGCGCCAACTGGAATACGCAGGATATGTATTGGTCCAAATTGTCTAATGAGGGTTACAGTCATGAAAAGCCTGGAAAAGTCATGGAATTTTAATATTGTGTTTTCCTTTTTAAATATACTATCAATCACTTCAAAATCGACATATTAGCCATGATCAGAATTAGGCCTACCCTTCAGCGCGTCTTTGCGTGTGTGCTGTGCATCATCTGCTTGTGTTCCAGTGCGAGAGGCCGTTGCCCGAGGAGAGAGGGACATTTCTGCAGCTGGAAGCCTATAAAATAATGACAGACTAACTATATAGCCAATTCAAAACATAACTAGCCATGCTACAAGCTATCTCGCTAGTTAGTTAACTATTTAGCTATAAGCACTAATGTCGTTGACTGTTAAGAAATAAATCTGACACCGTTTTTTGAAAGCTGGGATTTCCCTCTATTAAACAGTAGACTAGCCATGTAATTCCAATGTTATTCATGTTAGAGGAATAGCCTAATTGACAAATAATTTCCATGCTGTGCATAGATATCTCCTGAAACATGACTATTTTAGCCTCATAAGGTTATAGATAAGCGTGTCTTAGTTCGCTACCTTGCTTTGAAGTAACCTACCTGATTCATTTTATCTCTGATTCATTGAATGAGTGAATAATTGTATAAAGACATACAAGTATTTGGTTGCATTGTTGAGAAGCCGACTCAGTGTGTTTCAGGGCTGGATCAAAAGCCTGCACACCAAGTATCTCTCCAGGTGGGGGGTTGACCACATGTGTTTTATACAGTTGTCTAACAGTGTAGTTATTCTACTTTGTAAGGGGGTAAGTGCCTTGATCAAGGGCGCGATGGCAGGAGATAGTAGGCGTACATGGAACCAGAGACCAGCAGCCTTCTAGTGTCAATACTACATTTACTGTATGCTGACTTTTTCATGTAGGCTACATAGAAACGCCACCAATTATTGGTAATGGACATTTGGTTAAAAGTCATGGAGAAGTCATGGAAAAGTCATGAAATTCCATCTGTCAAAATGTAAAATGTGTATGAACCCTTAACAGTGAATAATCAGAGGTCTCTATAGCATTATGTCATTTGGGCATTTCTGTGAACATGGACCAACTTGAAAAAAGACAGCTCCTGCACCTCTTTCATCCCAAGTCAAGCACTGGTTTTATCCGTTCTGGTTGTTTATTATGTCACTGGACGTGGCTGGCCTCCACGCAGGGAGCCATTACATCATCTTCTGCCGTATCACACACTAACCTCACATGGTAACTGAGGTACTCACTACCACCTGCTGGATCACTAGAGAATTGCACCATATATTCCACTATTCCACTATTTAAGGTGTTTCACCAAGGCTTCATACAGCAGAACTTTGTCGCCTTTAGAACGTGATCCAATTAACATGCCCACATTTTTTTAAATTACGTGCACTGCCCCGCAAATGTCCCGCAAAATCGTTCCCTTGTCCCGTATTTGGTCTTTTTAGATGTGATCACCCTAACCCAGAAGTTGGTTGTGGAATTACTGTAATCAAAAGAAGAGACCTTTAAATTTCTTCAAAACAAGTAAACTTCATTATTTAATTACTGCAGTAACGGTGCTTGTCAGGTGATTAATTGAGAGCCCAACCAGCAGGACTAAGCCACAGCATTTTATAGCAAAGTCCCTCCTCCTGGATGTTCATGATAAATCACAGATGAGAGAATTTATACAAAAGGCACCTTTTGCTCTCATGCAACAAGATTTACATGGCACCAACTATCTGTCTCTAGTTCATTAACTGCTTGCTTGTACAAAAATACTAATGCAACCTAGAATTCTAAATCCTTTCTTTAAAGAAACTGGAGATTGGTTCTCCCTGTTACCAACAGACATGCACACAGACACTAATCATGGAATGGAATGTTGTTTTATCACCAATCCATCATAAATCTACTGTCAGTGTTAAATCTCCCAGAGGCCCACTTTCAGTCCACACACACAGATGAGTGTTCTAAAAAAACTATTCTGTTGCAATAACAGTATTCCAAAACCCTTTTGGCCCACAACCCCATTTTCTTTTAATGACCACACCATGTAACAAAAAGTTATGAAATCAACAGGCAATGTTTACTTTCTTAATTTGGTCTACGACAGTCTATTACAAATCAGTCTGGCAGTATTTTTTTAATGTTTTTTTAACCCCCTTTTCTCCCCAATTTCGTGATATCCAATTGATAGGTACAGTTTTGTCCCATCGCTGCAACTCCCGTATGGACTCGGGAGAGGCAATGGTTGAGAGCCATGGCTCCCCCGAAACACGTCTGGCAGTATTTTTGACAGTATTTCATTTTGAAGACAGTATGGTTTGATGTGACTGAAATGTATTAGAAAAGTATTGGGAGTTCAGAAGATCATCAGGCAATAATGTTGTATGGTTTTCTTTCCCCCCCCCCAGTCTAATTTAGTGCCTGGTCTTGTCCAGTTGTTTCTAACGGCTTGTGGGCATGGTAAAAGGAAAGGAAAGGGGATCTAACTTTACGAAAAAAGATTGCAGTCAGTGTGCAGTATAACTGCAGTACAGATTGCAGTCAGTGTGCAGTATAACTGCAGTACGCTACAAATCCTTTGTCCATAATAACACTTTTTTTTTTACTGCAGTACTTTTGCAGTGTAACTGCAGTTTCAGTGCCGTATAACTGCAGTTATTCTGCAATTACTGCCTCCAAAATACCACAGTCGACTGCAGTTACTGCACGGTTATTGCAGTATCAAAAGTGCAATCTTTTTTTGTAAGGGTAGTCAGTTGCACAACTGAATACATTCAACCGAAATGTGTCTTCCGCATTTAACCCAACCCCTCTGAATCAGAGAGGTGCGGGGGGCTGCCTTAATCAACGTCATCGGCGCCCGGGGAGCAGTTGTTGTTAGGTGTTAACTGCCTTGCTCAAGGGCAGAACGTAGAGGGAAACAGTATGTAAGGCCCTCCTTGGTTGGGGACAGAAGAACCAGATCATCAGCAAACAGTAGACATTTGACATCCAGTAGGGTGAGGCCGAGTGCTGCAGACTGTTCAAGTGCCCTTGCCAATTCGTTGATATACACTATATATGCAAAAGTATGTAGACACCCCTTCAAAGTAGTGGATTCGGCTATTTCAGCCACACCCGTTGCTGACAGGTGTATAAAATCGAGCACACAGCCATGTACTCTCCATAGGCAAACATTGGCAGTAGAATGGCCCGTATTGAAGAGCTCAGTGACTTTCAACGTGGCACCATCATAGGATGCCACCTTTCTAGCAAGTCAGTTTGTCAAATTTGTGCCCTGCTAAAGCTGTACCGGTCAACTGTAAGTGCTCTTATTATGAAGTGGAAATGTCTAGGATCGGCTCAGCATCGAAGTGATAGGCCACACAAGCTCACAGAACAAAACTAAAAATGCTTTTTATAAATGTTACTTGTTTTCCGTTATTCCACGTCCAATTGACACAATAAATGAAAGTACATTTCTGATTCTCAAATTCAGAAATGAAAACTAGCCGTTTTCCATTTTTCCACTCTTCGTTTTGACTTGGACCTACACAGAAAATGAATGCAATATCTAATATATTGAAACGTAGTGTATAAAACATTAGGTAGACCTGCTCTTCTCATGACATAGACCAGGTAAAAGCTATGATCCCTTATTGATGTCACTTGTTAAATCCACTTCAATCTGAAGGTGAAGAGGAGGACACAGGTTAATTAAGGATTTTGAAGCCTTGGAGCAATTGAGACATGGATTGTGTATGTGGCCATTCAGAGTTTGAATGTGCAAGACAACAGATTGAAGTGTCTTTGAACAGAACTGCAACGCTGCTGGGTTTTTCATCCTCAACAGTTTCCTGTGTGTATCAAGAATGGTCCACCACCCAAAGGACATCCAGTCAACTTGACACAACTGTGGGAAGCATTGGAGTCAACATGGGCCACCATCCCTGTGGAACGCTTTCGACACCTTGTAGAGTCATGCCCTGACGAATTGGGGCTGTTATGAGGGAAAAGGGGGGTGCAACTCAATATTAGGAAGGTGTTCCTAATGTTTCGTACACTCAGTGTATAAATATTGAATACACAATTACATTTCAATTGAATTTTAAAACTTAATGCAATATTAATTAAATTACATTTCAAATCATGAAATACAAGTTACATTTATGAATTCAATGTTTCAATTTCTAGAAGGAAAAAACATCTAATTCAATATCCTAACACGGGTTTAAAAAGTGACGGAATTCAAATTCAAATCTTTTTTGGCACTGAAATCACTCCATAACACTAGGCCTTTAAGTTGAGTGCTTAGCCTACCTTGTCCATTGACTGTAGAATGGAAAAGAGCCAGTGTAGTAGCACAGTTACACCACCAGAGAAATCATATCTCCATGAGGGACAGAAGAAATTTGCCAGAAACTATATCAAATACTAAAAGATCACCAGGTGTTCCTTCTGGAAGGTGATGTTCTGGGGGTAAAGTAAGTAAAGTAATTGCAACACAATCCAATAGAAAGCCCTACAAAATGTGACAGGTCTGTTCGGTTTCAGCAGAATTCTCATGTGCACCCAGCTCTAGACTACTCAAATCAAATCAAATTGTATGTCACATGCAGCGAATACAATTACCGTGAAATGCTTACTTACTGCCTCTACTGCACCCTTGCACTGGAGAACATTTCACTTTGTATTTGTATCACTAGTGCCACTAGGGAGGGCCTACACAAACTAACAATAGTCTTCATCTATGATCCAATCAGATTTGGCGAATACATACACATTTAAAAATAAATTATAAAAATGTTTCGACTACATTTCCATTATCAACTCATAAGCCAGCGTTTTCTAAACTATTGGGGTTGCAAGAGAAACTCTGGAGAGAAAAATGCTGTTTTCTTCCTACAAATACGGATCTAACTTTTGAACGGTTTACCTGCTCACAAATCTTGTTAGAACAGAGAGGATAGGACTAGGCAGCAAATCTAACTCGGGGAAAAGAAAGCAATGAGGATATTTTCTACACAGATGATCATACACAATTATTGCCTGATGACCTTTGTGATGCATTTTAGACACTTCAAACCATACTTCCTTCATATTGAAATACTTTGAATGTACGGTCAGACTGATTTGTAACAGACTGTCAGGGACACAAATAAAAAAACAAAATTGGCTGTTGATTACATAAACCTTTTTTACATGGTGGTATCGCAATTTTTTTTTATATCAAAATGGGGTCACAAGGTTGGAAACCCCTGTCATAAGTATTATCAGGCCTTCCTAGATGTATGAGGATGCTGTAGTACTAACATCACTACCATCTACGATGGCTGTAGCCTACAGCACCGCAAACGTGACTGTCTGTTTCTTTCTAATTCATTCCCCCACCAAACAGGCCGCGGGGTTAAAGACAATCCAGCAATCAATCAATCAGTCGATAAAACTAAATCAGAAATACAAAAGCAGTTTACATCAAGCTATGATTTTATTTAGTAAAGGTGAAATATGTATAAATGAATATTGTTTGAAGAGCTCAATGAGACCCAGATACCAGGTTTACCAAATAAAGCTGGTGTTAATGAATAAATACAGGTGAATTACAGATAGCAATACATTAACTTTTTTTTTAAGCAAAAATATACTTTTGAATTGGATTATTATTTTTTGAATTGGAAAGTTCTCTTAAATCACTCATAGTGAGAATAATACTTTTTTTAACCCCGAAAACAAATGCACTCCTGATACAAATGACAGAAATCTATCATTATGTACATTTCTTGAAAACTATTCTCACACTCTCCATCTCTCATGTGGATGTTCACATAAAATGGAGCATTTACTTTAGCTAACAGTTGGAGCTCCTAACAAGAACTCAAACCTCAGTTGTTGAATATTAAATCAAAATATGTTGACTAATCCCCAATTCACAGTCAGCTTGTAGTACATACGAGTCACGGCAGCTGTTACCCTTAACCAGAGATCAGAAGACCCAACCCAAACCCAAATCTTAACCACTAGAAGATTAAACATCACCTTAACCTGGTGGTTAATGGCAACGTTTTCTTATGAAATCACTCTCTTAGGCGAACTACCCAATTCTCCCAGGTCTGGGGCCTAAATACTGTACATACGATTCTGTAAGTGACTGACATTTCAACAAGACTGGGCACAGTCCTCACAATAGAAAATGTAGAATCCCAGAGGACAGAAACTATCAGGTAAGCTAAGCACTGCGCTAGTGAGGATACAGCAGCCACCTTTAAATCGGTCATTTATGCAGCATATCCTGTTACTGCTGGACAGGACATGAGAACTAGAACATATAACACTACCATATATGGAAGCATTGAGGTGACGCAATGTGTGTGTGTGGGAGTTGTGCAGATCCTCTCAAGCTTTGTCATGATGGATGGGGAGCATGGCTGCACAGCTATTTTCAGGTCTCTCCAGAGATGTTAGATCGGGTTCAAGTCCGGGCTCTGGCTGCGCCACTCAAGGACATTCAGAGACTTGCCCCGAAGCCACTCTCGTGTTGTCTTGGCTGTGTGCTTAGGGTCATTATCCTGTTGGATGGTGAACCTTCGTCCCAGTCTGAACACTCTGGAGCAGGTTTTCATCAAGAATCTTTCTGTCTGTATCTTTTTGCTCTGCTCATCTTTCCCTCGATCCTGACTAGTCTCCCAGTCCCTGCCGCTAAAAAACATCCCCACAGCATGATGCTGCCACCACTATGCATCACCGTAGGGATGGTGCCAGGTTTCCTCCAGACGTGACCCTTGGCATTGAGGCCAAGGAGATCAGTCTTGGTTTCATCAGACCAGAATCTTGTTTATCATGGTCTGAGAATCTTTAGGTGCCTTTCGGCAAACTCCAAGCAGGCTGTCATGTGCCTTTTACTGAGGAGTGGCTTCTGTCTAGCCACTCTACCATAAAGGCCTGATTGGTGGAGTGCTGTAGAGATGGTTGTCCTTCTGGAAGGTTCTCCCATCTCCACAGATAACTCTAGAGCTCTGTCAGAGTGACCATCAGGCTATTGGTCACCTCCCTGACCAAGGCCCTCGATTGATCAGTATGGCAGGGTGGCAAACTCTAGGAAAAGTCTTGGTGGTTCCAAACTTCTTCCATTTAAGACTAATGGAGGCCACTGTGTTTTTGGGGACCTTCAATGCTTCCCCAGGTCTGTGCCTCAACACAATCCTGTCTCAGAGCTCTACGGACAATTCCTTCGACCTCATGGCTTGGTTTTTGCTCTGACATAGACTTTCAACTGTGGGACCTTATATAGACAGGTGTATGCCTTTACAAATCATGTCCAATCAATTGAATTTACCACAGGTGGACTCCAATCAAGTTGTAGAAACATCAAGGATGATCAATGGAAACAGGATGCACCTGAGCTCAATTTCGAGTCTCATAAACAAAGGGTCTGAATACTTACGTAAATTTATTTCTAAAAACCTGTTTTTGCTTTGTCATTTTGAGGTATTGTGTAGATTGATGAAGATTTTTTATTTAATCAATTTCAGAATAAGGCTGTAACCTAACAAAATGTGGAAAAAGTCAAGGGGCCCCGAATACAATTTGTTTTACTGGTACCGGGGGACCTTCAGACGAGTCTTGTGAGGCCTGTGGGGGACGTAGAGCAAAACGGAGAACACCATCGTGTTCGTGAGAGTCTCGTCTTTCCAAAGAGGAAAGTTAATCAATGCCTTTTTATTAATTTCTTTGCAAATGTTCATGTTTTGCAGCAGTATTTGGTTAAACTTGGTGGACTAATCCCACTGGTATGTTACATTTCAGTTGACATCAGGGGGACTAAAGGAAACTCTTCACATATTTTTCTCTGTGCTCCTCTGAATTTACCGGTACTACAGCTGCAAAAGTGACTCAGCTAGCCAACATCCTATCAAAAATATGAACTTTGATTCCATTTAAGGAACTGTTCCAAAAATAGTACTTTAAGCTTAAAAAAAATCTCAATATAATTTCTATATGCAACATATACCTTCTATACAATTGAACAAGATGGGACAGTGAGTTGTGTCAGGGAACTTCCCACATAACATCCATAGATACCAACTGGTCTGCCACATGGAAGACACGGCTGCACACTCTGCTGTTGAAGAGAGAGGAAGTTTGAAAAGTCATTCCAGAATGGCAGGCTTACGAGAAGCTACTTCAGAATTGCCACACAGGCTATTTCTTCATTCTAAAATAGCATTCACATCCTCAAATGACAATTAACAATTCACATGGACAGCGTCTCGTGCTGCTCTTCTCAAGCCTGGTATACAGCGGTCAATCAAGTAACATACTTCATTATAATTCATCATTTCTTACCATGTGGTCATTCTAAATACACAGTGAATACATCTTTGTTGGAAACATTCATCAAGGAGCCAAGAAGGCAGAGCAGGAAGAGATGAGAAGAGAATAGTCAGTGTCAGGATAGTTTGGGTTGTTTTTTTTGGTTGTTGTCATGTGTTTAGTGTTTGGTCTTGTGGGTTAAAGCAGCGTTGGTGACGTTTCTCAGACAGAAAGTCGCATCAGTGTTCCAGTTTCCCCACTGTCTATCCAGGAACAAAGGCCTACACCTCTGGCCTCCGGTGGGAGATGATGTGGGAATGTCCTGCCATTGGCGGCGTGTGTCTTTAGTTCAGTCGTTAGCTACGCCTGATTGGCTGTGCATGTCTCCTCAGCCCGGTCACAAGCCGTGTCTTAACGGCTGTTTGTGTCCTCAGGTCCTGCCAGCTTGTCCAAGGTCCTCTGAGCTCTAGCGTTTTTCTCTGTGCAAAGACATCCAGGCTGCGTGTGTCTAAAAGTTTGCATGTGTGCGGCTGAACTTGCGTGTTTATGTGCGCGTTTGTATTTCCATGTACTGTGTGTGTTTAAAAGTTTGTGTGTTTCCGTGTGTGAGACTGTGTTTGTGTGTGTTAAATGGTGTGTGTGATGTAGAAGATGAACTCCATGTCCATGGCTGTCTGTGGTACGCTGGCCAAGCCTCCGTGGATGACAGGGATCAGAGCGCTGTCCAGCTCGTTCATATAGCGCTGGGGTAGGAGCCTGCCTCCCGAACCCGCCTGGTACTCCACCTGAGACGCACACAAACACAGACAGAGTTATAGTATTTTTTTTAAACTTTTATTTAACTAGGCAAGTCCGTTAGGAACAAATTCTTATTTTCAATGACAGCCTAGGAACAGTGGGTTAACTGCCTTGTTCAGGGGCAGAACAACAGATTTTTAACTTGCCAGCTCGGGGATTCGATCTTGCATCCTTTTGGTTACTAGTCCAACGCTCTAACCACTAGGCTACCTGCAGTATGACTGGAATGTACTGTACAACGGGCATACGATCACTATGTTTCAGAGATGGAACAGTAACACTGTCTAGTACAATATTTTATTTATACAGCAATCAATAAAAATCTAAATAAAATATATTTTCATAAACACATTTGTCAGCAAGTGCCTGGTAAGAAGAGGGGCAATACCCAGTCCCTTTCATAGCGTGTTGCTTGACTCTTTATAGAATGTTCTTTACCATGTCTGTTTGTGTGGAGACTCGGAGGGCGAGGGAGTTGATGCCGCTGGCTGAGAGGACAGAGAGGTGAGGGGTCAGAGCACTACAGCTGGCCACAGCCATCTCCCTCTGGAACACACAGCAGGACGGCAGCACCGCAGACAGGATCACGTCTGGATTCTTCAACACGTAGAACACCTGGAGGGAGGGACAGGCAGAGTCAGACAGATAGACCAGTGTAAGTGAGACTGAATGTTTCAGAGAGTTGTGATGGTGAGAGAAGGTGAACAGAACACGGACTTTACATGTAGGTCAATTGTTATTGTAATACATTGTTGACCCCGGAAAATGAATGTCCATGCAAATAGACAATAAAAGTAGCGTATCGTATGAACTGTGTGTTTCCTACCTCAGTACACCTGATGGTGCGTCCGTCCGACTCAAACTCTGTGTCCTGCTGCATCCTCACACTGTGGACCCCCTCCAGAGGTTTCCCATCTACACCACTGGTCACGCTGTAAGGAAACAAACAAATTAACCAATCATGCACCAGGGAGAAGATCACCAGTGTGTGTGTGTAAATGCACGTGCGCGCATGTGTGTATTACCCTTACCCAGCGTTGACGGGAGCACTCCAGTCGACCCAGCGCACGGTGATGTTGTCCCGGAGCTCCCCTCCGTCGGCCTTGCCACAGGGGATGTGGAAGTCCGCCTGCACCCTCAGGGCGGCGCGCAGGGCCTCCATGGTCTCTGGGGGGATCTGCACCATCAGACCGTCCTCCACGATGCTTGACTTGGCGATGAAGCCCGACGAAGCTTTCAGAGCGCCGTTGAATACCACGAAGCTGGCCCCCGTAACTAGACAATAAGGTCACAGACTGAGTAACACGGCAGGTATATAAACAGTTCAGTTCTATTCAGGTTACATGGAGGCACTGGCTCGAGTCACTAGCCTGTGACCTGTAGGATCTAAGGTCATGACACACCTGATTCTTATCGGAGTCGTATTCATTACTCACCAAAAGGAAGAAAATGGACTGAAACAGGAAGGAACTACAGTGAGGGAAAAAGTATTTGATCCCCTGCTGATTCTGTACGTTTGCCCACTGACAGAGAAATTATCAGTCTATAATTTTAATGGTAGGTTTATTTGACCAGTGAGAGACAGAATAACAACAAAAAAAATCAGAAAAACGCATGTGAAAAATGTTATAAATTGATTTGCATTTTAATGAGGGAAATAAGTATTTGACCCCCTCTCAATAAAAAATGTATGGCTCCCAGGTGTCTTTTATACAGGTAACGAGCTGAGATTAGGAGCACACTCTTAAAGGGAGTGCTCCTAATCTCAGCTTGTTACCTGTATAAAAGACACCTGTCCACAGAAGCAATCAAATCAAGCAAACGTACAAAATCAGCAGGGGATCAAATACTTTTTCCCCCTCACTGTACATGAACTTGTCGACAACTAAACATTTTGCGCCCTATTGAATTCGGGCTCCCGAGTGGCGGTCTAAGGCACTGCATCTCAGGGCGTCACCACAGTCCCTGGTTCGAATCCAGGCTGCATCACATCCGGCCGTGATTGGGAGTCCAATTGTAGTTGGCACAATTGGCACACAATTAGTACTGACCTGTACGTGTCTTTCCAGGCTGGCTGTTGGCCTGACTCTGGTAGTTGCCCTCGTCGTTCTGGAAACAGACCAGGTGGGAATCAGCCTCCGAGCTGAAGCCAGCGCCCACACTGATCACATGCTCGTTAGATGCGTTCACAACCTTCAGCATCTAGAAAACACGCGAAGTTATACTTGCATCGAAACACAAATAACTCCAGCTCTTTCTAACACCTGCAGAAGGCACTCCTCCCCGACTAATGGCGAGTTGGTGGGGTTTTATACACCAACCCCCAAATTCAGGTAGTGAATTTATAATCCAAAGAAAATTGCATATAGCAACCTGGCTTAGCCAAGCCTTAGCAGAACCATGCAAGTTAGCTCTAATGCTAGCTGACTAAGTCAGTCTCCTGCATGCCGATGAAAGTGCCCATGACCCTGTTGTTGATGATTTTGGTCCTTTCGTGTGACAGTGAATTCTTACAAATGAATATGACAAAAACCCAAGATATGCTGTGTATGGATTTCAGGCGTCAAACCCCTACCCCTCAGAACACTATCGTCAAGGGCCAGGTGGTAGACACTGTAGACAACTACAAGTATCTTGGCACAATGACTGATAATAAATTGAACTTTTAGTAACACTGTTGTGAAAGAAGGGCCAACAATGCCTTTTTGGTCTCAGGAAACAGGCAAAGTTTCCTGACTTGTCCAGGTAGACAAGTTGTACATAGTCTGTCTTAACGTTTTTTTGATTCGCTGGTACTGCAACCTTGGTGTAAAAGCTAAAAATACACTAACTAGAATAGTGAAAGTGGGCAGCAGGATCACAGGAGTCCAGCAGACAAGTGGTGAGGAAGGCTAAATCCATCCTGTCTGACTGTTCCCACTCTCTATACCACGAGTTCCAGGTTTCCCGGTTTAGATGAACCCACTGTTAAGACTAACAGGTACAAGCACTCCTTCACCACAATGGCCATTTCCCTTTTGAATACAGGGAAGAGGAGGTGGTAGGCCTAGGGATGATAACGTTGAGGACGACGGCGGTAATATGTTGTTGTTGATGATGATTAAAGGGGATGTTGATGTTTTCGGCCGGAACATTGTTGATATGTGGTTGACGAGATGAACTAAGAATGCACACAGCACTTTACTTATTGAGAAACTTTGGCTTGCTTTACTTGTGTGCTGCTGCTGTCGTCGATCATAAGCCTTCAGAAAGCATTCACACCCATTGACTTTTTCTACATTTTGTTGTTACAGCCTGAATTTAAAATGGATTACATTGAGATTTTTTGTCACTGGCCTACATACAAAAATGTCAGTGGAATTAGGTTTTTCGATGTTTTTTTTTTTTTTTTTTTTTATATAAATTACAAAAGTCAATAAATATTCAACCCCTTTGTTATGGCAAGCCTAAATAAGTTCAGGAGTAACAAGTCACATAATAAATTGCATGGACTTTGACGCTGTGTGCAACCTCTTCTCTGAACCCCACACATACAATTATCTGTAAGGTCCCTCAGTCGAGCAGTACATTTTAAACACAGATTCAACCACAAAGACCAGGGAGGGTTTTTAATGCCTCGCAAAGAAGGGCACCTATTGCTAGATTGGTAAAAAAAAAAAAACATCTGACATTGAATATCCCTTTGAGCATGGTGAAGCGATTAAACTTTGGATGGTGTATCAATACACTCAGTCACTACAAAGATACAGGCATCCAGGCAACTCAGTTGCTGGAGAGGAAGGAAACCACTCAGGGATTTCACCATGAGGTCAATGGTGACTTTAAAACAGTTACAGAGTTAAATGGCTGTGATAGGAGAACACTGAGGATGCATCAACAACATTGTAGTTACTCCACAATACTAACCTAATTGACAGAGAGAAAAGGAAGCCTGTACAGAATAAAAAAATATTCCAAAACATGCATCCTGTTTGCAACAAGGTACTAAAGTAATACTGTAAAAAATGTGTCCTGAGTACAAAGTGTACAACATGTTGGGGGCAAATCCAATAAATCACATTACTGGAGTACCACACTCCATATTTTCACACATAGTGGTGGCTGCATCATGTTATTGGTATGCTTGTACCTTTCAGCAGGACAATAACCTAAAATACAAGGCCAAATCTACACTGGAGTTGCTTACCAAGAAGAGCGTGAGTGTTCCTGACTGGCCGAGTTACAGTTTTGACTTACATCTGCTTGAAAATCTATGGCAACACCTGAAAATGGGTTGTCTAGCAATGATCAACAACCAATTTGACAGAGCTTGAAGAATTTTGAAAAGAATAATGGGCAAATGTTGCACAATCCAGGTGTGGAGAGCTCTTAGAGACTTGGCAGCTGTAATCGCTGCCAAAGGTGCTTCTACAAAGTATTGACTCAGGGGTGTAGATGCTTATGTAAATTAGATATTTCAGTATTTCATTTTCCCCAAATTTGCAAACATTTCTAAAAATAAGTTTTAATTCACTCATTATGAGAAATTGTGTGTAGATTGGTGAGAAAAATACATGCATTTAAACCAAAATGTGGAATAAATCAAGCGGTATGAATACTTTCTGAAGGCACTGTATATTTGTATTGATGGCTGTCAGCCCTATGACTTGATGTACCCTCTGAGACAATAAAGATTAAACTTTAACTTGTCCTTCAAACCAGATAGAAACAAAATAGACACAATACTGTGTCTTACCTCAGTAAAGCTACTCTTGGGAATGTCTATGTAGCTGTGGCCCATCTCCATGTGGATCCTCAGGCCCTCCACGGCAGGCAGACTGTACTGGTAGTTCCTCAGGTCCTGGTAACAAAAACGCAACCCAGAACTTACTTGAGTGCATTAATAGCGTGTGACCTACTACATTCCCTCAGACATATGACATGCCTCATAGACAATCATTTCTGCAAAGACTAACACACACAGCATCTTAGAGGTTTCAGAGCTGTAACAGACAGTGTATGATAACCCAGTCAGACCTGACCTCATAGGCTCCTCTCTCCCAGCAGTGAACAGTTGGCAGGGAACCAAACTACTGCAGTGTCTCTCCCACAGGAGTCCTGATCTAGCTCTGTGTGTGTCATCTCAGTCCTCTGTCGGCTGGCCCTCAGCTGAACTCAGCAGCACTGCACAGCATATGCTGGCTCAGTGATCATCACAGAGGATCAGGGAGATATCTCTTAACTCTGCTTTAAAATCAGGGCTACAGACCTACTTTTACTGCTTAGCTTCGGTTTGATGTGAATTGTTATATTCAACGTTTTGATTGATCAAATTGCAAAAAGAAAAAGATACTCTGAAATGTACTATAAAATAATTTCTGTGTGTGTACTTACAGCCAGCAGGTTCATGATGGTGTGTCCGGTCTCTCTGAACACAGTCTCTCTGAAGCGGACGCTGACCAGCGTACTGGGGTACACTGCAACACAACCCACATAGGGTCAAAGGTCACTAGAATCAGGCTCGACATCCATCTAAACACTTGTTGCAATCATTTCATTATTACTTCATCAAGTCATTACTGTAAACTATGGCCACGTTTGTAAAGACGAGTCAAAGTAAGAGGTGATCTCAATAGCCTACAGGCTAAAGCACATATCTAGGTCAAATGTTAGAAACATCTATCAGAATTTAAACTGATTTAAAAAAAAATGGTAGGAAGTGTACTTTTTACTCAAAGTAACAATGTTGTCAAAGGCTTAGTAACTTAACTGTAGATTCCCCACAAGTGGGGGGCGCATGATCTCTGTGAAGTGGGCTACCAGAGGTTTTCAACCTGGGCTTAGTACTAGCGTGCTACAGTAGCTGACTGACTGTCCTGATCATTTCCATCTGCTTGGAGCCTTCCTCCGATCGCCATCTTATTGTTGACTCTTCCCCTCGTCTCCTGTGCCCAACGCCGCCTCTGGATTATTGACTTTGGAATCGATCTACTTTGGATTTACCTCACTATATCACAATTGGATGAGCTGGACTCTCCCTCGGCTAGTGAAACGGCCTCTCCCTCTGAAGCACCTCTCTCCTTGGCTCTTCTTTGGTAGCTAACTCGGCTGTCAATCAATAAGTCTCTACTCTCTCTACTTTAGATAACTGCATATACCGGTAACATTATTTGGTACCTGGTTAGATGGCACTATGTTTTTCCCAAAAATGTGGTTTACTTTAATGTAGCTGTAAATTTGGTGTTGATAGCAACTGTCTGACTAATGCAGTGCTAACGTAACAGGGCTAACGTTAGCAGGCTACTAGGGCTAACGTTAGCAGGCTACTAGGGCTAACGTTAGCAGGCTAGTTGGCTAGCAAACGTGCAAACGTGTTTGTAACAATAAATTCATTGAGTGTTTGTTTGTAAATTGGCTGAAAATTACATTGAAGCCTGTAGTCATGAGTGCAAATGATTTGGTTTAATTCGAAGTTCTACGAAGTTATTTCTGTTGGAGTTCACATTATAGGGAATAGGCTGGCTTGCCGGGTCATCCATATAATGTCACACCCTGCAAAAACATTTTCCGGCATGACTTTGGCATTCTAATTGGTTTTATCTAATAACTCGAAAAATATAAAAGTAGTGTAATTTTGCATTGGGCCTTTGATGCAGATATTAATGCAACCCCATATGTTATGTTTATGCTACCTACCCTCTTATAAAACCAGTCAAAGTGTAAAGCCTTCTGAAACTATTTACCATGCATTTATTACCACTGAACCTAGACAAGGCAAGTAACTGTTGGGGGCTCACCACTGTGTTCTGCTCCCAGCCGTAGCAGCAGTCTAAGGGGGAAGACCTTGGCCCAGGGCACCTCCAGCCTCTGGATGAGCAGGCCACAGAGGAAGGGCTGTGGAGGCAGACAGAGACCCTCCAGGGCCTGAAAGGTAGGGGAGAAGAACAGCACCCCGCCGTGCTCCTTACTACCCAGGAAACTACCTGTGAACGCCACGTTGCCCAGCTCCTCCACAAACTTTCCTGAGAGAGGGGGAGAGACAAGAGGTCAGTGTGTGCAGAGTACCACTTCAGCGAGGTGGCAGCACCCCCGGCCCCCACGACGACACGCGTGCAACACACACTGCTCAAATCATAGGCAAATGCACCTTTTTAAGCCTAATAATGATTTTGACCGCCTCAGTAGACATGGTAGGCTATAGACTTATGGGTACTTAACTGGTTGCTATTCAGTAGATAACTAGAAATATGGTTAAATGTACAATCAGGGCTCCCCTTAGGATTTTTTGATAAGATGGTTGAGTAGGCCTTAGGTTGGGTAGGGGGGAGGACCCAAGGGGGTCAGTCAACTTCCACCATCAGGAAGCTGGAGGATATTACAGGTTCTTCAAAAATGCAATTGCCATTTCCTAAAACCTAGGGCTCTATTTTTCGCTGGCGTTAAGGCGGCGATCGTGTCAATCGCACGTTAGTTTGCAATTTCGTCATGTAAAAACTAGCGCACTGGCATTTTAGCGCACCAGCCCCATTTTAGCGCACCAGCCCTAAAGCCAGGTTGGGCAATTTACCCGTCTTATGTCAACTCGCTTGCGCTCAGATGGGCGGGGTGGAAATATTTTAGGCGTGTCCTTAAAAATACAATCAAATTTCAGGCACCGCTGATCAGGATATGATCTGGTGGTTTAAGAGGTAACGCAGTTAGTTATGGCATGAATTTTGACAGTGGAAACGCAGCCTATCCAGCCATTACGCACACTGCCCATATGGACATGGAACAAGAGTAGCCTAATGGGCTTTTGGTGCCTGTATAAATCGTATTTAGAAACAAACTTCCCATTGCGTTTTAATTTCCTTAAAAACCAAGCATAGCCTCCCTCCTCTCAATGAAGGCTTTTTCTTTTGTCTGCCAATGCAATCCCGAGGTAGTCAAGACTGTCGAAGGTTTTGGCTCCTGAGTCCAATTGGAAATAAATCTTTAAAATAACCAACGCTTTATTAAAATATCAAGTTTGAGAGGAGTAAAACAGCGAGCTGACATTCCCTTTTCATCTATGCATTGTAGGCAGGCCCACATTATTTTAGCCATGCAGGTCCCGTTTTGGACCTGCGTAAAACCACGTCCGTGATGTAGGCTGTGTCCATGCCCATCATGAAAGGAGCAATCAGAACCTTGGTGAATACGGTGAACCTCGTATTTAGAAGTTATCTTTAACCTGCATTTGTTTCCCGTTTCATCCAAACCCAAGCCCTCCCTTAGGCCTACTATAACAAAGGCTGGTTCAACAGCATTGATTGTCTTTCTTATCCTGGTGATTTTATGATATCATTACATTTTACATTTATTTATTGTTGTTTATTACAACCACAAAATAGGCCTATTTGGGAGCAGTATAACAGTGAGTGGACATTCTCCCTCTCTTTATATTGAATTTTGTTCAGCTACTGTGAAAAGTTTGGATATGAGTAAAACCCTCCATAGTCTGTGTTGTTTTAATATTATATGCCCAAGTGGAGAAATTATGGTGCCTGTAAGTGTGACATAGCCTATTTAAAACAAGTTGTTTCGTTTTGTTAATTTGAATCAAATTATTTGTTCTCTTTTTAGGCCTTATCAATATTGAATTTAATCTTTCTTATTGACAATATTTGGCATGTCCATGCTCAGCTATAATGCAAATTACAGTAGGCCTAGCCCCTATATCAGTGTGAATGCTATTGAAGCCACGCAATTACTTAGAACAATGTGGACTGCAAATGGGTTCAAGTTAAGGTATTTAACAAAGATAGGTCTACATTTTGTTATTTCATTTCCGTAAGCCCTTTAAACAAACTATAACAGACTAACATTGGAATTGGAGTGGATTCCAAGGCACTACATAAAATATTGTAAATACACAACTTGAAGCAACCATATTATTTCGCCATGGAGCACGTTTTGATTGGCCAGTGAGGGGCCAAGCCTCGACCCACCCACAACATGTTCAGTCATCAAAACCCAGCCCTTTCGCGCCAACGCCAGCAAGTGTGCCTACTCAAATCTCTAGCCACTTTAATAATTAAAAATTGGATGAAATAAATTTATCACTAGCCACTTTAAACGATGCCATTTATATAATGTTTACATATCCTACATTACTCATCTCATATGTATATACTGTACTCTATACCATCTACTGCATCTTGCCTACGCCGGTCATCCATATATTTATATGCACATACTCGTATTCATTCCTTTACTCTTGTGTGTATAAGGTAGTTGTTGTGAATTTGTTAGATTACTTGTTAGATACTACTGCATGGTTGGAACTAGAAGCACAAGCATTTCGCTACACTCGCATTAACATCTGCTAACCATGTGTATGTGACAAATAAAATTTGATTTTGTAATGTAACCCAATAATGGACTAAAGGAGCATAAGTGTTACTCCTTATAGTCCAAGGACCTTACATGTCATGTTAAAAGGTGAATTCGGCAGGTAGCCTAGTGGTTAGAGCATTGAACATGTAACCGGAAGGTTGCATGGTCGAATCCCCGAGCTGATCTGTCGTTCTGCCCCTAAACAAGGCAGTTAACCCACGGTTCCTAGGCAGTCATTTGTTCTTAACTGACTTGCCTAGTTAAATAAAAGATCGCTCTGGAAACCAAAACAGCCAAATACTCCATCTCAACATGAATGGATTCTCAATTGCGGTACAGTTCTAGAAACATACAGCCCTCTACTTTCATATCACATCAAAATCAATTGGGGGCTGGCCGAAGCAGAGCTAGAGAATTTTTCTCCTGAGCCAAGTCCTCACATTGGCTCAGCTCCAATTTCAGACGGCTAAGTCAAAAACCACAGTGCCAACTAGAAGCCTATTTTAGGTTTGTTTTTCGTACATGGACCTAAAATAGCATGAAAGGTATGCAAAATGCATGCAGGTCTGTGTGTGTTTCTGTCTACCTCTGAGTCCTGGAAGATGGAGAGGAACAGGCTGTGTGTGTGTGTGTGTGTGTGTGTGTGTGTGTGTGTGTGTGTGTGTGTGTGTGTGCGCGCGATCTACCCCTCTGTGCGTCCTGGTAGATGGAGAGGTACAGCGTGAACAGGTCTTTGGGCAGAGATCTCTCCTCAGGCAGACACTCCAGGATGAACACTACCTCCCTCTGCCCTACTGTCTGTAGACCACTGGAGCCGAGACACCAGCACTTCCTACTGCAGTCTACAGGAGAGTAGAGACACACAGTGAGGAAACACATTCGTTTGGGACTGGGACTAGGAATAAGGAGGTTTGAGTTCGATCTCAAAACTCAAAGGTAACACCCTCTCTTGTTCACCTTCCCATCATCTGAACTGATTTGAAGAAAGTGGACAGGGAATGTACCCAGTAGGAATCCCCCATATTGCTTTCAACAGTGCCATCTTTTCAGATCAGTGCAGACGAAGGAAGGGAGAGGTGCGGAAGCCACTTTACAGGAGGGTAGAGATGGGTGTTCTACTCACAGCTGACTAGTTTGACACTGACAAGCAGGTTGGCGTTGAGGACAAAGGTTAAAGGTCGCGGGCCTCCCTCCTCCAATAGGAGCAGGATCTGGCAGGGGGCAGGTCGCTCCTCCACCAATAGATCTCCTCCCCCCTCCTCTTCTCCGGTGGTGATGAGTAGAGGTGGCAGGCCCTCGTCATCCTCTGGCAGCAGACTGGGGCTCCTCTCTACGCAGCTCCCTAGCCCACACAGCAGGCTGTAGTCCCAGGGCCCCGACACTGGGGGGCGGACAACCTCCACCTTTGCTGGGACTTCAGACACCGCTGCAAAGCCAGGGGATACTCTGCTGCCAGCCTGGAGGAGACCGAGGGATGAGAAATGGATGGGATAAAAGAGAAAATAAATAAACGTGTGCGTCTAGGGATTTACAATGTGTGTGTGTGTGTGTGTGTGTGTGTGTGTGTGTGTGTGTGTTTACAGTACCAGTCAAAAGTTTGGACATGCCTACTCATTCCAGGGTTTTCCTTTACTTTTACTATTTTCTACATTGTAGAATAATAGAGAAGACATCAAAACTATGAAATGACACATATGGTATCATGTAGTAACCAAAAGTGTTAAATCAAAATATTTTATATATTTGAGATTCTTCAAAGTAGACACCCTTTGCCTTGACGACAGCTTTGTACATTCTTGGCATTCCCCTAACCAGCTTCATGAGGTAGTCACCTGGAATGCATTTCAATTAACAGGTGTTACTTTGTGGAATTTTATTCCTTCTTAATGCGTTTGAGCCAATCAGTTATGTTGTGTCAAGGTGGGGGTGGTATACAGAAGATAGCCCTATTTGGTAAAAAGACCAAGTGCATATTATGGCAAGAACAGCGACAAATAAGTAAAGAGAAATGACAGTCCATCATTACTTTAAGACATGAAGGTCAGTCAATCCGGAACATTTTAAGAACTTAAAGTTTCTTCAAGTGCAGAAGATCCAGAGAAACAGGAGCAATGAACATTAGACCAGGTGGAAATCCGTCCTTTGGTCTGAGTCCAAATTTTAGATTCGTTCCAAACGCGGTGTCTTTGTGAGACGCAGAGTAGGTGAACGGATGATCTCCGAATGTGTGGTTCCCACCATGAAGCATGGAGGAGGAGATGTGACGGTGTGGGGGAGTGTTGCTGCTGACACTGTCAATGATTTATTTAGAATACAAGGCACACTTAACCAGCATGGCTACCACAGCATTCTGCAGTGATTTGCCATCCCATCTGGTTTGCGCTTAGTGGGACTATCATTTGTTTTTCAACAGGACAATGACCCAACACACCTCCAGGCTGTGTTTGGGTTATTTTACCAAGAAGGAGAGTTATGGAGTGCTGCATCAGATGACCTGGCCTTCACAATCAACCGACCTCAACCCAAATGAGATGGTTTGGGATAAGTTGGACCGCAAAGTGAAGGAAAAGCAGCCAATGAGTGCTCAGCATATGTGGGAACTCCTTCAAGCCTGTTGGAAAAGATGCCAAGAGTGTGCAAAGCTGTCATCAAGGCAAAGGGAGGCTACTTTGAAGAATCTCAAATATATTTTGATTTGTTTAACACTTTTTTGGTTACTACATGATTCCATACGTGTTATTTCATAGTTTTGATGTCTTCACTATTCTACAATGTAGAAAATAATAAAAATAAAGAAAAACCCTTGAATGAGTACCATGGGTGTGTGTACCATGGGTGTGTGTACCTCACACTGTGTGTCTATATAGAGTTCCTCCTCTTACCGTAGGGGGGTCTGGTGTGACAGGGCTGGACTCCTGGGAACTCTTCCTGCCGGTCACAGATAGCCTTGTCGTGTCGGCCACCTCTCCGTTGGGCAAGATGCCATCTGCAAACCACACACGCTTCTGCTCACGAGGACAACCTGACACATCCACCACACAGGGACAGGGACTTCTGTCATTTTCCCCATTTCCCAATTTAAAGTGTTGTTTAGAGTGCTAAATTTATTCTATATTAATTTAGCCGACGCTGCTAAATCATTGCCGCCACTCCCCAAAACCATGATAAAAAAATATATATGATACGATTTTGGGGGGAAATCATTTTAGGGATGGTAAAACGTTTTCAGTGTTAAATTAAACCAAATATAAAGTATGTCGAAAAGATAATGGAGCTATATATTTTTTAAATAAGATCTTTGAAAACTAACAATCACCAAAATAAAAGACTTGAGACAGGGAGAATCTAAAATTCCCAAAATGTCATGGCATGGGGACCCCATAGATTTTGTTATAATGTTGAGAGTCACTCAGATAGCATAAGACAGCGTAAACCATGGCAAAATACTAGGGGAAACACTGAATACAAATGAGAAACAAGGGAAAAGAAAACAGGAAATCTGGTAAAAATGGAAGTGATAACAAAAATCTAAATCTTTCATTATAGCCAAACTGTGGCTGGCTAAGCTATCCAATGGAGAGCAAGAGGATGTTTATCACTTTTGGGAACACCATTATACAACAGCAACCCTTGATACGAGTTCAAGGGGTGCATAAGTACCGTCGCTGCCGGGGGTTTTGAGCACGGAGACGGGCACCATGACGGTGGGCGGGGGGGAGTTGAGTGTGCCAGCAGCCCGGGCCTGCTGCAGGGGGGGGATTGTGCTGCAGTACTCTGACGGGACGTTGGGGTTGGGGCTCGGACCTGTTGGACTCATCATACGCTCCAGCGCCTGGGCTAGAGAGGGGGGTGGTTGGAGAGAGAGAGAGAGATAGAGGGAGATAGAGGGAGAGGTGCAGCAGGTAAAGTGAGTGAGTGAGAAGGAGAGCTGGCATACAAACATGGGTATTTTACAAATGTTCCAATCTTAGAATCAAAATCACTTTTCTCCCGGTTAACCCGGGATTTCTTTAAAGTAACATTTTTAAGCAATAAGGCCCGAGGGGGTGTGGTATATGGCCAATATATCACACCCCTTCGGGTATATGACCAATATACCACGGCTAAGGGCTGTTCTTAAGCACATCGCAACCCGGAGTGCCTAGATACAGCCCTTAGCCGTGGTATATTGGCAATAGACCACAAACCCCCGAGGTGCCTCATTGCTATTATAAACTGGTTACCAAAGTAATTAATTAGAGCAGTGGTATACAGTCTGATATACCATGGCTTTCAGCCAATCAGCATTCAGGGCTCGAACCACCCAGTTTATAATAAAGCATATAAAACCTTAGGACAGAATCCTGTACCTTTCGAAGGTGTATTATACATAACATTTTCTTATTGCATTCGTTCTCATAAAAATATAATAACTCTAAAGCAATATAAAGTCATTGATAATCGCCGCAAGGTCTCGTTTTAAAATGTGGATTTGGGTTGTTGGGGTTTGAAACAGCCTGAATACCCGAGGCAAAAATAGAACTGGTTCAAATGAACAAACCACTTTATTTAGGGTACAGGGCCTTCGGAAAGTATTCAGACCCCTTGACCTTTCCACATTTTGTTACATTACAGCCTTATTCTAAAATTGACTTAATTGTTTTTTCCCCTCATCAATCTAAACACAATAACCCATAAAGACAAAGAAATGTTTGCTAATCTATAATTTCACATTTACATAAATTTTCAGGTCCTTTACTCAGTACTTTGTTGAAGCACCTTTTGCAGCAATTACTGGCTCCAGTCGTCTTGGGTATGACGCTACAAGCTTGGAACCACTTGTATTTCAGGAGTTTCTCCCATTCTTCTCTACAGATCCTCTCAAGCTCTGTCAGGATGGATGGGGAGCGTTGCTGCACAACTATTTTCAGGTCTCTCCAGAGGATGTTAGATCGGGTTCAAGTCCAGGCTCTGGCTGGGCCACTCAAGGACATTCAGAGACTTACCCGAAGCCACTCCTGCGTTGTCTTGGCTGTGAGCTTAGAGTCATTGTCCTGTTGGAAGGTGAACCTTAACCTGCTCAGGACCTCCGACTGGGGTGTTCATCAAGGATCTCTGTGTACTTTGCTCCGTTCATCTTTGCCTCAATCCGGACTAGTCTCCCACTCCCTGCCGCTGAAAAACACCCCCAGGTTTCCTCCAGACGTGACGCTTGGCATTCAGGCCAAAGAGTTCAATCTTGGTTTCATCAGACCAGAGAATCTTGTTTCTCATAGTCTGAGTCTCTTTAGGTGCCTTTTGGCAAACTCCAAGCAGGCTATCATGTGCCTTTTACTGAGGAGTGGCTTCCGTCTGGCCACTCTACCATAAAGGCCTGATTGGTGGAGTGCTGCAGAGATGGTTGTCTTTCAGGAAGGTTCTCCCATCTCCACAGAGGAACTCTGGAGCTCTGTCAGTGACCATTGGGTTCTTGGTTACCTCCCTGACCAAGGCCCTTCTCCCCCGATTGCTCAGTTTGGTCGGTGTGGCCAGCTCTAAGAAAAGTCTTGGTGGTTCCAAACTTCTCCCATTTTAGAATGATGGAGGCCATTGTGTTCTTGGAGACCTTCAATGCTGGAGACATTTTTTGGTACCCTTCCCCAGATTTGTGCCGACAGAATCCTGTCTCGGAGCTCTACGGACAATTCCTTCAACTTCATGGCTTGGTTTTTGATCTGACATGCACTGTCAACTGTGGGACCTTATATAGACAGGTGTGAGCCTTTCCAAATCATGTCCAATCAATTGAATTTACCATAGGTGGACTCCAATCAAGTTGTAGAAACATCTCAAGGATGATCAATGGAAACAGGATGCACCTGAGCTCAATTTCAAATGTTATAGCACAGGGTCTGAATAATTACGTAAATAAGGTGTTTTTTCTATTTTATACATTTGCTAAAAATGTCAAAAAAACGGTTAACGCTTTGTCATTATGGGGTATTGTGTGTAGATTGCTGAGGATTTTGTTTTATTTAATCAATTTTATAATAAGACTAACATAAAATGTGGAAAAAGTCAACGGGTCTGAGTACTTTCCGAAGGGCACTGTACATCTAGGCCTTCTTTGTTAACATAGGCTATTCATAGGAATGTTATGATAATGAAATAAAATCAACAGCCAACATACAGCAGGGCCAAAAAAAATTAACACATAGGCTAGCTTACATTGTATCCAAATATAGCCACAGCATAATACAAATGAAACGACAGCGTCAATGCATTTTGGTACACCAGAAGTACATTCCTTTCCAATGAAACGCTGCGTTTGCCTTGCAGCATTGCGTTGCAGAGGCAGTTGCAGTGCATTCGGTGTGGCGCATAAGTTGGATTTATCGAACATATGCGTAGACGGCTTGACAGAAATGGTAGCAGAAGGTGAATGTTGAACTTTTGCTGAAGCCCCCTCTCTGGGCGTCCTTGTCCCATCGCGCACTAGTGACTCCTGTGGCGGGCCGGGCGCAATGCACGCTGACATGGTCGCCAGGTGAATGGCGTTTCCTCTGACACATTGGCGCGGCTGGCTTCCGGGTTAAGCAGGCGTTGTGTCAAGAAGCAGTGTGGCTTGGCTAGGTTGTGTTTCGGAGGACGCATGGCTCTCGACCTTTGCCTCTCCCGAGTCCATACGGGAGTTGCAGCGATGGGACAAGACTGTAACTACCAATTGGATACCATGAAATTGTGGAGAACATTTAAAAAAACATATAAATAAACAAAAAAAATTGGTAGGTAGGCCTACCATACCGGTAGCTCAAAAGTTGGAGCCAATTTTGTTCCCGTAGGCTTAATAACTGCATTTTAAGGTCACGTGTACAGTTTCAACACAAACACTATGCATAAACAAGAGGCTGTAGTAAATATGATAGAATATTACAACAGCACACACACCCACAAACACACACACTGAGACTTTGCATATAACAGCTGTACACACATCTGGACAAGACATATGCATGTTCTGTGCTGTAGCGAATAAACATTATTTCACAGAATGTTTGCCATGTCCTAACAGCATTTATTGTATATGGCCTAAGTAAACATAAACTGGGAAAAATTATCAAAAACAACTGTTTCACCACCTCTCGTTGGCCAAGCCTCACTTTTAACAGACACTACAATATCTCTACAGCAATCTACTGTGGACAGATGGAAGCCCTGCATCACATTTAAAATGTGAGCTATCCTTCTCACACAACTGAGAAAAACCAAGCCAAGCTGTACTGCATCCACCATAGTTACTGGAACTGTGCTGGAAAAGACGATGTGAAATTAAAACAGAGTCAGCCCACTATGGTTCAGTTTGGCTCTGTTATTGTAAATCAGGCAAGAGTGAGTGAGGAAGTGATGGGAGAGAACAAGAGAGTGAGAGAATGGGATATGGAGAGAGCGAGAGAGAAAGAGTGGAGGAGTTAATTCCAGGAAAGCGAGTGGTGACCTAACGCAGATCAGGCCAGGGAAGGCATAAAGCTAGACAGTCAGGGAGTATCGAAAATTCCCCAAAACAATGGATAGAGGACTATCTTCGCAAATGTTGACGGCATTGAAATATAATACATTTCCAATGCAGCCCTGTGGACATCACTGAAGACCAAATGTGGCCCTAGGGGCAAAATGAGTTTGACACCCCTAACCTAACTGGACACCCGATGCCGTGCTTGGTCCGCTAGCTGCTGCGTGTGAGTGAGAGCATGAGAAGTGCTGACTGGGTTCTGGCCTTCATTATATTGATTAAACATCATATCATCTTTATTGGCCTGGTTGTACAGGCCCGAGCTAACACAGTACGTCAGACTACCTGCACGACACACACACACACACACACACACACACACACACACACACACACACACACACACAATGCACGACACACACACAGTGGAATATACAAACATGTGAATGAAGCCACACGAGCGCAGACACACAAACACTAGTTAGGCTATTAGCATGGGTTAAGAACACGAGTCACAACAGATCAATAGCACAACAAAAGAGAGAGAGAGACTGGAGGAGAGAGTTGAAGAGTTTCACCTTGATCTTTCTGAGAGGAGAGAATGACATGGCATAAAAAGCGCAGCAGTCTGTGTCCTCTAGGAGCACTCAACAAGCCCATACAGATCAACAGAGAAATAAACTGAAATGAATCCAGTGTGTGTGTGTGTGTGTGTGTGTGTGTGTGTGTTGCGCACCACAACAACAAACACAGAATCAGATCATAACAGATAAGCCAGTGTGAGCTAGAAGCACCAGGCTTCTTGTTCTTCTCTTTTAAAAATGCATAGGGCATCCCATCTTACCTTGTTTCACTCCTCCAAACTCGGAGCTCTGTAGGTCCCCTTGGTCACGCTAACCTACTTAGCCTTACCGACGTTAGTCCTTGTTGGCTGAATGTAAAATGGGCTGTATTAGGCTAACTGAAGCAAAGTATACTAGCCGTATTACAGTAGATGCTAGCCTATGCTAACTTGACTGAAGCTAGCTCTGTTCTCCCAGCTGGGCTGTTAGCTGCAGACTCCAGGCAGGCAAGGGAGGTGTACTGTGAGCTTCAGGCTGCTCCCCATACTGATGAGAGCGAGGGGGAGAGTATGGAGGGGGAGGGAGGGTAGGATGGAGCATCGCATCACTCTGCTCCTGCCCTCAGTCCCAATCAAAGTGGGTGGCCCCCTTTCTTTCTCTCCCTCTCTCCTTCACACACACACACACACACACACACACACACACACACACACACACACACAGCAGACAAGGGGACGAAAATAGTCACACCAGCCTGTCCCTGGACATGTGTGTCCGTGCCAGAGAGGGAGTCAATGTGCAGTGTGTGTGTGCGTGCGCGCATCACATGCTCACTGCGTCAGGTGGCTCCCGTCCCACACACACAGTCAAGGACTAACATCCTGACTCCTTCCAGCCATAACTACATACCTCCATCTCCGCCCCTGTCTCTGCACCAGTCATATTGTCCTGACTAACCTCAGCTCTGTTTCTGGAGAGGAGAAAGTCCTTCACCTGACCAAGGAAGCAGAACCATAGAAATTGAATACATAGAACAAAAACGCTTCTCTTTTCCACCTGATTCATCACCACTCACCAATAACATTGTAAAGCAACAGAAATCACTGGCTAGTTGCCTAGAGTGGCACTACGCAAAACAGGATATCCTGGCCTCCTAGCAACAACACCATCGGCGGGTAAATAAGAAAGCATTATTTTCAATGGGGATGGATGTTCTAGTCATTGTGTTTCTATGTGCAGCTCAGCGGAAGGCCAAAAGCATTGTTCAGGAGAGCAGAAGGGCTTTGCACAGACCTTTCAGGTGGTAGGTGCTCAAAACGAGAAAAAAAAAAAGGGCACCCCCTTTGTGTATATGTGACACACATATTGCACAATATGAGGAGGAAATTATATTCCTAAAAAAGCTTTCCAATTTCACTGACTCGCACTGTGAAGTGCGTTGCGCCCGTGCCATAAACCTACCTTTCTTTTGTAAAACAATGTTCGCTCAATAAGCCCATTTGGAAGTTGATCAAATATTTTGGTAGTCTACTGCAGATTAGTCTTCTCTTTTCAGCGGGAGCCATTTGCTTTCCAACCTGGGTGTTACCATGATTGTATTTGAAATATTGCGAAAGGCCCCGGTTTGTCTCCATGCTGTTCACTGACAGATGTGCCACACATTCCCGACTGTAGCCTATGCCTTGTTATTGGACTGCACACGATCCACAGCTAGGCTATTTTTTTTTTAAAAGCTATTGATCCTCTGTGGCTAAATTATAGGCCCACTTACATTGTAGTAGGCTATTCTGAATTACAGAATTACTGCTGCCTGTTTAATAACTTCAGCAAATTGATTTCAATTTACCAGGGGTGCTGCAGCACCTCCAGCACCCTTCCCGCGGCTATGATTCTATATGGAAATAAATGATGAAGTGCTGTTGTGCGTAGGCTATCAGCCAACCGGACTAAATATTGATGTAAATCAAGTGTTGTGCTGCTGTGGCAGTACTGTTGACATTTGAACTAGGTAGCTGGCTACAGACACTCAACCAGTGACCGCATTTCAAGCCATGCATGTTTGAATCCCGGGCACGCGCAATCTCTGTACAGGGAAGGCAAAAAAAATATACAAAATATTTATCACCATCCAAAAGTGCAGTTGGCAACTGGGAGGGCAAAGGGGCAGGTGCTCGGGCACAGGTAGACCCTTATCTGTGTGCGTGCCTGGTGAAAAACGACAGGAGCACAGGGAAAAGCACATGCATAGAGAGCGGTGAAATACAGGCACACAAGCTGGTCTCACGCTTTTCCACAGTCCCACACACACACACTGAAACAAAGGAGACACGTTCACACAGGCTGTGAAAGAAAGCACTTTAGGCACTATACTCTAACATAGATCTCAAGGCTAAATTGGCTAATTTGAAGATCCCCCCTTAGACGGTGTCTAAAAACTTCACTAGCTGTCAAGTCCTTGCTTCCTCCGTCCTCGGAAGGTCAATTAGATGAAGTCCGAGGGAGGGACCTTGGATCCTCTCCTCCAATGACCTTTGAGAGGAATTGAGGAAACAAGGATTTGAAAACTAGTGACGTTTTCAGACAACCTTATGCCACTCATTAGCCTACACTGTGACCAAGCCACAAACAAGCACAACTACCAGTTAACAAAGTGCCATTCATCAGTCATGTGCTGCTCTAGTCTAAGGGTCTGTCCCAAATGGCACTCCATTCTCTATAGTGCACTACTTTTGACCAGGGCCCATTGGGATGCAGCCTAGAGGACAGGAACCAATGTTCCTTCTAAGCTGAGCGGGTTCGCAGTAGACCCGAGACTGCCGTGGAAGCTCCCCTCGGACTGTCAGAATAAATATCTGCCCACGGAGAGAAGCACAAGATTGAACTTCACTCAGCTTTATACCCAATCAGAGCTGCAGTACACCTACACTGAACAAAAATATAAACACAACATGTAAAGTGTTGTTTCATGAGCTGAAATAAAAGATCCCAGAAATGTTCCATACGCACAAAAAGCTTATTTTTATCAAATTGAGTGGACAAATGTGCTTACATCCCCGTTGGTGAGTATTACTCCTTTGCTAAAGATAATCCTTCCACCTGACAGGTGTGGCATACAAGAATCTGATTAAAAGCATGATCATTACACAGATCCAGCTTAGTGGAGTCTGCCACTAGCACAGTCAGTGTAGTCAGCTCAGCTATCTCTATTGAGACTGTCTGTGCCTCGACCTAGGTTGGGCAAAACTAAACATGGCGGTGTTCGCGTTAGCAATCTCACTAGAATAAAGACCTCCTCCATTGCTGCCATTATTGAAAGAGATTGTGATACCTCACATCTCAAAATGGGGCTACTTAATGTTAGATCCCTCACTTCCAAGGCAGTTCTAGTCAATGAACTAATCACTGATCATAATCTTGATGTGATTGGCCTGACTGAAACATGGCTTAAGCCGGATGAATTTATTGTGTTAAATGAGGCCTCACCTCCTGGTTACACTAGTGACCATATCCTCCGCGCATTCCGCAAAGGCGGAGGTGTTGCTAACATTTACGATAGCAAATGTATAATTACAAAAAAAAAACGCAGTTTTCGTCTTTTGAGCTTCTAGTCATGAAATCTATGCAGCCTACTCAATCACTTATTATAGCTACTGTTTACAGGCCTCCTGGGCCATATACAACGTTCCTCACTGAGTTCCCTGAATTCCTATCGGACCTTGTAGTCATGGCAGACAATATTCTAATTTTTGGTGACTTTAATATTCACATGGAAAAGTCCACAGACCCACTCCAAAAAGCTTTTGGAGCCATCATCGACTCTCGGTTTTGTCCAACATGTCTCCCGGACCTACTCACTGCCACAGTCATACTCTGGACCTAGTTTTGTCCCATGGAATAAATGTTGTGGATCTTAATGTTTTTCCTCATAATCCTGGACTATCGGACCACCATTTTATTACGTTTGAAATCGCAACAAATAATCTGCTCAGACCCCAACCAAGGATCATCAAAAGTCGTGCTATAAATTCTCAGACAACCCAAAGATTCCTAGATGCCCTTCCAGAATCCTTCCACCTACCCAAGGACGTCAGAGTACAAAAATCAGTTAACCACCTAACTGAGGAACTCAATGTAACCTTGCGCAATACCCTAGATGCAGTCGCACCCCTAAAAACAAAAAACATTTGCCATAAAAAACGAGCTCCCTGGTATACAGAAAATACCCGAGCTCTGAAGCAAGCTTCCAGAAAACTGGAACGGAAATGGCGCCACACCAAACTGGAAGTCTTCCGACTAGCTTGGAAAGACAGTACCGTGCAGTATCGAAGAGTATCTCTTGACACATTGATGAAAATAATCATGGCCTCTAAACCTTCAAGCTGCATACTGGACCCTATTCCAACTAAACTACTGAAAGAGCTGCTTCCTCTGCTTGGCCCTCCAATGTTGAACATAATAAACAGCTCTCTATCCACCGGATGTGTACCAAACTCACTAAAAGTGGCAGTAATAAAGCCTCTCTTGAAAAAGCCAAACCTTGACCCAGAAAATATAAAAAACTAAAAATCGGCCTATATCGAATCTTCCATTCCTCTCAAAAAAATTTGAAAAAGCTGTTGCGCAGCAACTCACTGCCTTCCTGAAGACAATGTATACGAAATGCTTCAGTCTGGTTTTAGACCCCATCATAGCACTGAGACTGCACTTGTGAAGGTGGTAAATTACCTTTTAATGGCGTCAGACCGAGGCTCTGCAACTGTCCTCGTGCTCCTAGACCTTAGTGCTGCTTTTGATACCATCGATCACCACATTCTTTTGGAGAGACTGGAAACCCAAATTGGTCTACACGGACAAGTTCTGGCCTGGTTTAGATCTTATCTGTCGGAAAGATATCAGTTTGTCTCTGTGGATGGTTTGTCCTCTGACAAATCAACTGTAAACTTGTGTTCCTCAAGGCTCTGTTTTGGGACCCCTATTGTTTCCACTATACATTTTACCACTTGGTGATGTCATTCGGAAACATAATGTTAACTTTCACTGCTATGCGGATGACACACAACTGTACATTTCGATGAAACATGGTCAAGCCCCAAAATTGCCCTCCCTGGAAGCCTGTGTTTCAGACATAAGGAAGTGGATGGTGGAAAATGTTCTACTTTTAAACTCTGACAAAACAGAGATGCTTGTTCTAGGTCCCAAGAAACAAAGAGATCTTCTGTTGAATCTGACAATTAATCTTGATGGTTGTACAGTCGTCTCAAATAAAACTGTGAAGGACCTCGGCGTAATTCTGGACCCTGATCTCTCTTTTGACGAACATATCAAGACTGTTTCAAGGACAGCTTTTTTCCATCTACGTAACATTGTAAAAATCAATGTAAAAACTTTCTGTCCAAAAATGATGCAGAAAAGTTAATCCATGCGTTTGTAACTTCTAGGTTAGACTACTGCAATGCTTTACTTTCCGGCTACCCGGACAAAACACTAAATAAACTTCAGTTAGTGCTAAACACGGCTGCTAGAATCTTGACTAGAACCCCAAAATTTGATCATATTACTCCAGTACTAGCCTCTCTACACTGGCTTCCTGTTAAGGCAAGGGCTGATTTCAAGGTTTTACTGCTAACCTACCAAGCATTACATGGGCTTGCTCCTACCTATCTTTCCGATTTGGTCCTGCCATACATACCTACACGTACGTTACGGTCACAAGACGCAGCCTCCTTACTGTCCCTAGAATTTCTAAGCAAACAGCTGGAGGCAGAGCTTTTTCCTATAGAACTCAATTTTTAAGGAATAGTCTGCCTATCCATGTGAGAGACGCAGACTCGGTCTCGACCTTTAAGTCTTTATTGAAGACTCATCTCTTCAGTAGGTCCTATGATTGAGTGTAGTCTGGCCCAGGAGTGTGAAGGTGAACGGAAAGGCACTGGAGCAATGAACCACCCTTGCCGTCTTTGCCTGGCCGGTTCCCCTCCACTGGGATTCTCTGCCTCTAACCCTATTACAGGGGCTGATTCACTGGCTTACTTGGTGCCGTGGCGGAGATCTTGTGGGCTATACTCGGCCTTGTCTCAGGATGGTAAGTTGGTGGTTGAAGATATCCCTCTAGTGGTGTGGGGGCTGTGCTTCGGCAGAGTGGGGGGTTATATCCTGCCTGTTTGGCCCTGTCCAGGGTATCGCCGGACGGGGCCACAGTGTCTCCCGACCCCTCCTGTCTCAGCCCCCAGTATTTATGCTGCAGTAGTTTATGTGTCGGGGGGCTAGGGTCCATCTTATATCTGGAGTATTTCTTCTCTTATCTGGTGTCCTGTGTGAATTTAAGTATGCTCTCTCTAATTATCTCTCTTTTTTTTTTTCCTTCTCTCTCTCTCTCTCTCTCGGAGGACCTGAGCATTAGGACCATTCCTCAAGGCCTACCTGGCCTGATGACTCCTTGATGTCCCGAGTCCACCTGGCCGTGCTGCTTCTCCAGTTTCTGTTCTGCCTGTTTTATGAACATTTTAAAATGTTGTCCATGTTCTGTTATAATCTGCACCCGGCACAGCCAGTAGAGGACTGGCCACCCCTCACAGCCTGGTTCCTCTCTAGGTTTCTTCCTAGGTTTTGGACTTTCTAGGGAGTTTTTCCTAGCCACCGTGCTTTTACACCTGCATTGCTTGCTGTTTGGGGTTTTAGGCTGGGTTTCTGTACAGCACTCTGTGACATCAGCTGATGTAAGAAGAGCTTTATAAATAAATTTGATTTGATGCGCCTTGAGCCGGGGACAACAAAAGGCCACGCTAAAACAATGCCACAGATGTCTCAAGTTGAGGGAGCGTGCAATTGCAGGAATGTCCACCAGAGGTATTGCCAGATAATTTAATGTTCATTTCTCTACCAGCGTAGTTTTAGAGAATTTGGCAGTACGTCCAACCGGCCTCACAACCGCAGACCACGTGTATGGCGTCGTGGAGGCGAGCAGTTTACTGAAGTCAACGTTATTAACAGAGTGCCCCATGGCGGCATAAGCTACGGACAACTACAGAGATACCGTGACGAGAACCTGAAGCTCATTGTCATGCCATTCATCTGCCGCCATCACCTCACGTTTCAGCATGATAAGGCACGGCCATGTCGCAAGAATCTGTCCACGATTCCTGGAAGCTGAAAATGCCCCAGTTCTTCCATCGCCTGCATACTCAAGACATGTCACCCATTGAGCATGCTTAGAATTCTCTGGATCAACGTGTACAACAGCGTGTTCCAGTTCCCGCCAATATCCAGCAACTTCGCAGAGCCATTGAAGAGGAGTGGGACAACATTCCACAGGCCTGATCAACTCTATGCGAAGGAGATGGTGGTCACACCAGATACTGACTGGTTTTCTGATCCACACACCCAATTTTTTTTTTTAAAAAAGGTACAGTATCTGTGACCAACAGATGCAAATCCATAGATTAGGGCCTAGTGAATTTATTTAAATTGACTTGACTTTATTGTATATTATTCAGTAAAATGTTTGAAACTGTTGCATGTTACGTTTACATTCTTGTTCAGTATATACATTACCAGTCAAAAGTTTTAGAACACCTACTCATTACAGTGTTTTTCTTTATTTTTATTATTTTCTACCTTGTAGAATAATAGTGAAGACATCAATACTATGAAATAATATGGAATCATGTAGTAACCAGAAAAGTGTTAAATCTATTATTTGCAATTCTTCGAAGTAGCCACCCTTTGCCTTAATAACAACTTTGAAATGCATATTACTTTGGTTCAGTAAGCACTCCAAGTTGAAACAGTTGAGAGACCTTGTCTGACATTCCTTCTAAGTGACCTCAAAAGTTCAGAGAACATAAACTGGGATACATTCCATGCATCATTCACCATAGAGTTCCATATGCCCCAGGGCTGAGTTAGGCTGAGGCCTACCAACTACCCAACAGCTACAAACACTAGGCTGTGAATATGTGTGTTCTTCAGACATCAAAGACATTCATTCAGACATTCTTCAGACATCATACTCTTACGTCTGTGACATGGGTGTATGTTATCTTGGAAGAAAACACTCGTAGAAATTAGAATCTTTCTTGTGCCCGTCATTCACTGCCAGTCAGCCATCGCAGCTGACGGCCCATCGAAACTACACCTAAACTATATCGAAACTAATTTCATACATAACACAACTGAGGAGTATTTGTCTGTAATAAAGCCCTTTTTTTGGGAAAGAACTCAATTCTGATTGCCTGGGCCTTGCTCCCCAGTGGGTGGGGCAGTTTCCCAAGTGGTTGGGACTACGCCCTCCCAGGCCCACCCATGGCTGCGCCCTCACCCAGTCATGTGAAATCCATAGATTAGTACCTAACACAATTATTTCAATTACATGAACTGTAACTTGGTAAAATATTTTTAATTATTGCATGTTGCGTTTATATTTTTGTTCAGAATAGTTAGCCTAAAGACCAGATTAAATTGACAATAGTCTGATGGGTGACAATATTATAAATTGTACATGAAGAGATGGGCGCAGCTTGGAATTGACACAGAGGCAGGGAAAGAACAATCACTTTTTCAAATCCTCCTATACAGACATTTGATGTCAAGAGGTGAGCTCGATTTCAAAACAATCTCCAAGAATAATCCTGCTTTTCCATGCGTACAATGCCTGAGCACTCACAGCAGCATTGCTCAGCCCACTAAACAAAGACTAGTAACACAATACAACTTAAAAAAAAATCATGGTTCCATAACGATTCTTAAGACCTGCCAAAACGAAATTATAATGTATATCTTTGAGATGGATTTAACACTTAAACTGTGGTGGTTTTAGTATTTTTATTTTCTCCACATATAGCTACAGTAACAAACTAACGAATAAGCTATTATGTTCTTCAAAATAGTTTTTTCGTATTCTAATGTTACCTTCATAAACATAAGACCTTCATAAACATAACCAAATTCTTCTTCTTCTTCTTCCGATAGCATACAGTGGGGAAAAAAAGTATTTAGTCAGCCACCAATTGTGCAAGTTCTCCAACTTAAAAAGATGAGAGAGGCATGTAATTTTCATCATAGGTACACGTCAACTATGACAGACAAAATGAGGAAAAAAAATCCAGAAAATCACATTGTAGGATTTTTTATGAATTTATTTGCAAATTATGGTGGAAAATAAGTATTTGGTCAATAACAAAAGTTTATCTCAATACTTTGTTATATACCCTTTGTTGGCAATGACAGAGGTCAAACGTTTTCTGTAAGTCTTCACAAGGTTTTCACACACTGTTGCTGGTATTTTGGCCCATTCCTCCATGCAGATCTCCTCTAGAGCAGTGATGTTTTGGGGCTGTCGCTGGGCAACACGGACTTTCAAAGATTTTCTATGGGGTTGAGATCTGGAGACTGGCTAGGCCACTCCAGGACCTTGAAATGCTTCTTACAAAGCCACTCCTTCGTTGCCCGGGCGGTGTGTTTGGGATCATTGTCATGCTGAAAGACCCAGCCACGTTTCATCTTCAATGCCCTTGCCGATGGAAGGAGGTTTTCACTCAAAATCTCACGATACATGGCCCCATTCATTCTTTCCTTTACACGGATCAGTCGTCCTGGTCCCTTTGCAGAAAAACAGCCCCAAAGCATGATGTTTCCACCCCATGCTTCACAGTAGGTATGGTGTTCTTTGGATGCAACTCAGCATTCTTTGTCCTCCAAACACGACGAGTTGAGTTTTTACCAAAAAGTTCTATTTTGGTTTCATCTGACATTCTCCCAATCCTCATCTGGATCATCCAAATGCTCTCTAGCAAACTTTAGACGGGCCTGAACATGCACTGGCTTAAGCAGGGGGACACGTCTGGCACTGCAGGATTTGAGTCCCTGGCGGCGTAGTGTGTTACTGATGGTAGGCTTTGTTACTTTGGTCCCAGCTCTCTGCAGGTCATTCACTAGGTCCCCCCGTGTGGTTCTGGGATTTCTGCTCCCCGTTCTTGTGATCATTTTGACCCCACGGAGTGAGATCTTGCGTGGAGCCCCAGATCGAGGAAGATTATCAGTGGTCTTGTATGTCTTCCATTTCCTAATAATTGCTCCCACAGTTGATTTCTTCAAACCAAGCTGCTTACCTATTGCAGATTCAGTCTTCCCAACCTGGTGCAGGTCTACAATTTTGTTTCTGGTGTCCTTTGACAGCTCTTTGGTCTTGGCCATAGTGGAGTTTGGAGTGTGACTGTTTGAGGTTGTGGACAGGTGTCTTTTATACTGATAACAAGTTCAAACAGGTGCCATTAATACAGGTAATGAGTGGAGGACAGAGGAGCCTCTTAAAGAAGAAGTTACAGGTCTGTGAGAGCCAGAAATCTTGCTTGTTTGTATGTGACCAAATACTTAATTTCCACCATAATTTGCAAATAAATTCATAAAAAATCCTACAATGTGATTTTCTGGATTTTTTTTCCTCATTTTGTCTGTCATAGTTGAAGTGTACCTATGATGAAAATTACAGGCCTCTCATCTTTTTAAGTGAGAGAACTTGCACAATTGGTGGCTGACTAAATACTTTTTTTCCCCACTGTATATGATATTGTATTTATTTGACTGTTAGAATTTTGATGACCAGAAGACGTGTCATTGGTATTTGGCTCGAAGGGGAGTACGTAGAGGCCAGGCTTCTCTAGTGTCAAGAAGGCGCGATCTTGAAGCCCCCTCTTGGCGGGCACACTGGAAACATGGAAAATCATATATTTGGCTTTGAAAATGAAGCACATCGACTGGTACGGTATTTCCGTCAATGAATAATAAGCCTTATTTCGCAAAGGGATTTTTTTTTGTCCAGGACAATTTGGCCATACATTTTATTTATCGGAAACCCTGACACACACACACACACCCCCACCCCCAGGTCTTACTTCTGTGTATGGTCTCGAAGCAGATGACACAGACCCGGGCCTCCTTGTCCAGGTACTTTAGCTTGCATTTCCTGTTGCAGCACATTGCACAGTACACCTGTGCCACAGGTGAGAGAACAACAGTCAGGCAAGAGATAAAACCCTATACTGCAACACAGCACTCTACACCATACGTTGACAATCTACAGTGCAGTCGGGAAACTATTCAGACCCCTTCCCTTGTTGCACATTTGGTCACGTTACAGCTTTATTCTAAAAAAAAATATATATATTTTTTTTAATTGTCCTCATCAATCTACACACAATACCCCATAAGCACAAAGCAAAAACACGTCATTTTTTTGAAAGGTATGAAAAATACAAAATAAACACCTTATTTACATAAGTATTCAGACCCTTTGCTATGAGACTCGAAATTGAACTCGGGTGCATCCTGTTTCCATTGACCCTCCTTGAAATGTTTCTACAACTTGGAGTCCACCTCTGGTAAATTCAATTGATTGGACATGATTTGGAAAGGCACATACCTGTCTATATAAGGTCCCATAGTTGACAGTGCATTTTAGAGCAAAAACCAAGCAATGAGGTTGAAGGAATTGTCCGTAGAGCTCCGAGACAGGATTGTATCGAGGCACAGATCTTGGGAAGGGTAACAAAAGCAGCATTGAAGGTCCCCAAGAACACAGTGGCCTCCATCATTCTTAAATGGAAGAGGTTTGAAACCACCAAGACTCTTCCTATACCTGACCGCCTGGCCAAACTGAGCAATCGGGAGAGAAGGGCCTTGGTCAGGGAGGTAACCAAGAACCCAATGGTCACTGACAGAGCTCCAGAGTTCCTCTGTGGAGATGGGAGAACCTCCAGAAGGACAACAATCTCTGCAGCACTCCACCAATCAGGTCTTTATGGTAGTGGCCAGAAGGAAGCCACTCATCTAGAAAAGGCACACAGCGGCAGGGACTAGGAGACTAGTCAGGATCGAAGGAAAGATGAACAGAGCAAAGTACAGAAAGATCCTTGATGAAAACCTGCTCCAGAGCATCTAGGACCTCAGACTTGTAAGGTGAACCTTCGCCCCACAGGACAGCGACCCTAAGCACACAGGCAAGACAATTCAGGAGTGGCCTCGGGACAAGTCTCTTAATGTCCTTGAGCAGCCCAGCCAGAGCCCGGAATTGAATCCTATCTAACATCCCTGGAAAGACCTGAAAATAGCTGTTCAGGGACGCTCCTCATCCAACCTGAGAGCTTGAGAGGATCTGCAGAGAACAAAATGGGAGAAACTCCCCAAATACAGGTGCAATAAGCTTGTAGCGTCATACCCAAGAAGACTCTAGACTGTAATCGCTGCCAAAGGTGCTTCAACAAAGTACTGAGTAAATGTACATAATATACATAAATGTGATAATTTTTTTTTACTGTTTTTGCTTTGTCATTATGGGGTATTGCGTGTAGATTGATGAGGGGAAAAAACAATTGAATCCACTTTAGATTAAGTCTAACGTAACAAAATGTAGAAAAAGTGAAGGGGTCGGAATACTTTCCGAATTCACTATACATAAACATCCCATGTTAAGTGTCTGACCCATAAAGAAGAGCAGTACATTTCAGAGGAAATTGTGCAGCAATTAATTGCGCAGAAATCAAAGCAAGTTGTAAAGTACATTACACTACTCTTCTGTATCCCGTTGGGCTCCAGTAAGAAGCATATAGAGTCAAAGCCCCTGGGACTCTTGTGTAATGCTGCTTTAATCACTGCCCCGGGCTCATACTTCAGAGGTGGAGATCTATAGAGGAGCTGGAACCTGAATCGCGCAGCGGGGGGGTATGGCATATAGGCTATGTACAGTACCAGACAAAAGGTTGGGCACGTACTCATTCAAGGGTTTTTTCTTTATTTTTACTATTTTCTACATTGTAGAACAATAGCAGACATCAAAACTATGAAATAACACATATGGAATCATGTAGTAACCAAAAATCTAAATATATTTTAGATTTTTCAAAGTAGCCACCCTTTTGACTCGATGACAGCTTTGCATACTCTTGGCATTCTCTCAACCAGCTTCACCTAGAATGCTTTTCCAACAGTCTTGAAGGAGTTCCCACATATGCTCAGCACTTGATGGCTGCTTTTCCTTCACTCTGCTGTCCAACTCATCCCAAACCATCTCAATTGGGTTGAGGTCGGGTGCTTGTGGCCAGGTCATCTGATGCAGCACTCCATCACTCTCCTTATTGGTCAAATAGCCCAAACACAGCCTGGAGGTGTGTTGGGTCATTGTCCTGTTGAATAACAAATGATAGTCCCACTAAGCTCAAACCAGATGGGATATCGCTGCAGAACGCTGTGGTAGCCATGCTGGTTAAGTGTGCCTTGGAATTCTAAATAAATCACTGACAGTGTCACCGTTCACCAACTCTGAATCTCACAAAGACACGGCTGTTGGAAAATGGTTGAGAGAATGCCAAGAGTGTGCAAAGCTGTCATCAAGGCAAAGGGTGGCTACTTTGAAGAATCTCAAATATATTTTGCTTTATTTAATACTTTTTTGGTTACAACATTATTCCATAAGTGTTATTTCATAGTTTTGATGTCTTCGCTATTATTCTACAATGTAGAAAATAGGAAAAATAAAGAAAAACCCTTGAATGAGCAGGTGTGTCCAAAGTTTTGGCTGGTACTGTGTGTGAGCGGGGGCATTGTTGCTTTGTAAACAGGAGATATGAACAGAAGGAGTGTTCTCTACAAGGAGAACGATAGGTCAAAGTCAAATGAGAGTCAGTGGATGAGCTGAAACACAGCTAGGTCACAGCTCCACACTTTAAATCCACATTTACATTTGAATCCTTTGATTAGGTAAATACAGAAATGTGCTGCATTGGAAACCGCAGTAAGGCTGCTTTACTGAAGTTCACTGAGTGGGTAACAGTCAGGTAATGTCCCCAGAATATGCAATTATGCGGGGCAAGTTATTGCCACTTTTATCATTGCATTTCTTCAGTTTCCATTAATATTCAGGGTCTTCGTGACTGTCACTCATTTAAGTAAAGTTAGAGCTCTTTATTATGTGTTGCAAGGTAAAAGTTATATTTACTTGCACCTAATATAAATAATATATAGTCAAAACACCAAAAACGCTATCAATAGGGCAAAATATGACCCTAGAAACTGGGGTAAAAGAAAGTCCCTTCAAGGACAGATCTAGCTACGTACCTTCCCACAGGCCCGGCAGTGGTGCCTCCTCCTGGTGAAGGTGAACTTCTGCCAGCAGTTCATACAGTTGGGAGCCTCCGAATCTGGCACCCAGGGGGGCTGCTTGCACCCCAGCCCATTCTCATCCTCCACCTCCCTCCCCTCTGAGGACCCAGACCCCTCCTCAGCAGGCTCGCCAGGGTAGGGTGGGGGCTCCGACAGCTCGTTGTACCCCACACTGTTCTCGTAGGGCTCTGTTGGGGAGTACCCTGGGCAGGGCACCCCCAGTTTAGAGGGGTCCTGAGCAAGGTTGGGGCTGGGAGGAGACGGGCTCTGGTCCACCTCCTCCCCAGCGTCGGTGCTGTCTGTGGGGCTACTGGGCCCCTGGTCCTCCCCTACTGCTGGAGGTGCCCTGGTTGCTTGGCAGTGCAGCTGTTTGGGTCGGGCCCCTCCAAAGTAGGGTGGTGGGAGGTTACTGGGACTACTGGGGTCCTGGGAGGGCATGGAGGGGGCTAGGCTCACACTCCCCTCTGCAGACACGGACAAGGTCCTGTCGCTATCCGGGTAGGCCAACCCCTCCCCTCGGCTCCGGCTGTAGCTCTGCAGCTCCTCCTCCACCAGCCGCTCCTCCAGGTCCCCATTGAGCTCGGAGAATCCCTCGTCCTGGAGGTTCTCCCCGGGCCTCTCGCAGTGAGGGACTCCCTGGTCCTCCTGGCCTTGGGCCTCCCCACGGAGGAAAGCATCCAGCTCCTCATCCGTCACCAGCAGCCCAGCCTGGTCACTCTCTGGCAGGTACTCAAAGCCAAACTCAGGGGGGTCCACTGGGCTTAGGCTGGGCTCTGAGGGAGGGGACGCAGGTCGCTCTGGAGACATGGGGGCCGGCTGGACCTCCACTTGAGAGAAGCTGACCTGGGAGACGGGGGGGGCTGAGACAGCCAGGTGGAAAGACATGGTTGTCATCTCTGGGCTGTCTGTATTAGGGGACTTAACAGAGTGGTCCTCAGGGGCAGAATCAGGGCTGGTACAGTCCTCCACAGTCCCAGGGTTCTCTGGGAGACTGACTTCCTCCTGCACCTCAGAGGCAGACAGGGACTCTGTCTCTAAGGTCTCAGTTGGGACAGCCTCAGCCACCTCTACCCCTCCTCCCATGGCCTCCTCAGGGTTCTTGGAGGTCACCAGGGCCCTGCACATGGACACGGCCATGGGCAGGCAGGACAGGGCTGAAGGGCCCTCGGACACACAGCCACTGCAGTCCTCAGAGTTAGGTTCCTGTCCAGTGCAGCTCCCAGAACTCTCTGCTTCAGCCAGTTCAGAGCGCTCCAAAGACCCCTCGCCCTCATCCCTGACATCTGTGGCGATATCACACGTGGGAGTGTCCTCTGTATTGGTGTCCATGGCAACAGGCAGGACTACAGACTGATTCTGGTGGTCAGGTGAGTTCTCCAGTTGACAGTCGATATGTGCCACCTCTATGCCTGCCTCCTCTCCATCTCCCTCCATCTCTGTCTCTCCAGACTCAGAGTTTCTCAGCGAGGGTGGATCCGTGGGCTCACAGGCTCTCTCCACAGCAGCGGGCAAAATCACATCGAGCAGACTGAGAGAGGCAGCGTAACCACCAGAGTCTAGCCCCAGCAGCACCTCCCTTCCCCCGCCAAGAGCCTCCCTCCCCTCAGTACTCCCATGTCCAGGACCCAGACCCAAGCCTGCTGAGGCTTCCCTAGGCAAAGCCACCACGGGGCTGGTGAAGTCCACCAGCAGCTCCTCCTCCAGCCGGCTCTCTGCCACGTCCTTACTGAAGGCGTTGTGGCTGTTGGCCCGGTGGAGGTGGGCTGAGCCCGTGTCACTGACCAGATCACACACAGGCTTCAGGGCCCGGTCTGGGCAGGGCGGTGCAGAGCTCTTAGCTGACCCCCGGCCGTCTACAGAGGAGAGCAGGTCCACCCCAGTGAGTGGCCGGGCCTTGGTCTCGCGCTCCCCAGGACTGGGGCTAGGATGGTCGGGGGAGCTGGAAGCAGAGCCGTAGTGCAGGGAGTTGAGGTCAGGGAGAGTGTGGGGAACTGGAACTTTGGAGGGTTCCGGAAGGAAACCCTGGGCGCCCAGAGAGTGGCCGGGATATGAGGGAGGCGACAGGGAGACCGATCTGCCCTCATGCTCATCTTGTGGGGAAGAGAAGAGATAAGTATCCGTTCATCAGTTCTGTTGTTAATATCTAAGCCAAACAAGTGAGTGACAAGTCAACTAAAGTACACCACAAGTTAATTATTTGTATTTATATATTTATTTCCACTTAACACTACACCCCTCCGACCTTCCCTCCACATTTCAGACAATAGTAACCCGTGTCTAACCTGTATTGAGTTCAAAATCATCCAGCAGCTTGTCCAGGTCACACACAGCAGCCTTAAAGAAGCTGTCCATGCTGGGCTGTCCGTGGGAGAACGACTCCACTCACGCCTTCACCTCCTGGAGAAGAGAAACAAGAGGAAGTATTATCATCATCATCTCGAATGCATTTTGATCGACATAGCATCAGTGTAAAAATGCTGTAGTTATTGGCTATGAAGCTGAGCTTTCATCAGCAGTCCCCAATCCTCGGACAAGTTTAAGAATGGTCAACAATCGATTTGTTATTCAAACGGTCAGCGCAGCACCTAAACATTTCTCCAGCTGTGCGTGACTGTGTACTTCAGACTCGGACCCTTGCTCTCAATGTCTGTGGGGAAATCTAAATAAAAGATCGCCAAGAGAGGATTTCTCCAGTCCACTTTATTATGACATGTCAACTGGCATCACAATTTCTATTGTGAGACTCCACCTGTATGACCTGAACTCACCTTGCATTGGTTAAAGACTACACAACAGGCCCAGCTAGGTAGCTAGCTTGCCAGGCTGGGCTAATAATACAATAAAATAAATCTGGTCATCTAGCTATGGGCCTAGCTTAAGTCGGTGGTGACACATTTTACTAGTTAGGCTAGCAGTTAGGGTTAAGTTTAGGAGTTAGGCTAACGGGTTAAGGTTAGGGGAAGGGTTAGGGTTCGCTAACATGCTAAGTAGTTGCTAATTAGCTAAAATGCTAAAGTTGTCGGTGAATAGATTCGAACTTGCAAGACGTTCGTGTTATACTCTGCCTGACCAACCACTACCTTTAATAAAATCAAATCAAATCAAATTTTATTTGTCACACATACACATGGTTAGCAGATGTTAATGCGAGTGTAGCGAAATGCTTGTGCTTCTAGTTCCGACCATGCAGTAGTATCTAACAAGTAATCTAACAAATTCACAACAACTACCTTATACACACAAGAGTAAAGGAATGAATACGAGTATGTACATATAAATATATGGATGAGCGATGGCTGACGGCATAGGCAAGATGCAGTAGATGGTATGGAGTACAGTATATACACATATATATGAGATGAGTAATGTAGGATATGTAAACATTATATAAATGGCATTGTTTAAAGTGGCTAGTGATACATTATTTCATCCAATTATAATTATTAATTATTAAAGTGGCTAGAGATTTGGAGTCGATGACCGAACGGCATAGGCAAGATACAGTAGATGGTTTAGAGTACAGTGTATACATTTGATATGAGTATGTCGGATACGTAAACATTATATACAAAATTGTTTAAAGTGGCTAGTGATACATTTGTTACATCCAATTCCTATGTATAAAGTGGCTAGAGATTTAAGTCAGTATGTTGGCAGCAGCCACTCAATGTTAGTGATGGCTGTTTAACAGTCTGATGGCCTTGAGGTAGAAGCTGTTTTTTTCAGTCTCTCGGTCCCAGCTTTGATGCACTCTGTACTGACCTCGCTTCTGGATGATAGCGGGGTGAACAGGCAGTGGCTCGGGTGGTTGTTGTCCTTGATGATCTTTTTGGCCTTTCTGTGACATCGGGTGGTGTAGGTGTCCTGGAGGGCAGGTAGTTTAACCCCGGTGATGCGTTGTGCAGTCCTCACTACCCTCTGGAGAGCCTTACGGTTGTGGGCGGAGCAGTTGCCGCACCAGGCGGTGATACAGCCCGACAGGATGCTCTCGATTGTGCATCTGTAAAAGTTTGTGAGTGATTTTGGTGACAAGCCAAATTTCTTCAGCCTCCTGAGGTTGAAGAGGCGCTGTTATGCGCCTTCTTTACCACGCTGTCTGTGTGGGTGGACCAATTCAGTTTGTCCGTGATGTGTACGCCGAGGAACTTAAAACTTTCCACCTTCTCCACTACTGTCCCCTCGATGTGGATAGGGGTGCTCCCTCTCCTGTTTCCTGAAGTCCACGATCATCTCCTTTGTTTTGTTGACATTGAGTGAGAGGTTATTTTCCTGACACCACACTCCGAGGGCCCTCACCTCCTCTCTGTAGGCCGTCTAAATCGTTGTTGGTAATCAAGCCTACCACTGTAGTGTCGCCAGCAAACTTGATGATTGAGTTGGATGCGTGCCACGCAGTCATGGGTAAACAGGGAGTACAGGAGAGGGCTGAGAACGCACCCTGTGGGGCCCCAGTGTTGAGGATCAGCGGGGTGGAGATGTTGTTTCCTACCCTCACCACCTGGGACCGGCCCGTCAGGAAGTCCAGGACCCAGTTGCACAGGGCTGGGTCGAGACCCAGGGTCTCGAGCTTAATGACGAGCTTGGAGGGAACTATGGTGTTAAATGCTGAGCTGTAGTCGATGAACAGCATTCTTACATAAGTATTCCTCTTGTCCAGATGGGTTAGGAGCAGTATGCAGTGTGATTGCGATTGCGTCGTCTGTGGACCTATTGGGACGGTAAGCAAATTGGAGTGGGTCCAGGGTGTCTGGCAGGATGGAGGTGATATGGTCCTTGACTAATCTCTCAAAGCACTTCATGATGACGAAGTGAGTGCTGGGCGATAGTCATTTAGCTCAGTCACCTTAGCTTTCTTGGGAACAGGAACAATGGTGGCCCTCTTGAAGCATGTGGGAACAGCAGACTGGGATAGGGACTGATTGAATATGTCCGTAAACACACCAGCCAGCTGGTCTGCGCGATGCTCTGAGGACACGCCAGGGATGCCATCTGGGCGGCAGCCTTGCGAGGGTTAACACATTTAAATGTTTTTTCTCACATTGGCTGCGGTGAAGGTGAGCCCGCAGGTTTGGTAGCGGGCCGTGTCGGTGGCACTGTATTGTCCTCAAAGCGAGCAAAGAAGTTGTTTAGTTTGTCTGGGGAGCAGGGCGTCATGGTCCGCGACGGGGCTGGTTTTTCTTTTGTAGTCCGTGATTGACTGTAGACCCTGCCACATTCCTCTTGTGTCTGAGCCATTGAATTGTGACTCTACTTTGTCTCTATATTGACGCTAGCTTGTTTGATTGCCTTGGAGGGAGTAGCTGCACTGTTTGTATTCAGTCATGTTTCCGGTAGCCTTTACCTGGTTAAAGCAGTGGTTCGCTTTCAGTTTTTTGGCCGAATGCTGCCATCAATCCATGGTTTCTGGTTGGGGAAGGTTTTGATATTTGCTATGGGTACAACATCACCAATGCATTTGCTAATAAACTCGCTCACCGAATCAGCGTATACATCAATGTTGTTGTCAGATGCTATCCGAACATATCCCAGTCCACGTGCTCGAAGCAATCTTGCAGCATGGAATCAGATTGGTCGGACCAGCGTTGAACAGACCTGAGAACGGGCGTTTCCTGTTTTAGTTTCTGCTTGTAGGCTGGGAGCAACAAAATGAGTCATGGTCAGACTTGCGAAAGGAGGGCGGAGAATAGCCTTGTATGCATCACGGAAGTTGGAATAACAGTGGTCCAGGATTTTACCAGCCCGGGTGGCACATTCGATATGCTGGTAAAATTTGAACCTTGTTCTTAAATTAGCCTTATTAAAATCCCCAGCCACAATAAATGCAGCCTCAGGATATGTGGTTTCCAGTTTATAGAGTCCGATGAATTTCTTTCAGTGCCGTCGATGTATCAGCTTGAGGGGATGTACACGGCTGTGATTATAATCGAAGAGAATTCTCTTGGTAGATAATGCGGTCTGCATAATAACCAGCTGTCTTATGTAGCCATACCGAACGTAACATACATTTTTGTGTCCTGTATTTAACTTTACTATGTTACATCTAGTCTATGAGACCAGGTTGATGTATGATCAGCTAGCATCCATGGTGACTAATATTTCCTAATCAAGGCAATGGTAAGTCTAATACTAGTTAGCTAGCAGTAGGTTATAACTATAAGTGGAATGGCTAACATTAGCTATATATTCGTTCAATTAGGATTAAAGGGTAAATCTCTGTTCCTTCAAATTAACAAAAAAAAATGCATTTAGGTGAGAAGTTGTGGGTGGGGGGAATTGCTCATACATATTCATTTGGGGTGGGTATACGTAGTTGTACCTGATCAAAGCTTTCTCACTAGAGCATGTGTCGCAGTGTGATGTTGTTCCCCTAGATTATGCACCAAGTTGCACACAAGGACCAGTTCAAATAGGCCAGGTCAAGAGGGGACGTTGAAATATTATTATTAATGTATTTTTTTTAATTTAATTACAGCTGCATAGCTAATGATATTTTTGTGTGTACAAACACTTTTTCATATCTATATTGTAAATACACCTGATTGTAAAAGTTTTGTATATTTTGGTTTGGTCCATCGCGGGTTCTGTATTTAGGTACCCTCTTATTATTCTCTTTTGCCTGACCTTCAACTAGCAAGGTATGTTGTCCTTGGCTCCGTAATTTGTCAATATAAAACCGTGGTAATGTTACACAATGTGCTGTTACGCAACCATAAGTTTTGTTACAATGTGGACAATATAAAGATTTATGTTAACAAGTTTCACCGAGCTCACTAACTAGGGTACCTATTGTAACTTGTGAGTACTTGGGACAGTGTTTGAGTGAGTTTCCATGTGCTCACGCAGGTGCCCGAGAGCTGTAACAGTACCAAGGGCTAACATATTGTTTGTTGTCACTTCGTGTGCAGGGCAAATAAAGAGAATCCAACCAGCAGACCTCCAGTGGTGGCAGTGTCCTCAATAAAAACACACAAAGCAGAACGAACCACGCTACACATACTTACCAGAAATCCACTGGCACACTGATAATACAATTATGTGCATCGCAAACATATACACTTCTGAACAGTTCGTTCACAGTGGTAAGGCGCAGAGTTCCTGACATCTATTGCCACTTGCGGTGTAAATTCAAATCCCCCATGTAGTGCCAAAATAATCTTTGAAATGTGGACTCACATTTATTGAGGTATTGCGTTGGGAAGAACAGCGTAGTCGTCCCCTTGAAAATGAAGATTAGGGGCTCAATTCAACCCACATTGCAGTATTTACGCAGTAGCCCTTTTTCCAATGGTGAAATTACTTTTTTTAATCACTTTGGTACTATTTTCCCAAGTATGTGGTACAATTTCACAACTCTTAGTACAAAACTCAAAACAGATCATCAAAAAGGCCGTTTTTTTCACAACTTGAAGTACAACACCCAAAAATCACACAGTAACTTTTTCACCAAACCTAATCAGTGTTTCATCTAGAAATAACTTTCATATAAAGTAATTGCCTTTCACAGTGCAATGCTTTCAATTCTTATTTGATTCTATTCTCAATTGTTTAAAATATATTTGACCATCACTTAATCCAACTGCGCTTAACGGTTAATCACTTAACCGCTTGGTAAACCTATACATCTTAAACTGGTTTATCTACTATATATGGATTTAGAGAACGACATAAAGTGTATTTGTAAAGTATAAACATCTAATGATGTTTATAACGACTACTGGTTATGACTACTGGTTATTGCTAATTGATTTCACAAAGTGGTTACCACAATTGGTCACCAAAAAGTGTGAACCCTTACAATTCCTTTCAACATGGAGCAGAATAGACAGCAAGGAAGAAATCAAAGAGCTCGTGGACAAGGTGCCTGTCAGAGAGGTGGGCATGTGCCTTATCAAAGAGGTGGGCATGGGTCCCGTCAAAGAGGTGGACATCAGAGAGAAGGAAGCAGATGGCAGGGAACTGTTGTGTCTAATGAATTTTGGGCCATCGTCGTTGGCCGAGGCTGCCAGATTAGTTCACCTCAATCTGAAAAGAGCAATTCGATCATTAAAACATTCTGCCAGAAAAAAAAGGGTTTGTCTGCAGGATATGCATTATGCTTTACCATGGCATATTTTGTAATGGATTTAAATTCACAAAACATGTTCCAGTATTCGTACAGTATGATCTATTGACAGTATACTCTGTTCTACCCTCAGAATTGACAGAAGACCCCATGGGGGTAGCCGTGGCAGTGTGCTGACCGACCTGCAGGAGTGGGCAGCAGTGGTGAAAATGGTGAGGGCCAGGAATGACATACAGTTTTCCAAAATAAAAACAGGCCATTGAAGAGAACGACAACACCTTTGCCAACGTGGCAACCATCAGCCTAACAGCAATCACCCGCCTTTTGAAGAGCCACCAGGTATCTATAAAACACATTTACCTGGTGCCTTGAGAGAAACAACGACCAGGTGAAACAACTGCGGCCCGAGTATGTTCAGGTACAGCACTAAATACTGTATTACTGTTACTACTTGACGCACATGCTACTTCACAACATCATATTGGAACTAGACCGTAAAAATAACTAACCAAAATAGATTTTTTTATATGGTGCTTGACGATGCTGTGAGACATCACAAGCATATCTTTGTTGATGAAGCAGGCTACAACCTGGCCAAAACTCGGCGCCGTGGGCGGAACCTCGTTAGCCAATGGGCAACCGTCCTATTGCCTGGACAAGGTGGGGGAAACATCTCCATGTGCGCAGCTATTTCAGAAGATGATGTGGTAGGACGTAGGCCATTACTTGGATCCTACAACGCCGCACACCTCATTGTGTTTCTCAATTAAATTGAGCAGGTCTGTCAAGGTGAATGGGGTCACCTATGTCATTGTGTGGGACAATGTCAAGTTCAACGACGCAGAGGTGGTTCAGGCATGGTGTCGATTTGTGTGACCCCGATTTGTGACCCTATACCTGCTCCCATAGTCTCCTTTCCGCAACCCTTTAAAGGATTCTTTTCCCAGCATGGGCAAAAGCTTGCCAGGCTCCTTCTTGCCATGGATGAGGCATGCGACGACATCAATGAAGACCAATGTCAAGCTTGGATTCGCCATGACAAAATGTTTTTCCAGCGGTGCATTAACAATGAGGACATTCACTGTGATGTGGATGAGAATTTATGGCCAAATGCTCAAGACAGGCTTGATGCAAATTAATGCGTGCTAAACGTTATGTTTTATTTTCCTTCATTTAATTTCTAACATTTCATTACAGACAGTACACCTATTTTGCAATTATATATCTGAAAAATAGTCATTTGCATGAATGATCATAGAAGATGTCTTCATTGAGCACCCCTTTGATTACACATTGGCTAGATACTATGGAAATTACAGGTTCTGTCAGTTTTGTTGAGTAATGTAAGTGTATTGCCTAACGTGAAAACCGAGTAGTTACTGTTGTAGCATATTACTTTCAGCACTTCTAAGGGCGATTTGAAACACATATCTTGCAATGTTTGCTATTGGATTAACTGGTAGTTAAAACGACTAAATTGAAAAGATATCATTATTTTGTGTTGGTGATTAAACCAATGTTCTCATTACGTTTAACAATAAACTTACAACAAACCTACAACTACTACCAGAGCAAGCCCTCTCACAGGTATGTTTTCACTTTTTAGAATTAGAAGTGTGTGGCAACAGAATAGATATTCTAAATAAAAGGATTTTGAACAAAATATACAGTACCAGTCACATCTTTGGCAAACCTACTCATTCAAGGGATTCTTTATTTTTACTATTTTCTACATTGTAGAATAATAGCAAAGACATCAAAACTATGAAATAACACATATGGAATAAGGTTGTAACCAAAAAAGAATTAAACAAATCAAAATATATTTTATATTTGAGATTCTTCAAAGTAGCCACCCTTTGCCTTGATGACAGCTTTGCACACTCTTGGCATTCTCTCAACCAGCTTCACCTGGAATGCTTTTCCAACAGTCTTGAAGGACTTCCCACATATGCGGAGCACTTCTTGGCTGCTTTTCCTTCACTTAGCTGTCCAACTCATCCCAAACCATCTCAATTGGGTTGAGGTTGGGTGATTGTGGATGCCAGGTCATCTGATGCAGCAGTCCATCACTCTCCTTCTTGGTCAAATAGTGTGCCTGGAGGTGTGTTTTGGGTCATTGACCTGTTGATAAACAAGCGCAAACCAGATGGGATGGCGTATGGCTGCAGAATGCTGTGGTAGCCATGCTGGTTAAGTGTGCCTTGAATTCTAAATAAATCACAGACAGTGTCATGAGCAAAGCACCCCCACACCATCACACCTCCTCCATGCTTCACGCTGGAAACGACACATTTATTCACCTACCCTGCGTCTCACAAAGACACGGCGGTTGTAACCAAAAATCTGGACTCATCTTACCAAAGGACTGATTTCCACCGGTCCATTGCTCGTGTTTCTTGGCCCAAGCGAGTTTCTTCTTCTTATTGGTGTCCTTTAGTAGTGGTTTCTTTGCAGCAATCGACCATGAAGGCCTGATTCACACAGTCTCCTCTGAACAGTTGATGTTGAGATGTGTCTGCTACTTGAACTATATGAAGCATTTATTTGGGCTGCAATTTCTGAGGAAGGTAACTCTAATGAACTTTTCCTCTGCAGCAGAGGTAACTGGATCTTCCTTCCCTGTGGCGGTCCTCATGAGTGCCAGTTTCATCATAGCGCTTGATGGTTTTTGTGACTGCACTTGAAGAAACGTTAAAGTTCTTGACATTTTCTGGATTGACTGACCTTCATGTCTTAAAGTTATGATGGACTGTCGTTTCTTTTTGCTTGTTTGAGCTGTTCTTGCCATAATATGGAATAGGAAAGAAATTCCACTAATTAACATTTAACAAGGCACGCCTGTTATTTGAAATGCATTCCAGGTGACTATCTCATGATGCTGGTTGAGAGAATGCCAAGAGTGTGCAAAGCTGTCATCAAGGCAAAGGGTGGCTACTTTGAAGAATCTCAAATATAAAATATATTTTGATTTGCTTAACACTTTTTTTTTGGTTACAACATTGATACATGTGTTATTTCATAGTTTTGATATCTTCACTATTATTCTACAAAAATTATGAAAAACCCTGGAATGAGTAGGTGTGTCTAAACTTTTGACTGGTACTGTAGATCTGCCCCATGTGGGATTAGAACTCACAACCATTGAGCTACAAACCAAATGTTTTCGCAGACTTCGCAACCAATCATAGCAGCTGGGAAATAATACAACAAGTTGACATGACCACCAATGTCATCTATTTCTTGTTACGATGATGTAGCTAGCTATAATCCTCAAAGCCTACATGTTTTTGTTCTTTATGTAAAAGCACAAAACTTTGAATGTGCCCAATTCCATGTTCAAAACACCTGAGAACTCGGAAATCTCCGACTTCAAGACAACTGGGCACTCTTAAAAAAAGAAAACTAGCTCCGACTGGGATAAAAAAAAAAAAAATAATCATCCAACTCAGAATTCCAAGTCGGGAACTCGGGCCTCTTTCTAAAGCTCAGACTTTCCAACCTGAAGGTCACGGGTCCCAGTTTCTTAAACGCACCAATACAGCCTTCTGACCTTACACTAAATTCAATAGTCTAGTCAAGGAAGAATCATGCTAAATACAGTGGGGAAAAAAAGTATTTAGTCAGCCACCAATTGTGCAAGTTCTCTCACTTAAAAAGATGAGAGAGGCCTGTAATTTTCATCATAGGTACACTTCAACTATGACAGACAAAATGAGGAAAAAAAATCCAGAAAATCACATTGTAGGATTTTTAATGAATTTATTTGCAAATTATGGTGGAAAATAAGTATTTGGTCACATACAAACAAGCAAGATTTCTGGCTCTCACAGACCTGTAACTTCTTCTTTAAGAGGCTCCTCTGTCCTCCACTCATTACCTGTATTAATGGCACCTGTTTGAACTTGTTATCAGTATAAAAGACACCTATCCACAACCTCAAACAGTCACACTCCAAACTCCACTATGGCCAAGACCAAAGAGCTGTCAAAGGACACCAGAAACAAAATTGTAGACCTGCACCAGGTTGGGAAGACTGAATCTGCAATAGGTAAGCAGCTTGGTTTGAAGAAATCAACTGTGGGAGCAATTATTAGGAAATGGAAGACATACAAGACCACTGATAATCTTCCTCGATCTGGGGCTCCACGCAAGATCTCACCCGTGGGGTCAAAATGATCACAAGAACGGTGAGCAAAAATCCCAGAACCACACGGGGGACCTAGTGAATGACCTGCAGAGAGCTGGGACCAAAGTAACAAAGCCTACCATCAGTAACACACTATGCCGCCAGGGACTCAAATCCTGCAGTGCCAGACGTGTCCCCTGCTTAAGCCAGTACATGTTCAGGCCCGTCTAAAGTTTGCTAGAGAGCATTTGGATGATCCAGATGAGGATTGGGAGAATGTCAGATGAAACCAAAATAGAACTTTTTGGTAAAAACTCAACTCGTCGTGTTTGGAGGACAAAGAATGCTGAGTTGCATCCAAAGAACACCATACCTACTGTGAAGCATGGGGTGGAAACATCATGCTTTGGGGCTGTTTTTCTGCAAAGGGACCAGGACGACTGATCCGTGTAAAGGAAAGAATGAATGGGGCCATGTATCGTGAGATTTTGAGTGAAAACCTCCTTCCATCAGCAAGGGCATTGAAGATGAAACGTGGCTGGGTCTTTCAGCATGACAATGATCCCAAACACACCGCCGGGCAACGAAGGAGTGGCTTGAAGAAGCATTTCAAGGTCCTGGAGTGGCCTAGCCAGTCTCCAGATCTCAACCCCATAGAAAATCTTTGAAAGTCCGTGTTGCCCAGCGACAGCCCCAAAACATCACTGCTCTAGAGGAGATCTGCATGGAGGAATGGGACAAAATACCAGCAACAGTGTGTGAAAACCTTGTGAAGACTTACAGAAAACATTTGACCTCTGTCATTGCCAACAAAGGGTATATAACAAAGTATTGAGATAAACTTTTGTTATTGACCAAATACTTATTTTCCACCATAATTTGCAAATAAATTCATAAAAATCCTACAATGTGATTTTCTGGATTTTTTCCTCATTTTGTCTGTCATAGTTGAAGTGTACCTATGATGAAAATTACAGGCCTCTCTCATCTTTTTAAGTGAGAGAACTTGCACAATTGGTGGCTGACTAAATACTTTTTTTCCCCACTGTATAGTGGGCATTTGAAATAACATCAGGTTCAAATGAGCAGGATCAAACATGTTAGCTAGGCAGTCTAACATTCTTTCCGACATCCTAAGCTAGTCAAAATACAGAATAATAAATCAAGAAAGCATTTAGTCAACATTGATGACAGTTTGGAAACTGGAGGTAGGCCGTCTCCCTACTACATTGTCATACTGCAATCCGAAGTCAAAGTCCGTCACAAATATCTTTGATACAGATGTTGTTAGCAAATTCTGGGGTAGCTAGCTAGCTTTAGCTTGGTACCTAGCTAGCACCAATGCAACCAGCCTGAAAACAATGATTTAAGAATCTATGTGACTAAGTATTAGCTAGCCATCCACTTGTTGTTCTCCTACTGAAATCGAACTTCAGTTAATTAAAGCGGCAATATGTAACTTTTCGGCAACCCAACCAAATGCACAAATAAATATGAATTAGGGGAAGAATGACGCCCGTATTACGGGCTCCTAACCAACTGTGTGCTATTTGGTTAGTTTTTTCACGTTGTTTGTAACTTGTTTTTTTACTTATTTTGTACATAATGTTGCTGCTACAGTCTCTTACGACCGAAAAGAGCTTCTGGACATCAGAACAGCGATTACTCACCTCGAACTGGACAAAGGTTTTTTCTTTAACGAGTCCAACACTAAGTATATACTGCTTTCTCGAGAACCCCAAATCCCTTACATTTGCTTGAAGAAAAGACGGATAAAAGGGGGCGTAGGTCGGGCTGCCTACTGAGAATTCATAAGTGAGTGAGTAAACCTCCACTACCATCCATTCTATTGGCCAACGTGCAATCAATGGAAAATAAAATGGATGATCTACGATTAAGACTATCATACCAACGGGACATTAAAAACTAATATATTATGTTTCGCAGAGTCATGGCTGAACGACGACACGGATAATATAGAGCTGGCTGGGTTTACTGGGCATCGGCAGGACAGAGAAGCTACGTCCGTTAAGACGAGGGGCGGGGGTGTGTGTCTATTTGTCAATAACAGCTGGTGCACAATGTCTAATAATAAAGAAGTCTCGAGGTATTGCCGATGCTGGCACTAAGACCCCACTCAACGAGCTGTAAGCAAACAAGAATATGCTCATCCAGAAGTAGCACTCCTAGTGGCTGGGGACTTTAATGCAGGCAAAATAAAACAGTTTTACCTAATTTCTATAAGAATGCCACATGTGCAACCAGAGGGAGAAAAAAAAACTAGACCACCTTTACTTCACATACTGAGATGCATACAAAGCTCTCCCTCGCACCCCATTTGGCAAATTTTATCATAATTCTATCCTCCTAATTCCTTCTGACAAGCAAAAACTAAAAACAGGAAGTACCAGTGACTCGCTCAATACGGAAGTGGTCAGATGACACGGATGCTACAGGACTTTTGCTAGCACAGACTGGAATATGTTTAGGGATTCATCCAATGGCATTGAGGAGTATACTACCTCAATCACCAGCTTCATCAATAAGTGCATCGACAACATCGTCCCCACAGTGACCGTACGTACATTTCCCAACCAGAAGCCATGGATTACTGGCAATATCCGCATCGAGCTAAAGTCTAGAACTGCCACTTTCAAGGAGCAGGACACTAATCCAGACGCTTATAAGAAATCCTGCTATGCCCTCAGACGAACCATCAAACAGGCAAAGCGTCCATACAGGATTAAGATTGAATCCTACTACATCGGCTCTAACGCTCGTCAGATGTGGCAGGGCTTGCAAACTATCACGGAGTACAAAGGGAAACCCAGCCGCGAGATGCCCAGTGACGCGAGCCTACCAGACGAGCTAAATGCATGCATGCATGAGAGCAACAGCTGTTCCGGGCGACTGTGTGATCACGCTCTCCGTAGCCAATGTGAGCGGACCAACTGGCAAGCGTCTTCACTGACATTTTCAACCTCTCCCTGACCGAGTCTGTAATACCTACATGTTACAAGTAGACCATCACAGTCCCTGTGCCCAAGGAAGCCAAAGTACCCTGCCTAAATGATTACCGCCCGTACCACTCACGTGGGTAGCCATGAAGTGCTTTGAAAGACTGGTCATGGCTCACATCAACACCATTATCCCAGAAACCCTAGACCCACTCCAATTCGTATACCGCCCCAACAGATCCACAGACGATGCAATCTCAATCGCACTCCACACTGCCCTTTCCCACCTGGACAAAAGGAACACCTATGTGAGAATGCTGTTCATTGACTACAGCTCAGCGTTCAACACCATAGTGCCCACAAAGCTCATCACTAAGCTAAGGACCCCTAGACTAAACACCTCCCTCTGCAACTGATCCTGGACTTCCTGACGGGACGCCCCCAGGTGGTAAGGGTAGGTAACACCACATCTGCCACACTGATCCTCAACACAGGGGCTCCTCAGGGGTGCGTGCTCAGTCCCCTCCTACTGCCTGTTCACCCACGACTGTGTGGCCAAACACGACTCCAACACCATCATTAAGTTTGCTGACAACACAACAATTGTAGGCCTGATCCCCGAAAACGACGAGAAAGCCTATAGGGAGGTCAGAGACCTGGCAGTGTGGTGCCAGAACAATAACCTCTCAATGAGAGCAAGACAAAGGAGCTGATTGTGGACTACAGGAAAAGGCAGGCCGAAAAGGCCCCCATTAAAAGCGAACCGGGGCTGTAGTGGAGCGAGTTGAGAGCTTCAAGTTCCTTGGTGTCCACATCACCAACAAACTATCATGGTCCAAACACAAGAAAGAACCCGGTCCGATCGGGCTATTTATTTTAATGAACTGAAGTTCAATTTCAATAGGCGAACATAGACAGTTCAACGACTTCCTGGCTGCTGACATTACCATTATTAGCTGACACATATCACCAGATACACCAACAGCTTGTCTGTTATTTGACGTGTCAAAGTGTTATTTGACGTTTCTTTTTTTACACGCAAAGACGCAATCGGCGTCCGTCAACAAGCTTATTTAAGTCGTCAGATAGTGTTATTTGAAGCATCTTTCTGACACTCAAAAGACCAAAACGAGATTCCAGATGCTGCGTTCAGGACAACTGGGAACTCGGAAATAAACGAGATGCGATTGAGAATAATCATTTTTTACCGTCATCCGACTTGGAATTCCAAGTCGGGAACTCTGACTCTTTCTAAAAGATCAGACTTTCCGACCTGAAGATCCTCGACGTCATGATTTTACAGCTTTTTTTTTCGAGCTCCCAGTTTTCTTGAAAGCACCAACAATCGAACCCCTCCCTTTTGACTCTACATCACGATTTCAATGTTAGAGTTGAACCGCTAGGGCCAAAAATAGTTCGATTTACTACTACAATACCAAAATATATCACTTTTGCAACGAACCGTCAAAATGAAGACCAGCATTTACGTGTTTCTCTTTAACTATGCCTAAAACATGTTTTTTTTTTCTTCATGAGCATTACTCAAATAACACTTCAACTTCCAGTTGTTTACTAGCTAGCTAGTTAAACGTTAGCAATCTAGCTAGTAGCTAATTAACGTTAGCTAGGTAGTTGGCTAACGTTAGCTAAATAACATTAATGAACTAACTAGCTTAACGTTAGCTAGCTAGTCCTAACCACTAGTTACAGGAGGCTAATCGTCACAAATTAGCTAGCAAGCATACAGTTCGACGACTTCCTGGCTGCTGACATTACCATTATTAGCTGACACATATCACCAGATACACCAACAGTTAGCCCACTCAATACTAAACGGCAATGGGACCGGCTGTACGATGGATATACCGCCTTGGGTTCTCGAGAAGTACCATCAAGTCATCACATCCTGCATCATACGTGAATATCATAAAACGTGGAGAGCAGCCAGATTACATTATTTTAGCTAATAGCTAGCTAAGGTAGCTTGCTACGTTTAGCTAGCTAGCCAATGATTATTCACAGGTCAACGAACAATTTTCTTTGTCATTACCGGAAGATTCATAATCCTGGCTTCGCCCTTCCAACTGTTTAACGATTCTTCTGGTTATAAAGAAGGTTTGTCTAGAATCTAGATCGTATCCCCTTTGTCCTTTCGTTATTCCACTGAAGTTGTTAAAGCCAGAGAGGAAGAGGCTAGGCGAGAGGTTTTACTCCGCCCAAAATCTGCCCACGAAGTGAAGAGTTTTTGCATGGAGGTCAATGAGAGTGTTGAATTTGGTCAACAAAAAATGTAATAGCTTATTTGATCAATATACACTCAACAAAAATATCAACTCAAAATAAAAGATCCCAGAAATTTCTCTCAAATGTTGTGCACATATTTGTTTACATCCCTGTTAGGGACCATTTGTCCCTGCCAAGATGATCCATCAACCTGGCAGGTGTGGCATATCAAGAAGCTGAATAAACAGCATGGTCATTACACAGGTGCAACTTGTGCTGGGGACAAAAGGCCACTCTAAAATATGCTTTTTTTGTAACACAACACAATGCCACAGATGTCTCCAGTTGAGGGAGCATGCAATTTGCATGCTGACTGCAGGAATATCCACCAGAGCTGTTGCCAGAGAATTTAATGTTCATTTCTCTACCATAAGCCACCACCAAAGTCATTTTAGTGAATTTGGTAGTTCGTCCAACCGGCCTCACAACCGCAGACCACGTGTAACCACGCCAGCCCAAGACCTCCACATCCGGCTTCTTCACTTACGGGTTTGTCTGAGACCAGCCACCCAGACAGCTGTTGAAACAGAGTTTTCACAACCAAAGAATTTCTGCACAAACTGTCAGAAACCGTCTTAGGGAAGGTCATCTGTGTGCTCGTCGTCCTCACCAGGATCATAACTGACTTCAGTGGTCAAATGCTCACCTTCGATGGCCACTGGCATGCATGAGAAGTGTGCTCTTTACAGATTAATCCCGGGTTTCAACTGGACAGGGCAGATGGTATTGTGTGGGTGAGCGGTTTGTTGATGTCAACTTTGTGAACAGAGTGCCCCATGATGGCGGTGTGGTTATGGTATGGGCAGGCATAAGCATAGGCTACGGACAACAAACACAATTGCATTTTATCGATGGAAATTTAAATTTATAGACATACCATCACGAGATCCTGAGGTCCATTGTCGTGCCATTCATCCACTGCCATCACCTCATGTTTCAGAATGATAATGCACGTCGCAAGGATCTGTACACAACTCCTGGAACCTGAAAATGTCCCAGTTCCTCCATGGCCTGCATACTTACCAGACATGTCACCACCCATTGAGCATGTTTGGCATGCTCTAGATCGACGTGTACGACAGCGTGTTCCAGTTCCCGCCAATATCCAGCAACTTCGCACAGCCATTGAAGAAGAGTGGGACAACATTCCACAGGCCACAATCAACAGCCTGATCAACTCAATGTGAAGGAGATGTGTCTCACTGCATGAGGTAAATGGTGGTCACACCAGATACTGACTGGTTTTCTGATCCACACCCCTACTTTTTTTAAGGTATCTGTGACCAACAGATGCATATCTGTATTCCCAGTCATGTGAAATCCATAGATTAGGGCCTAATTAATTTATTTCAATTGACTGATGAACTCAGTAAAATCTTCGAAATTGTTGCATGTTGCATTTACATTTTTGTTCAGTGTAAGTTTAGTAATGGTTAGGTTATGAATGCATTGATATATGTGGACACGTGGCATTTTGACAACTTTAAAAAATAATTACTTTATACTAGAGCCTGTTGTCATAGAGATAGAGGACTCATCATGGATATAACCCATTTTAAGCATGGAATTGAAATTGAGGTCTTCCACCATTTTAAAGTAGTCAACTGGGTGGGGATTCCTATGAGCTGTGAGCAATCAGCCAATGAAGAAGAAAATGTACTACTTTAAAATGGATAAAGCCTCAATGGCACTGCCCATGCTGTTTCATACACTGTAATGGCACAGATACATAGATGAGTCCTCTATCTATCTCTATGGCCTGTTGGTCACACACATATCTACCATCTCATTGGCTAGAATGGTCCCACCTGATCCCACCTCCCATTTGCTTTCCATCTTTGAGGATATATAATTCCATTGTTAGAGGGGTCACTTGACTATCTTGTCAATATAATAGACAATCTTTGTTAAAACTCAGTGCAGTTTTCACTCCTGCATCCATCTTGGATCTATCACTCAATCCGGTGGATTCGCAACCATCCTTGTTAGGGTGTGATTGCAGAGTGCAATTTCTGATATGGGCATTTTTTTATGTCAAGTTAAACCCATTAATGCTCGCCATTGGTCAGTGGCTGTTTCTTTAAGTGCATGTCTTTTTATCAACAAAGAAGAAAGCTGCAGTTAGAATAGATTTCGACAATGTTGGTAAATTCTCCCACATAAGCAATATCTTTGGTACTTCTCAACGTGTTCAATAAGACACTTTACCATATCCAATTGTCTACATAATCGGATAGCTACAGACATGCACATGCAAGATAGTGCCGACAGACATGGTCATAATTTTTTTGGTGTTATTTCTTACATTATTTGCTCAGAACGTTTCTTGCATTGTTACAATAAAGTAGAAGAGCTCAGGGTGAGAATCTCCTTCCAGATAGACATCAGGGACTGTAGCATACACAGAATCATGGCTCTCTCCAGACATACTGTCCCCATTCTTACAGCCAGCAATGTACATCATGCGGACAGGGAAGAAATAACTGAGGGGAAAAAGAAAGGGGATGTTTCATGATTAACTACTCATGGTGTGATTGTGGTAATGTACAGGAACTCAAGTCCTTTTCTTTTCCCGATCTGGAATACCTCGCTATCAAATGCTGTCCGCATTACCGTCCAAGATAATTGTCTTCGGTAATCGTCACGTCCGTGTATATTCCCCCTCAAGTCGACACTGTGAGGGTTCTCAAGGAACTACACTGGACTTTGTGCAAACTGGAAACTGCATCTCCTGAGGCCGTATTTATTCTAGCTGGAGACTTAAATAATGCAAATCTGAGGAAAACTCTACCAAAGTTTTATCAACACATCTCCTATGCTACTCGCTCATCGAGAACTCTTGACTATTGCCCTCCCCCCGCTCTCCCTTCGACAAATCAGATCACGCCTTCATTCTGCTACTCCCCTCATATAGGCATTCATTTAAAAAGGAAGTACCTGTGGAAAGGACCGCTCAATGTCGGTCTGACCAATCGGAATCTTTGTTTCAAGATTGTTTTGATCACGCGGCCTGGGATTTCTTAGCATTGACGTATAACCTGACTCGGTGACTGAGTTTATCAGGGAGTGCATAGAGGATGTTGTTCCAACTGTGACGATTAGAACTTACCCAATCCAAAAACCGTGGATAGATGGCAGCATTTGCTCACAACTGAAAGCGCCGAACCACCGCATTTAGCCACGGCAAGGTGACTGGGTACGTGGACTGTGAACGCTCGTTATCCGTGGCCGACATGAGTAAGACATTTATGCCTGTTAGCCCTTGCAAGGCAGCCGGCCTAGACGGCATCCCGAGCCGCATCATCTGAGCATGTGCGGACCAGCTGTCTGAAGTGTTTATGGCCATATTCAATCTCTCCCTATCCCAGTCTGTTGTCCCCAATTGCTTCAAGATGTCCACCATTGTTCCTGTACTCAAGAAAGCGAAGTTAACTTTACTAAATGACTATCGCCCTGCAGCACTAATTTCTGTCATCATGAAGTGCTTTGAGAGGCTAGTTATGGAAAATATCGCCCGAAACCCTAGACCCACTACAATTTGCATACCGCCCCAACAGATCCACGGATGACGCTATCGCCATCACACTGCCCTATCCAATCTGGACAATAGGAATACCATGTAAGAATGCTGTTCATCGACTACAGCTCAACTTTTAATCATTAAGCTTGGGGCCCTGGGTCTGAACCCTGCCCTGTGCAATTGGGTCCTGGACTTCCTGATGGGCCGACTCCAGGTGGTAAAGGAAACAACACATCCGCTACGCTGATCCTAAACACGGGGGACCCACAAGGGTACATACTTAGCCCCCTCCTGTACTCCCTGTTCACCCATGACTGTCTGGTCACGCACGTCTCCAACTCAATCATCAAGTTTGCAGATGACACAACAGTAGTAGGCCTGACTACCAACAACGAAGAGACCCTGGCAGAGTGGTGACAGGAAAATAACCTTTCCCTCAATGTCAACAAAATTAAGGTGTTGATCGTGGACTTCAAGAGAGCAAAGAGAGCACGCCCCCATCCACATCAATGGGGCCACAGTGAAGAGGGTGAAAAGCTTCAAGTTTCACGGCGTGCACATTATTGACAACTCTGCCTTCTTAACAATGCTATCATCAAGACAGGTCAGGTGCCACAAAGAGAGACTTAGGAAAACTACAATTGACTCAGAACAGGGCAGCATGGCTGGCCCTTAAATGTACAGGGAGAGCTAACATTAATAATATGCATGTCAATCTCTCCTAGCTCAAAGTAGAGGAGAGATTGACTTCATCACTACTTGTATTTGTGAGTATTGACATGCACATGGCTCAGATACCCATGCATACTCCACAAGACATGCCATCAGAGGTCTCTTCACAGTCCCCAAGTCCAGAACAGACTATTGGAGGAGCACAGTCCTATATAGAGCCATGACTACATGGACATCAATTCCACATCAAGTAACTCATGCAAGCAATAAAATGAAAATACCCCTTATTGAGCAGCGGGGACTGTGAAGAGACACACACATAGCCACAGACACACGCATATACACACACATGATAACATACGCACTATACACATACACATGTATTTTGTGTTGTAGATACATTGTATGTGGTACAGTCGTAGAGTAGTGGCCTAAGGGCACACATATAAAGTATCAGTCAGAACTATGAAATAACACATATGGAATCATGTAGTAACCAAAAAAGTGTTAAACAAATCAAAATACATTTTATATTTGAGATTATTCAAAGTAGCCACCCTTTGCCTTGATGACAGCTTTGCACACTCTTGGCATTCTCTCAACCAGCTTCACCTGGAATGCTTTTCCAACAGTCTTGAATGAGTTCCCACATATGCTGAGCACTTGTTGGCTGCTTTTCCTTCACTCTGCGGTCCAATCCATCCCAAAACATCTCAGCTGGGTTGAGGTCGGATGATTGTGAAGGCCAGGTCATCTGATGCAGCACTCCATCACTCTCCTTCTTGGTCAAATACCCATTACACAGCCTGGAGGTGTGTTGGGTCATTGTCTTGTTGAAAAACAAATGATAGTCCACTAAGCCCAAACCAGATGTATCGCTGCAGAATACTTTGGTAGCCATGCTGGTTAAGTGTGCCTTGAATTCACTGACAGTGTCACCAGCAAAGCACCCCCACACCATCACACCTCCTCCTCCATGCTTCAGGGTGGGAACCTGACATGCGGAGATCATCCGTTCATATACTCTGCGTCTCACAAAGACACGGCGGTTGGAACCAACAATCTCAAATTTGTACTTATCAGACAAAAGGACAGATTTCCACCTGGTCTTATTGATGTCCTTTAGTAATGGTTTCTTTACAGCAATTCGACCATGAAGGCCTGATTCACACAGTCTCCTCTGAACAGTTGATGTTGAGATGTGTCTGTTACTTGAACTCTATGAAGCATTTATTTGGGCTACAATTTCTGAGGCTGGTAACTCTAATGAACTTATCCTCTGCATCAGAGGTAACTCTGGGTTTTCCTTTCCTGTGGTGGTCCTCATGAGAGCCAGTTTCATCATAGCGCTTGATGGTTTTTGCGACTGCACTTGAAGAAACTTTCAAAGTTCTTGACATTTTCCATATTGACTGACCTTCATGTCTTAAAGTAATGATGGACTGTCATTTCTGTTTGCTTGAGCTGTTCTTGCCATTATATGGACTTTGTCTTTAACCAAATAGGGCTATCTTCTGTATATCACCCCTACCTTGTCACAACACAACTGATTGGCTCAAACACGTTAAGAAGGAAAGAAAATCCACAAATTAACTTTTAATAAACTACTTAGCGCCCCACTCCCGACACTACCCGGTGAAATGCAAGGCGCCAAATTCAAAATCCAAAAGTTGAATTATTAAACATTCATCAATATACAAGTGTTGCATAGTCATCAAAAGCTCTGCTTCTTGGCAATATCACAGCGTTGTCAGATTTCAAAAAGGCTTTACGGCGAAAGCACAACATTTGATTGTTTGAGGGTAGCACCTCCAATATTTCTGCATTAGCATAAATTCATAAACCATCGCGGTTCACACAAAACACATTTCACAGCGAAAACAAATCCCTTACCTTTTGAAGAACCTCTGCTGAGGGCTTCCCAAGTGTCCAACGAAGACATCCAATGGTTCTTTTGTTAGAAAAGTCATTTATTATATCCATAAATCTCAGTTTGGTTGGTGCATTATGTTCAGAAAATCCAACGTCGAATCGCCCATTGAAACGTGAAGAGAACGCGTTCAAATATACCTATAAACTTTTCCTAAACAAATCAAATACCAGTTAAAATGCATCCTTAGCGATAATACCTTATATAAGTAAAATAAAGTGGGGCGCTCCAGCCAGACTCGCGCCTGAGAAAACTTGTTGACATTTCAGGTCCCCATGCCATTTCCTGTACCTATTCGTTGTCCAATCTCTCTGAGTCTTTGTATATAGACTGCTGACATCTAGTGGAAGCCATAGGTACTGCAGTCTCAGTCCTGGTAACAGATTCAATAGGGAGTGTGTCCAAAGGTCACCAGAAACTGATTTCCAGATGTTTTCTTTTCTGGTTTTTGCCTGCTAAATGAGTTCTGTTATACTCACAGACATTATGTTAACACTTTTAGAAACTTCAGAGTGTTTCCTATCCAATAGTACTAATTATGTGCATATCCTATTTTCTGAGCCTGAGTTACTACATGATTCCATATGTGTTGTTTCATAGTACTGATGTCTTGACTATTATTCTACAATGTAGAAAATAGTAAAAATAAAGAAAAACCCTGGAATGAGTAGATGTGTCCAAACTCTTGACTGGTACTGTATATATTCTGGACTCTGACATTGCTCGTTCTGATATCTTTTAATTATTTTTCTTTATATTATTGGTATTGATGTGTATTGTTAGGTGTTACTGCACAAGTATTTCGCTGCACCTGCGATAACATCTCCTAAATATGTGTACGCAAACCAATAACATTTGATTTGATAACTGGGAAGCTGATAGAACATTGATAGCTAATTGTTATTGACATTTAACGTTCCCGAAGAGTACAAGTCACAAGCTTTCAAGTTAGCATAACAAATGCTACAAGGCTGTAGTAGTGTTACTAGCCTGCTCCAGTCAGTCAGCTGATGTACAGTAGAACTTTTAAACCGGTTTCAACTGTAGCTAATGATGAAGTTGTACACTTATCAGCGTTTTGTGCCGACTGTACAAATTAAACTTATGGAATACTAAGGTATTTGTTACATGCATACATTGCTTTGATATGTGCGTATAGTGATGACGTTGACATCCCTCACTCTGCAGCATGTTATGGTACTAATGTCGGGAACAGATCCTGAAGCTATGCAGTGCCGCTAAAACACCCATTTTGTTAAAAGAAATCATTGCGATATAAAATTTGCGCTTAGTTCATAGAACCGGGGATACGTCTGTAACCTCCTGTAGCCCCTAGATGCCGTTGTAAACAGAGTGGTTTCTGTTTTCTTCCTACAAATGTGTCTCTAACTTTTGAATGGTTTACAAATAGTATGACCCCATCACTGAAATATTAAACTCTCAGGAACACATACGTACGTACAGTTGAAGTCAGAAGTTAAAATACGTTTAGGTTGGAGTCATTAAAACTCATTTTTCAACCACTCCACAAATATCTTGTTAACAAACTATAGTTTTGGAAAGTTGGTTAGGACATCTACTTTGTGACTGACAGAATACATTTTTCCAACAATTGTTTACAGACAGATTATTTCATTTATAATTCACTGTATCACAATTCCAGTGGGTCAAAAGTTTACATACACTAAGTTGACTGTGCCTTTAAACAGCTTGGAAAATTCCATAAAATGATGTCATGGCTTTAGAAGCTTCTGATGGACTAATTGACATCATTTGAGTCAATTAAAGGTGTACCTGTGGATGTATTTCAAGGCCTACCTTCAAACTCAGTGCCTCTTTGCTTGACATTATGGGAAAATCAAAAGAAATCAGTCAAGACCTCAGGAAAAACAATTGTAGACCTCCACAAGTCTGGTTCATCCTTGGGAGTAATTTACAAACGCCTGAAGGTACCACGTTCATCTGTACAAACAATAAACACCATGGGACCACGCAGCCGTCATACCGCTCAGGAAGGGGACGCGTTCTGCCTCTTAGAGATGAACGTACCTTGGTGCGAAAAGTGCAAATCAATCCAAGAACAACAGCAAAGGACCTTCTGAAGATGCTGGAGGAAACAGGTACAAAAGTATCTATATCCACAGTAAAACGAGTCCTATATTGACATAACCTGAAAGGCCGCTCAGCAAGGAAGAAGCCACTGCTCAAAAACTGCCATAAAAATTCAACAATATTGCACAATATGGCAAGGAATGAATTACATACAACAAACATACAACATGATGGCTATGACTGGTGTGTGGGGAGTAGCAAGCTATCTATGATACTGTGATGTAACTAGCTAAATACATAGCCTCTCCCTAATATGTAAAGTCATAGAGAGGAATATTTGGTTTGATAGGATGTAACATTAGCCAGCTTGCTATGGATAATGTTTCAACTCAGTTACGTAACTAGCTACTTTTATGAGAACAGGCATGTTGTTTGCGTTAGCACTTGCTGTCGGTAACTCCGGCCCTTGCAGCATTCTGCATTTATGGAACTGGGAGGTTAGTTAGCGCTAGCTAGCATTCGGGGGCTTCATCTGCTACTAGTGATAAAACTACAGGCCTGCTCTCATAAAAGTTTATTGTGTCTTTTCTACGGCCCCAAAAAAATAAGGATGATACTTGTCTTCCCTGAGTACCAGTCTTTTTAGCCAACACGCTATAAATATGTGTCAGCCAGCATTCAGCAACGTAACATTACACAGCTGGTTTTATAGTAACGGCGTCAGTGTCAGTGACCTGAATTTACTCTGTACTTAGTCACTCTCGACCTCATGGCTTGGTTTTTGCTTTGACATGCACTGTTAGCTGTGGGACCCTTCCCTAGATCTGTGCCTCGACATGATCTTCTCTTGGAGCTCTACGGACAATTTCTTCAACCTCATGGCTTGGTTTTTGCTCTGACATAGACTTTCAACTGTGGGACCTTATATAGACAGGTGTATGCCTTTACAAATAATGTCCAATCAATTGAATTTACCACAGGTGGACTCCAATCAAGTTGTAGAAACATCTCAAGGATGATCAATGGAAGCAGGATGCATTTGAAATGAATTTTGAGTCTCAATGCAAAGGGTCTGAATACTTACAGTACCAGTGAAAAGTTTGAACACACTTACTCATTTCAGGGTTTTTCTTTATTTAAAAAAATATTTTTTACATTGTAGAATAATAGTGAAGACCACAAAACTATGAATTAACACATGGAATCATGTAGTAACGAAATAAGTGTTAAACAAATAAAAAAACATGTTATATTTGAGATTCTTCAAAACAGCCACCCTTTGCCTTGATGACAGCTTAAGACAGTCTTTTTATTGGTCACATACACATGTTTAGCAGATGTTATTGCGGGTGTAGCAAAATGCTTGTGTTTCTAGCTCCAACAGTGCAGTAATATCTAACAAGTAATATCTAACAACTAACAACTAACAACAATACACACAAATCTAAAGTAAAGGAATGGAATTAATAATATATAAATATTTTGATGAGAAATGTCGGAGTGGCATAGACAAAAATACAGTAGAATAGAATACAGTATAGACATATGAGATGAGTAATGCAAAATATGTAGGCATTATTAAAGTGACTAGTGTACCATTATTAAAGTTGCTAGTGAGTTCAAGTCTATGTATATAGGGCAGCAGCCTCTAAGGTGCTAGTGATAGCTATTTAACAGTCTGGTGGCCTTGAGATAGCTGTTTTTCAGTCTCTCGGTTCCAGCTTTGATGCACCTGTACTGACCTCACCTTCTGGATGATAGCGGGGTGAACAGGCAGTGGCTCGGGTGGTTGTTATCCTTGAAGATCTTTTTGGCCTTCCTGTGACTTCAGGTGCTGTAGGTGTCGTGGAGGGGAGGTAGTTTGCCCCCGGTGATGCGTTGGGCAGACCGCACCACACTCTGGAGAGCCCTGTGGTTGCGGGTGGGTGCTCTCCATTGTGCATCTGTAAAAGGTTGTGATTGTTTTAGGTTCCAAGACAAGTTTCTTCAGCCTCCTGAGGTTGAAGAGGCGCTGTTAAGCCTTCTTCACCACACTGTCTGTCTGTGTGGGTGGACCATTTCAGTTTGTCAGTGATGTGTACGCCAAGGAAATTGAAGCTTTCCACCTTCTCCACTGCGGTCCCGTCGATGTGGATAGGGGGGGTGCTCCCTCTGCTGTTATCTGAAGTCCACAATCAGCCTCTTTGTTTTGTTGACGTTGAATGAGAGGTTGTTTTCCAGGCACCACACTCCGAGGGCCCTCACCTCCTCTCAAAGTCACCATTATTAGTCAGTTGTACAACCGAATGCCTTCAACCGAAATGTTTCTTCCGCATTTAACCCAACCCCTCTGAATCAGAGAGGTGCGGGGCTGCCTTAATCGACATCCACGTCTTGGCGCCCGGGGAACAGTGGGTTAACTGCCTTGTTCAGGGCAGAACGACAGATTTTTCCTTGTCAGCTCGGGGATTCGAACTTGCAACCCTCCGGTTACAAGTCCAACGCTCTAACCACTAGGCTACCTGCCGCCCCTCCTCTCTGTAAGCTGTCTCGTCATTGTTGGTAATCAGGCCTACTACTGTTGTGTCGTCTGCAAACTTGATAATTGAGTTGGAGGCGTACGTGGCCACGCAGTCATGGGTGAACAGGGAGTACAGGAGGGGGCTGAGCACGCACCCTTGTGTGGCCCCTGTGTTGAGGATCAGCGAAGTGGAGGTGTTGTTTCCTACCTTCACCACCTGGGGGGCGGCCCATCAGAAAGTCCAGGACCCAGTTGCACAGGGCGGGGTTCAGTCCCAGGGCCCCAAGCTTAATGATGAGCTTGGAGGGTACTATAGTGTTCATTGCTGAGCTATAGGCAATGAACAGCATTCTTACATAGGTATTTATCTTGTCCAGATGGGACAGGGCAGTGCGATGACGATTCCATCGTCTGTGAATCTATTGGGGCGATATGCAAATTGAAGTGGTTCTAGGGTGTCAGGTAAGGTAGAGGTGATATGATCCTTAACTAGTCTCTCAAAGCACTCCAGGACATCGCAGAGAATATGGAACAACAGTTGAAAGACAAGGTAAAGGATTTCACCTATTTCTCCTTCAACAGGAAAGTATTCACCCCCCTTGGCATTTTTCCTATTTTGTTGCCTTACAACCTGGAATTTAAATAGATTTTTGGGGGGTTTGTATGATTTGATTTACACAACATGCCTACCACTTTGAAGATGCAAAATATTTTTTATTGTGAAACAAACAAGAAATAAGACAAAAAAACAGAACTTGAGCGTGCATAACTATTCACACCCCCAAAGTCAATACTTGTTGAGACACCTTTTGCAGCAATTACAGCTGCAAGTCTCTTGGGGTATGTCTCTATAAGCTTGGCACATCTAGCCACTGGGATTTTTGTCCATTCTTCAAGGCAAAACTGCTCCAGCTTCTTCAAGTTGCATGGGTTTCGCTGGTGTACAGCAATATTTAAATCATACTACAGATTCTCAATTGGATTGAGGTCTGGGCTTTGACTAGGCCATTCCAAGACATTTAAATGTTTCCCCTAAAACCACTCGAGTGTTGCTTTAATAGTATGCTTAGGATCATTGTCCTGCTGGAAGGATAAATAGTTTTGCACCATGTGCCATCCACAGACAGTCACGCAAAATATATATAAAAAAGAAATTCCTGTCATACCCAAAGCATTCTTTTAAAATTAGTGCTTTTTCGGCATCATAAATCTGGAAGTTAGCTCCATATAAACACTGTGGGTCAGTGCGGGAACTGGACTAACCAATGGCAGGCACCAATGGGCGGTTCCTGATATCAAGGAACTCCCACATCAAGAAACTGCTCAAATTGCAGTCTGCAATTACACCATTTTGTGTTTACTTATCAGGCTAACATTTATTGGGACGAGTCGTTTAAACTCTAACTCTTTTAAAGTCACCAAATCCCTGATTGGTTTCCTTCCTCTCCAGCAACTGAGTTAAGAAGAATGCCTGTATTTTGTAGTGACTGGGTGTATTGATACACCATCCAAAGTGTAATTAATAACTTCACCATGCTCAAAGGGATATTCAATGTCTACTTTTGTCACAGGCTGGGCTCGAACTCAGGTCTCAGAAGTGGAGAGTTGGGTGTTCTACCCCTTAGCCACAGAGGAGGTATAGTTGGACCCAAATGAAACACTCAAGGCAATACTCCAGGCAAAGTAGATTTAATTTAAGGAGAGGTTTCTTTGCAGGTCAAAAATAGTCCAACAAAAGTTCTTCTCAGAAAGAGGTATACTAACGGGGACAAAGTAAACAAAACAGGAGGAAAAATAAAATAACTCCACGAGGGGGGAGAAAAACAAAATAAAAATAACTTAGAAGGCTTACTTGGGATAGCTTAGATCACTAGGAAAGACGGTGGGACACAGCAGGAGACACATAGCCAAGACTCAAAAACCAAGTGAGGAACAAGGGGAAAAAACACAGCTAAAATACTCTAGGGGAAACAAGGCACAGGTGACCTGGATAACACTAATAAGGACACACGAGGAAGAGCTAAGGCAGAGGGAAACACAGGTGACCTCTAGAGGCCCGGAGACAAACAGGGGGCACGATGCTGACAGGACCCCCCTCCTCTAGGAACGACTCCTGACGTTCCTTCCAGAACACCCTGGCCTCAGGGTGTGAAACTCTCGGATCAAACCTGGGTCCAGGATGTCCTTGGCTGGAACCCAGGAGCGCTCCTCTGGCCCGTAGCCCTCCCAGTCCACCAGATACTGCAGAGAGTTCTGGACCCTCCGAGAGTCCAGTATCCGGCGCACTGTGTAGGCTGGCTGGCCGTCAATGATCCTGGGAGGTGGAGGGGTCTGCGTGGGGGCAAAGGGAGAAGACAAGACAGGTTTTAGTAAAGAAACATGGAAAGTGGGGTTAATTCTAAGGGAGCGAGGGAGAACCAACCGATAAGAAACCGGGTTAACTTTCCTTGCTATGCGAAAAGGGCCGATGTATTTCTGGGAAAGCTTCTTGGATTCAACCCGGAGGGGCAGGTTCTTGGTGGCCAACCAAACTCTCTGGTGGCCAACCAAACCAGCTCGGAAACTAGGGGCCATCCGGCGGCGGCGGTTAGCCTGACTTTGGTATCTCTGGGAGGTCCGAAGGAGGGTACGCCTGGCATTCTTCCAGGTCCGCCTACAGCGTTGGACAAAGCGCTGGGCCGAGGGAACACCAACTTGCGCCTCTTCCTCTGGAAATAATGGAGGGGTGTATCCGAACTGGCATTCGAAAGGGGACAATCCGGTGGCTGAGGACTGGAGGGTGTTGTGGGCATATTCAGCCCAAATGATATAGGTGGCCCAAGGCGTAGGATTATTGGCCGCCATACACCGCAGGGTGGTCTCCAGATCCTGATTAATCCGTTCCGTTTGGCCATTGGACTCTGGATGGAACCCAGACGATAGGCTGGCTGAGGCCCCAATAAGCCTGCAGAAGGCCCCCCAAAACCGGGACGAGAATTGGGGACCTCGGTCGGAGACAACGTCCAGGGGAATTCCAAATATCCGGAAGACATGGTCCATGAGGAGCTCAGCAGTCTCCTTGGCGAAGGCAGCTTGGGCAGGGAATAAACCGGGCAGCCTTAGAGAACCGGTCTACAACCACTAGGATGACTGTGTTGCCCTGGGATGGAGGAAGTCCCGTAACAAAGTCCAGAGAAAGGTGTGACCATGGCCTGCGAGGAACATGTAAGGGATGGAGAAGTCCCTGGGGTCGCTGACGTGTAGACTTTCCCTGGTTGCACACAGGGCAGGCCTCAACATAGACCTGCACGTCCTTCTTGATGGACGGCCACCAAAACCGCCGCTGGAGGAATTCCAGTGTGCGAGCACTACCTGGATGGCATGTCAAGGGCGACTCATGACCCCACTGCAAGACGCGGGCCCGAACAGAGAGAGGAACGTACAGGCGTCCGGCGGGACCACCGCCTGGATTGGGCTCATGGACAAGGGCCTCTCGTACCCCTCTTTCTAGTTCCCACTGAAGAGGCGCGACGATCCTAGACCTCGGAATAATCGGTGCCAAGGGCTTCTCTAGTGTTTCGGGAGAATAGGCTCGAGACAGGGCATCCGGCTTGACATTCTTGGTGCCAGGTCTGTAAGACAGGAGAAACTGGAATCGATTAAAAAAAAGGGACCATCGTGCTTGCCGAGGGTTCATCCGCTTTGCCTGTTGGAGATATTCCAGGTTCTTGTGGTCCGTGAGAACCTGGAAAGGATGCTGAGCCCCCTCAAGCCAATGGCGCCACTCTTCCAAGGCCAGTTTAACCGCAAGCAACTCTCGATCCCCCACGTGGTAGTTGCGCTCGGCCTCGGACAGGCGGCGAGACATGAAGGCACACGGGTGTAATCTTCCATCCTCACTCCTCTGTGACAGGACGGCTCCCACCCCCACCTCTGAGGCGTCCACCTCCACCACGAAAGGTCTTTCTGGGTCAGGGATCACCAGAATCAGAGCAGAAGTGAAGCGGCGCTTGAGATCCTCGAAGGCCCCTGCTGCTTCCGGACCCCAGTGAATCTTGGTCCCTCCTCCCTTGGTAAGCGTCGTCAAGGGGGCTACTACAGAGCTGAAATTCTTAATGAACTTCCGATAGAAGTTAGAAAAGCCAATGAACCGTTGAACCTCCTTGACCGTGGCAGGTGTGGGCCAGTTGTGGACCGCTTTGACCTTCTTGGGATCCATCTCTAGGTGGCCGGGAGTGACAATAAACCCGAGAAACTGAGTCTGGGAAACATGAAATTCACACTTCTCAGGTTTAACGTAGAGGTGATTGTCAAGGAGCCTCTGGAGAACCCTGCTAACATGCCCCTCATGCTCCTTCAGTGACCTCGAGAAGATGAGGATATCGTCCAGGTACACGAAGACGAACAGATTAAGCATATCCCGGAGAACATCATTAATCAGGGCTTGGAATACTGCGGGGGCATTGGTGAGCCCGAACGGCATCACCCGATATTCATAGTGCCCCGTGGGTGTGTTGAAGGCCGTCTTCCATTCGTCTCCTGGCCGGATCCGCACGAGATGGTAAGCATTGCGGAGATCCAGCTTAGTAAAAATGGAAGCCCTTGAAGCATCTCAAAAGCAGTGGCCATGAGAGGAAGGGGTATCGATTCGAACCGTGATCTTGTTGAGTCCCCGGTAATCAATACAAGGCCCAAGACCCCGTCCTTCTTTTCAACAAAAGAAGCCCGCCCCAGCCGGGAAGTAGAGGCACAGATTATGCCGGCTGCCAAGGACTCCTTAATGTAGGTGTCCATAGCTGAGCGCTCGGGGAGGATAAGGAAAGATCCGACCTCTAGGAGGGCAGGAACCAGGGAGTAGATCAATAGCACAGTCATACGTGCGGTGGTGATAAGGAAGTAGCCGGGACTTGCTGAACACTGCCTTGAACCGATGGTAAACACTGGGGACTCGGAGAGGCGTCAACAGACTCTTGAGACTGGGTACTAGGGGCTGAGGGACTCTGAAGCATGCAGGTGAGTTGGCAAGTGGGACCCCAGCTTAGAATGGTGCCAGTGGGCCAGTCGATCTGGGGATTATGTCTGCACAGCCAAGGGTGACCCAGGATAATAGGATACTCGGGGGAGTCAATGAGATAGAAGGTCTCCTCCTGCTGGTGTTGAAAGATGGTAAGTCGCAGGGACTGAGTCGCCTCTGTAACTTCTCCTGGTTCCAGAGGTCTGCCATCTAAGGCTGTAACTGCCTGGGGTTGAGGGAGTAGTTGGGTAGGGATCTTAAGTTCCTTAGCCAAGGTTAAATCCAGGAAATCACCTGCGGCGCCGGAATCGATCATAGCCTGGACCCGATGCTGGTGGCCCCCCCAGGACAGAGTGGCTGGAATAGCTAGGACAGCGTTAGTAGGAGGAGCTCTAATTTTCCCCATCACAGCCCTCCTGTAGCTGGGCGGGGACAGGCGTTTCAGCTCGGGGCAAGTGGAGCGGAAGTGGCCGGCATCCCGCAGTAGAGGCACCGACGCTCCCTCATGCGGCGTTCCCTTTCGTTGGGAGAAAGCCTGGAACGGCCTAACTGCATGTCCTCCGGGGAATCCTGGAGCTGTTCAGGAGGAACTTGGGACTGAGACACCTGGCGGCGAGCCGTTCTCCGCTCTCTCAGACGCATTGTCCAGGCGGATGGCCAATGCTATGAGGGACTCGAGATCCCCAGCTGGTTCTTGGGTGGCTAACTCATCTTGAAGGGGCTCGGACAACCCTCCCTGAAAACAGACCCTCAGCGCTTCATCATTCCATCCGCTCCTTGCTGCTATGGTCCGAAATTCAATGGCAAAATCTGCCGTGCTTTGGGAACCCTGACGGAGAGACAGTAAGCGCTTGGAAGCTTCCCGACCACTGACAGGATGATCCCGCTTGAACTCTTCTACGAATGCCGCGTAGGAGTCACAACAGGCCTCCTGGGATTGCCACACCGCAGAGGCCCAGGAGAGCGCCTTGTCTGAAAGAAGGGTAATGATGTAAGCAATCTTGGAACGGTCTGTGGGAAAACTTGAGGGTTGGAGCTCAAAGGTGAGGGAGCATTGGGTGAGGAAACCCTGGCAAGAACTTGGATCTCCAGAAAAGGGCTTGGGAGGTGGTAGTCGGGGCTCCACCACTGGAGAAGGCCTGTCGCCACTGGGGGGTGACCCGGAGGAAGGGGAAGGGCCAGGGAGGCGATCAAAGAGCTGGCAGATGGAACTCATCATATCAGCCAGGAGTTGAGAATGACTGGCCATCAGCTCTTCTTGTCGGCTGAGAACAGCTTCATGGGAAAGATGCCTCATGTTGAGCCATCACCGCCAACAGGTCCTTGGAACTGAGTGTTTCTGAGTCCATGAGTGACTTGGTTTTTCTGTCACAGGCTGGGCTCGAACTCGGGTCTCAGAAGTGGAGAGTTGGGTGTTCTACCCCTTAGCCACAGAGGAGGTATAGTTGGACCCAAATGAAACACTCAAGGCAATACTCCAGGCAAAGTAGATTTAATTTAAGGAGAGGTTTCTTTGCAGGTCAAAAATAGTCCAACAAAAGTTCTTCTCAGAAAGAGGTATACTAACGGGGACAAAGTAAACAAAACAGGAGGAAAAATAAAATAACTCCACGAGGGGAGAAAAACAAAATAAAAATAACTTAGAAGGCTTACTTGGGATAGCTTAGATCACTAGGAAAGACGGTGGGACACAGCAGGAGACACATAGCCAAGACTCAAAAACCAAGTGAGGAACAAGGGGAAAAACACAGCTAAAATACTCTAGGGGAAACAAGGCACAGGTGACCTGGATAACACTAATAAGGACACACGAGGAAGAGCTAAGGCAGAGGGAAACACAGGTGACCTCTAGAGGCCCGGAGACAAACAGGGGGCAGGATGCTGACAACTTTGTTTTTAGATATCTACCAATAGGTGTCCTTCTTTGCGAGGCAATGGAAAACCTCCCTGGGGTATGTGTGGGGTACAGAGATGATGTAGTCATTGTAAAATCATATTAAACACTGTTATTGCACACAGAGTGCATCAATGCAATTTATTATGTGACTTGTTCAGCATTTAGGCTTGCCCTAACAAAGGGGTTGAATACTTATTTACACAAGACATTCCAGCTTTTAATTTTGTATTCATTTGTAAACATGCTGAAAAACATAATTCCAATTTGACATTATGGGGTATTGTGTGTAGGCCAGTGACAAAACAATCTATATTTAATCAATTTTAAATTGAGGCTTGAATACTTTCTGAAGGCACTGTATACGAACAGCATAATAACTGGTTATAAAGTGGCGGAAATGTCCTTTAACGTTACTACTGGGAGTAGAGTCATACCATTACTCCATTCAATTATCAGATATTCTTATAATAGAATGGCCATATCTATTGTCCACAAAATGACATGTACAAATGCATTATATGTGCATTCATTATCTATTGTCCACAAAATGACAAGTACAAACACATTATATGTGCATTCATTTCAAGAAGAAAAAAAAACACATCTAGAAAGTGATTACTTTCAAATATAAAAGTGTTATAGTATTTTGACAACATTGTTTTAGTAGGCCTAGTGCACTTTTAGAAAAAGAGCTAGAAAAATAACTCATTCAATGGGAAACATCAACCAGTTTACAATCCGTGACAAATAACAATAACATTTACTAACGTTACTAGTTGCATTGCTTGTGATTAACACTACTATACTGAATAGAAATATCAACGCAACATGCAACAATTTCAAAGATTTTACAGTGACAGATCATAGAAGTAAATTAGTCAATTTAAATAAATAAATTAAGCCCTAATCTATGGATGTACAGACAAAACTATGGGGATTCCCAGGGATCCTGCCCGGCCGGTTTTGCTTTTGTTATAGAGGCGTTTCCCATTTCTTAGAAATCTCATGTCTGAGAGTAAGAGTGTGTGGCGAGAGAAAGTTACTACTGTTTTTCTTTCCAACATGATCCATGCCTAGCCAGTGGCTGATCTAGTGCTGCCGCCCCCTGACTTCATATGCCTCTGAAGGCAACGGTTTGATCCCTGGTCTTGAACTTATTTTCCGTGCAATATACCTCTCATCTGTCTACCATAAATGTTTAGGAACAACTGATCTAGGGGCCCTCTCAGCAGACTTGGGGGTGATGTTCAGTCCCCATATTTTTATATATATATTTTTTTCCCCCCACGATATTACCAATGGGGACACCTGGGAATTTCCCAGAGGGGAAATAACACTGAGACCATCCTTGAAGGTTCATGATTTTAGAATTGTGTCAGACAAGTGGAAATGGTATTTTCAAGTCAAGATTTGGAGTGCTTTTTTTCCTCTAGTCCAATGAGGAAGTGCGATATGAGGTTGTGACCGAGGACTGTCTGTCCCACAAGGTCACAAATTTCCCTTGTTAACAAAATAAACTCCCCCAAGTTAGGAGTTAAGTTTTCCATCACCACCACACACAGTTTGTGCTTAGTTATTTCCTGTTTATGATCCAGACTGCACTATGCCTTGTTGGAACCGGCTAAACTTTGAACATTGAGATATTAAATAAATGATTGAGAAAAAGCCTTGAATAGAAAGAGACTGGGTTTGATGTCAGAAGTGAATGGTTCTCTGTGGGAAGACAGATAGCTTTGGAATGTGTTGTTGGAAGGGAGTAGAGCAACGGTTGAGATAGGGGAGACAGATGGACATCTGTGGACTAGGGGAAGGAGGGGTTGAGGTCAGGAGGTGAGGTCAGGTCTCCTTAAGGGGGTAATCAGGGCTTAGTATCTGGTTACCTTCTTCCTGTTGAATCATAAAATGTAAGGATTGGAGAGAAGGCGGGTCTTAATTAGGATGTATACAGTGGGGGGAAAAAGTATTTAGTCAGCCACCAATTGTGCAAGTTCTCTCACTTAAAAAGATGAGAGAGGCCTGTAATTTTCATCATAGGTACACTTCAACTATGACAGACAAAATGAGGAAAAAATCCAGAAAATCACATTGTAGGATTTTTATGAATTTATTTGCAAATTATGGTGGAAAATAAGTATTTGGTCACATACAAACAAGCAAGATTTCTGGCTCTCACAGACCTGTAACTTCTTCTTTAAGAGGCTCCTCTGTCCTCCACTCATTACCTGTATTAATGGCACCTGTTTGAACTTGTTATCAGTATAAAAGACACCTGTCCACAACCTCAAACAGTCACACTCCAAACTCCACTATGGCCAAGACCAAAGAGCTGTCAAAGGACACCAGAAACAAAATTGTAGACCTGCACCAGGTTGGGAAGACTGAATCTGCAATAGGTAAGCAGCTTGGTTTGAAGAAATCAACTGTGGGAGCAATTATTAGGAAATGGAAGACATACAAGACCACTGATAATCTTCCTTGATCTGGGGCTCCACGCAAGATCTCACCCGTGGGGTCAAAATGATCACAAGAACGGTGAGCAAAAATCCCAGAACCACACGGGGACCTAGTGAATGACCTGCAGAGAGCTGGGACCAAAGTAACAAAGCCTACCATCAGTAACACACTCGCCAGGGACTCAAATCCTGCAGTGCCAGACGTGTCCCCCTGCTTAAGCCAGTACATGTTCAGGCCCGTCTAAAGTTTGCTAGAGAGCATTTGGATGATCCAGATGAGGATTGGGAGAATGTCAGATGAAACCAAAATATAACTTTTGGTAAAAACTCAACTCGTCGTGTTTGGAGGACAAAGAATGTTGAGTTGCATCCAAAGAACACCATACCTACTGTGAAGCATGGGGGTGGAAACATCATGCTTTGGGGCTGTTTTTCTGCAAAGGGACCAGGACGACTGATCCGTGTAAAGGAAAGAATGAATGGGGCCATGTATCGTGAGATTTTGAGTGAAAACCTCCTTCCATCAGCAAGGGCATTGAAGATGAAACGTGGCTGGGTCTTTCAGCATGACAATGATCCCAAACACACCGCCCGGGCAACAAAGGAGTGGCTTCGTAAGAAGCATTTCAAGGTCCTGGAGTGGCCTAGCCAGTCTCCAGATCTCAACCCCATAGAAAATCTTTGGAGGGAGTTGAAAGTCCGTGTTGCCCAGCGACAGCCCCAAAACATCACTGCTCTAGAGGAGATCTGCATGGAGGAATGGGCCAAAATACCAGCAACAGTGTGTGAAAACCTTGTGAAGACTTACAGAAAACGTTTGACCTCTGTCATTGCTAACAAAAAGGTATATAACAAAGTATTGAGATAAACTTTTGTTATTGACCAAATACTTATTTTCCACCATAATTTGCAAATAAATTCATAAAAAATCCTACAATGTGATTTTCTGGATTTTTTTTTTCCTCATTTTGTCTGGCATAGTTGAAGTGTACCTATGATTAAAATTACAGGCCTCTCTCATCTTTTTAAGTGAGAGAACTTGCACAATTGGTGGCTGACTAAATACTTTTTTTCCCCACTGTATAACTGTGATGGAGAGACATGTTTTGCTGTCTGAATTACAGCTGTACAGAAACTTTGGGAAGAATTGAACTTGGTTAAAACTTCTCTACTGTCGGTGGGTTATTTACTCTGAAAAATAAGAACCTAACAGCCTAAAACAGTTGCATTCAGAGTACTGATAACTGTTGCACTGATAACAATCACACTTTGGAAAACAGTGTTATACTTTAAGAAAATCCTCTGTGCGTTATTATGGTGGTGTGTGTAACATGTACAGATTTTATGACAAATCTAACTTCAACAGCAGTTAAAACAAGTAGATTAATGAGATGGTTGTCTTCATAATAATTATGTATTAGTAGATCAAAAAATGTGTCACTTGATTGAATTAATTAATAGGTGATTGTAATTCTTTGAACCCATCTTACTGCTGTACCATGGTCTATGAACAATGACACAAATGAAATAAAAAAATTAAACAATTGTGAACTGATTAACTTGTTAGGGAGTGGCAGCTGAGGGGTCGGTTTTGGAGAGCCTGGCGTGCCCAAAGTAAAATGCCTCCCATTCAGGCCCAGAAAATAGGATATGCAGATATTTGGTACCATTGGATAGGAAACACTCTGAATTTTCCAAAACTGTTAACCTTTTGTCTGTGAGTAAAACAGAACGCATATAGCAGGCGAAACCCCGAGGAATTTCTGTCCTGGAAAAAGTGATTTTGACACATTGCTCATTTGGGCAACCCTCCCTCATGAAAATGACCATATAAGGGCATATGAATGCAGTACCCATCGCTTCCTTTAGATGTCAACAGTCTCGAGACAGTGTATTTTTTTCATTTTGGATGAATAAGACCAGAGAAGAAGAGCAAACAAGGAAGTCACTCTGTCATGTAAACAGTACCCAGTGCGCGTTCCCGACAAAGCGCGCAGTGTCTTTTTTACCGTCGTTATCGATCAGTTTATATTTCGGTTGATTTATAATAGTAAATATACGTAAAAGTGTTCCTAAGGATACATTTAAAACTATGTTTGATTGTTCTTGGACAAGTTTATAGGTATAAGATGAACGAGTTCGTCACGTTTCAATGGAGTAGTGGAGGCTGTCGTTTCGGATTATAACGCGCAAACCAAATGGAGGATTTATGGATAAAATACATTACTTTTTCTAACAAAATAACCATGGATTGTCTTCGTTGGACACTTAGGATGACCTCAGCAGAAGTTCTTCAACAGGTAATTGATTTGTTTTCGCTGTGAAATGTGTTATGTGTGTGCCATGATGGCTAATCGATTCATGGCTATGGGAAAAATATGTGAGGTGCTACTCTCAAACAATCAAATGTGCTGCTTTTGCCGTAAAGCCTTTTTGAAATCTGACAACGCTGTGATATTGCCAAGAAACAGAGCTTTTGATGAGTATGGAACACTTGTATATTGGTGGATGTTTAATAATTCAACTTTTGGATTTTGAATTTGGCGCCTTACATTTTACCTGGTAGTGTCGGGAGCAGCCCGCTAGCGCCCCAGTGATCCCTGAGAAGTTAAAGAAATTCCCTGCATATACACAAGTCGCACAACGGCTGTGCGAAGTTGCTCAATATTGGCGGGAACTGGAAAACGCAGTCGTAAACGTCAATCCAGAGCATCCCAAACATGCTCAATGGGTGGCATGTCCAGTGAGTATGCAGGCCATGGAAGAACTGGAAAATGTTCAGCTTCCAGGAATTGTGTACAGATCTTTGCAACATGGGTCCGTGCATTATCATGCTGAAACATGAGGTGATGGCGGCAGATTAATGGTACCACAATGAGCCTGAGGATCTCGTCACGGTATCTCTGTGCATTCATTTCTGTAGCTTATGCCTGCCCATACCATAATCCCACCGCCCACATGGGGCACTCTGTTCACAATGTTGACATCAGCAAAACGCTAGCCCACACAACACCTGGTAGTTGAAACTGGGATTCATCCACGAAGTGGCCATCGAAGGTGAGCATTTGCCCACTAAAGTCGGTAGTTTGGTGCAGAAATTCTTAGGTTGTGCAAACCCACAGTTTCATCAGCTGTAAGGGTGACTCATCTCAGACCATCCTGCAGGTGAAGAAGCCGGATGTGGAGGTCGTGGGCCGGCGTGGTTACACGTGGTCTGCAGTTGTGAGGCCGGTTGGACGTCCTTTCAAATTCTCTAAAATGATTTGAGGCAGCTTATGGTAGAGAAATTAACATGAAATATTCTGGCAACAGCTCTGGTGGCCATTCCTGCAGTCAGCATGCCAATTGCACGCTCCCTCAAAATTGAGACATCTGTGGCATTGTGTTGTGTGACAAAACTGCACATTTTAGAGTGGCCTTTTATTGTCCCCAGCACAAGTTGCACCTGTGTAATGATCGTGCTGTTTAATCAGCTTCTTGATATGTCACACCTGTCAGGTGGATGGATTATCGTGGAAAAGGAGAAATGCTCACTAACAGGGATGAAAAATGTTTGCACAAAATTTGAGAGAAATACGTTTTTTTGTGCATTTGGACATTTTTGGGAATGTTTTATTTCAGCTCATGAAACATGGGACCAACTCTTTACATGTTGCGTTTATATTGTGGTTCAGTATAGAACTATACAGCTTTCCATCTATATGCAAGTACACAATAGCTGTTATGATATGGGTGATTTGTAACAAATCTATAGCCTCAGAGCAAGAGTGTGCTACATTCTGAAGTGAGTCTCTGTGACAACATCTTGGCCTTTCTCCTGTTTACATGGGAATGGTATGCATGGACACATTGTGTACTACGCAGTGTCCTGAACGTATTCCGGGAAGGAACCACCTCCACTCCCAGACAGGCTGCAGTGACCGTCTCCAGCTCGACCAACACACACGTATAGGTGTGAGGCTTTAATCTATTTTCTAGTTCTGTACCAACTCAGGGATTTGAATTATGTTTAGTTTTTCCTTCCCAGTCCTCCTTTTCGCTTCTGTTGCTCCTCCAGTCTGAAATGCAAGTAAGGAACTTTTACTTAAGGAAATAAATGGTCTATTTCAAGTTACATTGAGGAAAGGTTTGATGGGGAAAGGTTTTACCTTTTTCTCATCAGGAATCTTTTTCCTAGCTTGCCCTCTGGGTTCAGACATTTTTTCTTACCATTCTTCATTGTGGCACTACAAAGAAAAAATATATATATTTTTAGTCTAACTTTCATACAATCTGAGTGTAAATATAATTATTTGTAATACTCACATCATTTCTGTCTTTGCACAGAAGACAGAATTTGGGTACACCTCTAACTTCTGGATGCGTTTTATCCTCACAGACTGCATTAGTTTTCCCCTGCATAGACATTTCTCAGATCTTCCACCTATTGATTTGAAGGAACAGCAGATAAGATATAGTTCTATTACAAAAAAAACTAAAGGTAATAGTTATTACTAGCATTCAACATCTGAATCTGCTATTCACTTATCAAGTTATCCATATCGATACTGAAAAATGTGCCTATGGTACATATTAAATAACATAACGGTAAGAATTTATTAAATGAACACATGAAATAAAAATAAAATGGGAGATATACAAATGTCGTCTTACAATTGAAAAAGCCTACTTACCAGGGGATTGAGCAAGTCCAGCTCCGAAGACTGTGACACAAAGCAGGATCAAAGTTGCTGTCCTCATGTTTGTTTGAAGTGCTGAAAGCAGGTCAGATGCCTTTATGAGTGGCTAGTGGTTTCACTTTCCATTTTAAGCTCAACTCATGACCTCTACAATGATGGGATAGTACCACAATTAGTTTTCTTCCACATCCTGCAGGGAAATCCCCAGCAATAGCAACATTTCTCTTTCAAAAATAATATCAGCTCTGTGGCTGTCCAGTTAATTTCCATTGATTGAAGCAGTCAGAAAGAGGGGATGAAGCAGTTTATGCCAACAACAAATCTAAACATGTTCAACCCAGTGCTGCAAAACATGGTTACATAGAGCAAGGGTTTTCAAACTTCTTCTCAGGGACTCTCAGCCGTTCCATATATTTGAACTATCCCGTGCTAGCACACATGATTCAACTTGTCATCAAGCCTTGGAGCTACAATAAAATTGTGAAACATATGTGGGTCCATAAGACAAGGTTTGAAAACCACTGTTGGATTGTAGCTTGAAATATACTTATTCATGTTACCATACTAGAACTTATTGATTACTTTACATGTATAAGGAATGTTAGGGGTCAAGAGGAACTTATCAGAACTCAGGATAAGATCCAGATTCAGACAGGTAGAGTTACAGAAGTTTATTGACCCAAACAAGAGGCAGGCAGAAGACAGGTCAAATGCAGGCAGAGGTTTCGTAAACGGGTCAGAGTCAGGCAGGTACAGAACGGCAGGCAGGCAGGCAGGCACAGAACGGCAGATAGGCAGGTACAGACCGGCAGGCAGGCTCGGGGTCAGGGCAGGCAGAATGGTCAGAATCGAGGAAACTGAACTTGAGAAAGCAGGGAGACAGGAAAACATGCTGGTAAGACCTGACAAGACCAGACGAACTGGCAACCAACAAACAGAGAACACAGGTATAAATACACTGGGGATAATGAGGAAGATGGGAGACACCTGGATGGGGTGTAGACATGCACAAGACAGGTGAAACAGATCAGGGTGTGACAGAACAAGATGTGTGGAAAGTTACTGATTGAGAAAAGGGAAGTGCACAAAGTTGATATTCTGTTCAAATATGTTATTGTTGAATATGTATGTTCCTAAAGAGGGAGGCAAAGGGCAACAGTCTAGTGTCAGTTCTTGATAAAACAGACCAGTTGCGGAGGAACCAGGACCATGAGGGATGTGGAACTCAACTCAAGATAAGTTTAACAGATGAAGAGAGACGACATTGCTGGGAGGGGGGCCACAGAGACCCAAAGTCCATCCGATTATAGTCCTCACACATTTCCACACCTATGAGAGTCCTAGATTTAGGCCGGGCCATGACAATACCAGTTAGAATAACCTACAGTGCTTCTGTCTAACAGAGAAAGAATGTCTATCATATATCGACATAACCTGAAGGCCGCTCGCTCATCAAGGATGAAGCCACTGCTCCAAAACCGCCATAAAAAAGCCAGACCACGGTTTTCAACTGCACATGGGGACAAAGATTGTACTTTTTGGAGAAATGCCAGGCTCTGGCTGGGCCACTCAAGGACATTCAGAGACTTGTCCCGAAGCCACTCCTGCATTGTCTTGGCTGTGTGCTTAGGTTGTTGTCCTGTTGGAATGTGAACCTTGACCTCCTGAGTGCTCTGGAGCAGGTTTTTGTTAAGGATCTCTCTGTACTTTGCTCTGTTAATCTTCTCTTCAATCCTGACTAGTCTCCCAGTCCCTGTGCCTGAAAAACATCCCCACAGGTGCCAGGTTTCATGTACTGCCCAAAACTATGGGGATTACCAGGGAGCCTGCCCTGCCAGTTTTGCTTTTGTTATAGAGGCGTTTCCCATTTCTTAGAAATCTCATGTCTGAGAGTAAGAATGTGTGGCGGGAGAAAGTTACTACTGTTTTTCATTCCAACATGATCCATGCCTAGCCAGTGGCTGGTCTAGTGCTGCCGCCCCCGGACTTCATATGCCTCTGAAGGCAGCGGTTTGATCCCTGGTCTTGCACTCATTTTCTGTGCAATATACCTATCATCTTTCCCTCTCATAAGAACAACTGATCTAGGGGCCCTCTCAGCAGACTATGTTCAGTCCCCATATTATTAATTTTATTCACACCCCCCATTTTACCAATGGGGACACCTGGGAATGTCCCAGAGGGGTAATAACAATGAGACCATCCTTGAAGGTTCATGATATTTGAATTGTGTCAGACAAGAAGAAAGGGTATTTTCAAGTCAAGATTTGGAGTGCTTTCTTTCCTCTAGTCCAACATTTCTTAAAGTATGGGTCGCGACCTAAAGTTGGTCGCGGACCTGTTAATGGTGGGTTGTGACATGTCAGAGTAAATGTATAATTATTTCATTCATTACTGCTATTGATTTGGCCAAGTGTGGTCTCTGCTCAGTTTGGCAGCTGCGGTTTACCGGATATTTTTTCTGCAGTTTTCTTGAAGATCACTCCGCGACACACGCGATGCAGCGCTGTCTGCCACTGACTTGTCATTCCCACTCGCCAATTCAGTGTTGCCAACTTACCGACTATTCAGACCCCTCTAGCGACACATTTTCAAAAAATCAACCAACGACAAATCTAGCAACTTTTTCTGGTGTTATTGGAGACTTTTGGAGACTCTGACGTGAAAGCACGTATCATTCTTACTCTTCTCAACGAGCAGCGGGTGCTCCCGTGGGCCCACCATCCCAAAGCACTCACAGGCGTCCCAGTCCTTGTGCAGCAGTCCCTCCCAGCTGCAGTCAGAGCAGGAGATCCAGACTGCAAATGAATCGCGCATGTGGGAAGCCACCGCTGGCTGATCCCGCCCTGGCTTACATTCAGGGCGGGATGTAAATGTAAAATGTTCTTTGTCTAAAATAAATCACTGCACCAAAATAAATCTATGCATTTGACTCACACAGCCTCAGTCACTTACTCACCTTGTCCACTGTGTGTGTGTGCCTCTCTGTGACATAAGATAAACATCTAGCTGGCTAGCTCATCACGTCTCAGTCTAAACTGTACTCTCAAAAATACAGAAAGTAGTGGGAATTCAAAGGCTGGTTGAAGCCGTTTATTGGAGATGATACATGGGCATACTGCCTGTATTGTAAGGCTGATTTCTACGCCAAACTTAGTGATGTAAAAAAAACACATGACAACTCAAAAACATACTCAAAAGGCAAAGCCTGATAACATATATATATATGTATATTGCCCATCTGTAAATAGCCCAACCAACTACCTCATCACTTACCGTATCTATTTATTTATCTTGTTCCTTTGCACCTGTCTTTCTACATTGCACATTCATCTACTGCACATCTACCATTCCAGTGTTTAAATGCTATATTGTAATTACAATGCCACCATGGTCTATTTATTGCCTTACCTTCCTTATCCTACCTTATTTGCAGTCTTTGTATATATATTTGTTTTTTTCTACTGTATTATTGACTGTATGTTTGTTTTACTCCATGTGTAACTCTGTGTTGTTGTGTGTCGAACTGCTTTTGCTTTATCTTGGCCAGGCTGCAGTTGTAAATCAGAACTTGTTCTCAACTTGCCTACCTGGTTAAATAAAGGTGAAATAAAAAATCAATAAATAACAGTTCCACCCAAAACAAGCTGCCATTTATGGTTAAAAAGATTGACTCTGCAAAAAAGGCTGAGGCGACCATGGCATTAGCTATCGCTGAACACTGTTCCATGCTGGCATGTGATCACATCGGAGAAGCATGTAGAGCTGCTTTCTCAGACTCCACTGCTGCTACCCACTTCAAAATGCACAGGACAGAGTGCACAGAAATGATTAATGGTGTTCTAGCACCATACATTCTGAAAAAGTTGGTCGCAGATTTGGGTGACCAGCGTTTCAGCCTCCTCCTCGATGAGTCCACAGATGTAAGTGTTTCTAAGTACCTGGGGGTTGTGATAAGGTACTTTAGTGACACCAAGCAGACAATTGTATCAACATTTCTGGGGCTTGTTGAGTTGGAGGGAGGAGATGCCAAATCTATAGCCCGTGCTGTTGTAGCTTCCCTCGAGAAGTGTTGTCTTAAAAAAGAGAAACTCCTGGGGACAGGGACTGACAATGCCTCTGTTATGAAGGGGATTAACAATGGGGTCCATAAAGTGTATGGCCTCAAATATCTGGTTCTTATTCGCTGTGTGTGCCACTCTGCAGCTTGCTGTAAATCAGGCTTCCAATGATACCATCCCCTGTAGTGTGGAGTACTTGGTACGAGAGACTTATAACTGATTTTCAGTGTCTCCAAAGCACAGGGAGACCTACAAGGCCATATATGAGACCATCAACTGTGGGGAGAAACCTTTACAGATAACCGAGGTGTGTGCCACACGTTGGCTCTCCATTGAACCCTCGGTTTCACTCATTTTGGACCAGTGGGAGGAGCTTAGGCTGCATTTCCAATCACCAAGTCCAGTGAACACTGCTACATGGCTGAGGTTTTATATTCCATGTACAGTGATCCTCAAAACATTGTATCTGACTTTTTTGAAGTCAGTGCTGGGTGAGGTACAGTTGGCCATCAAGGCTTTTGAGGGAGAGCAAGTAGATCCTCTTAAGCTACTTGACAGCTTGGTTAGCCTGATCAAGTCTGTGAGCAGCAGGGTGCTGAATCCACTGGCAAATGTTGATGTACTCAAAGGGCCAATAGATGGATACATCAGTCCCAAACCGTACCTTGGTTACCTTTTTGAGTCAAAGGCAGCTGAGCTCCACCTTGCGCCTGAGGATGAAAACAATGTCCGAAAGCGGTGTGTAGCCTTCACCATCTCCCTCACTAATGAGTTGAGGGTGAGACTGCCGGACATCATCGAAGCATTGCAGTACAAGTCAGTTTTCAAGGTGTAGGAAACTCTAAAGCACAATAAGAGCCCTGGAGAAATAGAAAAAATAGCCAAGCTCCTTGGCTACTCCCCTGCAGAGATAGACAAGATTGTCCAGCAATGGTGTGCCATCCATCTAAGTAAATGGAATGAGACAAAAAACACAGTGGGCTTCTGGAGTGAGATTTGGAAGTTCAGGGATGCAGCTAATTTCAACCCGTTTCAAGAACTTGCCATGGCTGCTGTGTCTGTGTTGTCCTTGCCACACTCGAATGCTGAAGTCGAGAGAGTATTCAGCCAGATGAGTGTGGTAAAAAGCAAACTTAGAAACCGGATGTCCTTGCAGACCCTTAACTCCATCCTGTACATTCGATATGGACTGAAGCTGTCTGGTGAGGCTTGCTATGAGCACCAGCTGCCTGATAATGTTCTGCAGCTTTTTGGCACATCAGCTGCTTACTCATTCAAGTCAGCTCCCTCAGTTGCTGAACCTGCCATAGAGAGCCTTGACCAAAATGACGATGACCCACTCTTTCTGTGAGTGACTAGTTACCATTATTTTCTCACATTGCCATTGACAGTTTTTTCTTTTGTCTCTTTTTGGTCCATTTAGATTGTTAATGTAGATTGTATACAAAAAAAAATGTTAAAAATGTTATGGTTAAAAATGTTCATGTTTTACTGCTCCTAAGTGGACCATAAGGTTAAAAACCAAACCAAATTAAGAAAACTATACTAAAAAACAAAAAAATTAAATAAAAAACTAAGTAACTCCGCCAGAGTGTCTCTTTTGGGTCACTTTTGCCAGTCCCAAGCCCGGATAAAGGAAGAGGGTTGAAATTGGGACATAAAAAAAACCAAGAATCGACAGAAGAAAGTTCATTTGTAGTTCTAAACATATTTATGGTGTTTTTTACTCACTTTTTTGTCTCTCCCACAACGTTATTCCTCTCTTCTACAGCGTCCATCACAATTACATGCACATGGCCAATTATGCAAATTAGGTGATGATGTCATTTAGCGACTTCTAGCGACTTTAAGGACAGCCAATAGCTAAGCAAAGCAGTGCGACACATACAACAACACAGAGTTACACATGGAGTGAAACAAACATACAGTCAATAAAACAGTAGGAAAAAAAACTAATCTATATACAATGTGTGCAAATGAGGTAGGATAAGGAACATAAGGCAATAGAGAAACGCTTGTTGAAATTTTCGATTATCATGGATTTGTCGGTGGTGACCGTGTTACCTAGACTCAGTGCAGTGGGCAGCTGGGAGGAGGTGCTATTGTTCTCCATGGACTTGACAGTGTCCCAAAACCTTTTGGAGTTTCTGTTTGAAAAAGCTAGCCTTTGCTTTCCTGACTGATTACGTGTATTGGTTCCTGACTTCCCTGAACAGTTGCATATCGCGGGGACTATTCGATGCAATAGCAGTCCGCCACAGGATGTTCTTGTGCTGGTCAAGGGCAGTCAGGTCTGGAGTGAACCAAGGGCTGTATCTGTTCTTAGTCCTACATCTTTTGAAAGGGGCATGCTTATTTAAGATGGTGAGGAAGTTGCTTTTAAAGAATGACCAGGCATCCTCGACTGACGGAATGAGGTCAATATCCTGCCAGGATACCCGGGCCAGGTCGATTAGAAAGGCCTGCTCGCAGAAGTGTTTTAGGGAGCGTTTGACAGTGATAAGGGCTGGTCGTTTGACCGCGGGCCCATAGCGGATGCAGGCAATGAGGCAGTGGTCGCTGAGATCCTGATTGAAAGCAGAGGTGTATTTGGAGGGCAAGTTGGTCAGGATAATGTCTATGAGGGTCCCCATGTTTACAGATTTAGGATTGTACCTGGTGGGTTCCTTGATGATTTGTGTACAAACTAATGTCTATGAGGGGGCCCATGTTTACAGATTTAGGATTGTACCTGGTGGGTTCCTTGATGATTTGTGTACAAACTTATAACGCGGAGCGCCCACAATGTGTTTTGTGTGTGGAAGTGCTTAGTAATGAATCTCTCATAACGAACAAATTAATAAAACGACACGTACTGACCAAACATCCAAAGCATGAGGGTAAACCCAGGGAGTTGTTTCAGAACAGGGCAGAATGCTCCAGGAAACAGTGCCTCGACAGTGGAAAAGTAAGTCAGCTAGCAAGGCATTGTTGTCATTTTATAACAGGTGATGATAAGCATAAATAAGGGAGTACTAACTAACTCTCATAGTAGTAGATGTGAGTTTCTCTTTCAAACAATCCCCTGGCCTTGTACACAGCTAATAGCTAACATGCGCCAAGCAAGCTAGTTACTGATAGTGCAACACTAGTAACAGTACAGATGAAGATGAAAAATGATCAGGCCTACTGTACATCTTACTGTAGAAGTTATTGTTGAAAACTGGTCTAGGTTGGAACCGTTGCTGTTAAAATACAATCATCATTTTTATTTTTAACTGGAAGAAACTGATTGAAGCAAGATGCTTTTTGAGGCAAACACACTCAGACAGTTATGGGTTGCTCATCTACAGCAGGAAGCGGTCTCCTGCCTGACTGAGAAAGCAGTAGATGTTCTGGTCCAGTTTGGCACCACCTACCTATGAGAGTCAGGGTTCTCAACTCTGACATACTTACAAAACAAGTACAGAAACAGTTTCAAGGCTGAGCATGACCTGTGTTGCATTGTCAAAAACAGAGTCCAGAATAGACATGCTCTCAATAGGACTGTGTGTGTTTTCTGGTCTATATCTGTGTGATGTGATCAATCAGTTTATTCCAGTTCAGAATGAAAATTATTTATTGTATTTTAACAGCAACAGTTCCAAACTAGACTTTCTTTCAACAATATTTTCTATAGTAATATGTACAGTAGGCCTGATCATTTTTCATCTGTACTGTTACTTAGGGTTGCACTATCAAAACGCCTGTGTGTGTGTGTTCTGTTATTCATCTGTGTGACGTGATCAATCAGTTTATTCCAGTTCAGAATGAAAATTATTTATTGTATTTTAACAGCAACAGTTCCAACATAGACAGATATGTAAGTGTTTTAATGGGGGAAAATAAACATTAATAGATATTTTCATGGATATTTAATGTCATTGTTATTTTTTTTTCTACATTGCATTTGTTTTAGGCATAAGGGCAATGAAATGAACCAATATTTATGTATAGTTGCATATTTTCCTAAGCATGGGTCCCAAGAAAACACAGAATTTCTCATTTGGGTCCCAGGCTGAACATGTTTAAGAATCCTTGCTCTAGTCCAATGACGAAGTGTGATATTTTCCGACCTGAGGATGTGACTGAGGACTGTCTGTCCCAGTCTCACAAGGTCACTGAGTTCCCTTGTTAATAAAAAAAAACAGGGGTTAAGTTATCAATCGAAAACAGAAATGAAAACGCTGCACACTTCTGCTCATGCTCCCAGGTGATATTTATAACAACATGGATGCCTGATGAAGACCTAAGGGTCAAAACGTTGTTGTAAATAAATATCACCTAGGAGCACAAGCAGCAGTGTGCAGCGTTTTCCTTTCTGGTTTCAATGAGTTTGCCTACAACTCCAGCACCTGTGGAAAGTACCTGGATGTGGGCATGTTCTTCAGCTGTTGTTAAGTTATCCATCCACCACACACAGTTTGTGCTTAGTTATTTCCTGTTAATGATCCACTATGCCTAAAACAGTTGCATTCAGAGTATTGATAACAGTTGTACCAATAACAATCACACTTTGGAAAGCAGTTGAACATTAAGAAGATCCTCTATGTGTTCTGGTGGTGCGCGTAGCATGTACAGATGACAAATCAAACTTTGAAATCCAACAGCAGTTTAAACAAGTAGATTAATGAGATGGTTGTCTTTATAATAATTATGTATCAGTAGATACAAAAATTAGTCACTTGATTGAATTAATTATTAGGTGATTGTAATTCTTATTTTATTTTTTTTTAAGTGTCAACTGATTAAAGACATTCCCTGCATATGCACAAGTGTAAAAATATATACAGAATAATTTAAATAATTTAAAAAATATATACTGAACAAAAATAAACACAACATGCAACAATTTCAAAAGATTGTACTGAGTTACAGTTCCTATAAGGAAATCAGTCAATTGAAATAAATTCATTAGGCCCTAATCTATGGATTTCACATGACTGGGAATACAGATATGCATCCTTTGGTAACAGATGCCTTTAAAAAAAAGGTAGTGGAGTGGATCAGAAAACCAGTCAGTATCTGGTGTGACCACCATTTGCCACATGCAGCGCGACACATGTCCTTCACATAGAGTTGATCAGGGTGTTGATTGTGGCCTGTGGAATGTCCCACTCATCTTCAATGGCTGTGTGAAGTTGCTCGATATTGGTGGGAACTGGAAAACACGGTCGTAAACGGCAATCCAGAGCATCCCAAACATGCTCAATGGGTGACATGTCTGGTGAGTATGCAGGCCATGGAAGAACTGGAAAATGTTCAGCTTCCAGGAATTGCGTACAGATCTTTGCAACATGGGTTAGTGCATTATCATGCTGAAACATGAGGTGATGGCGGCGGATGAATGGTACAGTTGGCTTTCATTCACAAAAGTGATTGATTTGTAACAAATGAGGCTGAGGCTAAAGTGAGGCTAAACATAGACACGTAAATAAACTAGTGATATAACCCACACAAACATTCACTGCCATGAACACATTTAAAACAAATGTCCATAAACAATTGAGAGAACCATTGAGTTAAGTCTCTGTGACAACATCTTGGCCTTTCTCCTGTTTACATGGGAATGGAACGCATGGACACATTGTGTACTATGAGTGTCCAGAACGTATTCCGGGAAGGAACCACCTCCACTCCCAGACAGGCTGCAGTGACCGTCTCCAGTTTGACCAATACACACTTGTAGGTGTGAGGCTTTAATCTATTTTCTAATTCTGGGATTAGAACTATAATTATTTTTCCTTCCCAGTCCTCCTTTTCGCTTCTGTTGCTCCTCCAGTCTGAAATGCAAGTATAGAACTTTTACTTCAGGAGTAACATTGAGGATGGGATGTTTGACCTTTTTCTCATCAGGAACCATTTTCCTAGTTTGCCGTCTGGGTTCAGAATTTATTTTTACCATTCTTCATTGTGGTACTACAAAGAAACCAAACATATTTTTTTTATCTCACTTCCACACAATCTAATTGTAAATATAATTATTTGTAATACTCACATAATTTCTGTCTTTGCACAGAAGACAGTATTTGGCTACACCTCTAACTTCTGGATGTGTTTTATCCTCACAGACTGCATTAGTTTTCCCCTGCATAGATATTTCTCAGATCTTCCACCTATTGATTTGAAAGAACAACAGATAAGATATAGTTCTATTACAACAAAAATTAAAAGGTAATTGTTATTACTAGCTTTCAACATCTGAATCTTTTCACTTATCAAGTTATCCATATCGATACTGAAAAATGTGCTTTTTGTACATATAACATAATGGTAATCATTTATTCAATGAACACATGAAAAATAAAATGGGAGATATATAAAAGCCCTCTTACAATTGAAATAGCCTACTTACCAGGGGAATGAGCAAATCCATCTCCGAAGACTGACACAAAGCAGGATCAAAGTTGCAGTCCTCATGTTTGTTTGAAGTGTGTGCTACTTCTGAGAGCAGGCCAGTTGCCTTTATAAACTCAGCAAAAAAACGGTCATTAAGACACTTACAGCTTTTAAGGCAATTAAGGTCCCAGTTATGAAAACTTAGGACACTAAAGAGGCCTTTCTACTGACTCTGGAAAACACCAAAAGAAAGATGCCCAGGGTCCCTGCTCATCTGCGTGAACGTGCCTTAGGCATGCTGCAAGGAGGCATGAGAACTGCAGATGTGGCCAGGGCAATAAATTGCAATGTCAGTACTGTGATACGCCTAAGACAGCGAGAGGCTGGACTGAGGGCTTGTAGGCCTGTTGTAAGCCAGGTCCTCACCAGACATCACCGGCAACAACATCGCCTATGGGCACAAACCCACCGTCGCTGGACCAGACAGGACTGGCAAAAAGTGCTCTTCACTGACGAGTCACGGTTTTGTCTCACCAGGGGTGATGGTCGGATTCACGTTTATCGTCGAAGGAAGGAGCGTTACACCAAGGCCTGTACTCTGGAGCGGGATCGATTTGGAGGTGGAGGGTCCGTCATGGTCTGGGGCGGTGTGTCACAGCATCATCAGACTGAGCTTGTTGTCATTGCAGATTCAACGCTGAAGACATCCTCCTCCCTCATGTGATACCATTCCTGCGGGCTCATCCTGACATGACCCTCCAGAATAACAATGCCACCAGCCATACTGCTCGTTCTGTGCGTGATTTCCTGCAAGACAGGAATGTCAGTGTTCTGCCATGGCCAGCGAAGAGCCTGGATCTCAATCCAATTGAGCACGTCTGGGGAAATGTGTGGAGTGGTTGAAAAACTAGCTTTAATGACTTCAACGTAAGTGTATGTAAACTTCCGACTTCAACTGTACATATTTGTTCTATTATTGCCATCTCAATCTTGATTGTACACTGCACCACTGAAACATCTTTACATAATCCCACCCCACAGAATTCTCAAAAGGTTATGTCTCCTCCATACCATTTCTATGGCTGTCACATGGGCATTGTCAAGAGCTGATGACAAACAGTGGTACTGAATGCTTGCACTAACTTAAAAACTTGACAGAAATGCACTTAATTTGTCTCTTCATTTAAAACCAAGTAGAATAAATAAAATTCAATTGGGAATGGTTAACTATTAGTTACACTAACAATCTAAGCTGCACATTTGATAAAAGAGTTCATGGATGGTTAATGTAATACTGAAGAAACAGAGAAGACAACTTTAACCAACGGCACATTTATTTAAGTGAACCCAAAGTGTGTCTAGGACGAGCTGGAGGCAGCCACTGCAGCACGCCTGGGCTTGGGGGTGGTCCCTTCCCGGAATCCATTCCTGAAAAGGATGGGAAAATAAAATAAAGACATCATTACATAGAAGACTCAAATAGTAACCTTATTGTTCACCTAAGCTATATGGCAACTTTTCATTCAGTCACTAAGAGTCTTTAGCAGGTTGTGGTGTTATTTGTACCCAGCCCTGTGGAAGTCTGTTGGATGCATGTACACTACCGCTGAACAAACTAAATAATAGATGGCAATAAGCAGACATGGCAGAATAAACAGTTTTATATGGACCCTAGTTCACAACTGATGGCGGATCGAAGCTTGCCCCAGTAAAAAAAATTCACTCACTACTAATTTGGTGTCAAACTAATTTCCGCTAGCATTATTTCCAAGCAACAGCTTCAACAGAGCACAGGCTGATAGTGGCTTATTGGGCTACAATCAGACCGGAGCAGAGAATGATTCACATATAGCAAAGTAGTGTTGCACGGTCTACTGAAACGTCCATACTTTTTCGATACTAGAACATGACAATCGGCTCGGTACTAGAATTTGTTACTTTCGGTACTTCTTTCAAATGTGTCTCATGTCATAAGGATTGAGAGGATCAAGTCTGTCTAGAGATTTGTCTGAATGTTCTCAAGGGGGCAGTAGTAAGCTAGCCAGGCTACTTGCACATGACGCTGACAATGTGCAAGCTACTTAAGAAGCAAGCGAGAGAAAGAAGCCATGCTGTCAGCATTTTAACCTATTAGGGAGTGGCGGCAGTGTTCGGAGGTTTGGAGAGTCTGGCGTGGCCAAAGTAAAATGCCTGGTACTCAGGCCCAGAAACTAGGATATGCACATAATTAGTAGTATTGGATAGAAAACACGCTGAAGTTCCTAAAACTGTTAAAATAATGTCTGAGTATAACAGAACTGATTTGGCAGGCGAAAACCAGAGAAAAATGTGATTCTGTGAAGTGACACTTTTCCCATTGACTTGTTACCGAAAGGAGGGGGATCCAGCATACCTCCACGCACACCATCAGTTTGTTGACAAAACTTGGGAATACTTTGCTCATATTAAATAGTTATCCCCCACTCATCAATTTACACACAATACCCCATAATGACAAAAACAGCACATAAGAAAAACAGCACACAGAAATATAGAGTCCTTTAGGCGCCTTTTGCCAAACGCCAAGCAGGCTGTCATGTGCCTTTTACTGAGGAGTGGCTTCTGTCTAGCCACTCTACCATAAAGGCCTGATTGGTGGAGTGCTGCAGAGATGGTTGTCCTTCTGGAAGGTTCTCCCATCTCCACAGAGGAACTTTAGAGCTCTGTCAGAGTGACCATCAGGCTCTTGGTCACCTCACCACCCTGACCAAGGCCTTTCTCCCCCGATTGCTCCAAACTTATTCCATTTAAGAATGTAGGAGGCTAGTGGTGTCGGGGACCTTCAATGCGGCAGACATTTTTTTGATACCCTTCCCCAGATCTGTGCCTCGACACAATCCTGTCTTGGAGCTCCACTGACAATTCCTTTGACCTCATGGCTTGGTTTTAGCTCTGACATGCACTGTCAACTGTGGGACCTTATACAGACAGGTGTATGCCATTCAAAATCATGTCCAATCAATTCAATTTACCACAGGTGTACTCCAATCAAGTTGTAGAAACATCAAGGATGATCAATGGAAACAGGATGCACCTGAGCTCAATTTAGAGTATCATAGCAAAAGGTCTGAATACCTTTGTAAATAAGGTTTTACATTATTTATTTTATACATTTGCAAAAAAATGTAAACCTGTTTTCAGTTTGTCATTATTGGGTATTGTATGTAGACTGCTGAGGATTTTTGTTATTTATTTAACCCATTTTAGAAGGCCATAATGCAACAAAATGTGGAAAAAGTCAAGGGGTCTGAATACTTTCCCGAAGGCACTTTATATTCAGCATGACATTCATGTGAGCATTATAATAGGACTTTATTGCAATAAAGAAGCTTCAGAATAGAACTTCTAAAACAATACATTCAACTAATTAGCTGTAATTAATAAGGATAGGTCAACCGGATTTATGGCTATAGATAAACAAAATGAACCCTGTGTATCAAATTACATTTGAAATCAGTTTAGATGTAACAGTAAAATTATTTTGTATGCTCCGAGTCTCAGATATGGTTTTGCATAAGGAAAATGTAGGTTATTCTTCTGTTATTTAATAGGGTGTTTTTTGGTTTTTTAAAGAAATTGAGAATAGAAGAGGTTCTATTTGTTATTTTATTTGTTCTACCAGTTATCAACATATTGCACAAAAAATGTAAAGCCCAGTGGTTGTTTTGTGACTAGCTAGCTCTTTTTGTCATGGTATCGAGTATCGTGATACTAAACCTGGTATCGAAGTAAAACATTCTGGTACCGTGACAACACTACAGCAGAGCATCAACCACCACAAATGTACTCTCATTTTAGAATGACCTGCATGTCCTTCACATTTGATTAACTCAGGCCCATGAGACCCACAATCCTGCAGGTTTTCATTTTTCCCTGGCGCTAATGTTACTGATTGGCCACCTTCAGTGGGCAAGAAACAGGAGAAAACGCTTTGAAAAAAAAGGGGAGAGCGTCCTATCTGAACTTCATTTCCAGATGCATAACATTTTGCCATGTGCCCTACCGAACAACCCTGGTTTTTCATGGGCAAAAATCATCAGGACTGTGTACCCTGGCTTTACAATGTGCTCACCTGAATCTGCGGTAGACGACCCTCAGATGTCTCAGGCGGCCGGTCCCAGTGGTGTTCCTCCTCTTGGCCTTAGCGCTCCAGTTGTCTACAGAAAGAGACGTCAGGTCAATGCACACAAAGGGAGACTGCAGAAAGAAATTTCACAAAGCAGGATAAATGGTTATCATCAGCGAACATTCATAAATATCCTTAGCTTAATTTGCAGATCCTTGACAATAGAGCACTATTGCATTAGTGGAAACCAAGACTTCGGGGCAGGCCTGGTTTTAGCTAGACGTGTTAGTCGCATAATGGACAATTATAGCATTTTAGTAAACCCTAACCCTTTTCCTAACCTTAATCTAATTCTCCTAGCCTGCCACAAGTTTTTTTTCTCCTTTTTTCGGACCGCATGTGTCATGTCCAAACAGTAAACGTTTCCATATATAGACACACCCTGTTTGAATAAAAGCAACTATATGTAGGCTACTTTGCCTGATCCTTTAAGCACTGCAAAGGAAGGAGCCAGAGACCAATATAACCTAACCGGAAAAAGAAAAAAAACTATTCCCGAACCAACCCTACTCCCGCTGCTGCTGGCCTTAACAGATTCTTCCATTATGCTCCAGAAGTTGCCGGTAGTAGGCTACACCAGGGGTTGGCAACCTTCTCCATTTGGAGTGCCAAGCTATTGTTCCATTTCTACTGATCTGCGTGCCAGTTATGATTTTCATATGCACACATTCATGGAAAAGTTACATTTATAACAAAGTCTTCATATCGCAAAATCTATGTCATGTGGTTCATAAAAACGACATAAAACCAACAAATAAAAACATTGTAGAAAATATCCTGATATATAAATCACATTGGCTATGCATGACCTGTCTGCAAGGAACTTGAAACATTGTATAAATTATTAATGGGTCCCGCCTGAAGCTCACACTAGCAAACTTGCAACATTGTATGAAATATTCTGGGCCCTCAAAGTTTCCTGCACCAGTAAGCTCCGGACAGACAGACACAGCTGTAGGCTATTTGCGCAAGGAATAAGAAGTAATCAGGTAGGCCTTTATGACATTTCCACCAGATCAGAGCATTACCCTTTTCTCCCCTTCCATGCTGAGTAGTTATCGAAAGGGAGAGCGGAAAGATTTTTCAAATAGGCTACGTTCAGGAACTATTGTCATTCTCAATGGATTTCACAGATTCTGCCATTAGTCTCTGGTTGCCAGTAATAGGCTACACGAGGTGTAGGCAACCTTTCACATTGAATGCCAAGTTATCTTACCCTTCCTACCGATCTGCGTGCCAGTTATGGTTTTCATATGCACATTTGTGAAGGTTTCATTTAATTTAAATAACTTCTTCACATCTGAAAATCATTGTCATGTAGTTAATCACAATGCTATCCAAATCTAAATCAAAATCCTAAAAAGTAACTTCTATTGCCAACTATATAAAAATAGCTTGCATAAAGCCAACAAATGAAAACACTGCAGCCTGCAGGTAGAAAATATCCAGATATAAACAAAATCACATTGGTTACACATGGCCTGTCCGCAAAGAACTTGAAACATTGTAAACTCAGCAAAAAAAAGAAATGTCCCTTTTTCAAGACCCTGTCTTTCAAAGATAATTCGTAAAAATCTAAATAACTTCACAGATCTTCATTGTAAAGGGTTTAAACAGTTTCCCATGCTTGTTCAATGAACCATAAACAATTAATGAATATGCACCTGTGGAACGGTCGTTAAGACACTAACAGCTTACAGACGGTAGGCAATTAAGGTCACAGTTATGAAAACTTCGGACACTAGAGGCCTTTCTACTGACTCTGGAAAAACAAAAAGAAAGACGCCCAGTGTCCCTGCTCATCTGCTTGAACGTGCCTTAGGCATCCTGCAAGGAGGCATGAGGAGTGCAGATGTTGCCAGGGCAATAAATTGCAATGTCCGTAGTATGAGACACCTAAGACAGCACTACAGGGAGACAGGACGGACAGCTGATCGCCCTCGCAGTGGCAGACCACGTGTAACAACACCTGCACAGGATCGGTACATCCCAACATCACACCTGCGGGACAGGTACAGGATGGCAACAACAACTGCCCAAGTTACACCAGGAACACACAATCCCTCCATCAGTGCTCAGACTGTCCGCAATAGGCTGAGAGAGGCTGGACTGAGGGCTTGTAGGCCTGTTGTAAGGCAGGTCCTCACCAGACATCACCGGCAACAACGTCGCCTATGGGCACAAACCCACCATCACTGGACCAGACAGGACTGGCAAAAAGTGCTCTTCACTGACGGTCGCGGTTTTGTCTCACCAGGAGTGATGGTCGGATTCACATTTATCGTTGAAGGAATGTGCGTTACACCGAGGCCTGTACTCTGGAGCAGGATCGATTTGGAGGGTCCGTCATGGTCTGGGGCGGTGTGTCACAGCATCATCGGACTGAGCTTGTTGTCACTGCTGGCATTCTCAACGCTGTGCGTTACAGGGAAGACACCCTCCTCCCTCATGTGGTACCCTTCCTGCAGGCTCATCCTGACATGACCCTCCAGCATGACAATGACACCAGCCATACTGCTTGTTCTGTGCGTGATTTCCTGCAGGACAGGACTGTCAGTATTCTGCCATGGCCAGCGAAGAGCCCGGATCTCAATCCCTTTGAGCACGTCTGGGACCTGTTGGATCGGAGGGTGAGGGCTAGGGCCATTCCCCCCCCCAGAAATGTCCGGGAGCTTGCAGGTGCCTTGGTGGAAGAGTAGGGTAACCAACATCTCACAGCAAGAACTAGCAAATCTGGTGCAGTCCATGAGGAGGAGAAGCACTGCAGTACTTAATGCAGCTGGTGGCCACACCAGATACAGACTGTTACTTTTGATTTTAGTCTAGGCCTCCGCAATGGATTAGTTCACCGAGATGGGCACAAACAAATAAACACACACACACACCTGCTTGACTAAAACAATCTTGGTCGACCAACAGCCTAACAACCAAACAATCGACTAATTGGGGTCAGCCCTACCAAATGCCAACATTTAAAAGCCTACATTTGCACGCAGGCCAGGTAGCCTAGGCCTAGTTCTACACGTAATCAGGTGCGTGTCCTTACTCAAGATTGACAGGAGTTCTCCAAAACAAAAGACAATGAATAAATTGACAACTCGTAAATAGAATGAAATAAACCAAAACGTTTTCCTTACAAGTGTAGACTAGGTTGTGCGCTCTGCAAACAACATGTCCACTCCTACAATTACAATGGTAAGACTATTATTATTATTATTATTATTAATAATAATAATAATAAATTGAATGCATTAACAAAGTTACCATGACCAAACAAACATTGTAGATTAGAAACTATGATAATTAACAGTAAATGTACAACTGGTGTGCCACCCCCAGAATGGAATAGTCCACTCAGACAGGCGTGAATAAGATGTCTTGTGTGCACTAACACACACACACCACTGCTCAGCTAATAAAAATATTGGTTGACAAACTGTCTACTAAACAGGGTCAGCCCTACACACCTGTCAGGTGGATGGATTATCTTAGGAAAGGAGAAATGCTCACTAACAGGGATGTAAACAAATGTGTGCACAAAATTTTAGAGAAATAATTTATGCGTATGGCATATTTCTGGGATCTTTTATTTCAGCTCATGAAACATGGGACCAACAATTTACATATATTTTTGTTCAGTATATTCTTTTTCCACTGTAAACTTAAACCAAATATAAAGTATGTAGAAAGGATAAATGGACACGCATACATTCATACAAGATCTTTGAAAATGAATAGCTAGACAGTCGGGAGAATCAAATTCCCCAAATTATGCATTCAGGAGTATTTTTGTCACGGCATGCGGCCTCCATTGATTGTGTTATGTTCGAATCACCCAGATAGCATAAGCCACTGTGATACACACCCTGGATCAACAGATGTGGGGACACAGGTAAACTCTTCCAGAGATTAGATGAAAAAAATCTTTGCCTAATTTGGCATCCAATGTGCATGCATGGAGAGTTGGGGGTCTTGTCTCAGTCACAAAGAAAGAATCACTGAAATTCATATGTTCAGACATTTGTATTGAAAACATCATTGACAAGACCCTGGCTAATAAACATGAACTGACTCATGCTGCACTGTCAAACATTCAAAAACAAGTCAACAAGGCAAGCAGTAATGCAAACAAAGTGAAAGAATGCAGCAACAAACCTCAGTACTCAATATTGAGACAGAATACCCACAGGTCTGTGACATCTTGCTGACAATATAGTAGTGATGTGCCGTTCGTAAACGATTCATTCTTTTTGAACGACTCTCTACTGGCCGGATAAATAGGTGCCTCTCTGGCTCAGGAGAGGAACTATCATGTGATCACGGAAAAATAGATCATGCATAAAGAAAAATGCATGTTTAGAACTGATAATTGATTGCATGGTATGGTGAAAGAATGAATGCTATTAATTGATTATTGAATGTTAGATGACACAGCTTTGTAAAACCAAAACATGCCTCTGCTCAACACTTCAACATGAGAATGAGTCGTTTGGGGGGGGCTGCTGTAGTTTCGCAAACAATGTTGTGCTAATCTCCCTGTCAAGCCGACGGCCTTCCGCCAAGAGCTGTTCACAATCTGGTTGCGGACGCAACTAGACCTTGCTTCAAAGCTATCAATAAATAAACTTATTTCTATAAGTAGCCTCGAAGCACAGTTTTATAAGTCTCAGTCACAAATGACAGCTACAATAAGCCCCTTTGGGGAACGAGATGGGTGTAGAATCATGATTCTTTCGAGTTTTTAGTTCATTGTTCACCGTTAGGGGTCCTGCGTGCTCTGGGCATTACGGAATCAAATTAACAAAATATTTTAAATATTTGTTGAAATATTTGTTCTTTTGACTGAACGAGTTGAAAAGATCTGAGTCAGTAAAAAGTACCAAACATCCCATCACCACAATATAGCAGTTTCATTTCATGGATAAACTGAATTATCGATCTCAAGGAATGGCATGGGCACTTACAACTTCTCTTGCGCTTCTCGGGGTAGCCACACTTCCCGCAGGACGACTTCTGCAGATGGTAAGCCTTGGAACCGCAGCGACGGCATAGAGCATGAGTCTTATTACGCCGCTTTCCGAAGGACGAGGTCCCCTTCGTCTGAAACACACAAGGACCAAAAGTCAGCCAAATAGATCATTGTCATTCGGTGTGAATGCATGGAGAGGTTGGGATCTTGTCTCAGTCAATAAGTAAGAATCACTGAAATTCATATGTTCAGACATTTGTATTGAAAACATCATTGACAAGACCATGGTCCATGGATAATTCATAGGAGAGAATGAGTTATGTTGTACATGTGATTGCATGCTTGGGTAATTAAGCGGGACTACTAACGTTTCTATCCAACTTCCTGGTAACTTCGCTAGCTCTCTAGTTTTCAATTTTTGTTTTAGGCAAGGTAACGTTAGCTGGCTAGACAAGTGGCATAACAGACTAACAGTACCAACATGTCACCAAAACAACTCATAACTAGTTGATTAGAGGGAATTAGCTACACAAGGATGTTGTGGTTTGTAGAATGTCTGATTTACCTTGAGCAAACTAGCTAGCTAACCCCAAAACATACACAACAATAGATAAAATGCCTCCTTTGCTAGATAACGTTAGTTAACTCGCTAGCCAAGTTGTCTACCGGTTTTTCTACACCATCTAACGTTTCATCAAAAACAATATCAGTGAGAACCCATTATCATTGATTATAAGTGGTAAACCACCACGATTTCTTGAAAAATAACCCGATAAATAAATAGATGTTGTAAGATCCATCTCTAACACATTTTTTCACTCACCATTTTCTTACTGTGGGTGGGTGGAAAGAGACCGGAAAAGGCCTTGGTGTTGCGGTAAATCAGAACCGAGGTTGTTCCGGTGTAACAGTAAAATAAGGCCCCTTAATTAGGACAAGCATTTCACTCCATGAGTAGCCTACTAAGTTGCCCGCTACCAACTAACGGTGTAAACATTCATTTATGTACTTAAAAAACATACACATTTTGGTTTTATTTATGTCAGGCAGGGCTTGTTTGAATACTTTAAAATGCATAATTCTTTCTCTGCCTTCACCCATCAAATCATGTTGGATCAGTGATTACTCCAAGGAATGGAAGGATATAAATGAAAAAGTATTATATCTTGGCTACTTCCATAGCTTGCTTCTGAAATGGATATGAATGCACAGGTTTCTTCCTTAGCCTATCAAGATAAGGCGTCCACGTTTCAATGAGTCTATACAATGCCTAGGCCTACTACATGAACACCATAAAATATATGCTTTCAAAGACTTTACACAGGTGGAGTTGCATCCAAGACAATCAATGTAAATGTGTCAATCAGTCATGTTTTGTTATTTTTTTAATTTAACTAGGCAAGTCAGTTATGAACAAATTCTTATTTACAATGACGGCCTACACCGGCCAAACCCAGACGACACTGGGCCAATTGTGCGCCGCCCTATGGGACTCCCAATTACAGCCGGTTGTAAAACAGCCTGGATTCAAACCAGGGTGTCTGTAGTGACACCTCTAGCACTGAGATGCACTGCCTTAGACCGCTGCGCCACTCTGGGCCCAGTCATACTGTCATCATCTGCTACATTGACTGCATTTACACAGGCAGCACAATTCTGATCTTTTTTTCATTAACTGGTCTTTTTTACCAATCAGATCAGCTCTGAAAAGGTCTGATGTGATTGGTCAAAAGACCAATTAGTGGAAAAGGATCAGATTTAGGCTGCCTGTGCTTTTGAGTGTAATATTATTTTTAGCCACAAGATGTTAACATTCAGCTGCTGGTGGCTAAGGGACAATGATCTAAAGCAGCTTCATCTCCTGTCTGCTTTCCTTAATCTGAAACCAACTTCATTTAAATAATTGTGCAGTTTAAACTCATTCCTGCTTGGTAGCCGACATATTGCTGTTCCCAGATTTGTAAAGAGGAAGGAGAGAGGACAAGGACAGGAATCCACTTTAGACAAATTGAGATGGACTCACTGAACGAGGATGTGATGTGGACTATCAGTTGACTTTATTTTGTCTATTCAAGTTTTTCATTCGCAAAAAAATAATTTAATATTTCTACCTTTTATACATTGTATACATATGAAGGGCCGCAGGTAGTCTAGTGGTTAAGAGCGTTGGGCCAGTAATCAAAAAGGTCACTGGTTCAAATCCCTGAGCCATCTTGGTGTAAAATCTGCCGATGTGCCCTTGAGCAAGGCACTTAACCCTAATTGTTCCAGGGTGGCCGTCAATAATGACTGATCCCTGGCCGTGACCCCACTCTCAGGGGGAGTTGGGATTAGCAAAAAACACATTTCCATTTCACACTTGTACAGGTTACCCACTTGTACATGCAGTGAAAAAGGACACATATAAGCACCCCTATTTGACATCATGCTCCCCAGAGAATAAAGGGGAGGGATTAGTATTGCCTTATTTTATACTTGCATCCTGAAAGGCCCAGTGAAGTCAAAATTCTGTTTTCCTGTTTTGCATTGTTTCATTAGCTGTAGTAACAGCTAATGAAACACTGTAAAAGTGGGATTTAAAAAAAAATCGGTGTTATTTCCTGATAGTTGCTGGTTGAAAATACAATTTACACAGGACCTTCTAATCAGCAGGCTTTGCCTGGGTGGAGTTTTGGCTTGCCTGGTGACATCACCAGGCGGTATAGTTTAATAGACCAATAACAGAGAGTTCCAAACCTCTCTGCCAATAACATCTAGTGTTCAGGTTACATATCCCTCCCATTAGGCCCCTCCAATTAGGTCCATCACTCAGACCACTCCCAGACAGTCCTAGCAAAATTATTGCTTGAGAAAGCTATTTTTATTGGTTTCTGACAATTTTATTGGAGAACTATTACAGTAAGTTACTTAATTGTTACCCATAAATGTTTTGATTGAACCCCTGGACACTTCCCCCACTGGGTACAGACATCAATTCAACATCTATTCCACATTGGTTCAACGCAACTTCATTGAAATGATGTGGAAACAACGTTGATTCAACCAGTGTGTGCCCAGTGGGCCCGTTTCACACTGTGTATTTAAATACTGTATCACCGACAGTTCATTCTAATATTTCTACTACTGTACATTGTATTTTAGTTACACTGTTTATACACACACACCACATATTTATATACTGGATTCTTGACATAGCTCACTCTAATATATATATACTTCTGTACATATCATTCTTAGTATATATTGTGTCAATTCTTCTGGTGTGCATATGTACAGTATAGATCGCATTTTCTTTTTTTTTTGTGTACTTCATCTTACTACATTGTTAGGAGCTAGTTCAGGTATGAAGGTAAGACCCAGATGCAGACCTCATCGAATAAACGATAGTTTAATAATCCAATAGGGGCAACTTCATTAAATAACTGGCAATAGACAGGTCAAGGCAGGCAGGGTTCAGTAACCAGAGGTGAGGCAACAGTACCGGATGGCAGGCTCAGAGTCGGCGTCGGCGCTGAGAAACAAAACGCTGGTTGACTTGACAAACAAGAGGAACTGGCAACAGGCAAACAGAAAACACAGGTATAAATACACAGGGGATAATGGGGAAGATGGGCGACACCTGGAGGGGGGTGGAGACAATCACAAAGACAGGTGAAACAGATCAGGGTGTGACACTAGTACTATAATCATTTTGCTGCACCTGCAGTAACACCTGCTAAACTGTGTATGCAACCAATAAACATACATTTGATATTGAGATAAAAACCGCTGCACTGGGCCTTTAACATTAAAGCAGTGTAGCTCAGTGTCTTTCATCATTGTTCCCTCCCTATAGCCTGGTAGGCTTATGCTTCCAAATAGTCTCTGAACAGCTAACTGAGAATAATCAGCACGGATATTTAGGAATAGGCCTGTTCATTTTAAACATCTTATTGGGCAAGAGGAAATACATGTAGGCCTAGGCCTTGTGGTATGACATTTGTATGAAATGGGTCTACACACACAGTGTTGAGAAGAGTGAAAATGATTTGACCCTCAAACACCAAAACCAACACCTACAACCGAACACATGCCCTAGCCTAAGCAACAAAATAATGAGCGTTAATGCTGTTTTTTACAGAATGTTTTTTTTACATTTAAGAAGGCTATTTACTCCACTCATCTTTATTGGGTATTCTATAAGCTTTTGAGATGGTTTATGTTTGTGTAATAAAATATAGACCTATGGAAATTAGAATGTCATTATTTGTCAAAATTCAGATTTTCCCTTTGTAAGGCAAATAGGCCTATGTATAGGACTATATGGGAGATTGCTATAGGCCTATTAGACCTGTGGGTGAACAAAGGTGTTTACTGGGCACTGTTGGCAGACAATTAAACCAGTCTGGAGGTGTCTACCTTGTCCTTAGAAGAAGGCACGTTGACCTTGGGGTTGGCTGACTGGAGATGAACCCAACAGGGAGAGAGAAGATACGAGTGATAGAGAAGCTAGAGATTTATAGAAGATATACGGTATATAGAGAGAGATAGAGAAGAGAGAGAGAGAGCATCAGCATCTATGGACCAGTTTGCTGTAATAGAAAGAAGAAGCTGTTATTATCGCCAAACTGTGCGTCACAATTAACGCCATTATGTTTGTCCTGAGAAAAGAGCGATTTCGTAGACTACACCATTCTTTTTACTATTTACGAAATACAGTCATGTTCTTTTTTGAGCTAGCCTATCCAGACCGCTTATGGAACACTGTTAAATGAGACTAGAATATCTGCATTGCCTGCCACTGTCTGTGGAGCCATACGATCGAGCGCACCACCCAGTCGAGACAGTAACACATGATCACAAAGAGATGCCAGGCATTTTTGGAGAAACATTTAATGTTTTCTGTACCATCATCAGCCTTCCAAAATATCAGAAGGTAGAAGATTTTTATTCTACAATTTCTAATCAAATTACGGTCCGTCCGGAGTCGTAGCCTATTTCCATGCTTTCTATTTATAAGGAGGCAATGCTTCTCGACCAAGACCAATGAGATTTGTGCTGTGGCCGCAGCGAAGTAGAGTTGTAAAAATACCGTAAATACATTTGGACAATTGTCTTCTCGAATGCTTTCACGGTAAACCTGTGTGATTGATTCTGAATGGTGTGGCGAGAGAAGGCTAATTCTGGGGTTTTTGGCACCAGTGGATGCTGCGCCGAAGAATGGGATACGCCGACCCTACGTCGGGTAGAGATTTACTCGGCAATAGGTCGCTTTGTTTTATATTCATTTGCGCATTTGGACTGGTTACACTTTTACAACAGATTCTCTATGGAAAAAACAACATTAAAAGGTAAGCCATGTGAAGTACAGTGCCCTCGGAAAGTATTCAGACCCCTTGACCTTTTCCACATTTTGTTACGTTACAGACTTATTCTAAAATGTATTAAATTGTTTTCCCCCCCTCATCAATCCACACACAATACCACATAATGACAACGCAAAAACAGGGTTCAGACAGTTTTACTAATTTATTTTAAAAAATTACAAAATGTACACTGAAATATCACAGTTACAGAAGTATTCAGACCCTTTACTTTGTTGAAGCATCTTTGGCAGCAATTACAGCATTGAGTCTTCTTGGGTATGATACTACAAGCTTGGCACACCTGTATTTGGGGAGTTTCTCCCATTCTTCTCTGCAGATCCTCTCAAGCTTGGTCAGGTTGGATGGAGAGCGATGCTGCACAGCTATTTTCAGGTCTCTCCAAAGATGTTCGATCTGGTTCAAGTCTGGGCTCTGGCTGGGCCACTCAAGGACATTCAGAGACCTGCACTGTCTTGGCTGTGTGCTTAGAGTCGCTGTCCTGTTTGAAGGCGAACCCTCGACCCAGTCTTGAGGTCCTGGGCTCTCTGGAGCAGGTTTTCATCAAGGATCTGTCTGTACTTGCTCCGTTCATATTTCCCTCGATCTTGACTAGTCTCTCAGTCCTTGCTGCTGAAAAACATCCCCACAGCATGATGCTGCCACCACCATGCTTCACCGTAGGGATGGTGGCAGGTTTCCTCCAGATGTGATGCTTGGCATTCAGGCCAAAGAGTTCAATCTTGGTTTCACCATAAAGGCCTGATTGGCGGAGTGCTGTAGAGATGGTTGTCTCTCTGGAAGGTTCTCCCATCTCCACAGAGGAACTCTAGAGCTCTGTCAGAGTGACCATTGGGTTCTTGGTCACCACCCTGACCAAGGCCCTTCTCCCCCAATTGCTCAGTTTGGCCGGGAGGCCAGCTCTAGGAAGAGTCCTGGTGGTTCCAAACTTCTTCCATTTTAAAAATGATGGAGGCCACTGTTTTCTTGTGGACCTTCAATGCTGCAGAATGTTTTTGGTACCCTTCCCCAGATCTGTGCCTCAACACAATCCTGTCTCGGAGCTCTACGGACAATTCCTTTGACCTCATGGCTTGGTTTTTGCTCTGACATGCACTGTCAACAGTGGGACCTTATATAGACAGGTGTGCCTTTCCAAATCATGTCCAATCAATTGAATTTATCACAGGTGGAATCCAATCACGTTGTAGAACCATCTCAAGGATGATCAATGGAAACAGGATACACCTGAGCTCAACTTTAAGTCTCATCGCAAAGGGTCTGAATACTTATGTAAAAAATTTTTTTTTAAACAATTCTAACAATCTGTTTTCTCTTTGTCATTATGGGGAATTGTGTGCAGATTGCTGAGGAAAAAAATGTATTTAATACATTTTAGAATAATGCTGTAACGTAACAAAATGCTGAAAAAATCAAGGGGTCTGAATTCTTTCCGAAGGGCACTGTATATATCTTCCACAAATAGCCTATAGGCCCAAATCAAAGAAATTGCCATTCATCTGAAGACTCAATTATTATCAATTGCATAATGTTGAAATGTACGGGACGGGCTGACATTTTAAAATGTTGTGAATTAAACGGCTCTGTTATTGTTATAACTGTATTAATACTGTCATCATTGTAATTCAGTGTAAATATGGGAGTTGTAGTAATTGCTGCATGGGAGGGGAGGGGGATAAAAATAGCAAATCAGTCTTCCATTCTTCCAGTGGCTTATTTAAACTATTCTCATGAGGTGAAGCATCACATTCATGCTACACACAGTGCCCCAGCTGTTTATGGTAGTGTACTTCCTTCTTGTTAAAGTGTTTAATAGATTTTCAGTTTCAGTCTTATCTACAGATGATACATCTTACATAAGGCTTGGATATCTACTGATACCCTATCTGCTGATATCACAGTTTTAAAAACAACTCAAATCTATTGACGCAGTTTATTTGTTCAGTATTTTTCACTTAATATTTCTCATTTCTACATGTTAATGTCAAAGGGGTTATTGTCCGATTCGATAGTCATTTAGCTACTATACACTGTGGGCTTCAATGCACACACAGTCATGCTGCTGTTTCAGCATAATGCATTCCTAAGATGTTTCGTAACACCTCTGCAATAGGGACTCTACCTTTTCTAATGCAATCTTTTGTTGCTAATAGCACCCATAGGGATACATGCTATTATTCATAATCATGGAAGGCTTTAACTTCTGCATTATCATCTGCTGGGATGTTTTTCATTGTGAGACGAGCAGATGCTGAGAACCTGGTATATTTTAATCTTTAGATAGGCCTATTTTACACCCCCCAAAAATTAAATATTGCATTATAGCTTTGCCTTACAGCAAACATACATGTGCTGTATTCTAACTGCCCCGCCCAACGCCCCTTCACATGTGTGTCTCCCCCACCGCTTGGGCTACTCTGATGAAATCCTGTGGATTCATGGCATCCACTATCGAATATGTTATGGCTGAGATGGCATGAATCCAGCCCCAGCTATACCTATATCTATCTATCTATCTATCTATCTATCTATCTATCTATCTATCTATCTATCTATCTATCTATCTATCTATCTATCTATCTATCTATCTATCTATCTATCTATCTATCTATCTATCCTGTCCCGCACTCCTATCACTCTGACTGGGAAAGAGGGGAACGGGCTAGTCACAACGAAGCTACTGAGCCAGCCAGTGGGCAACAACGGCAGCCATTTTGCTACACAGTATCTGCACACCTCAGGAGAAGGAGAGCGAGAGAATGAGAGTGTGTTTGAGATAAAGAGAGAGAGAGTGAGATGGAGAGAGTGAATGTCTTAAAAATGATGTCACTGTGAGATATTCTCCCCCTCTTCCCCCCACATGCTGAAACCATGACAACAAGTTAAAGTTGTGAATGGGACCAACAGTCCAACCCCTCCCGACCTATGCTACCAAAACGTAGCCCAGTCAAATGCTGCCTAAGAACATGGGTCTCAATCTCATGAGATTCTCTTATGCCCCAAAGGATCTCAGTAAACTATCTCTGCAAATGACCAGATTCTGTGGGTCTGGAAGAGACTGTACTACAGAAGACACTTAAACTACAATGCAATAATGCCAGTTGTTGAGAGCACTATCTGAGAATAACCAGCATAAAGTACATGCACTTTAGTCCTCCATTACTCCAAGATTATTTTAGATTTTTTTCCAGCTGTAGACAGAATTGGGTCGTGGACTGCCATTTTGATCTTTTTCATTTTGCAGACTTTGTTTTACCCTCAATGATTTGGGTACACAGTTGTCTGATGATGTCACCATCTTGCAAAGAAGGTCCAGATTATGTTAGACCTTCAAGATAATCCAGGGTGACTATTCAGAGAGTGCACATGTCTGTTAAAAGACATAAGGCACATGTGCTTTGGAGTGGTGTAGTGCTTTTAGCATTCTGGCACGTGATAAATCTCTCATTTTGAATTTCCACAGCGTGTGTCAAATAGCACAGCCTGACCGTAGTGACATTAACAAACACCCCTTCAAGCTCTATGCCAGGGTAGAGATCGCGAGGCTGTGAAATCACAGGGTGGAGGGGAAGAAGGGCTTATTAAATAATTCGGTGACCCACTTTGGAGCAGTGCACATGATCTTCTCTCATCTCCACTTGACTCGGAGAGGGCGATGCCTAAAAATACCCGCAGCAGGCTGGGTAGGCTACAAGCGGCACCAAACAGTCCTGGAGATGATGTTAGAAATCCACTCAGAGATAACAACTAGCTTGACTAGATCCATCGATATGTTTTTATTTGGGGGGGGGCACATTTTTTCATTTTTGGATTGAACTCTTGGTTATTATTTAGTTGAACTAAAACTCCAAAACTGCACCCAGACATTTTTAAAAAGACTAGTTTAGTTGAGCATTCCGATTATTGATTCAATTATATAATTGGAACCGTAGCGTCCGTAGCAGATTATTCTCAAACAAAGCTTAGCTATTAGTATGTTGATTGCCTGCCGACTTTCCCTTAGTGGAGAAAATACCGGGAGGACTGTGACAAATGTCTTCATAGATAACGGACCTGGGCACATTGATAGTTAAAATCTCTGTTGAGTAAGCACTTAAGAAACCTTCACCAGTTGAAATGATTATCCTGAGTGAGTAATGGACATCCTAGTAGGATATTATTCATTTTCTACTCTCACAACCATAACTCTGCCCCTGCAGAAATAGATAGGTTGTCTTCTACTCTAGACTATAGGCCTTAGAGTGCAGTATGGACTGCTGCTAACTCAATCTATTTGGGTCCTTTTCTACTTAGCTGATTTACGTTGTTTGGAATTGTGGTGTAGAATTGAATGGAAGGTGAAAGACTTGTTTCCGTATAAATGATAGTATTGAAGTTGACAGGAAGCAATATTGATTTATTGATCAACTCAACAGTAACGGAACAGTAGCTCTTTAATGCCTATAAATAGTATGCAGAGGGACATCAGCCACATCAACACTGTGCAATGTGACATCAGTCATATTAATTTGGATAATATGATGGATTAGATAGGTCAGGTTCAGTATTTTTAGAGACCACATCAGCAGTTTCTTTGTTGGTAAAGAAAGTGTCACCTTTTTTGAGACGGCGCATCCCTCTAGATAGTTGGATGGTGTGCAGGTGGCTCCGCCCACTGTTTTCTCTAGGAGCACCGTGTAGCAGATCCAGAAGCCTAAATCCATGTCCTGTTTTAGCACACTCCATCCTGACTGCAACAGCCAGGGGCAGAGTGTCATTGAGATTTTTAAGTGGTTCTCTGAGAAGCCAAATGGGCGTGCGGTATTAGCATGAGGCCCAAAGTAGTGTTCGTTTCATTACATTTCCATGCTTATGGAGAGGATTTATGTGCAAGATTACTTTCCAGTACACTGTAGTGATACACTTTGCTGTCCACAATGATTTAATGGAAAAACGTCACAGGATTATTTGCACAATGGTATAAATGCTCAAATAGGTTTATTTCGATTCATACGTTTTTTTAGGCTTCAAATATGATGATTGAAATCAAACATGTCCCTTTTATACAAAATCCATCTTTGAATGAAATCATTTTAATTTCTTACAGGTTTGGATATTTGGTTTCGGATATTTGGATTTGCCTCATGCAATTTTGACAAAAATCTGTTCTATTCACTCATGTTACTCAGGGAGGAGATGGAATCTGTCCCATCCAGTAGGGGTCAGCGTCGTGGCCTGGGAGGGTACAGGTGCTATGCACCTCTCAATGGTGGCCTGTATGCTGCTGTTGTCTGTAAACCGTTAAGTATCCTCTCAGTTTGTCTGTTCTCTATGTAACCCGTTAACCATAATAATTTGGTTCTGATTTCTAGAATGTGTTGTGGTTTTTTAGATTGTGCATGAGCGTAATGTGCAATAATACCCTATAGGCTAATCTACAGAACCTATGATGTGCTGCATACTGGGCAAAACCCCTTAAAATGGTGAATGATTCTGGGTTTTAGTGAGACAACAACTGAGATTTGACCTGTTTAACCACAATGAATGGATTAAGTGAAGCACCTTTATTTCATGTCACAAAACAGACCTATCATATTTACACAATGTTTGAAAACCAAGGGGTGTGTTTTCTGTCCCACTGCGGCAGAGATAAGGCAGAGATAAAAGTGTGTGTCTGCTTTGCATGCCATTCTCAGATTTGAGGTATCCGTGCCAACCACACCAGATGGCTCGACCCATATACACTTCGTCATTCGGCTGCGTCTGAGCTTGGACTTATTTGTCCACTTCAGATTTTTAGCTACTGTTTTTGCTTGTGTCATTTTTTCTCTCTCAATGTAGCCATCATTCGTTGGTAAGATTGAAGATTTGTCATACAAGGCACATTTGTCCATTTGTTTATTTGCCCCCCTCTTCTTTTTATCCCCAACTAATTTAGATTTTTTTTTTATGGGTGTTTTATTCATGACAAATGTATTACTGCGTTTCAATGTCCGTTTTATACTCTAAATTTGTCATCAACCATGGTGTTATTATCTAGGTTAATTCTAACCATGCTTGGCTTGGTTTGATTAGGTTTACTAAAGCCAAATGCTGATCCCTCTGTATGGTGTGGTGTGTCTCTGTGTGTGTTTGTGCATTGTGTATAAGAGTGTGTGTGTGTGTGTTTGGCTGACTGTTAGTTCTCAGGTAATTAGAGCACAATACATCCCAAATAAACTGCCTCATTTTCTTACTAGTGCGCCACAATTTAGCCGACTCAAAGGAGACGAGACAGGAAATTGGACCGGTCCTGTAAATTTCTTGGATGATGGATCTCTGAAGCCTGCCAGGAATGGGAAGAAAAGGTACATTTCCAATGTGATTGACTGACTGTACAACACCCCTGTGAGAAAGAAAGAGAGATAGAGAGAGAGAGAACTTGAGATTTCCTGCTGATAACCCAGCCCCCTGCATGTGTGGCCTGGGCCTTAGAAGCCTCCACTCACAATGCATAACCAGTATAACCAACAAACTGCTGTACTAACTAACTAGTAAAGAGACGAAGTCAGCAACACACACATAACTATTTTGCTTCTGCTTGTTTTGCATTTCTGAGGAATCCTAGTTGACATGTTTGCAGGGGTGATGATGACAGGACCCACTCACACTGACGTTTAACTCTAACTTACCTGTCTGCATGTTGACAGATGTTTCCGTCAGAATTTTCAGCCAGATTCACAGATCTCCGTAATAGTCACACCCTGCCTAGCCGATATTAAGAAGAAAAAAAAACGCTCTCAAAGGTAGGCCGGTCTGAAGGCATTTTAAGTACTTTTACAGAAACCCAAGAATGCCTCTTTCTTTTTCATTGGTCTGAAAGGATTAAACTCTCATATATTTTCAGTGGTGGTTGCACTGCAGATTTGCTCTTGCATGTTGTCTCATCCCTTCCACCCCCTGCCACCCCAGAACCCTTGAACCCTGACCCCCTCTCATCCAGCACCCATTTCTCAAACACCTTTCACCCTCAACCTGTGTGTTCATGCATTCTGCACAGCTCTGAGTGTATGTCATATACGTAGTGGACACGGCTCTCTGCTCCCCTATCTCCTCTTCTCACATCTGCATTGTATTTCTCTGCGACCTACCTGGATTACCTTTCCTTTTGTTTTCCTCTCAAGAGAATACAAAAATATGAAACATTTCCCAGTAGGTCTCTGGCTTCAGTGGGCTGAGGACCTGAAGTCAGTAGGTGTGGTAACCCGCTGGTTATTTATAGGCACTCTTCCATCAGGCCATCCCTCATGGATGGCAGAAAGCCAGTGTGGCATGGGCAATCTAAGGTGACATTCAGAGTCATCCTCTTTCTTCTCTTCTAGGCTACAGCACTTATTAGGGGTTCATCGTTAGAGGTCAACCAAAAGAAGCTAAGAAGCAAATTTTTCAATGATAAAGTATGAGACATGCTGCTCTAGACCTTTTCAGTATCTACTTGATAACAAGCCAATCCAAAATGCACTGCGTCATCAGGGGGATGTAGACAACCAGTCTCATTGTTCCTTACTCATTTTGATTTTATCCCAGCATCTCGTTCAAATGCATTTTTCTGTCATGTCGTCCATGTTGTCTTTTTGTGTTTTACCTCACCTCATTTTACTTTAACAGCCACGTCAGTCATGCTTACAACATGAATCCCCCTTTTCACCAACATTCTCCACCTCATCCTATCTCACTGAGATAGCATTTACTCTACACATTCACTCACCGGCGTGGTACATTGTGAAGGCCGCCATCTTGGATTCAACTGAGCAGCACCTCACCCAGCAAACAGAATTTGACACCTGACATCATAATAACGTCATTTTTCGGTTGTGAACTCGCTTTCTGGTATAGTAGAGGGGACTTGATATAACCAGATTACAACCAGATAAAGACGACATCAACACGTGATCGGAAAGACATTTTGGGGGTTGTTATCTTGTCGTACAGCCAGATTACAACCAGATTAAGACATATTTTTATGGTTGCTAAAAAGATGTTTAGCCAATGGAACCAGTTTTGCCTGCTGGGCAGCCACTCTTTGTCCATCCAGCAGAGAGTAGGACTCAACATCACCTATTTGGTATCTACTTTGAAATATTTCCCAAATAGAAAGCACCTTCTCAATAGGTATCAGGTATTGGGAGCTTTTAGATCTCCTCCTTTCCTGGCGCCTCTGAGGCTAAGCAGTTGGCTGTGGTCCTCAGGCAAGAATCCTCCTGCTCAGGCGCCAGATAGGCCAAGCGTTTTCCAAAGTTGGTACATGGATCAATAGCATTATCCATTACAAGCCTATTTAGATACACCTAGTGGGAGATTTGACTCCTCTGTGTGGCTCTCTGCCTGGCCTGAGAGGGAGGAAATTTGTGTTCGATTCTGGTGCCGATGACGCTCTCAAAAGGGAGGAGAAGATGCAACATGTTAGTCAACAATCCTTTCTGTCACTTTCCTTAAGTTTCCTTCCCTTTCAGATGCCATTGTGTTTGTCTCAAATATTACACATTCACTACCACCATGTCAATCTAATGTTGTTGTTGCTTTTTTTTGTTTTTGTTTTATGTCACCATTTTCCTGTATAATGTTTCTTTATTGTTTTTTTTGTTTTTTTCCTTGTCTGAAACCTCTTGTTAAGGAGATTTCCTAGCCTCGCAAGCATGTGAAGGTTGTATTTGTCCAATCAGGATTTTATCAAATTACATCTGAATCATTCAATGAGCTGTAAAATCTTATCGAATAGTTTGAATCTCAGTGAGAATGGTGACTGTGTACAGTATGTAAATTATGATTATGTGTATGATTGTGCATGTCTGTGTGTATGTATTTGTGTGCATGTCATACCAGATAGGTAATAAATACAAATGTAGGACCAACAGATTTTCATGTGATCTTCCTTAGTTTTATTTCTACATGCAACGAGATCTGCAGATAAGCGAGACCTTTTATGGTTATTCCAGACAGGGACTGATGAACTCAAGCTAACCAGCAAGCAAAATGTGGCACATGAAGTCTAAATGACGTTATATTCTGGTTGTAAACTGGTTGAGAATACGTCTTATAACAGGATTACAACCAACTGGTCTTTATTACAACTAGGTAAAGACATATTTTTTTGTGACAAGACCAAGACGTCATGGGAAAGATGTCAGATAATCAGATTATTATTACTTGGTTGCTAAAAAGACATGGAAAAAAGCTTCCTTATACAACCAGTATACAACATGAGGTAACACTTTACTGTAGGTGTCCTTATGCATGCATTCATAAAGCCTTTATAACAGACATATAACACATTATACAATTTGTCATAAGCTGTCATAAGTAGTTTTACATATTTATGAGTCAAGGCATGAGATGTTATAAAACCAGTTACAATGTGTTAAAAATTACTTTTTGTCTTGTTGTCATATGTTCTGATGTCAACTGTTATTAACAACTGATATTACACAGTCTCCATGACAACTTATGTCATATGTTGTTACATACTACATTAGAGTCTACATACAAGATGTTATAACATGATGCTATGTAATTTACCAATAATGTGTGTCACATTATTAAATTGAATGGAATGATGGGCGTCATAACCATGTCATATGCCCTTATACAGTGTGCACAGACACCTTAAGAAAAGTGACATTAATTTGAGATATAAAACTGTTATGAATGTGCTTATACCACAGGATGAGTTGAGAGTATCATAAAGCATTACCGTTCAAATGATCTCCAAGAAACATGGGCAAATTTCTTATTTAAAAAAAAACACACATTATAATGCCAACAACTTACCAAAAAAACGTAAATATTGAAACGAAATGGAAGCAAATATAATTTTCCAACAAAATCAACGTTGCTGCGGCACAACAGCCGGGCGTGGGAGCCTGACGAGCCGGCTGAGGCGTGGGAGCCTGACGAGCCGGCTGAGGCATGACGTAGGATGGGAGCCTGATGAGCCGGCTGAGGCATGACGTGGGATGGGACCCTGCCGAGCCAACCGAGGCAAGAAAACCTCTCGAGTCAGCTAAGACATGGAAGCCTGACGAGCCAGTTGAGGCACCCTCGGTTCCTTCGGCAGCGGCACCCGGACCCGACGTCACCAACCCCAACAAAAAAAACTCCCTTCCAATATTGGTGTCTGCATTTTGTGAGGAAGACGCTGGGAGATGAGAAGCAAGTACAGGGAGTGAAGATTTAATGGATAAACAGACATGAAACAAAACAAGGACAGTGTCTGGACAAGGGGAACAAAATGACATTAATACAAAGCTGTCATCAAGGCAAAGGGTGGCTACTTTGAAGAATCAAAATATATATTTTTTAATTTGTTTAACACTTTTTGGGTTACTACATGATTCCATATGTGTTATTTCATAGTTTCGATGTCTTCACTATTATTCTACAATGTAGAAAATAGTAAAAATAAAGAAAAACCCTGGAATGAGTATGTGTGTCCAAACTTTGAATACTATAACAGAGAGATGTAAATTTGGCCCCTCAGAGGGGGAAGGGTCGACTAGTCCTTGGGCATTGTCCTTTGTTCCTGCACCATTTGCCATGCAACTCCAGGTTTCAGAGAGCACAGAAATTAGGGCCAAGCCTACAATATTGCAAAAAATGTGGCAAAACAAGTAACCTTTTGTGCTGAATACAAAGTGTTATGTTTGGGGCAAATCCAATACAACATATTACTGAATACTACTCTCCATATTTTCAAGCCTAGTGGCGGCTGCATCATGTTATGAGTATGTTTGTAATCGTTAAGGACTGGGGAGTTTTTCAGGGGAAAAAAAGAAAAAGAGTGGAGCTAAGTACAGGCAACATCCTAGAGAAAAACCTGGTCTAGTCTGCTTTCCAAAAGACACTGGGGGATTAATTAATCTTTCAGAAGGACAATAAAACCTAAAATACAAGGCCAAATCTACACCGGAGTTGCTTACCAAGAAGACATGGAATGTTCCTGAATGGATGAGTTACAGTTTTGACTTAATTAAATCCATTTGAAAATCTATGGCAAGACCTGAAAATGGTTGTCTAATAATGATCAACAACCAATTTGACAGAGCTTGAAGAATTCTGTAAATAATAATAGTCAAATGTTGCACAATCCAGCTGTGGGAAGATCTTAGAGACTTACCCAGAAAGACTCACAGCTGTAATCGCTGTCAAAGGTGCTTCTACAAAGTATTGACTCAGGGGTTTGAATACTTATAAATGACATATTTCTGTCTATTATTTTCAATACATTTGCAAACATTTCTAAAAAGTTTCACTTTGTCATTATGTGGTATTGTGTGTAGATGGGTGAGATCCATTTTGGATTCAGGCTGTAACAACAAAATGTGAAATAAGTCAAGGGGTTTGAGTACTTTCTGAAGGCTATTTAACTGTTTAAATGTTATTTAACTCAAGCTAGCTAAAGTATTTTTTTAATCTATGTTATTAGCTGTAGCTAGCTAGCTAAGTTTGCCACATGATGAGCCAAGATCTCTTCTCCCATCTTATGTTTCTTTTACGCCTGCTACGTTAGGTTATGTTAATCCCAACACTTCTTCTGATTTCAGCGATATGATTCGCTGACACAAGTTTGCGGATCCAATGAAAAGTTATTGCGGCCTCTTGTGTCAGTGAATCATGTAGCTGAAATCGGAAGAAGAAGAAGGGTGGGATTTACCAACATAACAACACAGAAGCGAGAAGATCACCTCACAAACCAATAGCAAAGAACATGGATAACGTTAGCTAGTTAGATTGAGTTAAACAACATGTATTAAAAACATGCTCCGGAACTTTGTGACAACAAGGTATTTTTTTAAACCTCCTGCTTTGGGCTAGATGTGTGAATGTGTAGTTCATCCATCCATAATCTATGAGCAGAATTTTTGTCTTCCCTCAATTTGCCACAAAGTCCCTAGTTTGAAAGCAGCTGTTTGTGGGCCAGCCCCGTAGCAATTCCTCACCATTTGAGTGACAACTAGCAAGATGCGTACACAGCTGACCGAGAGAGAGAGAGAAATGACGTGGTGCACATATCTGCACATATGTGACGAAGTACTCAAGTTTCGGGGACCACTTTTGGCTCGTGAGCACTACTTTCAGAACTACTGGCTAAAAAGTATACAAAAGTACCGGAGAATCTCTTTAAGATTAAAAAGTAATTGCCTCTAAACTAAAGTATATGTGAAAGAGAATGTATTGTGTGATGTGCTGCAAAGTAAGCTTAATAATTCAGAATTCCCCAACTAGCTACAGTGAGGGAAAAAAGTATTTGATCCCCTGCTGATTTTGTATGTTTGCCCACTTTAATTTTAATGGTATGTTTATTTGAACTGTGAGAGACAGAATAACAACAAAAAAATCCAGAAAAACGCATGTGAACATTTTTATAAATTGATTTGCATTTTAATGAGGGAAATAAGTATTTGACCCCTCTGCAAAACATGACTTAGTACTTGGTGGCAAAACCCTTGTTGGCAATCACAGAGGTCAGACGTTTCTTGTAGTTGGCCACCAGGTTTCTGGTGGGATTTTGTCCCACTCCTCTTTGCAGATCTTCTCCAAGTCATTAAGGTTTTGAGGCTGACGTTTGGCAACTCAAACCTTCAGCTCCCTACACAGATTTTCTATGGGATTAAGGTCTGGAGACTGGCTAGGCCACTCCAGGACCTTAATGTGCTTCTTCTTGAGCCACTCCTTTGTTGCCTTGGCCGTGTGTTTTGGGTCATTGTCATGCTGGAATACCCATCCACGACCCATTTTCAATGCCCTGGCTGAGGGAAGGAGGTTCTCACCCAAGATTTGACGGTACATGGCCCCGTCCATCGTCCCTTTGATGCGGTGAAGTTGTCCTGTCCCCTTAGCAGAAAAACACCCCCAAAGCATAATGTTTCCACCTCCATGTTTGACGGTGGGGATGGTGTTCTTAGGGTCATAGGCAGCATTCCTCCTCCTCCAAACACGGCGAGTTGAGTTGATGCCAAAGAGCTCCATTTTGGTCTCATCTGACCACAACACTTTCACCCAGTTGTCCTCTGAATCATTCAGATGTTCATTGGCAAACTTCAGACGGGCATGTATGTGCTTTCTTGAGCAGGGGTACCTTGCGGGCGCTGCAGGATTTCAGTCCTTCACGGCGTAGTGTGTTACCAATTGTTTTCTTGGTGATTATGGTCCCAGCTGCCTTGAGATCATTGACAAGATCCTCTCCCGTGTAGTTCTGGGCTGATTCCTCACCACTTTCATGATCATTGCAACTCCACGAGGTGAGATCTTGCATGGAGCCCCTGGCCGAGGGAGAGTGACAGTTCTTTTGTGTTTCTTCCATTTGCGAATAATCACACCAACTGTTGTCACCTTCTCACCAAGCTGCTTGGCGATGGTCTTGTAGCCCATTCCAGCCTTGTGTAGGTCTACAATCTTGTCCCTGACATCCTTGGAGAGCTCTTTGGTCTTGGCCATGGTGGAGAGTTTGGAATCTGATTGATTGATTGCTTCTGTGGACAGGTGTCTTTTATACAGATAAAAGACACCTGGGAGCCATAAATCTTTCTGATTGAGAGGGGGTCAAATACTTATTTCCCTCATTAAAATGCAAATCAATTTATAACATTTTTCACATGCGTTTTCTGGATTTTTGTTATTCTGTCTCTCACTGTTCAAATAAACCTACCATTAAAATTATAGACTGATCATTTCTTTTTCAGTGGGCAAACGTACAAAATCAGCAGGGGATCAAATACTTTTTTCCCCCACTGTAGCTACGTTTAGTACCTCTAGCTCTAGCTAGCTATGCATCGATGGGGGCAGGCAGCTTAGTGAGGCCTCTTTTGCTCATGTCGTGCAACTAAGGGTATGAATACACATTGTTTGGACTGTGTAGAGCAGGGCTCTCCAACCCTGTTCCTAGTTACCTGACTGACCAACTAGCTAGCTAGCTGCCCATTTTTTTTTGTAATATAGTAATCATTATTACTGTAGCCTGCACATCTTCTTTTTTCACATCTGTCCCATTTTTCCACGGCAAAATTGATTTTATTGTTAAATTATATTTGCCTCCATTTCGTTTCCACATTTTTGCTATTGTAGTATGTAATTGTTTAGTACACCTGTGCTCTCATTTGCCTATGTTTCTTGGAGATCCTTTAAATTGGAAAGTTTTATGATACCCTCAACTCATCCTGTGGTATAAGCACATTCATAACTGTTTTATAACATCTCAAATTAATGTCACTTTACTTAAGGTGTCTGTGCACACTCTATAAGGACATATGACATGGTTATGACGCCCGTCATTCCATTCAATGTAATAATGTGACACAGAGGTTGGTAAATTACATCACACCCTTTGGTAACATCTGGTATGTAGACTCTAATGTAGCAGGCATACGACATAAGTTGTCACCCAGACTGTATAATAGCAGTTGTTATTAACAGTTGACATGCTCTTTAATTACTTGTTAGTTGTATTTAATATTCTTATTCTTATTTTTTTTAATTTAAACTGTATTGTTGGTTAGGGGCTTGTAAGTAAGCATTTCACTGTAAGGTCGCATGTGACTAACACAATTTTATTTTATTTTATTTGACATTAGAGCATAGGACAACAGGATGAACATTCATGTTTAACACCCATTACTGTATAACCGGTTTTATGCTGTGACTCATAACTATTGAAAACTACTTATGTCAGCTTATGAATGCATACATGAGGACACCTACAGTAAAGTGTTAAACAACCGGACTATAATCACATAAAATACCAGTTTTGCCCCCTGGGTAAGTATGCTGTGTCTGCCTTATGCAGTGAGACAGCCACAGTCACTCCCCATATTCTCCATTGGCATCATACTGTGCAGCTGTGCAGTTCACTCTATCCAGCATACTGTACATGCCATACAACAGAGACAAACCTTATCCATGATAAAGGTTGTGCAGTCTAGGTGCCTCTGCTATCAGGATTTAGTCTTATTTTCTCACAACTTTCTACCTCCTCCTTCCCCTTTCTCACTATGTATTTCATGCTATTTTTTGTTAAGAGAATGTCCATGTTAATTGTTGTTCCCCATGTGAAGTCAAAGTTCCCATGTCAAGTCAAAATACATAATGAATGTTATCAGCAACTAAAAAAATCTGAAAACAAAACGGAGAAATTATGGTAGCTGGTGATTTAAAGTGTCCAGGATTCATATCGTGGATCCCCTATCCAAAGGAATGATATCACACCTGCCACTCATTCCATAACAATGTCTTCACGTTAAATATTAATATTCATCATGTATTTTAAAGTAAAGCCACAATTGTGTTGGAATAAAGTTAAAAGTGTCCCACAATGTATAATCTCTTTCCCCAACTCCACTGTGCTATGTGTTTTGTGTCCCAGCCTCTTCCTTGTTATTGTTGATTATTGTGTAGATCAGATCAGTGCAGCGTGACGCTGACTGTGACTATCCCTCCAGGTATCTGGACTCATATGATGGATCCTATGACTACAACTCCACTGCATGCAAAGAGCTCAGGCAGGAGATTATGGATGTCAAAGTTCTGACCATGTGAGTGTAATCGCCTGTGTTACACTCTTGGAAAAAAAAGGTTCTATCTAGAACCCAAACGGGTTCTTTGGCTGTCCCCACAGGAGAACCCTTTGAAGAAATCTTTTTGGCTCCGGGTAGAACCCTTTTGGGTTCCATGTAAAACCCTTTCCACAGAGGGTTTTACATGGAACCCAAAAGGGTTCTACCTGGAAACAAAAAGGGTTCTTCAAAGGGTTCTCCTGTGGGGACAGCCGAAGAACCCTTTTGGAACCCTTTTTTCAAAGAGGTATGAATGCAGTGATGGGCAACTATGATCCTCGAGGGCATATGTGCCTTGCAGGTTTGTGTTCTCTCTTTGAAATGGTGATATTAGATATTGGAGGAAGCAAAGTCTGTGCAGTCAGTTCCAACATTCAGGCCCATCCCTTGTCCTATCAACAAACATTTAAATAATGCTTTTATAATACAGCAGTAGGAAGCCATAGTAGGAGAAACAGACAAGGGCAAAGATAGATGAGAAAGTGGGCGAGACAGGCCTTGAACCTCTGTTGCCAGGGGGATGTACAGTGCTACCACTAGAACAGACTCCGGCACAGGCTTATATGTTCTTGAGGATGTTTGAGCTCTTTATCACACCTGTAAAAGGGGCTTGCTGAGGGACAGTGTGCCAGGCCAGCTAGCAGACAGTGCAACAGACAGACAACAAACCCTCGGCTCCGCCAGCAGTTACAGTGCAGTGACTGACTCTCATTACACTGCTGCCAGCCCTGGTAGTGCTTTCCCTCCCGAGCAAATCACATTTTCCAATCATCGAGGGGGAATGTCAGTTCAAGGGGATCTATTTAGAGACCTTCTATTTCTGGCCATCGCCATCTCCTCAAGACGGCGGACGCAAGGCGTCAGTCAGAGAGAGTGCCTGGGCGCAATGCTAAATCCATTGCCACAGCTTCCAGTGCCATTCTCATGTTACACCTCAGCGCGTGTTTAATATTCATATTACAGAGAAGATCGTGTCATCTCTGTTGTTTTTGTAGCTCCATGCAGCCCCCTTCCCCTGTTCTTAAATATTTAAAAATGTGATCTACCTGTGCAGTTTTCAACCCCCTCATTGTGAGACCATTTACAGCAGGGATTTTTTGTGACCCCCACCCCCATAAAATGTACCCCTCTGATCTGCAGTATATGCAGTATAGGACCATAAGGTATAGGGCTTATTCTTAAACATGCATGGATCACTTGACTCTTCTCTTGTTTGTCTCGGGTTTATGCGGGGTTTCCCTGCCCATCTGCCAGGGTGAAGACGTCGGAGCTGTTTGAGAGATGGAGGAACCTGCAGGTGTGCAAGTGGCAGCAAAACATGGTGGAGACCAACAACTTCAAGTGAGCTTCTAATTGACCTTTAACTTTAACGCCTCACAGAGATTGCGTTTCAGGTCATCTTTCTGGCAGTCACGCTGTACATCTCGAAAGATTGCTATGTCATATTATTGTGGGTCACGAGACCGTAAGCACTTCTTCAGGCATTGTGATATCTGATCATCTGCAGAGTGTGAATGCAAAACAGAAGACTGGAATGCCACCAGAGTCTATTAGCATGAGCCTGTTCAGAGGAGCTATTAGTGCTTTTCTACCGTACATCACACACATTAGCCTCCCTATCCTCTGTGGTACTCCCACTCAGTATCGACCATCTCTATCTAGTGTGGCTCTGCCCCTATAGTACCAATCACATTGCTTAGATGTCTCTCTGTATATCAGGGCATCTTTATTGTGTGACTAACCAGACTCATAGAGAAACCTTCTACTGCAGGGTTGCACAGTTCTAGTCCTCAGGGACCAGGGCTGCAGTGTTGCTAGTGTTTTGCAGCACCCTTGTTCTACTACAGTTTTTTGGGTCTGACAGTAACTCTTCCCTTCTGTTGTTCTCTCCAATAGGACGTCTCTGTCACGGTGTTGTAATGCGCCCTCCTTCCTGTTCACAACCAAGAGGAACACTCCAGCAGGCACCAAGCTGAGGTATGAGGTGGAAACCAGTGGCATCCTGCCCATCAGTACTGAGGTCTTCAAGATGTTTCCTGACGTGAGTGTTCCAATTATAACAATATACAGTATATCATCCTGTATGACTACCTGTCATCCATGCGTCCTATGCTATGTACCCTGCCTCGTACCCTAAGGTGATGGAACTCCACTTTCTCTGGTTATAAACTGTACCCCATATTTCTGTTTGACACTGGTTCTGTTTCATTGAAAGGACATGCCATACTCCAAGTCTCAGTTTAAGAAATGTGCAGTTGTTGGAAACGGAGGAATCATCAAGAACAGCAAATGTGGGAAGGACATTGACTCCGCAGATTTCGTGTTTCGGTACACATCATCTTTATTCTGTAGTGCTAAAAATTTCCAAGCATCACGCTTGGGTTGATTTACTTTTTGACCTTCTCAGAATCGGCATTGAATAATGTAAATAATTCTCCTTCCTTCAAAGATGCAACATACCACCCATCAACGAGAAGTATTCAGCTGATGTAGGCGCCAAAACGGATCTGGTGACGATTAATCCAAGTATTATAACGGAGAGGTACTGTAAGGCTATGTCAACAAACAAGTATATTCCCACTGGGCACACACTGGTTGAATCAACTTTGTTTCCACATCATTTCAATGAAATTACATTGAACCTATGTGGAATAGACGTTGAATTGACATCTGTGCTCAGGCACGCACACACACACCATCTAGACCTGAAATCCATTAACGGCAGCAGTTACAATGTGTGTGCATTGCACTTAGTAAAATGTAATGTTCTGGCACAGAGCTGCAGCATGTCTGCTCCTTGCAAACACACACGCACACACCAACGCACACAGAAACACACCTGCACCTCCTCCCTCTTTATACACACTCTAATCCCTTACCTCTCCTCTCCTCCACCACCAGATTCCAGAAGCTAGAGAAGTGGCGGCGACCATTTTACGAGGTTCTTCAGAACTATGAGAACTCGTCAGTGGTCCTACCCGCCTTCTACAACACGCGTAACACTGATGTCTCCTTCCGGGTCAAGTACATGCTGGACGACTTTGACTCCCAGAGGGGGTGTGTTCTTCTTCCACCCCCAGTACCTGCTCAATGTCCAGCACTTCTGGACTGTCCAGGGTGTCCGCGCCAAACGCCTCAGCAGCGGCCTGATGCTAGTCACTGCCGCCATGGAACTGTGCGAGGAGGTCCACCTCTATGGCTTCTGGGCGTTTCCCATGAACCCCTCGGGCATTTTCATCACGCACCATTACTATGACAACGTCAAGCCCCGCCCAGGGTTCCACGCCATGCCTCACGAGATCTTTAACTTCATGCACATGCACACGCGAGGTATCCTCAATGTACACTCAGGACCTTGCACATGATCGTGCAGCGGAGCCACGCCCACACTGTAATGCATCGTGGGAAGTCACCATTTACTCCTGTTTTTGTCTTATCTTCATTTTGCATATCTTAATTTAGATACAATGGTGTTTTCTTACAGTTTACGAGAGATGGCCTTTTGAGCTCACACCATATATTTGTGCTTTTAACACTAGCTCCATGTGTTGCTTGCTTTAATGCCAACACTATAATTTCTCTTGATGTGTTTCTTACTCTCTTGCTGAATAAGCAACTCCAATGGCCGCTGGTATCTCTGATTCTGTTAATGTAGGTTGCTTGTTCTAATGTGAAGTGATCTTTCCTAGTGATGTCGTTTCTGTGAAATCTTAGTGGCTCTGGGGTACTGCTGTACAGAGGTTTGAACTTAACGTGTTGCACAACTATTTACACTGAAATAAGGCCACTCTGTGTGTCCCTCACCTCCTCCTGTACTTTCTCCTCCTGTACCCCCCCGTGCTCTCTTTCTCAGACACTCTGTGGGTGTGGCAGCTTTTATTTATGTCTGTGTAAAAATCCTGAACACTATTGATGTTGAGCGAATCCAAAATAAATGTTTGAAGATCCAACTGTTTAACCTTCAGTTGTCCAGCTACATTAAACTGTTTTATATGGGTAAATAATTATTATAAAACACTGTTAACACTCCTGACCTGAGAGGACCTTTTTCATAGGTCCACTTTCTTCTGTACAACTAACTAGCCAAACACAGGGAGATATCCTTGGATATTTCTGATGTGAAATGGTTGTGTTTTATTTGCTTGCTCTTTTTGGACAAAGGCGAGATGATTCATATTTTATAATCACCACCACCATAGTAGACCACATAGTCAGAAAAACACCCTGGCCCTAGTTATTGGGCACTGTTGACCAATCTGATTTCTCTCTGTCATCCATGTCTTAAAACCATGCTGCCTTATGATATAAATGTACAAATCCTCTCTCAGATATGCAATTCACCCCTGAATTGCTTATCTAATGGACGTTCGTATCAAACAAACTCTTGTTCTTACTGTCTGCTGACTCACCTTAATAACCATGACGAGAAGAGGTTCACTTCTGCTGTTGAAATGACTAAGTATAATATAATTCCTGTAAGATATAATGCTATTTGCATACTCATGTGATGCTGTGCATGATTCTACTATATTCTGTTTTGTGTGTGCCTGCAACCAACACGTGTTTACAACGATCAGCTTCTGCTAAAGCTCACAGATCATTGGGAGAAATTGGTTTAATTCAAATGATATTTCATTTATCGTCAGTTGCACACAAGGTCCAACCGAAACTTGACTTTCTCTTTTAACCCAACCCTTCTGAATGAGAGAGGTGCAGGGGGCCGCCACATTGGGCACCCAGGGAGCTGTTGTTGTGGGGGGTTAACTGCCTTGCTCAAGGGCAGAACAACCTTTCGGTTACTGGCACAATTCTCTTACCGCTAGGCTACCTGAAACGTTATATGAACCTTGAATGGATTTTAAAAGATCGACAGAGGCACTTTTTCACAGATGATGGAAAGGAATTACTAATATCGCCCCCTTTTGAAATTATAAGATTTCTGTTCTCATTATTATCACTGCATCGTGTCATATTCCTTTTTGCAATGTGACAAAGTTGTAACCTTGAAAGCATCAAGGATCTCAGCCTTGGAATGCTGTATGTTTCTATTAGTATTTGTTGTGTTTAACTGTGACAGAGTGGAGGAACATTACTGAACTGGTAACATAGGGCCATTCTTCTGTACATGCTGTGCAAGGCCTTTTGATTTTTGTAACGCCCCAAGATTCCCATGATCTTCCATGATCACTCCTGACGTTTTTGGAAGATTGTTTCTTTGACCTGTAATTCACAGTCACACAGATCGTGTGTAAAAGACACAATGCACAAAATAAGTTATGCGTATGAGCACATTAAATAATTTCAAGTTTGAGTCTCAGAATCACAAAAGATCATCATTTTATAGAGTAAAAAATAACTAGGTAGAAGAATCAGTCCGAAAATGAAAGGATGGAATTATTACAGTTTGAACAGTGATATGAAACCTACATTCTGGGTCATTCTTTATATTGTGTTTGTAAATAAACATGTTTGGATTTTCTGCTTGTCCTGATCATTTACTTTCTATATATAGACGTCTGATCTACAAAGAAATGTGGATTTGGGTCAGGCATACAACAACCAATCATTTTAGTCCAAACTATACCCACCAATCACCATACAACCCAACAAATCTACTGTACTAACACTGCAAGTGAGAAACTCAGCATAGCACTGCATGGAATTGAATACATTACAGTATTTGGATACTTTTTCAAGTGAGTCGAATTGAACATAACAGGAAAATGCAATATTTCCCAATGAATGACAGCAAATTCAATCTTGCCGTCTGAAGTCAAGTATTTTGTCTGCAGTTAATGAGTAAATCGGGGTCATGTTCATTAGGGGGCGCAACAGAAAGCATTTCAAAATGTTTTGCAACAGAAACGGAAAATGACAGTCGGTCTTCTTCCATTTGGTGACTAATGACCACAACCCTGTATGTGCTCCTGATGGATGGACCACAACCAAATGACCAACTTACCGTCTCGTTTCAGGTCAGCTGGCCTCTGGTTTGTCTGCTCCAATTAGCTCTTTAAGCAAAGCTACTGTCAGCGCCTCAATAATTAAGCAGACGGCCGTGTCAGTGTCCTGTCCGCTCACTGAATCACTTAAGCAAGGCTGCTACTGCTGCCCTGCAGCCCCTTTACACCCCTGGTAAAGGGTGTAAAGGGTAGTCACCAGATACCATAACTTGTAGTAGTGAAATAGTAGTACACCCATATTCACCTGTCATGGCAGTGAAATCTGAAAAAGACCATGCCACTATATATGAGGTATTGGGACCCCAACACAGGTATCATGTATGAAGTGTACATTTGGATACATAACACAGATAAATCAATTACAGTTTTTCTCATTTGCTAAGACACACTAAATGAAACTGAGATCCGCTTGATCTTCATCATCACATTTTTTAGCACAGCAGAAGTCTTCTCTTGCAAATGTTTTAACACTTTTTCATTTGTTTCACACATTTTTCACACCCTTTGTCAAAACAGTTACATCTGATCTCATTGAAAGACCCCGAACTCTATTGGATTCACTGTGTTGAACAAAAGGAAAACATCTATTCACAGCTGATAGAAAGTACCTGCATAATTATAAATCTCTATGCACCTGTGTGAAACTCATTTGCACAACTCTTCAATCAGCAATCAGTCCTCATCCATCTATAAAAGATGCCACCTCTGTGTTGCTATTTGCGAGCATGGATCAAAGAGGCCATAGGCACGGAAGGAGACTAAGAGGCCATGGCAGAAGGGCCCGAGGAAGAGGAGTTTGTATGCGTGGTGGAGGAGCTGCAGCAGCAAGAGGACGAAATCGAGCTCAAGTTTCAAATGAAATTCGGGCAACAATTATTGACCATGTCATCAATCATGGCTTGTCCTTCAGAGAGGCTGGACAAAGGGTCCAGCCCATTCTGAGTCGGAGCACTGTGGCATCTATTGTCAGGCTTTTTCGGAATGAGAACAGGTAATTCACAGTGTTACGGTAATGTATACCACTGTGTATTTCAGCTTTACTGTATTGCCCTGTTAGCAGAACAAACTGTGTCTACAGTAATGCAGATGTTTTATCAATCCCATTTATGTGACTGTCATACAGTAATGTCAATTTTGACATGCTTTTTGCTTTACTTTATAGAATCCACACATTACCACACACTGGTGGCAGAGGAAAGATATTTAGTATTGAACAGGAGTCTGCCATTGTAGATATGGTAGTGGCAAACAATGCAATCAGACTGCGTGACATCCAGGCAGCAGTAATTGCAGATCAGGGAGCATTTAGAAATATAAACAGTGTGAGTTTGGCAACTATAGATCGAGTCCTTAAACGAAACCATGTCAGAATGAAGCAGCTGTACAGAGTTCCATTTCAAAGAAACTCTGACATCGTAAAGGAGGCACGATTCCAGTATGTGCAGGTACAGATTTTTATTGTAATACCTTGTTTACCATAGTTACATGCGACTGGAATAATTTGCTTTATGAATTTGCTCTTTTTCTTAGAGAATAATGGAGCTTGAAGCTGAAGGGGCACATCACAAATTCATTTTTGTGGATGAAGCCAGCTTCAACCTCTGTAAAGTGAGGAGACGCGGGAGGAACATCATTGGGCAGAGGGCCACTGTCACAGTGCCAGGTCAGAGGGGTGCCAATATCACCATGTGTGCTGCCATCTCCAATGATGGGGTCCTTTGCCACATACCAACTATTGGCCCATACAATACAGAACGCCTCATCACATTTCTTGATGCATTGAAAGAAATACTGATTCCACCCGAAGAGAGAGGGCTGTTGAGGCCTGGCATGACTCTGTATGTCATAATTTGGGACAATGTGGCTTTCCACCACTCTCGCCTTGTGAATGAATGGTTTGCAGCACAGCCTCGTATTATGATGCAATTCCTCCCTGCATACTCGCCTTTTCTGAACCCAATCGAGGAGTTCTTCTCTGCTTGGAGGTGGAAGGTGTATGATCACCGGCCATATGAGCAGATGCCCCTCCTGGAGGCAATGAATGCTGGTTGCCTGGCAATAAGTGCAGAGGACTGCCAGGGATGGATACGCCATGCAAGGAGATATTTCCCTCGGTGCATTGCAAGGGAAAACATTCAATGCGATGTTGATGAGAACCTGTGGCATAATCGTCAAGAACGAATGGACTAAATGTGAAAGATAAAATATGTATATATATTTTTTTGAAAGGTATTTCCACCCATAAGTTTCCTTTGGTAGCTTTTTTTTTCCGGTATCCATTTGAGTTTGTAAAGTATCATATTTCATATTGATGGCTGTATTTTGTTGTCCATTGTGTAATGATTGATTGAAAGAATAAATTAATTTGACATTGGGTAAACTTTGATTGTACAGCTTCATAAATGATACAAAATGGGGCCTTGTGATATTCCTCTGGAAACAGTCAGAGGACCCCAGCATTGCCTCAGCCCTAAGAGTTGAGACGAGTCCATGGAGAAGCATTTCATTAGGTTCAGTCAAATATAAAGAAAAGATGTGTAGAAGATAGAGAGTTCTACTTCTGTGTGTGTGTGTGTGTGTGTGTGTGTGTGTGTGTGTGTGTGTGTGTGTGTGTGTGTGTGTGTGTGTGTGTGTGTGTGTGTGTGTGCATGCCTGGTTGTCTGGTCTCAGTCCTTGCTCCTGTCCCCTGCATAGCCCCAGTTCTACGCCAACCTTTTCTCCCAACCCTGGCCCTAGGCCCTGGCCCCAGCCTGACTCCAAGCACCTGTCTGCCTCTAAGTCTCTATTGGGCTCCATTCATGTGGAACACGCATTAGCTTTCATCCAGGTACAATCACAGAGGGATCCCCATATTTTTTTTACTAAAGGAAACAGCACATTTCATGCTAATTAACACCCTTTTGTATTTTCAGTAACACCCGTTATAATGCATTATAACATCTTATGAGCTGTTCATAAACATCTACAACTCCAACCATAGAGTATTATGCCCAAGTTGCATAATGCCTTATAAAGCAAAGTGCTATAATTTAGCAATAAGGCACGAGGAGGTGTGGTATATACAGTGAGGGAAAAAAGTATTTGATCCCCTGCTGATTTTGTACGTTTGCCCACTGACAAAGAAATGATCAGTCTATAATTTGAATGGTAGGTTTATTTGAACAGTGAGAGACAGAATAACAACAAAAAATACAGAAAAACGCATGTGAAAAATTTTATAAATTGATTTGCATTTTAATGAGGGAAATAAGTATTTGACCCCTCTGCAAAACATGACTTAGTACTTGGTGGCAAAACCCTTGTTGGCAATCACAGAGGTCAGACGTTTCTTGTAGTTGGCCACCAGGTTTGCACACATCTCAGGAGGGATTTTGTCCCACTCCTCTTTGCAGATCTTCTCCAAGTCATTAAGGTTTCGAGGCTGACGTTTGGCAACTCAAACCTTCAGTTCCCTCCACAGATTTTCTATGGGATTAAGGTCTTCTTGAGCCACTCCTTTGTTGCCTTGGCCGTGTGTTTTGGGTCATTGTCATGCTGGAATACCCATCCACGACCCATTTTCAATGCCCTGGCTGAGGGAAAGAGGTTCTCACCCAAGATTTGACGGTACATGGCCCCGTCCATCGTCCCTTTGATGCGGTGAAGTTGTCCTGTCCCCTTAGCAGAAAAACACCCCCAAAGCATAATGTTTCCACCTCCATGTTTGACGGTGGGGATGGTGTTCTTGGGGTCATAGGCAGAATTCCTCCTCCTCCAAACACGGCGAGTTGAGTTGATGCCAAAGAGCTCCATTTTGGTCTCATCTGACCACAACACTTTCACCCAGTTGTCCTCTGAATCATTCAGATGTTCATTGGCAAACTTCAGACGGGCATGTATATGTGCTTTCTTGAGCAGGGGGACCTTGAGGGCGCTGCAGGATTTCAGTCCTTCAAGGCGTAGTGTGTTACCAATTGTTTTCTTGGTGACTATGGTCCCAGCTGCCTTGAGATCCTCCCGTGTAGTTCTGGGCTGATTCCTCACCACTCTCATGATCATTGCAACTCCACGAGGTGAGATCTTGCATGGAGCCCCAGGCCGAGGGAGATTGACAGTTATTTTGTGTTTCTTCCATTTGAGATTAATCACACCAACTGTTGTCACCTTCTCACCAAGCTGCTTGGCGATGGTCTTGTAGCCCATTCCAGCCTTGTGTAGGTCTACAATCTTGCCCCTGACATCCTTGGAGAGCTCTTTGGTCTTGGCCATGGTGGAGAGTTTGGAATCTGATTGATTGATTGCTTCTGTGGACAGGTGTCTTTTATACAGGTAACAAACTGAGATTAGGAGTGTGCTCCTAATCTCAGCTCGTTACCTGTGTAAAAGACACCTGGGAGCCATAAATCTTTCTGATTGAGAGGGGGTCAAATACTTATTTCCCTCATTAAAATGCAAATCAATTTATACCTTTTTTCACATGCGTTTTTCTGGATTTTTTTGTTGTTATTCTGTCTCTCACTGTTCAAATAAACCTACCATTAAAATTATAGACTGATCATTTCTTTGTCAGTGGGCAAACGTACAAAATCAGCTGGGGATCAAATACTTTTTTTCCCTCACTGTATACACAAGGCTACAGGCAAAGAAATACATGATCTAATCCTCAAAAAAATCTTATCTCAAGTAGTACCGTAGCGTAAATTGATATCCCTTGTCCTATGAATGCAAAACAAATGCGAAGCACAGCTAAACATCATGTTGAGAGGTTTTAGGAGAACGGGAACCTCAGATCTTTTCTTATTTTGTAATCAAATTCATGTGCAAATGTGGCACACTCCATAACCTTTTGTTTACATATCTGCACCTGATACCTGATCATCTAGGCACGAGGCGGTCAGGGGGAAAGGGGTCTTAAGGAAGGGGATTGGAGAGTGGGGAAGAGTTGTGGCGTATTACTTTTCATATCTCTATCAACTGTCTGATACCCAATACAGAAATTACTGCAAATAATCAAGTCTGTTAACCGCAGGGCATATCTAAAAATAGCTACGTATCGAAACACATCTTAACTCGTTTTAACACTTGAATACAAGTGACACATTTTTTAGGCCTACCGGGTACATTTTAACATTCATCAGTGGTTCTGACGGTTCAGCGGTTTCAGCATGGTTAAAAGTTTCTGACTTAATGCCCAGATGCTAGGCCTGTGAAATGCATTAGGCCTATACAGTGCCTTCAGAAAGTATTCAAACCCCTTGACTTTGGTCACAAAGTGGGATTACAATTGATTTAATTGTCATGTTTTGTCAATGATCTACACAAAATACTTTGTAATGTCAAAGTGTAAGAAACATTTGTACATTTGTAAAAAATTTAAAATAATAAAATACACTAATATATCTTTCACAGAGTCAATACATTTTATAATCCCCTTTGGCAGTGATTACAGCTATGAGTCTTTCTAGATACTTTCTGGGTAATTCTCTAAGAGCTTTCCACACCTGGATTGTGCAACATTTGCCAAAATTCTTCAAACTCTGTCAAATTGGTTGTTGATCATTGCTAGACAACCCTTTTCAGGTCTTGCCATTAGATTTTCAAGCAGATTTAAATCAAAGCTGTATCTAGGCCACTCACTGTCTACTTGGTAAGCAAGTCCAGTGTAGATTTGGCTTTGTGTTTTAGGTTATTGTCCTGCTGAAAGGTGAATTCATCTCCCAGTGTCTGGTGGAAATCAGACTGAAACAGGTTTTCTTCTAGGATTTTGCCTGTGCTTAGCTCCATTCTGTTTCTTTTTTATCCTGAAAAACTCCCCGGTCCTCAATTATTACAACCATACCCATAACATGATGCAGCCACCACTACGCCTGAAAATATGGAAAGTGGTACTCAGTAATGTGTTGTATTAGACTTGACACAAACATAACAAAAAGTGAATTGCTTTGCCACATTGCAGTATTACTTTAGTGCCTTGTTGCAAACAGGGTGCATGTTTTGGAATGTTTTATTCTGTAGAAGCTTCCTTCTTTTCACTCTGTCATTTAGGTTAGTATTGAGGAGTAACTACAATGTTGTTGATCCATTCTCAGTTTTCTCCTACCACAACCATTAAACTTTGTAACTGTTTTAAAGTCACCATTGGCCTCATGGGGAAATCCCTGAGCGGTTGCCTTCCTCCACGGCAACTGAGTTAGGAAGGACGCCTGTATCTTTGTAGTGACTGGGCGCGTTGATACACCATCCAAAGTGTAATTAATAACTTCCCCATGCTCAAAGGGATGTTCAATGTCAGAATTGTTGTTTATCAATCTACCATTAGGTGCCCTTCTTCGCGAGGCATTGGAACACCTCCCTGGTCTTTGTGGTTGAATCTGTGGTTGAAATTCACTGTTCGACTGAGGGACCTTACAGATAATTGTATGTGTGGGGTACAGAGATAAGGTAGCCATTCAAAAATCACATGAAAAACTATTTTTATGAAATGTATTATATGACTTTAAAAAAAATTTACTCGTCAACTTATTTAAGCTTAACATAACAGAAGGGTTGAATACTTATTGAATCAAGACATTTCAGCTTTCATTTTTTTTTAGTTGGTAAACATTTTGAAAAACATAATTCCACGTTGAATATATGGGATATTGTGTGTAGGCCAGTGAAAAAGTTGAGTGTGAATACTTTCTGAAGGCACATGGTGGTGCATGTTCTATGCTATAGGCCGGGTCTGCGTTGATACCTCATTCATGGTGTGTAGGTACAGGGTCTATCACATCCCCTATGAGTTTACAGTTTTTCTCGATTGTTTACACACATTTTCTGAAAGCATGCCTCATATTCTCAGAACTCTACACACAAATCAAAAAACACACACACAATGGGCAAAACCTCTAAATTCTCCAGCAAAATGAAACTTTACATTCAAAACAATGTTATTTCTTATCAAAATGGTATTTTGTTTTCAAATGACACACACAAACCATCATATGAATAGACATTTATAAGAACCAGTTGAACACTGATGTGCTCAATGTAAAACACTATGATGAATGGAAAACACTTCTCCATTCATCATAATGACTTAGGCCTTTTTTTGGTTCAGTGTTGCCATTACTACAGACAGTACATACATAAGTGTGTTGTAAAATATTTGAGAATATTGTTTTTATACTCAGAACACACAAATACACGGTAACAAATATATTTTATTTTTCCCACAAAAACAATGTACACAGTGTACATCCCATTCCCAACCAACACAAAGATGCACATACAGTGCTCTACATACAAAACAGAAGAATTTACAGTTTTTCTCGATTGCTTAAACACATTTGCCCACTCTGACATCACATTTTCAAAACAGTTAACACACAGGATAAAACTGAAGCTCAATGGCCAAAAGGACTCATTTTGTTAGCAAAATGCTCTAACACTCACAAAACATTAAAAACATGCAACATAAGCAAATATTTCCATCAAACACCACAACTAGTGGTCAAATTAATTTATTCTTTCAATCAATCATTACACAATGGACAACAAAATACAGCCATCAATATGAAATATGATACTTTACAAACTCAAATGGATACCGGAAAAAAAGCTACCAAAGGAAACTTATGGGTGGAAATACCTTTCAAAAAACATATATATTTTATCTTTGACATTTAGTCCATTCGTTCTTGACGATTATGCCACAGGTTCTCATCAACATCGCATTGAATGTTTTCCTTGCAATGCACCGAGGAAATATCTCCTTGCATGGCGTATCCATCCCTGGCAGTCCTCTGCACCTATTGCCAGGCAAACAGCATTCATTGCCTCCAGGAGGGGCATCTGCTCATATGGCCGGTGATCATACACCTTCCACCTCCAAGCAGAGAAGAACTCCTCGATTGGGTTCAGAAAAGGCGAGTATGCAGGGAGGAATTGCATCATAATACGAGGCTGTGCTGCAAACCATTCATTCACAAGGCAAGAGTGGTGGAAAGCCACATTGTCCCAAATTATGACATACAGAGTCATGCCAGGCCTCAACAGCCCTCTCTCTTCGGGTGGAATCAGTATTTCTTTCAATGCATCAAGAAATGTGATGAGGCGTTCTGTATTGTATGGGCCAATAGTTAGTATGTGGCAAAGGACCCCATCATTGGAGATGGCAGCACACATGGTGATATTGGCACCCCTCTGACCTGGCACTGTGACAGTGGCCCTCTGCCCAATGATGTTCCTCCGCGTCTCCTCACTTTACAGAGGTTGAAGCCGGCTTCATCCACAAAAATGAATTTGTGATGTGCCCTTCAGCTTCAAGTTCCATTATTCTCTAAGAAAAAGAGCAAATTCATAAAGCAAATTATTCCAGTCGCATGTAACTATGGTAAACAAGGTATTACAATAAAAATCTGTACCTGCACATACTGGAATCGTGCCTCCTTTACGATGTCAGAGTTTCTTTGAAATGGAACTCTGTACAGCTGCTTCATTCTGACATGGTTTCGTTTAAGGACTCGATCTATAGTTGCCAAACTCACTGTTTATATTTCTAAATGCTCCCTGATCTGCAATTACTGCTGCCTGGATGTCACGCAGTCTGATTGCATTGTTTGCCACTACCATATCTACAATGGCAGACTCCTGTTCAATACTAAATATCTTTCCTCTGCCACCAGTGTGTGGTAATGTGTGGATTCTATAAAGTAAAAGCAAAAAGCATGTCAAAATTGACATTACTGTATGACAGTCACATAAATGGGATTGATAAAACATCTGCATTACTGTAGACACAGTTTGTTCTGCTAACAGGGCAATACAGTAAAGCTGAAATACACAGTGGTATACATTACAGTAACACTGTGAATTACCTGTTCTCATTCGAAAAAGCCTGACAATAGATGCCACAGTGCTCCGACTCAGAATGGGCTGGACCCTTTGTCCAGCCTCTCTGAAGGACAAGCCATGATTGATGACATGGTCAATAATTGTTGCCCGAATTTCATTTGAAACTTGAGCTCGATTTCGTCCTCTTGCTGCTGCAGCTCCTCCACCACGCATACAAACTCCTCTTCCTCGGGCCCCTCTGCCATGGCCTCTTGGTCTCCTTCCGTGCCTATGGCCTCTTTGATCCATGCTTGCAAATAGCAACACAGAGGTGGCATCTTTTATAGATGGATGAGGACTGATTGCTGATTGACGAGTTGTGCAAATGAGTTTCACACAGGTGCATAGAGATTTATAATTATGCAGGTACTTTCTATCAGCTGTGAATAGATGTTTTTCTTTTGTTCAACACAGTGAATCCAATAGAGTTCGGGGTCTTTCAATGAGATCAGATGTAACTGTTTTGACAAAGGGTGTGAAAAATGTGTGAAACAAATGAAAAAGTGTTAAAACATTTGCAAGAGAAGACTTCTGCTGTGCTAAAAATGTGATGATGAAGATCAAGCGGATCTCAGTTTCATTTAGTGTGTCTTAGCAAATGAGAAAAACTGTAATGTATACAGTTACAGTAAAAAAAAAAAAAAAACTATGCTGCATCCTCTCTTCTGTTGTGGTCTGGCCACAGCACCTCATCCACATCACAAGCAATGTTTTCCCTGGACAAGCAGCGGGGGAAATATCGCCTAGCATGGCGATTCCAGCCATGAAAAGCATCAGCTGCTATATCTCCACATGCGTCTTCCATAGCTTGGAGAAGAGGTATACGCGTTTGTGGATTTCGGTCATACACTTTCCATCTCCAGGCAGAAAAAAAATCCTCAATAGGATTGAGGAATGGAGAATATGGAGGGAGATAAACAACTAAAAAGCGTGGGTGGGCAGTGAACCAGTTACGAACCAGAGCAGCCCTGTGGAAACTTACGTTGTCCCAAATGACAGCGTACCTGAGCTGCTCTGGGCCATCTACCTGATCTGGTGGAATGAGTGTGTTGTGTAGGGTGTCCAGGAATGTGATCAGATGGGCGGTGTTGTAGGGGCCAAGGGTAGCATGGTGATGGATGACGCCGTGGTGGGTAATCGCTGCACACATTGTGATGTTCCCTCCGCTGTCCAGGGACTTGAACTTGAACGCTGGCCTATGATATTCCTTCCCCTCTTTCGTCTTTTTGTGAGGTTGAATCCAACCTCATCAATGAAGATGAACTGGTGCTCCACTGCAGCCGCCTCTAGCTCAAGGACTCTCTGAAACACACATGACAATATCAGAAATAGACATGGAGTGGTCACTATTGTGAAGCACAATCATTATGATTACAATACTGAAATATGTATAATTTATACAGTGTTGAGAGTATGCATCAATTGTGGGTTTGTATAGGACTCACTTGCACATAGTTACAGTGGGGCAAAAAAGTATTTAGTCAGCCACCAATTGTGCAAGTTCTCCAACTTAAAAAGATGAGAGAGGCCTGTAATTTTCATCATACGTACACTTCAACTATGACAGACGAAATGAGAAAAAGAAATCCAGAAAATCACATTGTAGGATTTTTAATTTATTTATTTGCAAATTATGGTGGAAAATAAGTATTTGGTCAATAACAAAAGTTTATCTCAATACTTTGTTATATACCCTTCGTTGGCAATGACAGAGGTCAAACGTTTTCTGTAAGTCTTCACAAGGTTTTCACACACTGTTGCTGGTATTTTGGCCCATTCCTCCATGCAGATCTCCTCTAGAGCAGTGATGTTTTGGGGCTGTCGCTGGGCAACACGGACTTTCAACTCCCCCCAAAGATTTTCTATGGGGTTGAGATCTGGAGACTGGCTAGGCCACTCCAGGACCTTGAAATGCTTCTTACGAAGCCACTCCTTTGTTGCCCGGGCGGTGTGTTTGGGATCAGTGTCATGCTGAAAGACCCAGCCACGTTTCATCTTCAATGCCCTTGCTGATGGAAGGAGGTTTTCACTCAAAATCTCACGATACATGGCCCCATTCATTCTTTCCTTTACACGGATCAGTCGTCCTGGTCCCTTTGCAGAAAACAGCCCCAAAGCATGATGTTTCCACCCCCATGCTTCACAGTAGGTATGGTGTTCTTTGGATGCAACTCAGCATTCTTTGTCCTCCAAACACGACGAGTTGAGTTTTTACCAAAAAGTTCTATTTTGGTTTCATCTGACCATATGACATTCTCCCAATCCTCATCTGGATCATCCAAATGCTCTCTAGCAAACTTCAGATGGGCCTGAACATGTACTGGCTTAATCAGGGGACACGTCTGGCACTGCAGGATTTGAGTCCCTGGCGGCGTAGTGTGTTACTGATGGTAGGCTTTGTTACTTTGGTCCCAGCTCTCTGCAGGTCATTCACTAGGTCCCCGTGTGGTTCTGGGATTTTTGCTCACCGTTCTTGTGATCATTTTGACCCCACGGGTGAGATCTTGCGTGGAGCCCCAGATCAAGGAAGATTATCAGTGGTCTTGTATGTCTTCCATTTCCTAATAATTGCTCCCACAGTTGATTTCTTCAAACCAAGCTTCTTACCTATTGCAGATTCAGATTCAGTCTTCCCAACCTGGTGCAGGTCTACAATTTTGTTTCTGGGGTCCTTTGACAGCTCTTTGGTCTTGGCCATAGTGGAGTTTGGAGTGTGTCTGTTTGAGGTTGTGGACAGGTGTCTTTTATACTGATAACAAGTTCAAACAGGTGCCATTAATACAGGTAATGAGTGGAGGACAGAGGAGCCTCTTAAAGAAGAAGTTACAGGTCTGTGAGAGCCAGAAATCTTGCTTGTTTGTATGTGACCAAATACTTATTTTCCACCGTAATTTGCAAATAAATTCATTAAAAATCCTACAATGTGATTTTCTGGATTTTCTTTCCTCATTTTGTCTGTCATAGTTGAAGTGTACCTATGATGAAAATTACAGGCCTCTCTCATCTTTTTAAGTGAGAGAACTTGCACAATTGGTGGCTGACTAAATACTTTTTTGCCCCACTGTATATCGCAATTCTTTGACTCTTTCTGAATTGCGTTCAAATGGCACCCTGTAGACCTGCTTCATCCTGAGATTATTTCTGCGCAAGACACGGTCCAGTGTTGATAAGCTTACCCTATCAATATTTTGAAATATCTCATTGTTTTCTATTATTTTTCTTTGTATTTGCCGTAATGTTATGGCGTTATTTTCTAGGACCATGTTCATGATTTCAGTTTCCTGTTCAGGAGACAGAACACGTTCCCGACCACCTTGTGTTGGTAATCTTTCAGTTCTGCCAAACAAATAGTAAAATACTGTAAATACAAAGTAGGAATACATTTCCCAAATACTTGAAACATACTTTATTTTTACAGTCCTACAGAACAGTCCACAGGCAATACTGTACTACTGTACTCATTGAGTACTGTATTGATATGCAGTACTGCAATTTTCTAGTGAGAGTAGATTTCTTACCTATTCTCATTTCGGAAAGTCCGGATGATGGATGCTACAGTGTACCTGCTCAAATTTGGCTGTACTCTTTGCCCAGCCTCCCTCATTGTTAGACCATGGTTGACCACATGATCAACCAAAGTGGCTCGGATCTCATCAGAGATTACGGTCCTTGGCCTTCCTCGTCCTCGTCCTTGTCCTCCCCGTCCTACTCCTCTTACTCTCACTCCTCTGGCTCTGCCTCTGTTTCCAATGTTGGCATCCATTGCTCCAAAACAGAAGAGCTCACCTGTTGCCCTTTTATGCTAAAGCTCTGATTGCTAATTGTAAAACTGTGTGACGGGTGTTTGCCCATGTGATGAGTCAGTGTGCATATTTGAATGGCAGTGTGTTCATTGTGAAAACAAGAGATTTTCTGCATGAAAATTGTGCCAAATGCAAAGAATTGTGTGTAGTGTTTTGAAAAAAAGTGTGTTTTAGAACTGCAATTTGAGTGTAAAGCAGGAATTGTGCTTGTAGTTTAGCAGAATTGGTTCAGGGGGGTTTGTGCATGAGTTACATGTTGTGGTCATTGTGTCTCAAGTACCAGTATTTGTGTGTAAACAATTGAGAAAACTGTAATTGATATTCATCTCATTGATTTTGGAATGAGATGTTGCAAATAGTTGTGACATATAGCTTTAACTATCATTACCATCATTACTACTGAGGATGAGTAAAGTTTCACCTTACTCAGATATAGCCTTTACATGTCCTACTTGTAATATGGAATGATCAATGAACATTTGCATCATGACACATGTAAGTTGTGGCCCTGGTTTTGAACAGGTCTGTGGGATTGGAACAACAATCAACATTTTGGAATTCTAATGGAATTGTGGAGATAACTGCTCAAATGGCGTGAATTCCAAAGTTTGCGTTGGGGTTGATTTGTTTTGTCAATGTCAGTCCGGCATTTATTTTGAAGGTTCATTTTAGACACAGACAGGGCGAGCTTGTTGGACATTAATTTAGTGGCGTAAATGTTATTGATGCATTTTGCCCCTTTAATTAGGGAGTGCAGCCCTGGCATTGTCACATAGATTTGAATATTGCCCATTATTGCCAAAAGGGGAGCATTGAGAGAAATGTGTGTCAATGACAATGACAGGTATACTCTCCATTGTTGGAGTGTATCGTATCTGATTCACCACGGCTGGCAGTGGAGGACCTGCCACAGAGACACTAGCCATCTCTCACTGTCAGAGGAGGGGGTAGACTCGTGCCAAAACCCCAGACTGGCTCTGGTCAGGTGTCCGATTCTACCACCCTGTGACAGAGACAACATATTAGGCCTCTATGCACAGCCCACTGAATCAGATACTGAATAGGATTGTCTTTCAGGTAACATCTTATTTGATCGTTCTAATAACATGTATATGCAGTGGTATAAATATGACATAAGACTTGTTATGAGGTGTCATGTACAATATATTCAAGTTCACTCACGCCAAAGAAAGTGTTACCATTGATATTTAAGAGGGGACAACAGCATATTGGGATTCTGCCACTCTACCAATCTGGCATGAGACCATCATTGTGCCACACACTAAGCTGATCTGTCAGAAGCTGCAATTTACCAGATCTATCTTTATCCCTATTTATCTTGTAGTCTGTCTCTCCCTTTTGCTCATACAATCTCTTCTCACGTTACATAAGCTGATGGCATTTGAAAAAAATAAGACAGACGTGTTCCAGATCAAAACACACAATGTGGGGCCATTGAAGAAGCTGAGGTACGGTATTACAATGGCATCATGGTGGCAGAAACCACTAGTTTAATTCAATGTTCACTACATTATAATAATTTCAGCAGACTCACTGTACTGCAGTCTCAGACTGAGCTTAGAATGCCTGTGGGGGATTTCCTCGGAAATGCCACTGAGTGTTAAGCACCATCTGTTCTTTGGGGGTAGTGATGGTGCTAGAGATGGGATCTGGGTCACATCCCAGTCCTAAAAAGTGAAGATACATAGATTATGTCTGAATGACTGCAACACACTGGGTGTTGGTAATAGCCTAGATCTATCTTTTGAGGAGTGCATTTTTTAAAACATCTGCATTGCTGCAGGCCATCTGAAAATCTGCAATCTGTTTTACTGAAACGTTGATTAATGTCCACTGTCCATGTAAAAATAAAAATAAAAATAAACTCAAGTGCAAAATATAAGCAGTTTTATCTAGACCATCATCATTATCCAGTTCAATGTGTTTTGAAACTAGCTTACAGTAGAAGAATGTGCCAGGGCTAATTGTCAATTAACCACCACCTATATTAATAGGCCTAGAATTTCTGATAACATAGGGGGGTTTATTTAATCTCTAAAATGGTACTTTGGGCGACATTTTATCTCTGCAAAACTGCATAGCTACACAATAATAACTTAGAAGTTCTAGGCTACTCACAATGTTGTAGAAGGACTGGTCTTGTTTATTTAAATTTTTTATTTCACCTTTATTTAACCACGTAGACCAGTTGAGAACAAGTTCTCATTAACAACTGCGACCTGGCCAAGATAAAGCAAAGCAGTGCGACACAAACAACAACACAGAGTTACACATGGAATAAACAAACGTACAGTCAATAACACAATAGAAAGAAAAACATCTATATACAGTGTGTGCAAATGAGGTAAGATATGGGGATGAGGTAGCTGGATGGGCTATTTACAGATGGGCTATGTACAGGTGCAATGATTTGTGAGCTGCTTTGACAGGTGATGATTAAAGTTAGTGAGGGAGATATGAGTCTCCAGCTTCAGTGATTTTTGAAATTCGTTCCAGTCATTGGCAGCAGAGAACTGGAAGGAAAGGCGACCAAAGGAGGAAGACATATAGATGACCTGGAGCCAGTGAGTTTGGCGCAGAATATGAAGCAAGGGCCAGCCAACGAGAGCATACAGGTCGCAGTGGTGGGTAATACAGTTGAAGTCTGAAGTTTACATAAACTTAGGTTGGAGTCATTAAAACTCGTTTTTCAACCACTCCACAAATTTCTTGGTAACAAACTATAGTTTTGGCAAGTCGGTTAGGACTTCTACTTTGTGCATGACACAAGTAATTTTTCCAAAAATTGTTTACAGACAGATTATTTCACTTATATTTCACTGTATCACAATTCTAGTGGGTCAGAAGTTTACATACACTAAGTTGGCTAAACAGCTTGGACAATTCCATGGCTTTAGAAGCTTCTGTTAGGCTAATTGAGATAATTTGAGTCAAATGGAGGTGTACCTGTGGATGTATGTCAAGGCATACCTTCAAACTCAGTGCCTCTTTGCTTGACATCATGGGAAAATCAAAACAAATCAGCCAAGACCTCAGAAAAAGAATTGTACACCTCCACAAGTCTGACTCATCCATTTCCAAACGCCTGAAGGTACCACGTTCATCTGTACAAACAATAGTACGCAAGTATAACCACCATGGGACCACACAGCCGTCATATCGCTCAGGAAGGAGACGCGTTCTGTCTCCTAGAGATGAACGTACTATGGTGGGAAAAGTGCAAATCAATCCCAGAACAACAGCAAAGGACCTTGTGAAGATGCTGGAGGAAACAGGTACAAAATTATCTATATCCACAGTAAAACGAGTCCTATATCAACATAAGCTGAAAGGCCGCTCAGCAATGAAGAAGCCACTGCTCCAAAACCGCCATAAAAAAGCCAGACTACGGTTTGCAACTGCACATGGGGACAAAGATCGTACTTTTTGGAAAAATGTCCTCTGGTCTGATGAAACAAAAATATAACTGTTTGGCCATAATGACCATTGTTATGTTTGGCGGATAAAGGGGGAGACCGAAGAACACCATCCCAACGTGAAGCACGGGGTTGGCAGCATCATGTTGTGGGGGTGCTTTGCTGCAGGAGGGACTGGTGCACTTCACAAAATAGATGGCATCATGAGGAAGGAAAATTATGTGGTTATATTGAAGCAACATCTCAAGACATCAGTCAGGAAGTTAAAGCTTGGTCGCAAATGGGTCTTCCAAATGGACAATGACCCCAAGCATTCTTCCAAAGTTGTGGTAAAATGGCTTAAGGACAACAAAGTCAAGGTATTGGAGTGGCCATCACAAAGCCCTGACCTCAATCCCATAGAAAATATGTGGGCAGAACTGAAAAAGCGTGTGCGAGCAATAAGGCCTACAAACCTGACTCCGTTACATCAGCTCTGTCAGGAGGAATGGGCCAACATTCACCCAACTTATTGTGGGAAGCTTGTGGAAGGCTACCCGAAACGTTTGACAGAGGTTAAACAATTTAAAGGCAATGCTACCAAGTACTAATTGAGTGTATGTAAACTTCTGACCCACTGGGAATGTGATGAAAGAAATAAAAGCTGAAATAAAAATTATTCTGACATTTCAAGTTCTTAAAATAAAGTGGTGATCCTAACTTGGAAAATATAAAATATACCCTACGGGGTTCTTCTGACAAATTCTACCGAATGTGGCAAACTTTCCTTACCTATGTAGAAACAATTTCCCTCTACTCTACAGTAAACTGCCAACCTAAGCTTTGTATTTAATTTATCTACCTTTGTGAGTGTTTAATTTTGGCCTGACTTATTATTATAATTTTTCTATTCATTTTGAAGACTAGCCATGTTTGTTTTGTGCACTTTGCTGTTTCTAATGTATGTTTTGCTATGGAAGTATTACTTAAGTATTTTATATTTTTGTATATGGGCATATACATTACTACCTCAATGTTCACATGATATACTGAATGTATAAAATTACATGTGCTGTATTTCAAGCATTGTTTACTGTAACTGTGAAAAATTAATACCAATAAAAACAAAAAAAGAAGATAATTCAAGACTAGTCTAGTAGGCTATCATTCCCAAATCCAGCTACAATATTGTGAGTATTACTGTTATTTTTAGAAGTTCAGTGCCATTTCAGTCATTGGGTAAATGTAGAATGCATTCTCCACAGTAGAAAGGAATTGTTTTAAAATAGCCTGCAAATAGCCTAAGCTTCCACCATTTTCAGTGTTTAAATGGTGTGCAAATGTCCCCCCTTTGTGCCGTTTCGTAGCTTCAAAACGGCACAATTTTCTCTCAGCTCAATGGCAAAATGTGTAGAATTAAATTAAATGATCTTTAAAACTGCAAAGATATCGTAGCAGCTCCATAGGGAAATTTGTAGAATTGCAGGAAATAACTACTACCCTGAAACCCGAGACCATCCTGCCCACCTCATGCCTGACGACGGCACTCAGCTGGTGAAAAGGGAAGCAGGTCCGTGAGGCGCAGCGTTCCCAGCCAAACCCGGGGGGGGGGGCCTGATAACCGGATGTTCGTTCCCAACACCATCCATCCACCTCTGCTTGCACAGTTTGTGCACAGAACAAGACTCCTCGGCAAGCTCCGGCTGGTCTCCTCCAACCTCTGTCTGTCCCCCACCGTCCGTGGTCTCACATCTCCCTGGACTTTGTCACGGGTCTCCCCAGGGCTGATGCCAACACCGCCATCTTGACCATGGTGGATCGGTTCTCCAAAGCCGCCCACTTCATTCCTCTCCCCAAACTACCCTCTGACAAAGAGACGTGCTGCACCTTGAGCTGGGCCATCTTCCAGATCCATGGGCTGCCCGTGGACATGGTCTCCGACCGGGGTCCTCAGTTCTCGTCCCAGTTCTGGAAGATGTTCTGCACCCTCATTGGGTTGTTGGCTAGCCTGTCCTCCGGTTTCCACCCCCAGTCCAATGGCCAGTCAGAGCGAGCCAACCAGGACCTTGAGACCACCCTGCGCTGCCTGGGGGTGATCCCTGGGGTATCAGCCCCCGCTCTTCCCTGAGCAGGAAGAGGAGGTTGGCATACCTTCTGCCCAGATGTTTGTCCACGGCTGTCGTCATAACCTGGAGGAGAGCCTGGTTGGCCCTCCTCAAGACCACCTCCAGGTATCGACGACAAGCGGACCGCCATTGGACCCCGACTCCCCGGTATCGTTTTGGGCAGAAGGTATGGCTCTCCACCCGGGATCTGCCCTTCTGGGTGGAGTCTCACAAACTGTACCCCCGGTTTCTTGGCCCTTTCCCCATCTCCAAGGTCATTAGCCCCTCTGCTGTTCATCTTCTGTTGCCCTGTACCCTTCATATACACCCCACCTTTCATGTGTCCCGTATCAAGCCAGTGTCTTACAATCCCTTGTCTTCCATTTCCAGGCCCACCCTTCCTCCCCGTGTCGTCAATGGCCATCCAGCGTACATGGTGAGACAACTCCTGAGGGTTCAACCACGGGGCAGGGATTTCCAGTACCTGGTTGACTGGGAGGGTTATGGCCCGGAGGAGAGATGCTGGGTCCCCGCCGACTTCCACCGCCGGCACCCCGGTCAACAAGGTAGGACGCCAAGTGGCCCCTAGAGAGGGGGGTACTGTCATGCCCTGATCTGTTTCACCTGTCTTTGTGCTTGTCTCCTCCCCCCTCCAGGTGTCGCCCATCTTCCCCAATATCCCCTGTGTACTTATACCTGTGTTTTCTGTTTGTCTGTTGCCAGTTCGTCTTGTTTGTCAAGCTTACCAGCGTTTGTCCTGTCAGCTCCTGTCTTTTCCCAGCCTCTCTTTTTCTCGCCCTCCTGGTTTTTGACCCTTGCCTGTCCTGACTCTGAACCCGCCTGACCACTCTGCTTGATTCTGCCTGCCGTCCTATACCTTTGCCTCTGTTGCTGTAATAAACATTGTTACTTCGACACGTTCTGCATCTGGGTCTTACCTTATCCTGATAACAATGTCTCTACATAGCCAAGATGGCGGCTTCTAAAATGTGCAGACAGCGACCATCCCTTATCACTTATCAATTTTTAACAATAAATAGCCTATTACCTTGTCGACAAGTTAACAAATAAAATATTGGATTCATGTCTCTAAAAGCTAAAGAATGGGATTAAGCCAGTGGCCCAAATGAAACTACCCAAGCAGTATATACTCCTCTTTTAAATGTTGATATTTGGTTGCATTGTCAACTAAAAACAATTCAATAAAGACTATACAGTGCTTTCTGAAAGTATTCAGACCACTTGACTTTTTCAACACTTTATTACGTTGCAGCCTTATTCTAAAATTGATTAAATTGTTTTCCCCCCTCATCAATCTACACACAATACTCCATAATGACAAATCAAAAAACAAAAACTGAAATATCACATTTACTTAATTATTCCGACCATTTTATTCATGACTTTGTTGAAGCACCTTTGGCAGCGATTACAGCATCGAGTCTTCTTGGGTATGAATCTACAAGCTTGGCACACCTGTATTTGTGGAGTTTTTCCCCATTCTTCTCTGCAGGTCCTCTCAAGCTCTGTAAATTTGGATGGGGAGTGTCGCTGCACAGCTATTTTCAGGCGTCTCTAGAGATGTTAGATCGGGTTCAAGTCCAGGCTCTGGCTGTGGCACTCAAGGACATTCAGAGACTTGTCCCGAAGCCACTCGTGTTGTCTTGGCTGTGTGCTTAGGGTTGTTGTTTTGTTGGAAGATGAACCTTTGCCCCCAGTCTGAAGTCCTGAGCACTCTGGAGCAGGTTTTCATCAAGGATCTCTCTGTACTTTGCTCTGTTCATCTTTCCCTCAATCCTGACTAGTCTCCCAGTCCCTGCCTCTGAAAAACATCCCCACAGCATGATGCTGCCACAACCATGCTTCACTGTAGGGATGACGCCAGGTTTCCTCCATATGTGATGCTTGGCATTCAGGCCAAAGAGTTAAATCTTGGTTTCATCAGACCAGAGAATCTTGTTTCTCATGGTCTGAGAGTCCTTTAGGTACCTTTTGGCAAACTCCAAGCGGGCTGTCATGTGCCTTTTACTGAGGAGTGGCTTCCGTCTGACCGCTCTACCATAAAGGCCTGATTGGTGGAGTGCTGCAAAGATGGTTGTCCTTATGGAAGGTTCTCCCATCTCCACAGAGGAACTCTGGAGCTCTGTCAGAGTGACCATCGGGTTCTTGGCCACCTCTCTTCTCTCCCGATTGCTAAGTTTGGCCAGGTGGACAGATCTATGAAGATTCTTGCTGGTTCCAAACTTCTTCCATTTAAGAATGATGGAGGCCACTGTGTTCTTGGGAAATTCAATGCTGCAGAAAGTTTTTGGTACCCTTCCCCAGATCTCTGCCTCGACATAATCCTGTCTCCGAGCTCTACAGACAATTCCTTCGACCTCATGCTTGGTTTTTGCTCTGACATGCACTGTCAACAGTGGGACCTTATATAGACAGGTGTGCCTTTCCAAATCATGTCCAATCAATTGACTTCACAACAGGTGGACTCCAATCAAGTTGTTGAAACATCTTAAGGATGATCAATGTAAATAGAATGAGCTCAATTTTTAGTCTCATAGCAAAGGGTCTGAATACTTATGAAAATAAGATATTGCTGTTTTATAATTTTAATACATTCGCAAAAATGTCTAGACCTGTTTTTGCTTTTTCGTTATGTGGTATTTTGTGTAGATTGAGGATTTTTTGATGAGGGGGGAAAACAATTTAATCAATTTTAGAATAAGGCTGTAAGGTAACAACATGTGGAAAAAGGGAAGGGGTCTGAATACTTTCCAAATGCACTGTATACACAAAAGTATGTGGACACCCCTTCAAATTTGTGGATTCGGCTATTTCAGCAACACCCGTTGCTGACAGGTGTATATAGTCGAGCACACAGCCATGTAATCTCCATAGACAAACATTGCCAGTAGAATGGCCTTCCTGAAGAGCTCAGTGACTTTCAATGTGGCACCATCATAGGATGCCACCTAGGATCAACTTTCTGCCCTGCTAGAGCTGCCCCGGGCAAATGTAAGTGCTGTTATTGTGAAGTGGAAATGTCTAAGAGCTGGCAAGTGGTTCGCCACACAAGCTCATAAAATGGGACATCCGAGTGCTGAAGCGTGTAACGTGTAAAAATCGTCTGTCCTCAGTTGCAACACTCACTACCGAGTTCCAAACTGCCTCTGGAAGCAACGTCAGAACAATAACTGTTTGTCAGGAGCTTCATGAAATGGGTTTCCATGGCCAAGCAGCCGCACACAAGCCTAAGATCACCATGCGCAATGCCAAGGGTCGGCTGGAGTGGTGTAAATCTTGTCGCCATCAGACTCTGGAGCAGTGGAAAGACCTTCTCTGGAGGCTATTTTAACAATAAATGCCTTCTTATGTAATCCTACAAAGCGTCCATTTTCAAGGCCTAATTGTCAAATGAGGAGCTGTTCCCTCCAATAGCTGACAGCCACTGTGCCCCAGGATTGAACATGACAACACAGGTGGCTTGAATGCCAGCTGGTTCCTGGACTGGGTCGTGGTGACCGACATGAACTGTCCGCACCTGTGGTTCTACTTAACCTGCAACAACTGTCTGAGCCGAGAGGAAGGGGATAACCTGTATGTCAGAGATCTGCTGGGCAGCCTCAAGCCCTTGGACGTCCCCAAATGTAGGTCAATTTGGAAAGCACACCTTTACACACAGTACAGGATACACATCCACACTACATAGAATATAGAAGGCGACACTGCATGAGGCCCATGGTTCAAAAACACTTGAACCAATTGCACTGAACACCATCTACAGTGCGCATACAGTATACGCTGCAAAGTAAGGCAACTGAAACCCAGATTTGCATCATTTAGGAACTACATAGCCAACTTGATTTGTAGTTAATGCACACTTCATGTTCTTAAAGGTAAGTTACTCTGCCTACTGTTACTTGTGGGTAAGGTGACTCATGGAGCCTAATCATCTGGTAAGCCTTATTTTCCTCTTGTTACCATGTGACCTTCATCTTACATCTCATTATCAGACAGAGAGAAGAGGATGCAGGGTGCATGTGTCTTGGGGCCAAATGTGACCACGGTAGTAGACACAGATCATGCCTCCGCTCGTGCCTACTTTTCCTGTATATTCAAGACTGGAGGGGTGGTCAAAGTAGACCCGTTATTCTGAACCAGACAGCTGTCACGGGACCAGACACACCCTGACAGGCACACTTACACACACCTATAGTAGACCTATTCATATTTCACCTGGAAACTGGCTTATTGGGATTCGAGGAACTCTTGACTGCCTGATGTCTATGGCAAGAAAAGAGGAGGAGATGCACACAAACTCGCACAAGGCACAAGACTAGACAGGAATTAAAGATAGGTTAGAGGTTATAGTCGAACTTAAGTTTCAGTGACTATGATTGCATAGCATGAAAAGTACCATGATGGCTGTGTCTCTGCCCTATGTAAAATATCATGAACAGACCATAACCAGTTCATGAATGTCATATCCTGTTTTATATTTTGTGAATGTACAGTGAAATTATAAATTCAGTAATTGTGTTCACCTCTGGGCGGTGGGTCAGATGGTGACGTCTTCCTGAATATCTTTGGAGATCATGGTGACACAGGTGAGATAAGACACTCTTCGTGTTTTACATCTCAAGCGTTGTTCTCTGAGTCAGGTGTGAGAATACAAGCACTGTACTGTAGCTGTTCTTTCTGTCATTAGCTGTTTGATTTCATTCTATATCACTCTAAATTCTATATTGTTTCATTTAATATCATCAAAGGGGAGAGGTGGCTAGCCAGTGACAAATATAACTTTTTGCTGAGAAGTATTTTGGTCTGTAATAAAGCCTTTTAGTGGGGAAAAAATGAATTCTGATTGGCTGGGCCTGGCTCACATCCATGGCTGCACTCCTGCCCAGTCATGTGAAATCCATAGATTAGGGCATAATGAGTTCATTTCAATTGACTGATTTCCTTATATGAACAGAAATTGTTGCACGTTGCGTTTATATTTTTGTTCAGTATAAAAGGGGGCGTGTGAACACTAGCAATTACTTTCAACATGGAGCAGGATAGACAGCAAGGGAGAGGAAGAAATCAAAGAGCTTGTGGACAAGGGGCCCGTCAGAGAGGTGGTCATGGGCCCCATCAAAGAGGTAAAAGAGGTGGGCAGAGGCCTTACCATGGCAGAGGCCCTTAAGATTAGTTCACCCCAATCTGGAAAGATCAACTGTCAATTCGATTATGAGAACATTTCACCAAGAAAACCGGTAAGTCTGCAGGATATGCACTATATTTAAAATGTTTGTCATTTCGCAGACACTCTTATCCAGAGCAACTAGGGTTAAGTGTCTTGCTCACATCGACAGAGCTCAGGTTACTGGCCCAACCCTCTTATCACTAGGCTACCTGCCTCCCCGCTATCCTTTACCATTACATTTTCATTAAATTACATATTGTAATGCATGTAAACTCACGAAACATGTTACAGTAGTCTTACAGTATGATCTATTGACAGTATACTCTGTTCTACCCTCAGAATTGACAGAAGACCCCATGGGGGTGGCCGTGGCTGTGTGTGGCAACCATCAGCCTACCAACAATCACCCACCTTTTGAAGAGGCACCAGGTATCTATAAAACACATTTACCTGGTGCCTTAAAAGAAACAACGGGCGACCTGGACAATGTGGGGGAAACATCTCCATGTGCTCTCTGAAGATGGTGTGGTAGGCTTATAGGTTCATATGCTTCATATGAACATATAAAGCATTGTGTTTCTCAATGAAATTGGGCAGGTCTGTCAAAATTAAGGGGTCACCTATGTCATTGTGTGGGACAATGTCAGGTTCCACCATGCAGAGGTGGTTCAGGCATGGCCCATCCCCAATTCGTAACCCTATATACCTGCCCCAATACTCTCCTTTCCTCAACCCTATTGAGGATGTATTTTTAGCATGGAGGTGGAACATGTACGATTGCCATCCCCATGAGCATGCCAGCCTCCTTCTGGCCATGGATAAGGAATGGGAAGACATTAATGCCGATCAGTGGTGACCCATCATTCAGGGCAGGGGGGCAGAGTCCCACCTGTTTTGAGTCCCACATTTTTATCAAAATAAAAATAAAATAATTTTTGGGGGGAAGGGGCTTGCCTGTTTGCCTGTTATTTTGGCATTAATACGTGTCACATATCAGTTTGTAAACAATGTAAAAAAAGATATATATCATTGAGTTAATAAAGCCACATACAAACATGGCCTCTTTTTTGTTTTCTTGAGTAAGGGAGATACAAAATGCAGGTGTTTCAGCCTAGCTCAGTGCTTTCTGTGGTGGTGGGACGCTACAACACTGCCAAGTCTAAGGGTAGAGCTTGAAAATTCAAGCCCCTTGGGTGCTGCCATAGAGTTATACATTAGAAGTTCCCATCCAAGAAGGCTCAAGGTCATTGGCCGCAGATACAATTACGTCAAATCACGTTATATCTACAGTAGCTTTGATTGGACTAATCATGTCAACATCATACTTTCAAAATCTTAGCAAGCAGTCATCATCATGAATCAAGTTGACAATCTACTGGCAAATCCTTTTTAATCCTTGTCATATGAAGAGAAATAATGAAGAGAAATGATACATAAAACATATCAGTGATCATCGGCCATTGGAAATAAACTTTACACAACAAGCTAGAAATCGCAAATGCAACAATGAGTGGTTTGGAAGGAATCAGTGGCTAAATGCAAACATTACAAAGCAATCATTAGCCTGCTATTCAGTGGAGTGGCTGTGTGGTCCCACGTCTAGGATCTGGTCCCACATCTAACGTTGAACAAGCTGTCAATGAAGCATGATTTGTGCCACGCTCAAAACAACTGTTAACTCGGGAACTGCAAAATCGGATTTTATTGAGTTCAAGTAAACTGGGAACTCGGGGAAAATGAGCTACGACTGGGAAAATATGTTTTGAACTTTCATCCAACTCGGAATTGTAAATTGGGAACTCGGGCCTCTTTCTAGAGCTACAACCTGAAGATCACAGACACCATCAGGATTCAACCTTTTTTTCCCGAGATCCCACTACAGAGAATAAATTATGTAATATGCCAGGGAGATATGTATTCGGTAACTAAGAAAGTAATACTAACTGTATGTTGTGTAGTAAGCTGGTGGTAGCCCATGTGCCTATTTTCACTTCTTAATTTAACCTTTCATTGTCTGCTTATATACCCCCTTTATTTATCCTATGGTTCTGACTTGGTGTACAGGGAGAACACTAAGAATGGCCCATGTTCTGAATTCTGTCGCTGTACATTTCAAAAGTGCTGAACAAATAAATATATTGACTACGTCCATCCTAGCTCACTCATTAATGTCTTAATCAAAATTATGGATTGCTTCTTATCCGCTTGTCGTCCCCTTATGCTATAGTTTGTACATCTCAATTGTCAGTGGAAACCACATTTGTTAAAGCAAGTCAGCCATATCAGCTAATTTTTTTTAAAGGCAGTAAATGAGGCTGAATTAACTGTTTCACTGCCAGACAAGGCTCTGCTGATAGCCAAGGGTAGCAGTGGTAATGTGTTGGGACTGCTGTTGTGACAGCTTTATGTAGGCCCTAACAGTTCATGGGCACCATTATAGTGCAATTAATGGATTGTTTAACATTGTGTTGTGTAGTGGCTTTGCTGGCATGCATCCCAATTTATTTATTTTTTGCCACACCAAGATTTACATGTTAAAATCGCCAATGATGCAGACCAATGTCCAACTTGGATCCAAAAGGTTTTTCCTGCTGTGCATGGTCAGTGAGGACATTCACTCTGATGTGGATGAGAATGTATGGCCAAATGCTCAAGACAGGCTTGATGCAAATGAATGCATGGGAAACATTGTTTTATTTTCATTCATTTGTTGAATATCTTACATTTGATTACAGACAGTACACCTATGTTGCAATTATATCTGAAAAAATGCATGAATGATTGTAGAGCAGTGGTCCCCAACCGGTCGATCGCGACTGGTCGAATCTTCAGGGCATTCCTAGTCGATCATAATTTCTGTAGAAAAGCCAAAGATAAAGGCATAAAGTCTTGCGCTCCTTTTTCCCCCGTGTTGTGCTGTTGCAGGTAGGTGCAGTTGATTCAGAAGCCCTGCGCACCGGTAGGCAAAGTGGTCCCATTTGGAACCAAATAATTTGTCTGCGGACCAGGAGATCTGTGTCTAAATCGAGTGCGCCTACTGTGCTGGCCAATCAGATAGCTCAAATCACGGTGCCTACCTACAGCTTCCACAACCCTCCGCACAGCAAAGTTTGATGCTAGCCTACGTGAGATTTCACACCTTTTAAAACCATGACCAGAGACTATCAAAGATACAGCAAAGCCTTGTTTTTATAAATGAGTGAGTTCATGTCCAAGTTTTATTCAGCACTGTCTATACTTTTTATTCAACACTATTACAAAACAAAACGCGCGTATCTCTACTTCCACTCGCGCTGCATCTGCAATGAATGAGTAGCCAAGTGTATCTACAGCCCTGCGTTTTTATTATTATTAGCAGCTCGTTGTGTCTATTTTAATATCGAGTATTTCACTTTCTCTGGTTATAGGAACAACATGAATGTGTGCCTGAGGCAGATGCGGTGCGACTCGAGTTTCGCCATCAGGTGGAAGACTGTGTCCCCTCTCTCTGGTCAGTCTCACAGGAGGAAAGGAAGGAGAGAACAACGTCCGTGAGAGGCGGACCCTCTGCTGGTCTCTCCCTCCCTCCACTGAGACTAATGCTGTGTTTAAAATAACTGGGAACTCGGGATTCTCCGACGTCAGAGCTTCAAGACAACTGGGAACTTGGATGTTTACAATCCAATGATTGCACCTTGACAGGTTTGAATTAAAGACTGGCTGGGTTATAAGCGTGACCAGTTTGGAGTTTTGTACTAAGAGTTGTGAAAATGTATGACATAGTTGTGGAAATAGTACCAAAGCGATAAACTGTAAGACAGCACATTTTACTATAAAAAGATTCCAAATCAGATTGTACATGTTGACTTGACCAGAGGACCCAGAGTTTTCCTTGGACAGGTCACATGGTTAGAAAAAAACTTTCAAAGGATTTTTTCAGAGGATCCATTGAATAACCTAGTACTATTCTAACAACTCCATTTGATTGTAGATCAAATCAAAGTTTATTTGTCATGTGCGCCGAATACAACAGGTGTAGACCTTACAGTGAAATTCTTACTTACAGGCTCTAACCAACAGTGCAAATTGTATTTGGTGAACAATAGGTAAGTAAAGAAATAAAAACAATAGTAAAAAGACAGTGAAAATAACAGTAGCGAGGCTATATACAGTAGCGAGGCTATAACAGTAGCGAGGCTACATACAGGCACCAGTTAGTCGGGCTAATTGAGGTAGTATGTACATGAATGTATAGTTAAAGTGAATATGCATATATGATAAACAGAGAGTAGCAGCAGCGTAAAAAAACATTTTTTTGGGGGGGCACACAATGCAAATAGTCCGGGTAGCCATTTGATTACCTGTTCAGGAGTCTTATGGCTTGGGGGTAAAAAATGTTGGGAATCTGTTTGGGAAGTATGCAAATTGGATTGGGTCTAGGGTTTCTGGGATAATGGTGTTGATGTGAGCCATTACCAGCCTTTCAAAGCACTTCATGGCTTCGGACGTGAGTGCTACGGGTCTGTAGTCATTTAGGCAGGTTGCCTTTGTGTTCTTGGGCACAGGGACTATGGTGGTCTGCTTGAAACATGTTGGTATTACAGACTCAATCAGGGACATGTTGAAAATGTCAGTGAAGACACCTGCCAGTTGGTCAGCACATGCACAGCTGATGCTCTCATGCATGCCTCAGTGTTGCTTGCATCGACGCGAGCATAGAAGTAATTTAGCTCGTCTGGTAGGCTTGTGTCAATGGGCAGCTCGCGGCTGTGCTTCCCTTTGTAGTCTGTAATAGTTTGCACGCCCTGCCACATAAGACGAGCGTTGGAGCCGGTGTAGTATGATTCAATCTTAGCCCTGTATTGACACTTTGCCTGTTTGATGCTTTCGTTGCAGGGTATAGCAGGATTTCTTATAAGCTTCCGGGTTAGAGTACCGCACCTTGAAGGCGGCAGCTCTACCCTTTAGCTCAGTGCGAATGTTGCCTGTAATCCATGGCTTCTGGTTGGGGTATGTATGTACAGTCACTGTGGGAACGGCGTCATCGATGCACTTATTGATAAAGCCAGTGACTGATGTGGTGTACTCCTCAATGCCATCGGAAGAATCCTGGAACAAGTTAGCAAAACAGTCCTGTAGTTTAGCATCTGCTTCATCTGACCACTTTTTTTATAGACTGAGTCACTGGTGCTTCCTGCTTTCATTTTTGTTTGTAAGCAGGAATCAGGAGGATAGAGTTGTGGTCAGATTTACCAAACGGAGGGCGAGGGAGAACTTTGTACGCGTCTCTGTGTGTGGAGTACAGGTGATCTAGATAGTTTTTCACTCTGCTTGCACATTTAACATGTTGATAGAAAATTGGTAGAACTGATTTAACTTTCCCTGCATTAAAGTCTCCAGCCACTCAGAGCGCCGCCGGTTTCCTGTTTGCTTATTTCCTTATACAGCTGACTGAGTGCGGTCTTAGTGCCAGCATCTGTCTGTGGTGGTAAATAAACAGCCACGAAAAGGTATTTTTTGCGGTAAGATACGGTTGCAGAAACGTTATGTAAAAAATAAGTTACAAATAAAAACACATAATAGCACAATTGGTTGGGCGCCCGTAGAACTGCTGCCATTTCTTCCGGCGCCATTTTAGCATTGACCAGATTGAGCTCGCTGAGGGGCATGAAGGTGCGAAAGGGGGGAAGATGTCGCCAGTGACCACCATCTTGTGACTGCCGACATCAAACTAAAGCTGAAATGTTCAAGACCACCGACAAAAGGAACAACAAGATTTGATGTTGGCATGCTGAGGGACCAAACCATCAAGAAAACCTTCACAATGCAAGTTCGCAACAAGTATCAAGCCCTTTAAAAATAACACAGAAGAAGAAGATGAGGCGACTGAGGGAAATATAGACAGGAAGTGGGAGAAAGTGGTTAAAGTTTACAGTGAAAGCAACAGGAAAGCCATAGGACACAGAAGGCAACGCAAGGAATGGATTACCCCAAAAACATGGGAAATGATGAAGGGACCTGAAAAAGAAAACAACAGATGCCAAATCACAAAGGCTAAAACAGAAATTGGAGGAGCAGTACAGAAAAATCCTCACACAAGACAAAAGGCTAGTAAGAAGAGACAAAAGGGGACTACCTGGAAGAGCTGGCAAGTGCAGCTGAAAAAGCAGCAGCAATCAACAAGCAAGGAACAGTATACAAAATTACTAACGTAATCTGCGGCAGAAAGTCAAATACTCAAATCAAAGACATTTGTGTCCTACTACAGAAAATGAATAGGAAGCAAGATGGACAGAAGATTTCAGAGAGCTTCCTAACCATGTGGACCAATTAACTCACCTGAAGCTGCTCCAGAAGATCTGGACATAAACACCGACCCACCAACCAAATAAGAAATAATCACTACCATCAAGTCATTAAAGAATGGGAAAGCTCTAGGTCCTGATAACCTCAATGCAGAGCTGTTCAAAATCGATCCAGTATTGGCTGCAAACATCCTTCTTCCACTCTTCATTTGACATCTGGATGAAGGGAAAGATACCTTCAGATTGGACCAAGGGGGTCACCATACAGGTACCTAAGAAGGGCACACAATCCGATTGCAACGACTGGAGGGGCATCACACTTTTATCCGTTCCCAGCAAGATCTTTTGCAAGAGTATTGTGCAACGGATGTCTTCAGCTGTAGATAAAGTGCTTATGAACAAACAAGTGGGTTTTAGGGGAGGAAGGAGCTGTACAGACCAGATCTCTCAGGAACATCATTGAGCAATATAGTGAATGACAACGGAAACCTTACATAACCTTTATTGACTTCCAGAAGGCTTTTGACAGCATTCACTGCAAAAGACTATGGAAGATCTTAAGAATGTATGGAACCCCCACCCATGTCGTAAACATCATTAAACAGTACCACAGCTACTTTTCATGCACTGTGGGAACCAGCAACATGAGCTTTGCCGTGAAGTCTGGAGTTGGTCAAGGTTGTGTGATGTCAGCCTTACTTTTCAACTTGGCAGTAGACTGAGTCATATGGAGTACAACAGAAATATCAGGCAAGACTTTGTATTCTACTCTAGAAAACCTTGACTTCGCCGATGACCTGGCTTTTTTTATCACACACACACCAACATCTACAATACAAAACTGACAGAGTCCAGGTCCTTTGGCCAGCAAGTCGGCCTGGTTATCAACTGCAGCAAGACCAAGGTCATGCCCATCAACATCAACACAGCAAAAGCTGTCAAAATCAAGGAACAGGACCTGGAGTTAACCCACAGTTTTACTTACCTTGGGACTGGGAGGACCATATGCCATGATGGAAGCACCAGCAAACCCATCTGCACCAGAATAAATAAAGCAAAAGCAAAAAGCAAAAAATCTGGACAATATAGAACAAATACAAAACTCAAAATATACCAGAACTGTGTACTGGCAACTCTCCATTATGGTTCAGAATGCTGCAAAATGACAGAAGCAGACCTGAAAAAACGACACCTTCCACACAACTTCCCTCCGGAGAATCATGCACATCGTCGGGCCAAAAATATAAAACACTAACCTCCTTAGACAAACGAAGCAGGAAGCCATGGATACCATGCTCAAGAGACATCGCTGGAGCTGGATTGGACACTTCCTGAGAAAGTGTACACTCCTAAGAAAAAAAGGTGCTATCTAGAACCTACAAGGGTTCTTTGGCTGTTCCCAGAGGAGATCCCTTTGAAGAACCCTTTTTGGTTCCAGGTAGAACCCTTTTGGTTTCCATGTAGAACCATTTCCCCAGAGGGTTCTACATGGAATCCAAAAGAGACCTAAAGACTTGTGTTAGCTCCCAGATCTAATATCTAGGCTTTAGCTCAGTGGGCTAACTTGATTTTAAGTGGTTAATCTGCCTCATTTCTCCACAGGCTGATGAGTTCCTGATCGAGGCGGTGCCGTTGGGGCTGGTGCGCAGGGTGCGTATCGACCATGATGGGTAGGGCGGAGGTTGCGGCTGGTTCCTGGATAAGGTGTTGGTCAGGGAGGAGGGCCAACCAGAGTCAGTGGCCATAGAGTTCCCCTGTAACAGGAAAGTCAACCAACCAGTCAATCACATGAGATATTTAATAACATAATGGGAGCATGGCCAACTAACTAACTTAAAATGATTAGCGCTGAAGACATGCACTACAGCATGCTAGAACAATGTAAAGGCAATGTTCTCGCGCTCTTCTGAGACTGCATTGACTGTAAACGCTGCATATGTCAGCTCAATCGGAAATTACCTCGAAATTTAAATCGTGCTACAGCTCTGATTTTCAGCGCAATGGATTGAATCGAGCCCTTACCCATTCAACATTTTTTACTGAAATTGAACCAATTTATTGGAAATGAAAATTTCTGAGAGTTTGGAAAGTTACTTTCGTGGGTTACATGGACTAGTGCTGTGCGACAGGGACTTTTTCCCCTGATAATGAATTTCATCCAATCACTCACTTCCCTCACTACTGAGAGCAAAAGCACCAAACAGCCAATCACACAGTGTTTCACTAACAGCCATACTGCCTCAGGGAAAACAGTCATCCGGACCGGCCACGCCCAGTCTGTCTCTAATGGCCGTTCTCCAATGGACACGCTTAAGCAGTTAGCTAGCTGATGGACCAGCATCCCATTACAAATAGGGACTAAACACACTGTGGCCAGCCAGGTCTCTCTCCCTTCAGTAACTGGAGCTAAACCACAAGTCTGGTATGCCCTGTTACACCATAAAATATTCCTGTTTTAACCTCTAGGCTATACGTTAAGCAGTGTTGAGAGAAAGTGTTTTAGATTGTATAACTGTGCCTTGTAGAGGTACAGTTGATTCAGATGGAGTATCTCCTTTAGTGTGTATTTTATGCCAGGCTGTTGGACCAAAATGAGGACGATGACAGATTGTCCGTGTGTTAGTGCCAGCAGGCAGAAGCCGTGAGTGAACACTGAAACAGACAAAATCTTTCAGAACACATCAAGTAGGTGAAACAGACTGCATAATGTTCACGTACTTTAGATAGTGTGAATATACAGTATGATGAGTTTATGAACATGAAAAACCCAAGGCCCAATTTACAGCTGTGTGTGTGTAAAAGAAATACGAGTAAAAGGCCTAAGAGGAGAAACCCATGCCTCATAATATGTTTAGACGTCAACTACCTTATCTCGGTGGACATCAATGGGGCAAACTCAGACTCCAAGGTGTTTGTCAAGCTGTACGGGAAGAAGGGCGACACCACAAGGATCCTCCTGGTGGTCCTCCGACAACGACCTGAGTAACTACTATGAGACGGGGCAAACTGATACCTTCACCGTCGAGACCTATGACATCGTACAACTCTATTCTTTATGTTTAATAAACGTAGAACATACAGATAGAATACACTATCCGAAACCTAGAAACATAGATTATAGTCGTCTTATTTATACTTATTTTTATCTGTTTGGTCTACAAAATTCTGCATAATACCGCTCCTGCTCCTTTTAATTCATTTATAATCCAACATAATAATAGCAGGCAGATCACCAGAAGCACCACACGAGGTGACTTTCTAATCCCATTTAGAAAAAGCACATTTGGTCAATTATCATTTTCTATTACAGCAGTACAAAACTGGACTCACTGCCCACTACAATTAAAGACATACATACATATTCCACCTTTACTATACACCTTAAAAACTGTCTGTCCGACAATTGTAACTGCACACATTAATTTCACAGATGTGATGTGTATTTGATGTGACATGGTCATGCTGCTGCCACTTGATCCTTGCTGCCTGCCTCAATGTTATGTCCTGTATGTGCTTCAATGTGGCCTCTGTGTGATTATTCTTTGTCGATTTGTACTGTTTTATTGCATGAACTGTTTTTATGTCTTTGCAATCTGTGCTTGCTTGTTTCTTGCTTGCCTCAATTCTGTGCCACACGTTTAGTATGTCTACTCCCTCTTGTTTAGTCCTGCTTTAAATATAATTGTAATGTATTTTATTTGATGTATGCCTATTGACAACTGGCCGGGGACTACAGCTGGAAATTAGCCGTAGAGGCTAAAGCTGCTCTTTTTTTATCAAAAGGGACTGTCCACGTCATTATAAACTAAACTAAACTAAATACCAATTAATCCCTACAGTATGCAATTATAGTGAATGTCTCAGTTTTTTGGAGTTGTATGGTGCCTAAACATCAGAGTTGTGGATTCGATTCCTGATTGGGTCTCACATACTGACAATGTTAACTGGATAAAAGCATCTATAATGACCATCAATCCCACCTTGATTCTTACTTCCTGATTTCTCTCTGTAGATCCACCGTCTGCTGATTGGCCACATTAACAAGGGTCTAGGTGCTGTTTGGTTCCTGGACAGTGTGCAGGTCATTGTGCCAGTCCATGAATAGCAGTACAAGTTCCCCAGCCACCGCTGGCTCTGTGAGGATGAGGCTGATGGTTTCTCCACGCATCGCGCCGACAGAAACAAACATCTCTCTGGTAAGAAGAAGGGTGGGGGTGTGGTGTCTTATGATTAACTAGACGTGGTGTGATCATAACAACATACAGGAACTCAAGTCCTTTTGTTCACCTGACATAGAATTCATTACAATCAAATGCAGACCGCATTATCTACCAAGAGAATTCTCCTCGATTATAATCACAGCCGTGTACATCCCCCCCTCAAGCTGATACATCAACGGCACTGAAAGAAATTCATCGGACTCTATGTAAACTGGAAACCACATATCCTGAGGCTGCATTTATTGTGGCTGGGGATTTTAATAAGGCTAATTTAAGAACAAGGCTCCCGAAATTTTACCAGCATATCGAATGTGCCACCCTGGTAAAATCCTGGACCACTGTTATTCCAACTTCCGTGATGCATACAAGGCTATTCTCCGCCCTCCTTTCGGCAAGTCTGACCATGACTCCATTTTGTTGCTCCCAGCCTACAAACAGAAACTAAAACAGGAAACGCCCGTTCTCAGGTCTGTTCAACGCTGGTCCGACCAATCTGATTCCATGCTGCAAGATTGCTTCGAGCACGTGGACTGGGATATGTTCCGGATAGCATCTGACAACAACATTGATGTATACGCAGATTCGGTGAGCGAGTTTATTAGCAAGTGCATTGGTGATGTTGTACCCATAGCAAATATCAAAACCTTCCCCAACCAGAAACCGTGGATTGATGGCAGCATTCGCAAGAAACTGAAAGCGAACCACTGCTTTTAACCAGGGTAAGGCTACCGGAAACATGACTGAATACAAACAGTGTAGCTATTCCCTCCGCAAGGCAATCAAACAAGCTATGGCTCAGACACAAGAGGAATGTGGCAGGGTCTACAGTCAATCAAAGGACTACAAAAAGAAAACCAGCCCCGTCGCGGACCATGACGTCCTGCTCCCAGACAAACTAAACAACTTCTTTGCTCGCTTTGAGGACAATACAGTGCCACCGACACGGCCCGCTACCAAAACCTGCGGGCTCACCTTCACCGCAGCCAATGTGAGAAAAACATTTAAATGTGTTAACCCTCGCAAGGCTGCCGGCCCAGATGGCATCCCTGGACGTGTCCTCAGAGCATGCGCAGACCAGCTGGCTGGTGTGTTTACGGACATATTCAATCAGTCCCTATCCCAGTCTGCTGTTCCCACATGCTTCAAGAGGGCCACCATTGTTCCTGTTCCTAAGAAAGCTAAGGTGACTGAGCTAAATGACTATCGCCCCGTAGCACTCACTTCCGTCATCATGAAGTGCTTTGAGAGATTAGTCAAGGATCATATCACCTCCATCCTGCCTGATACCCTGGACCCACTCCAATTTGCTTACCGTCCCAATAGGTCCACAGACGCATCGCAATCACACTGCATACTGCCCTAACCCATCTGGACAAGAGGAATACTTATGTAAGAATGCTGTTCATCGACTACAGCTCAGCATTTAACACCATAGTTCCCTCCAAGCTCGTCATTAAGCTCGAGACCCTGGGTCTCGACCCAGCCCTGTGCAACTGGGTAGGAAACAACATCTCCACCCCGCTGATCCTCAACACTGGGGCCCCACAAGGGTGCGTTCTCAGCCCTCTCCTGTACTCCCTGTTTACCCATGACTGCGTAGCCAAGCACGCATCCAACTCAATCATCAAGTTTGCTGACGACACTACAGTGGTAGGCTTGATTACCAACAACGACGAGACGGCCTACAGAGAGGAGGTGAGGGCCCTCGGAGTGTGGTGTCAGGAAAATAACCTCTCACTCAATGTCAGCAAAACAAAGGAGATGATCGTGGACTTCAGGAAACAGGAGAGGGAGCACCCCCCTATCCACATCGAGGGGACAGTAGTGGAGAAGGTGGAAAGTTTTAAGTTCCTCGCATACATCACGGACAAACTGAATTGGTCCACCCACACAGACAGCGTGGTGAAGAAGGCGCAACAGCGCCTCTTCAACCTCAGGAGGCTGAAGAAATTCGGCTTGTCACCAAAATCACTCACACTCACTTTTACAGATGCACAATCGAGAGCATCCTGTCGGGCTGTATCACCGCCTGGTACGGCAACTGCTCCGCCCACAACCGTAAGGCTCTCCAGAGGGTAGTGAGGACTGCACAACGCATCACCGGGGTTAAACTACCTTCCCTCCAGGAAACCTACACCACCCGATGTCACAGAAAGGCCAAAAAGATCATCAAGGACAACAACCACCCGAGCCATTGCCTGTTCACCCCGCTATCATCCAGAAGGCGAGGTCAGTACAGGTGCATCAAAGCTGGGACCGAGAGACTGAAAAACAGCTTCTACCTCAAGGCCATCAGACTGTTAAACAGCCATCACTAACATTGAGTGGCTGCTGCCTACATACTGACTTAAATCTCTAGCCACTTTATACATAGGAATTGGATGTAACAAATGTATCACTAGCCACTTTAAACAATTTTGTATATAATGTTTACGTATCCAACATACTCATATCAAATGTATTCACTGTACTCTAAACCATCTACTGTATCTTGCCTATGCCGTTCGGCCATCGACCCAAATCTCTAGCCACTTTAATAATTATAATTGGATGAAATAATGTATCACTAGCCACTTTAAACAATGCCATTTATATAATGTTTACATATCCTACATTACTCATCTCATATATATATGTGTATATACTGTACTCCATACCATCTACTGCATCTTGCCTATGCCGGTCAGCCATCGCTCATCCATATATTTATATGTACATACTCGTATTCATTCCTTTACTCTTGTGTGTGTATAAGGTAGTTGTTGTGAATTTGTTAGATTACTTGTTAGATACTACTGCATGGTCGGAACTAGAAGCACAAGCATTTCGCTACACTCGCATTAACATCTGCTAACCATGTGTATGTGACAAATAAAATTTGATTTGATTTGATGTATTATACTGTACAGGGCAGTGGGTAGCCTAGCGGTTAGAGTGTTGGGCCAGTAACCGAAAGGTTTCTAGTTTGAATCCCTTAGCCAACAAGGTGAAAAATCTATTGAGCAAGGCACTTAACTCTTATTGCTCCAGGGTCACCGTTGATAATGGCCGAACCTGGCCATGACCCCACTCTCCGAGGGTGTCACAGGGCGAGTGGGATATGCAAAACACACATATTCCAATTCTCACATGCGTATTAACAGACTTGTACATGTGTGAAATAGGACAAATAAGCTTCACCCTTTACCCGCAATACTGTGCCAGAGAATTTTGTTATATCATGTTAAAGTTAAATGAATATATTTACAGTGTGTATATATTTTGGCCAGAGCATAGGTATTATTTATACACACTATGTGCTGTGCCAGAGCTTTCAAATACACTGAGGCCTTTGTATACACAATGTAGCTACCTAAGTTCTCTCAAGAACACCCAATGGAAAAAGTACAGGAATACTCAAAATGATAGAATACCTACATTGCCACTGAATAAACCTGTAACCAGATGACTTCCCTTGATGAATACTGCAAGTGATGAACTCCTACTTAGTGATTATGATGGATTGTGGTGCATTAGCCCACTCTCCATCATCCTGCCATTGTCTAATTGGTTAGTGACATGTTGCTCTGCCCTCTCGTTTGCAGTGATGAACTACAAGATCACAGCGGTTACGGGGGAACTTGCGCAATGGTGTCACCAACGTTAATGTGTTCTGTCTGATCTATGGAGAGGAGGGCAAGACTGAGCACATCTGCCTCGAGAGCCGCTCCTACAACTTTGAGCCCGGGACCACAGAGATATTTCAAGTCAGACACGGTCAGTGAACCAGTAGAAGTAGTCTACGGACTACACATTCATTGGTTTCAAATTGTGGGAAGAAAAGTATTTTCCTTTTGTGAATTAGTTGGATTCATGAAGAGTACAGCTATCATTGGTTTTGAGAAGACTTAGCATAAACTCAGTCATTCTGCCATGTTGTGGAGTGATGAGGACAAATCTCTGAATAACCACCATTGGCCTGTCTTACAGTCTCTCACCCCCTCAGATCGAGGCACTGAATGTGGGCAAATTATTCAAGATCTGCATCGGGTACGACGGTTCTGGTATGGGCGACGGGTGGTTCCTTGAGACGGTGGCTCGCTATGGTGCAGAGGGAGGTGGTGAAGGAGAAGCCGAATGATGACAAGAAGAAGAAGAAGAAGGAGGACGAGGAGCATGTGACAGAGCTCCAGGAGGTGGTGGAGAGCGTGACTTTTCCCTGTCAGCGCTGGCTGGCCCGTGACTTGGAGGATGGGGAGATCGTGGCGGAGCTCCTCCCAGAGGACCTCTGAGACCTGGAGGGCTTTTGTATACATCAACATCTACGGAGAGATCGGCGCCAAAAGACTCAGGAAGTCCCAACAACCTGAACACGTTTGAGAAAGGGCAGGTGAGACGTCTGTCAATATGATGATGAGGATGTCAGTATCTGAGTCTCTGTTGAACCGCAACCTCTTTCCCATTGACCTTAGCTGTTTGACCTTTGTGCACGCTCCCCTGTTGTTACGAATCAAATCAATTAAAACATTGAAACAATTATTGATCATTGAACAGGTACCTTTTTATTAACCTTTTATTTATGCCTTTGAACTCTGACCTTTCCCGTGGTTCTCTGCGGGGTTCAGGAGGACGTATTCTCCATCCCGGCCATCGATCTGGGCGTTCTGAAGAAGCTGAGGATTCACCATGACAACAGCCAGCCTCATGCCGCCTGGTTCCTGGACCGGGTGGAGATAGTAGACAACAAAGACAACACCACGTCAGGGAGGGGAGGAGGCAGGCACAGGATTACAAAATAAGAGAGGATTATTAACCACTTTACTACACCATTTGAGATAATATTGCCTCTTTTCTATTTTATTATTACCACTTATCTACATGCTACACCATATGACACACCATACATGTATATCTATATAGCTAGGAAGGTGATTTATAGATAAATAGCTGGTCCCAAAAAAAACTGTGCATCTGTTCCAAGACTGCCTGTACGTTTGAGAAAAGGTGTGGTTTTTCAGGATATAAAAGATCTGCCCATTGGTCTAAGAAAACAACTGCACAGCTCCCCTTGGTGGTCAGAAATTGTATTTATGGGGATATTATCAAGTCACAGACAGGCAGACAGGCAGACAGGTCTCTGTGGACAAGGCCTTTTATGAAGAAGGGTGATGATGAGGAGGAGGAGGAAGACTCCAGTTCAACACTCGTCCTGGAGCAGGAGGGTGAGAAAGATACACACCAGGGGCTAGAATTACAAATTGTTTGCTCCCATTATTTTCAGTGCAATTTTCATAAGAAGAATATGTTGTATGTGCTATTCCCTCTGGGAAATAACAGATGCTGATCAATGAAATGTACATTAAATTACAGATCTAAAATCAATCAAGGATAGAGTGTGGTTGTTACACATCTAGGCCTAGTTATCCACATTTCATTGATCAGTAGTTATACAGTATATCATTTGATTAAATAATATGAATGCATTATATCATGAATACATTCTTATCTGATTTAGTTGATCTGTCTGTCAGCCATGTCCACCACCTTCACAATGAGGGTAAAGACTGGAGACAAGAAGTATGCAGACACCGATGCCAACGCGTTTGCCACCCTGTACTGCACAAAATAGATATTTTGATAATATACACGTTTGTGTCTGTGATCGTGTGTATTTGAATTTACTACTAACTATGCCATTTACTGCTGTGTGTTTTCACAGGCAGGTATGTGATCCGAATACATAAGACAGACGTTTCATCCGACACATTGGTGCGGCTGCCTTACGGGTTAACGGAGCAGTGTGTCGAGAAGCAGTGCGGCTTGGCTGGGTTGTGTTTCGGGAGGACGCACGGCTCTCGACCTTCGCCTCTCCCGAGTCCGTACCGGAGTTGGAGCGATGGGACAAGACCGTAACTACCAATTAGATATCACGAAAATTGGGGAGAATAAAAATAAATAAAGGGGTAACAAATAAATACAAATAAAATGAAGACTGAGAGACAGACAGACACACACACAGTCCTTGTGATGTGATGTGTTATGCCTGTGCAGCGGCCACAGCAGGCTGGTTCCTTAACTGGGTAGAGGTTGACGCCCCATCCCTGGGCCAGATGCTAAGGTTCCCCTGTGGTCCCTGGCTGTACAAGGGAGAGGAAGAACGACAATGGGGCCATCGTCAAGGACTTGTTCCCTGCAGACCTCCAGACTGATTTCGACAAACCATGTAAGAACCAACCTGCAACATGCTATACTTAGATAACCCACATTATAGCCTACTAGCCAGCATATCACTACCCTATACAGTTTTACTATCTTATATCATACCATATCAGGTCATATCTGACATACCATAAGAGCTAGTCTAAAGCACACTGTACTTATTGTAGGTAATCCATATCTTACAGGACCCTATCCTACCAACTACCATGCCATATCATATCCTTGTTGTGCCGTACGAGATCGAAACCAGTGACCTGTTTGCAGCGGGTACAGACGCAGGCGTGTTCACCATGCTGTACGGTCAAAACGGGGTGAGCACCCAGCAGAGGTCTCTCTGTGTCAACAAGAGGGAGAGGACCATGTAGTTTGAGAGGGGAGCTGAGTACATGTTCATCGCTGAGGTACGACCACACAGTAGTCACCTATTAAAACACTGTATAGAGCAGACAGTTGAGTAAGGAATATATGGTTCTTTAATGAGGATGACAGTGATGATGGAGAGGATGACAATGTGGGTGATGATGCTCTTGATCCTCATGATGATGAGGATGTTTCTGTAACACCATGCAGTTGGAGGACATGGGTGATGTCATAGAGAAGATCTATATTGGCCATGACAGCTGAGGGATAAACTGAGGCAGGTGTCATTTAAAAAAGCTTGCACTGTGAAATAGCTCACAGTCAATTGTTATTGTGAGCATTTTTAGGATTGCGGTTAGAGCAGACGACTGCTGAGGAGGAGAAAGACACACAGGAGAAAGGCTACTTACTCAGCTACAGATCTAGGATAAGCTTACCCTTCACAAATCCTAATCTTAACCATATGGGGGAAAATGTACACAACTGATCTTAGTCCAGTGTCAAAGGTCAGAGCAATCCTACACCCAGTCTTCATTGAAAAGAGACGGATGACATCATATTATAAATCAAAACAAAACCATTTTTAGTCACAAGGTGGTGCTCTTCTCCTCACGGAGAGACCTGGTGTGTTTTCAGTCACTCACGCGTTGCTGCTCTGTGTCTCTCTAGGGGTTGGACACTATCATCTTCCCTTGTGAGTGCTGGCTGGCCAAGTCAGAGATTGACAGTGAGAGAATTAGTACCTTCTGACATCATACCGGAGAAACTACTACGAGACAGAACCCTGAAAGTCAACGAGATTGAGATGGAAGATGCACTGGAGAGTACGTACACACAAACACAAGCGAACACATATGCACACACACACACACACACACTGAGGAGGAAGACTCAGTGGAAAGTACACACACATGCACACACATACACACCGGAGGCTGGCCATTACAGCAGAATGTGCCTTTTCGTTTGTCAGATTCTTTGTCTGCATGCCTTCTTTGTCTGACAGGTAAATGATGAGGCAGTTATCTGCTCTAAATTGATGTCTTTCTCCGCTACAGCCACACAGTGTTGGGAATTTGTTCCCATTTGGACACTTCAGCCCATTATTATGCTTTCTGTCTGTGGGTTATCTCAGTCTATGTTTGTTGTTATCTGTGTCCACCTACAATGTGTCTGTGATGACGGGTGACGTTTACAACGCGGGCACGGAGACCTGGGCGGCACGGGTGAACACAAACTCAGCAAGTCTGAGACAAACAGCAACAAGTTTGAGAGGGGAGCGGTAAGAGACAGAACAGCACACCATATCCATGACTAGGACTTTCTGTCATTTCTGAATATTATTTGTACTTGAGTAGGTTTATTGGCTTTTGCGTCACAACATAAAAGGTAGTGATGTTGTTATACAATAATTGTACAGTAATATTAAGGCAATATATAAGTAAAATACTAATTTGTGTGTCTTTTTGGATCATTCTAACCATTAGGCTACCTGGGGCGGCAGGTAGTCTAGTGGTTAGAGCGTTGGGCCAGTAACCGAAAGGTTGCTAGATCAAATCCCCGAGCTGACAAGGTAAAAATCTGTCGTTCTGCCCCTGAACAAGGCAGTTAACCCACTGTTCCTAGGCCGTCATTGTAAATAAGAATTTGTTCTTAACTGACTTGCCTAGTTAAAAGGTTAAATAAAAATATTAATAAATTCTACTGCTTGTGCTGAATGTGCCTCCTATTTCAGGTGGATACATTTGTTTATAATTAAGATTCGCCATGACAACAGCATGGTGAGTGCTGATTGGTACCTGGACCACGTGGTGGTTGATGAGGATCTGGAGGAGGTCTTAGGAAAAGAGAGGACAGATGCATCGAGAGAATGTTCTATGTCAAGGTACTGTGTTTGTGTGCCACAGTGTGTATACACCAATGTACACCAATGTATGTGTGAACTATTCTTCTACTAGGCAAGTCAGTTAAAAACAAATTCTTATTTACAATGCTTACCAAAAGGCAAAAAGCCTCCTGTGGGAACGGGGGCCTGGGATAATAAAAAAATAAAAAATACAATATAAATATAGGACAAAACACACATCACAACAAGAGAGTGTGTGTGTGTGTGTGTGTGTGTGTGTGTGTGTGTGTGTGTGTGTGTGTGTGTGTGTGTGTGTGTGTGTGTGTGTGTGTGTGTGTGTGTGTGTGTGTGTGTGTGTGTGTGTGTGTGTGTGTGTGTGTGTGTGTGTGTGTGTGTGAGCACACAGAACCCTGACAAAGTATGTGTGACCTGACCTGTGTATTCTCACAGGGTTATGAGGAGGAGAGGGAGACTTTCCAAGGCAGGAAGAAGAGCTCAGCCCTGATCATGAAGAGTGTAGACAGCAACATGAACAAGAAGAGTAATAAGAATGAGGACTTCCAAAAGAGGAGCACCAATAAATAAACACAATACTGTCAATATAAACCCACACACAAGCACATAAAGAGTTGTGAAAAAATACTGCATTTCACCAGTTGCATACATTGCAATAAGCTGATTGATCACTCCAGAAATAAGTATTTATTCACATTACACTTTGTAGAGGCAGGGTTTGGAGAAACAACTGTACACACATATACAGTTGAAGTCGGAAGTTTACATACACTTAGGTTGGAGTCATTAAAACTTGTTTTCAACCACTCCACAAATTTCTTGTTAATAAACTATAGTTTTGGCAAGTTGGTTAGGACATCTACTTTGTGAATGACGAAGTGAAGTAATGTGAAGTAATTTTTCCAACAATTGTTTACAGACAGATTATTTCACCTATAATTCACTCTATCACAATTCCAGTAGGTCAGAAGTTTACATACACTAAGTTGACTGTGCCTTTAAACAGCTTGAAAAATTGCAGAAAATTAAGTCATGGCTTTAGAAGCTTCTGATAGGCTAATTGACATCATTTGAGTCAATTGGAGGTGTACCTGTGGATGTATTTCAAGGCCTACCTTCAAACTCAGTGCCTCTTTGCTTGACATCATGGGAAAATCAAAAGAAATCAGCCAAGACCTCAGAAAAAAAATTGTAGACCTCCACAAGTCTGGTTCATCCTTGGGAGCAATTTCCAAACGCCTGAAGGTACCATGATCATCTGTACCAACAATAGTACTCAAGTAAACACCATGGGACCACGCAGCCGTCATACGGCTCAGGGAGGAGACGCGTTCTGTCTCCTAGAGATGAACGTACTTTGGTGCGAAAAGTGCAAATCAAACCCAAAACAACAGCAAAGGACCTTGTGAAGATGCTGGAGGAAACAGGTACAAAAGTATCTATATCCACAGTAAAAAGAGTCCTATATCGACATAACCTGAATGGCGGCTCAGCAAGGAAGAAGCCACTTCTCCAAAACCGGGGACAAAGATCATACTTTTTGGAGAAATGTCCTCTGGTCTGATGAAACAAAAATAGAACTGTTTGGCCATAATGACCATCATTATGTTTGGAGGAAAAAGGGGAAGGCTTACAAGCCGAAGAACACCATCCCAACCGTGAAGCACAGGGGTAGCAGCATCATGTTGTGGGGGTGCTTTGCTGCAGGAGGGACTGGTGCACTTCACAAAATAGATGGCATCATGAGGAGGAAAATTATGTGGATATATTGAAGCAACATCTCAAGACATCAGTCAGAAAGTTAAAGCTTGGTCACTAATGGTTCTTCCAAATGGACAATGACCCCAAGCATACTTCCAAAGATGTGGCAAAATGGCTTAAGGACAACAAAGTCAAGGTATTCGAGTGGCCATCACAAAGCCCTGACCTCAATTCCATAGAACATTTGTGGGCAGAACTGAAAAAGCATGTGCGAGCAAGGAGGCCTACAAACCTGACTCAGTTACACCAGCTCTGTCAGGAGGAATGGGCCAAAATTCACCCAACTTATTGTGGGAAGCTTGTGGAATGCTACCCGAAATGTTTGACCCAAGTTAAACAATTTAAAGGCAATGCTACCAAGTACTAATTGCATGTATGTAAACTTCTGACCCACTGGGAATGTGATGAAAGAAATAAAAGCTGAAATAAGTCATTCTCTCTACTATTATTCTGACATTTCACATTCTAAAAATAAAGTGGTATTTTCGGGCGCTGACGGGCGCTTCGCGTTCTTAGGAAGCTATGCAGTATTTAGTTTTTTTAATGTATTATTTCTTACATTGTTACCACAGGAAATCTTAAGTTTTATTACATACAGCCGGGAGGAACTATTGGATTTAAGAGCAACGTCAACTTACCAACATTACGACCAGGAATACGACTTTCCCGAGGCTGATCCTCTGTTTGGTCCACCAACCAGGACAATAGACCGGATCCCAGCCGGCGACCCAAAACAACGGCCCCGCAGGAGAAGGGGCAGACGGTGCGGTCTTCTGGTCAGGCTCCGTAGACGGGCACATCGCGCACCGCTCCCGAGTATACTACTCGCCAATGTCCAGTCTCGTGACAACAAGGTAGAGGAAATCCGAGCAAGGGTTGCCTCCAGAGAGACATCAGAGTTTGCAACGTTCTTTGCTTCACGGAAACATGGCTTTCTCGGGATACTTTACCAGAGTCGGTACAGCCACCTGGTTTCTTCACGCATCGTGCCAACAGAAACATCTGTCTGGTAAGAAGAAGGGGGAGGGTGTATGCCTTATGATTAACAAGACGTGGTGTGAGCATAACAACATACAGGAACTCAAGTCCTTTTGTTCACCTGACCTAGAATTCCTTACAATCAAATGCAGACCGCATTATCTACCAAGAGAATTCTCTTCGATTATAATCATAGTCGTGTATATCCCCCCTCAAGCTGACACATCGACGGCCCTGAAAGAACTTTATTGGACTCTATGTAAACTGGAAAACACATATCCTGAGGCTGCATTTATTGTAGCTGGGGATTTTAACAAGGCTAATCTGAAAACAAGGCTCCCCTAAATTTTATCAGCATATCGAATGTACAACCCGGGCCGGCAAAATCCTGGATCATTGTTATTCTAACTTCCGCGACGCATTCAAAGCCATTCCCCGCCCCCCTTTCGGCAAATCTGACCACGACTCCATTTTGTTGCTCCCAGCCTATAGACAGAAACTTAAACAGGAAACGTCCGTGCTCAGGTCTGTTCAACGCCGACCAATCTGATTCCACGCTTCAAGATTGCTTCAATTACGTGGACTGGGATATGTTCAGCGTAGCGTTGGACAATAACATTGATGAATACGCTGATTTGGTGAGCGAGTTTATTAGCAAGTGCATCGGTGATGTTGTACCCACAGCGACTATTAAAACCTTCCCCAACCAGAAACCGTGGATTGATGGCAGCATTCGCACAAAACTGAAAGTGCGAACCATTGCTTTTAATCAGGGTAAGGCGACCGGAAACATGACTGAATATAAACAGTGTAGCTATTCCCGCAAGGCAATCAAGCAAGCTAAGCATCAGTATAGAGACAAAGTAGAGTCGCAATTCAACGGCTCAGACACGAGAGGTATGTGGCAGGGTCTACAGTCAATCACGGACTACAAAAAAGAAAACCAGCCCCGTTGCGGACCACGATGTCTTGCTCCCAGACAAACTAAACAACTTCTTTGCTCGCTTTGAGGACAATACAGTGCCACCGACACGGCCCGCTACCAAAACCTGCGGGCTCTCCTTCACCGCAGCCAACATGAGTAAAACATTTAAACGTGTTAACCCTCGCAAGGCTGCTGGCACAGATGGCATCCCTGGCCGCGTCCTCAGAGCATGCGCAGACCAGCTGGCTGGTGTGTTTACTGACTTATTCAATCAATCCTTATCCCAGTCTGCTGTTTCCACATGCTTCAAGAGGGCCACCATTGTTCCTGCTCCCAAGAAAGCTAAGGTAACTGAGCTAAATGACTATCGCCCCGTAGCACTCACTTCCATCATCATGAAGTGCTTTGAGAGACTAGTCAAGGATCATATCACCTCCATCCTACCTGACACCCTAGACCCACTCCAATTTGGTTACCGTCCCAATAGGTCCACAGACGACGCAATCGCAATCACACTGCACACTGCCCTAACCCATCTAGACAAGAGGAATACCTATGTAAGAATGCTGTTCATCGACTACAGCTCAGCATTTAACACCGTAGTACCCTCCAAACTCGTCATTAAGCTCGAGACTCTAGGTCTCGACCCAGCCCTGTGCAACTGGGTCCTGGACTTCCTGACGGGCCACCCCCAGGTGGTGAGGGTAGGAAACAACATCTCCACCCCGCTGATCCTCAACACTGGGGCCCCACAAGGGTGCGTTCTCAGCCCTCTCCTGTACTCCCTGTTCACCCATGACTGCGTGGCCAAGCACGCCTCCAACTCAATCATCAAGTTTGCAGACGACACTACAGTGGTAGGCTTGATTACCAACAACGACGATACGGCCTACAGGGAGGAGGTGAGGGCCCTCGGAGTGTGTTGTCAGGAAAATAACCTCTCCCTCAATGTCAACAAAACAAAGGAGATGATCGTGGACTTCAGGAAACAGCAGAGGAAGCACCCCCCTATCCACATTGACGGGACAGTAGTGGAGGAGGTGGAAAGTTTGAAGTTCCTCGGTGTACACATCACGGACAAACTGAAATGGTCCACCCACACAGACAGCGTGGTGAAGAAGGTGCAACAGCGCCTCTTCAACCTCAGGAGGCTGAAGAAATTCTGCTTGTCACCAAAAACACTCACAAACTTTTACAGATGCACAATCGAGAGCATCCTGTCGGGCTGTATCACCGCCTGGTACGGCAACTGCTCCACCCACAACCGTAAGGCTCTCCAGAGGGTAGTGAGGTCCGCACAACGCATCACCGGGGGTAAACTACCTTCCCTCCAGGACACCTACACCACCCGATGTCACAGGAAGGCCAAAAAGATCATCAAGGACAACAACCACCCGAGCCACTGCCCGTTCACCCTGCTATCATCCAGAAGGCGAGGTCAGTACAGGTGCATCAAAGCTGGGACCGAGAGACTGAAAAACAGCTTCTATCTCAAGGCCATCAGACTGTTAAACAGCCATCACTAACATTGAGTGGCTGCTGCCAACATACTGACTCAAATCTCTAGCCACTTTAATAATAAAAAATTTATGTAATAAATGTATCACTAGCCACTTTAAACAATGCCACTTTATATAATGTTTACATATCCGACATTACTCATCTCATATGTATATACTGTACTATATACCATCTACTGCATCTTGCCTATGCCGTTCGGCCATCGCTCATCCATATATTCAAATGTACATACCCTTATTCATTCCTTTACACTTGTGTGTATAAGGTAGTTGTTGTGAAATTGTTAGATTACTTGTTAGATACTACTGCAAGGTTTGAACTAGAAGGCCAAGCATTTCGCTACACTCGCATTAACATCTGCTAACCATGTGTATGTGACAAATAACATTTGATTTGATCCTAACTGACCTAAGACAGGGGGTTTTACTAGGATTAAATATCAGGAATTGTGAAAAACTGAGTGTATTTGTGTATTCTTAAATGTATTTGGCTAAGATGTATGTAAACTTCCGACTTCAACTGTACATACAGCCAAAACACATTACCTTGTGTCTTTGCAGGATGCCAGTACCAGCAGCAGGGTCTATGTGGTCACCATGGGACCAAACCACACCCAGACGGAGAGGCTGTGGCTGGACCTGCCTGGGGGGAAGAGGTGCTTCGATTCTGGGTCTCTGGAGTCCTTCAAGTCGTGGGAGAGATTATGAAGGTGGAGGTATGGGTCACATAACATTAAGCATACAGAATATTCATATCCCAAAGAAAAGTGGTGGTGTACAAAATATACTGTAGATAAAGAAAAGGCCCGCACACAGTTTAATGCTGCTAAAGTGAGTGTTTTATTCCTGTACCAGGTTACACAAACAGCGTTTAGACACAGAAGTCTTCATCGAGTGCAAGGGTCACAACACGTATGCTGATGGATGTGGTTGCTCCATGCCCTCCCTATAGCTCAGACGGGGCCTCTCCTGAGAGCTGCTAGCTGGTTGATTAGCTAGCTGTTACCATGCCAACCAAAGGGGCCAAATACATTTTCCAGTGTAAGTGCTGGTTATGGAAACAGGATGAGCCTGAGCTGAATTTTGAGTCACGTAGGAAAGGGTCAGAATACTTTTATTATTTTATACATTTTATACATAATGTTAATCCAGTTTAGAATAAAGCTGTAACGTAACAAAATGTGGAAAAAGGGAAGGGGTCTGAATAATTTCAGATAAAAAAAAATAGATATATATATAGATATATATCTAATTTTTATCTGAAATTATTCAGACCCTTCCCTTTTTCCACATTTTGTTACTGTTACAGCCTTATTCTAAACTGGATTAACATTTTTGCAAATGTATTTTCCACTATATATATATATATATATATATATATATATATATATATATATATATATATATATATATATATATATATATATATATATTTCACCTTAACTATGACCTGGCCAAGATAAAGCAAAAAGCAGAGCGACACAAACAACACAGAGTTACACATGGAATAAACAAACGTACAGTCAATAACACAATAGAAAAGTCTATATACAGTGTGTGCAAATGAAGTAAGATTAGGGAGGTAAGGCAATAAATAGGCCATAGTGGCAAAATAATTACAATTTAGCAATTAAACATTGGAGTGATAGATGTGCAGAAGATGAATGTGCAAGTACAGCTACTGGGGTGCAAAGGAGCAACAACAAAAAATGACAATATGGGGATGAGGTAGTTGGATGGGCTATTTACAGATGGGCTATGTACAGGTGCAATGATCTGTGAGCTGCTCTGACACCTGATGATTAAAGTTAGTGAGGGAGATATGAGTCTCCAGCTTCAGTGATTTTTGCAATTCGTTCCAGTCATTGGCAGCAGAGAACTGGAAGGAAAGGAGGCCAAAGGAGGAATTGGCTTTGGGGGTGACCAGTGAAATATACCTGCTGGAGCGCGTGCTACGGGTGGGTGCTGCTATGGTAACCAGTGAGCTGAGATAAGGTGGGGCTTTACCTAGCAAAGACTTATAGATGACCTGGAGCCAGCGGGTTTGGCGACGAATATGAAGCGAGGGCCAGAATATTACCCACACATTTTCAAACCATGTCTATCTTTATTTCCCAAACACAATCTCTATTTGTCTTTTAATCATTTTTAGTATCTTTTAACACAGGCTTACACTTAAACAGTTTGTTTACATTTATACCCGTTGTTACCTCATATCCCAGCAATAATGCCTTGCATTACGCCTGGGAAGAAAGCACTTCAATTTGCTCAACTTGTCATTGGCTCAACCATTGACTGAACTTACCCCATGGCCATTGGCACAACTTACCCCAAGGCAAAAATAAATTATATATTAGCTCACTCAGCTACAAGGATGCACTTTCATGCTAGGTTAAGGACCTCATATTGAAGCTTATGGAGACCCCAACTGATGTATAGAACAATCTTAAAAGTATCTACTTTGGTTTAGATACAAGCATCATGATACCTCTAACACAATACATTCATTTGACTTGGTGAAAATCTGTTTTCTTCCTTCTTCCTTCACAGACTCCATGAAATGATGACCTCTTGCTAAATATTTGGTCACATGATTCATTTTGTGAATGGTTTCCTAGAATCAAGGGTGGCTCAACTTACCCCTTTGGCTCAACTTACCCCACTCTCCCCTACAAGGAAATGTCTTAACATGTACTTTTTGGTTGATTTTCCTGTTTGGTTTAACTTGCAGCATATGTTATCTCATCAATCAACAAATATGAATTGTTTAATTTGATTGAGTGATTGATTTATTGACTGATGATTAAGGATTGTCTGTCAGTTATTGTCAGATCATCTATGAGGTGACGGGAGATGTTCTGAATGCAAGAACAGACACCCAGATCTACCTGTCTGTGTTCGGGGCTAACATCACTACAGAGGGGATCTTGCTGCAGAAGAATGAGGACAGGTATTGTACCACACACACACACCTGACCCTAACCAAACACACACCTGACCAATTTCTCACACCTGACCAAATGTTCACAGGCAACCAAACACACTGATTAAACACTATCAAACACACCTGACCCAAAAGTTCACCCATATGACCAAATGTTCACACTTCAACAAATGCATAAATTTAACACACCCAAAATAAACACACCCAAATTAGCCAACATAAAGTGGTATTGAAATGACAAAACTGCAATTTAATTCCACATTCATCCACATAAAAAACGATATAAGAATAGTTGTATTTACTGTAGTTCACAGTGCATGTGATGTGGACTAGTGGTGTGTTTACAGTTTAAAAGACTCTCCCATAAAGCATTGCGCTCACACTCTGGCTGTCGTTAGGATTGAGCGGGGTCAGGAGGACATGTTCATCCTGGAGGTCGATGACATTGCTCCCCTGAGGAAGATGAAGGCCCGTATCGACGTCTCTAGTAGCCAACCTGACTGGTTCCTGGATAAGATCAGCACTGACAACATGTCACAGTTTACCGGCTCAATACAACACAGTCTTTATCTTTTACCTTTCTGTGCAGTAATTGCTCCATGTTTACAGTAAGAATATAATACAATACCATACAGTCAGTGGAGGCTCCTCATAGGAGGAAGGGGAGGACCATCCTACTCAGTGAATTTCGGAGAAAAAAAATACTTAAACATAGTTAAGTTATCCTTTTTAGATAAAACTATACTACACTGAACACAAATATAAATGCAACATGGAACAATTTTCAAATAATTTCTGAGTTACAGTTCATATAAAAAAATCTGTCAATTGAAATACATTCATTAGGCCCTAAACTATGGATTGCACATGACTGAGAATACAGATATGCATCTGTTGATCACCTTAAACAAAAGAAGGAGCATGTATCGGAAAATCAGTCAGTATCTAGTGTGACCACCATTTGCCTCATGCAGCGCGGGACAACACATCTCCTTCGCATAGAGTTGATCAGGCTGTTGATTGTGGCCTGTGGAATGTTGTTTCACTCCTCTTCAATGGCTGTGCGAAGTTGCTGGATTTTGGCGGGAACTGGAACACGCTGTCATACACGTCGATCCAGAGCATCCCAAGCATGCTCAATGGGTGACATGTCTAGTGAGTATGCAGACCATGGAAGAACTGGGATATTTTCAGCTTCCAGGAATTGTGTACAGATCCTTGCGACACAGAGGTTTTTGCCCCTGGTCAAAGACAGCTGTTGTGTTGTGCACTAAAGTCCACAAGCAAAGGGAAAAGGTGAGAGGAGGAGATGCGAGAAGGAATTATGCAACTAGCAAAGTAGCCGACTAAACTCCACTCCATGGTGAAGGAAGTCTATGATTTCACCAAGAGAGAGAACGAGAGACCAGGCTTCGTGGAATCTAGCTCCGACTACATAGATACACCCAAGTCAATACTTAATTTTTTTTATCATGAAACGCCTACCTTGTACCTATGTTTGTCCTCTGTAGTTGTGTTCCTTTCTATGTCTGCTGAAATCGACACCTTTTCAATAAATGTTAATCAAATACCACCGCCAACTTGTTGCTCATTTCTGATGGCAATTTAGTGCGAATGTGCATGTGTCAATTGAATAAATGCCCACGGTGAGGTGTGGTTTAAGGTGACCACGCCCTCGATTAGGGTACAGCCTTGTACCATGCTGACCACACCGCTCACGCTATGTGCCCGAGCGTTGCAAAATACATTTACACATACATTATTCAATCATTGCATCCACACTGCTCGCACGTCTGCATAGCCAGGCTCTAAAATAGAACTTGGTTCTATTTGTGACGCTTGATGTGCTGCAAGTCCCGCCTCTCTCATCTCCGCATTGGTTTTTAGGAGCATATACTCACATGGGTGATTTAACGATGAACTGAGATCCACACTCCAGTCCAGTTGGTGGTGGTAATGCACCTTAAAGTTGGTTGTAAAGTTGGTTGTGTAGTCATCATGGTAGGGCACTCCCGTTAGTCCCATGTAATTAACTTCGGCGGCATCCACTTTTTTGTCGTTTCAGTAAACATTTTCAGCAGCCTCACGTGTCGATACTAACATACATGGCTGTCACAACAACAAATTATTTGCGTGATACTTATTCTGCCACTCTTAATTTGTTACCCGACCTGCTAACACCGACAGTAAAGATAGTAAAGCTGTCACATTAAACTTACGTCAGTTTGTTTACCCCTAGCTTTTTTGTCAGTTAGCTGACGTCGTTGAGAGAAGTTAATCCTAATCTAATTTGCTAGTCTTAGTAATGCCTGCCCTTGAATGGTCTAGTTATTTAGAAAAATGTATTCTTGTTGGCTTGGCTATATGTCCTTTCAATTTGCCTCCTACTGGCCCTCCAACACCACTTCCAGAAGCATCTGGTCTCCCATCCAGGGACCAACTCTGCTTAGCTACAGTGTCAAGCCAGCATAGCAGTGGGATGCAGGGTGGTATGCTATAAACATTGAATTTGGCAGATAACTTTATTAACCTGGCACATTTTCTGTCCAGAGACACTAATAAATAACAAGATACTTATTTTTTACAATAATTCTATAGCCTAGGTTTAATTTACAAATGTCATCGGAGATTCAATTGACACGCTAAATTGCCATTTTAGAAACAGAAACGAGCAAAAAGTTGGTGGTTGTATTTTTTGTTATACCTTTATTTTACCTTTATTTAACTAGGCAAGTCAGTTAAGAACAAATTCTTATTTTCAATGATGGCCTAGGAACAGTATTTGATTAATGTTTATTGAAAAATTATAGATTTCAGTAAACAAAGAAAGGCATGCAACTACAGAGGACAAACATAGGTACAAGGTAGTCATTTCATTATATTTTTTGGGAAGTATTGACCTTTGGCGAATCGATGTATTCGGAGCTAGATTACACAAACCCTTCATCATAAACTTCCTTCACAGTGGAGTTGACTGTAGTCCGCTACGTGCATAGTGAGGATGTTGTATGTGACTGCTATGAAATTGAACTGTGTGTGTGAGATCAGGGGTGTATTCATTGCGCCAATTCTGTTGCAAAACGTTTGACAAACGGAACTAACCGGGGAAGGACCTGGATTTGTACAATAGAAACTCTGGTTTTCCTTGCAAAACAGAACCGTTTGGAACTGTTTGGACTAATGATTACACTCCAGATCAGCTACTAGCAGGGGTGTTCAACTCTTATCCTACAAGGTCCAGAGCCTTCTGGTTTTCTGTTCTGCATGATAATTAATTGCGCACACCTGGTGTCCCGGGTCTAAATCAGGCCCTGACTAGAGGGGAGCAATACAAAAATTGAACTGGCTTCGAGGTCCAGAGTTGAGTTTAAAGGTACTAGGGCTGTGCCGACATGGCCATACTTGTAATCGTATTCGTAAATTGACAGTTGATAATCGGATCAGATGATACTTGTGGTCGGAAAAAACGGAAGTGTTTTAATATGCCTAAATATATGTTGGCAAAATCCCTCCCTACACATTCTCACTTCAAAACAACTGCAGATTAGGAGCAGCGTGCGGAGGGGTGTGTGTGTGTCTCTCCTGAACTTGCAGCGGGCAGCCAAGTTTGATGTCACTCAGTCAGAATGCACATCACATACAGGCAAGAGTGTGCAAGGCGATATTGAATGTGTCACTCACTGTCTGTCACCTTGATTACTCCAATTTGTCTCTCAACCTATAAACTTTCATTTGTAGGCTAGGTTGTAGCAACCTCACGATGGATATAGGGCAAGTTCACGTATCATGTAGTAGCCTAAATCTAGGGATTTTACACATGACCAAAAGTATGTGGACACCTGCTTGTCGAACTCCTAATTCTAAAATAATTAGCATTGATATGGAGTTGCTCCCCTCTTTGCTGCTACAACAGCCTCCACTCTTCTGGGAAGGCTTTCCACTAGATGTTGGAACTAGAGGTCGACCGATTTATGATTTTTCAACACCAATACCTATAACGATTATTGGACCAAAAAAAGCAGATACTGATTTATCGGCCGATTTATTTATATATATATATATATATATTTGTAATAATGACAATTACAACAATACTGAATGAACACTTTGTTTTTTACTTAATATAATACATAAATAAAAATCTATTTAGTCTCAAATAAATAATGAAACATGTTCAATTTGGTTTAAATAATGCAAAAACACAGTGTTGGAGAAGAAAGTAAAAGTGCAATATGTGCCATGTAAAAAAGCTAACGTTTAAGTTCCTTGTTCAGAACATGAGAACATATGAAAGCTGGTGGTTCCTTTTAACATGAGTCTTCAATATTCCCAGTTAAGAAGTTTTAGGTTGTAGTTATTATAGGAATTATAGGACTATTTCTCTCTATACCATTTGTATTTCATATACCTTTGACTATTGGATGTTCTTATAGGCACTATAGTATTGACAGCCTAATCTCGGGAGTTGAAAGGCTTGAAGTCATAACCAGCGCTGTGCTTCAAGCATTGCGAAGAGCTGCTGGCAAACGCAGGAAAGTGCTATTTGAATGAATGCTTACGAGATGCTTCTGCCTACCACCGATCAGTCAGACTGCTATATCAAATATCAAATCATAGACTTAATTATAATATAATAAACACACAGAAATACGAGCCTTAGGTCATTAATATGGTCAAATCCGGAAACTATCATTTCGAAAACAAAACGTTTATTCTTTCAGTGAAATATGGAACCGTTCCGTATTTTATCAAACGGGCAGTGGAGGTTCTAGACCCTTTCAACTGGGGGGGCCAAGCTGGGGCCAGTTGTACTGTTAGAGGGGCCAGTTACATTAGACGTTATTGTTGTCATATTGTTTTCTTCACTTCATTGCAGGCATTAGTAGGCAAAAGACCATGTTCCTCTAGTAAATGTGTGGGTTTAATTAGTGTTCCCCGTTGCCACTGTCTAATAGCGGATGTAAAAAAAAAGAACGATAGCAAAAATTAGTTATGCAAAAATTATTTCATACTCCACATTTAGGGGGGCCACAAGGGGGTCCAAAATTGTTGTCACAGGGGCACTGGCCCCCTGCCCCCCCCCAAGAACCGCCAGTGCAAACGGGTGGCATCCATAAGTCTAAATATTGCTGTTACATTGCACAACCTTCAATGTTATGTCATAATTATGTAAAATTCTGGCAAATTAATTACGGTCTTTGTTAGGAAGAAATGGTCTTCACACAGTTCGCAAAGAGCCAGGCGGCCCAAACTGCTGCATATACCCTGACTCTGTTTGCACAGAACGCAAGAGAAGTGACACAATTTCCCTTGTTAATATTGGCATAGATTTTTTGGTAGGTACATTGGTGCAACGACAGTGCTTTTTTTCGTGAATGGGCTTGTTAAATCATCACCCGTTTGGCGAATTAGGCTGTGATTCAATGATAAATTAACAGCCACTGCATTAATTATTTGCAACGCAGAACAAGCTAGTTAACCTAGTAATATCATCAACCATGTGTAGTTAACTAGTGATTATGTTAAGATTGATTGTTTTTTATAAGATAAGTTTAATGCTAGCTAGCAACTTACATTGGCTCCTTGCGTAACAGGTGGTCAGCCTGCCACGCAGTCTCCTCGTGGAGTGCAATGTAATCGGCCATAATCGCCGTCCAAAAATGCAGATTACCGATTGTTATGAAAACTTGAAATCGGCCCTAATCGGCCCTAATTAATCAGCCATGACGATTAATCGGTCAACATCTTGTTGGAACATTGCTGCCTGGACTTGCTTCCATTCAGCCACGAGCATTGGTGAGGTTGGGTACTGATGTTGGGCGATTAGGCCTGGCTCGCAGTCGGCGTTCCAATTCATCCCAAAGGTGTTCGATGGGGTTGAGGTCAGGGCTCTGTGCAGGCCAGTCAAGTTCTTCCACACCGATCTCGACAAACAATTTCTGTATGGACCTTGCTTTGTGCACAGGAGCATTGTCATGCTGAAACAGGAAAGGGCCTTCCTCAAACTGTTGCCACAAAGTTGGAAGGACAAAATCGTCTAGAATGTAATTGTATGCTGTAGCGTTAAGATTTCCCTTCACTGAAACTAAGGGGCCTAGCCCGAACCATGAAAAACAGCCCCAGACCATTATTCCTCCCCCACCAAACTTTACAGTTGGCACTATGCATTTGGGCAGGTAGCATTCTCCTGGCATCCGCCAAACCCAGATTTGTCAGTCGGACTGCCAGATGGTGAAGCGTGATTCATCACTCCGGAGAATGCGTTTCCAGCTATAGCAGGGCAGAAATTTGACAAACTGACTTGGTTGAAAGCTGGCATCCTATAACGGTGCCACGTTGAAAGCCACTGAGCTCTTCAGTACGGGCCATTCTCTTGCCAATGTTTTTCGATTTTATACACCTGTCAGCAACGGGTGTGGCTGAAATAGCCGAATCCACAAATTTGGCCATGTAGTGCACATTGACCTGCGTGAATGGAATATGAATGATAGTAACAGGTGTTATTAATACGATAATAACAGGTGTTATTAACTAAGCGGCCAACGCACGTGAGAGAGAAAGGGAGAGACGTGGGTGAGGCATTGATGTCTGTAAGTGCTCGATTAAATCCGTATCGCTGAAGTTCAGCGTTATAGCGCGATTCACATTTTATAAGTAATGTCTGATTGAGCCGACATATGCAGCGTTTGGGCGAATCGGGAATGCAGTCTCCACTAACGCAGGAACTTTGCCTTTACATTTGTATTTTTGTATTGCGCTGTAGCACAGGTCTTCTATGCTACGGATTTAATCGAGCCCTAAGTCTTAGGTCACAGGGTTGCTCAATCCCCAACATCCCTCTCAGACTTTCTCTCTCACACACACACACACTGATCTCTACCTGCAGGCGATAGGTCACTGCATAATTCAGCCATACACACCAGACAGACACGCTCACATAGCTCTGCACGGTAGGGGTAAGAGTTCGTCTGGGGTGAGCTTCATTGAATGGCACGTGAGTGTATTGACCCATTTCAGTCAGTGTGGGGTTGGAGCAGGCAGGCTGCAGATACTGGGCTGAATCTGTTCTCCCCAGACACAGACACGCACAGGCTCAGACACAGGCTCAGTAATGAGCAATAGCAGAAGCACGATGCTTTATCCCAACGGGGACACTGAACATGTACTGTTTTATGTGGTGTCAAGGGGGTTTGTGAATAACACAAGACAGCAAAAAGACATTGGACAAAGTTGAATAGTATTGTATAACCCTGCCATGAAATATATGACAACATTCACCTTCCTTTATATTTTATGATGTGACATCACAGGGGGATTGCTAATTGTCTCAATGTATTACCATACCAATCATTTGTGATATGTATTGGTTGTTGACAGAAGTAGTACATGCACTATGAATTGTTAGATTACTTGTTAGATATAGTCGGAACTAGAAGCACAAGCATTTCGCTACACTTGCATTAACATCTGCTAACCATGTGTATGTGACCAATAAAATTAGATTTTATTTGAATTGATTTTATTTGAATCCCCCCACACACACACACACCTCTGGGAAACATGACAGATTTTCTCCTACATTTTGAGGTTTCTCATTGAGACATAATTGTGTTCCAGTTCTATTTGATGGTCAATATTGAATTGACGGATGGCTTCCCCCTTGTCAGAACAATATGAACGCTGGCCCCAAATTCACTTCGATGCCAAGACCTTACCTTACCACAGGCATTTCCTATGCAGTAACAACCCCTCCATGTCTTTCCATATCACCCAGCCTGCCTGTAGACTAGCGAAACACTAGCAGTCAAAGATCATACCCAGCCGTGTCGGTCTATGGCTGGGCCATGTCCTTGGACTGACCCAGTAGCTGTACAGCATCCCAAACAGATGTGTGCTAACGTCATGGATTACACACACACCGTGCCTGTTTATTCAAATGGCCACTGCAGTGAACTGGGCACACAGCCAGCATGCTAATCTCACTCAAATGAATATATTGATGGACGTTAATGTAGGTTGGGCTACCGGAGCCTTGGGTTTTTACAGTAGGGTACTTTCTCCAGTTACACCCTGTCCACGACAAGTGGTCAAACACACTGGGAGAGGGGAAGAGGGATTTACTCATAATGCACAGTATTTACATATACTGTCAGGTCCATCATTATTGGCAGCCTTGATAAATATAAGCAAAAAGACTATAAAATAAATAATACAAATACTGAGCTATATTGTATGCTCTAAAAATGTGGGAAATTCTGTTATTTTATACTAATACAATTGCCCAGAGACAAATATTTTGTTTAACAAGCAATGATTGGGGTCAAAATTATTGGCACCCCTGTTTTCAATATTCTAGCACTCTCCCTTTGCGAGGATAACGACACTGAGCCTTTTTCTGAAATGTTTTATGTGATTGGAAAACACTTTGGGAGAGATCTTGAGGTTATTGTCTTACTGGAAGATCCATTTACTGCCAAGTATCAGCCTCTTGGCAGAGGCAACCATATTGAAAATCCAAAACATATGCAGAAAAGTACCTCAAAACTACGGTAAAATATGGTGGTGCGTCTTTGATGTTATGGGGCTATTTTGCTTCAACTGTTCCTGGGGCCCTTGTTAAGGTCAACGGCATCATGAACTTTGCCCAGTACCAGGACATTTCAGCAAAAAAAACTGGTTGTATCAGCCTCCTGACAGAGGCAACCAGGTTTGGCTCTTCCAGCAAGACAATAAACCCAAGCATTAATAGAAATCCATAGAAATAAATGGTTAATTGACCACAAAATCTACATTTTTCAATGGCCATCTCAGTCTCCCGACTTGAACCACATTTGAAACCTGTGGTTTGAATGGAAGAGGGCAGTCCATAAAAGCAGATGAAGGATATCAAGGATCTGGAAAGATTCTGTATGGAAGAATGGTCTAAGATCTCTCCCAAAGTGTTTTCCAATCTCATAAAATATTTTAGAAAAAGGCTCAGTGTTGTTAACCTCGCAAAGGGAGGGGGTGCATTGAGTATTGAAAACAGGGGTGCCAACAATTTTAACCCCTATCTTTTTTTAGATATTTTTTTAATTGCTTGTTAAACCAAATCTATTTCTATGAGCAATTGTATTACTATAAAATAATAAAATGTCCATTATTTTGCATACACTATAGCTTAGTATTTGTATTATTGATTTTATGCAGTCTTTTTTGCTCGTATTTATCAAGGGTGCCAATAATTATGGACCTGACTGTATTTATATATCTGCATATGTATATTTTTGCATTTTACCACTATGGATTACGGTTGATCTTTGTTGATGTTTGTCTGGTATTGTCCTACAGATAATGTCATTGTCCTTCAGATTGTCCTGTACACAGGTGTTGCCTTATCCTGACAACAGAGTTGATTGATGGTTTATCCTAATAGAATTACAGCAGTTGTAAAGGCACGGACTCCCATTCACTTTAATATGCAAATCCACTTAAAAATGCATTGTACATTTTTGAAAAGGTTGTTGCTGTGACAAATTTGTCAATGTGCCAGCCAACTTACCTCACACCTAGTCAAATAAGGGTTAATGACTTTGACTAATGAATCATTATTAATTATCATGAATTATAATTTCCCCCAGATTATCATGCATAACCTGACCACAGAGGATGTGTCGGAGTTCACCTGTGAGGAATGGCTGTCTAAGACCAAAGGGCTGCCGTGGTGGACGAGGAGGAGATGGTGGAGAGCACCACCTACATCATCCAGGTCAAGACCAGCGACATCGGAGGTGGGTCAGTCAGTCAGTGCACAGACAAACAACACCTTCTACAGTCCTCGTTACAGTCCATCATGTTCATGTGACTGACCAGGGCCTGTATTCATAAAGCGTCTCAGAGGAAAACATACTGATCTAGGATCATCTTTGCCTTTTAGATTATAATAAATGGGCAGGGGGGACCTGATCCTAGAAAAGCAATCCTACGAGTCACTTTATGAATACAGGCCCAGGTATCAATCTCAAGACTACATTATCCCACTGAACTAAGGCCTAGTCATTACCGTAGTTCCCTGAACCACATTTACTTCAATTTTCTGTAATCACACTGTCCCTCACTTTCTATCTTGCACTGCAAATCGACACCATTTACTATACACTGCCCCAGATCCAGATTAAGTCCTGTTCCTAACTAGCTGGGATGTTTGTTACAGTATATCCTCCTGATTCACTTTCTCTGGCACAGCGGAGCCTCTTTTCTGCTTGGAGAGACGTGATGCTGCAGCAAAGGTGGAATGCGACATTCCACGTTGACTCATAGAGGCTAATGAAAGAGATACTCCTCTGAAAGCTGTTGCTGGGCTTTGCTCCTTAGCCGTTCAGTTTTCCACCCGCAGAGCAGAGGAGAGGCAGGCTGCTGATTGACACGATAGAGGAGCTAGGTGTCTGAGCTCACTTCAAAGAGCTCCTCATTCTGCCCTTGGCTGCCAGTGTTACTGAAGACATGGCCCTCAGCCCGTGTGTGTGTGTGTGTGTGTGTGTGTGTGTGTGTGTGTGTGTGTGTGTGTGTGTGTGTGTGTGTGTGTGTGTGTGTGTGTGTGTGTGTGTGTGTGTGTGTGTGTGTGTGTGTGTGTGTGTGTGTGTGTGTGTGTGTGTGTGTGTGTGTGTGTGTGTGTGTGTAATGAGCAGAGCTTTCACACACACCGCATCAGAGAAGCACTGACTGCGATCTCAACGTTGCTCACACACACGCACATAGGTTAAAGACATGTGAGTCACACATGCACACACGAGTCACATGGGACTCAGAGGAAACAGGGCTTTGATTTGATAAGGTAGTTGGTTAGTTGTTAATAGGGGACTATTTGAAAGGCAGTCTGGAAGTAAATATTTTAGTGATTTTATTCATTTTCAAGGATGTCTGACAGATGGTGATGTCTTGAAAGGCAGAATGTTAGTGGCTAATGGGGAAGGTTTACAGAGACCTTTGGGGTGAAATTAGGTTCATATAATCTGTGTTATCGTCTGGTGACGGGGAATGGTTATTGGTGAATAGATTTTTATGAAGGCTGTAGTTTCAGCTGATGGTAAGTTGAGCATTTAAAAGGCAGGCATTTAGGTTTGTAAAAGTGTAACAAAGGTGATTCAGTTTGCATGGCCTTAAGCTCAGAGGGTTAACATAGTCTTGTGGTGCCCATGAGACCCGGGTTCGGAGCCCAGTCAGCCACAAAATCACTGCAGCTTTTCATAGAAGTTGGTGACTCTCTTACCTCTCTCTCCACAGGTGCAGGGACTGACGCCAACGTGTGGATCATTGTGTTTAGGGAGACCCGTGACACTGGGACCCTGGCTCTGAAATACAACAAGTTTGAGCGCAAGCAGACCGACGTGATCCGTTTCCCTGATGTGCTCCGCATCGGGGAGCTCTCCAAGGTTCGGGTGTGGCACGACAACTCAGGTCAGCCAATCAGTCATCAGGAATATGATGCCATGACCGGGAGGGCAGCCAATTGCAATCACAGTGAACAAGTCAAAATAAGAAACTTGCATACCTATTGGTTCTATCAAATCAAATGTTATTTGTCACATGCCTCGTAAACAACAAGTGTAGACAAACAGTGAAATGCTTACTTACGGGCACTTCCCAACAAAGCAGAAAGAAAAAGAGAGAAATAATAGAAAAATAATCACACAAGGAATAAATACACAATGAATAATGATAACTTGGCTATATACACAGGGCACTAGTACCGAGTCGATGTGCAGGGGTGCGAGGTAATTAAGGTAGATATGTACATATACAGTAGGTAGGGATACTGTGACTAGGCAACAGGATAGATAAAACAGTAGCAGCAGTGTATGTGATGAGTCAAAAGAGCTAGTGCAAAAAGGGTCAATGCAGATAGTTAAATAGTTAACCAATAGCTACCTGGACTAACTATTTAGCAGTCTTATGGCTTGGGGGTAGAAGCTGTTCAGGGTCCTGTTGGTTCCAGACTTGTTGCATCGGTACCACTTGCCGTGCGGTAGCAGAGAGAACAGTCTATGACTTGGGTGGTTGGAGTCTTTGACAATGTTCAGGTCCTTCCTCTAAAACTGCCTGGTATAGAGATGCTGGGTGGCAGGGAGCTGTACGCACTTCCCTCCGTACCTAAATCTGCATTGTGTATTCATGCACCGACTGTGAACTAGGTCGTTTTTATGATATATTGTTTATCATGCCTGTCTATTTCATACCCTGTCAGTTGTTTCATACTCTACTGATATGTCATGATCAGGGCCTGCTCCATGGTAGCACATAGAACACATTGATGTAAAGGACGAGGCCCTGGACAAGACGTTCCGTTTCCCATGCGACCGCTGGTTGGCCAAGAATGAGGACGACGGTCAGATCATGAGGGAGTTGGCTTGCGCCAACAATCCTAGACCTCAACGAGAAGGCCAGTAAGATCAGTAGCACACAAGCCTGAGTTCTCCTTAGTAGGGCCAAGTGTTTCTCCTGGTAAGGCTATGCAGTCAGGAAGAATTCCTGACTCTTGTCTTAAGTGTTCCAATCAGATCATAATGAAATGGCTATAGTCGACTGTAGTCTACTTTGCATCCTATCCTATTGCAATCCAGTCCTCACGTAACCCCAGTTGCACATTTTTGTTCTAGCCTTCTAAGCCCTTGATTAGTTGAATCAGGTCTGCAACAAAAATGTCCAACATTGGGGTTATGCGAGGGCTGGACACTGACTGTACTAATGTCTACGTTTGCCTAATGGACTGTTCAAGAGAATTCAGTCCCCCCAGGGCCAAGCTAATGCATTGTGTCTGTACTTTTGTTTGAAAGAATCTGAAATTATTACCACCACGGTGGACACAGACGACGCAGAGACCAAAGAGAACATCTGGATCGCACTGGAGGGGAAGAAGGGGTAATCAAAATAAATTGTGATGGAGAACTCCAAGAAAAAGAGGTTATTGCGGTACGCTGCTCTTGGGCTTGTGTTTGTGTAAAGAATAAGCAGAAATGATTGGGTGGGAGGGTTTTTCTATTTTGTCTGTTATGCCAGCCAGGCTTAGAATGATCTCACTTGGCACTAAGAGCTCTTTTACAGACTGATGAGTCAGGCCTCTCAACAGTATACTCTGCTCTTATGGAATTCAATCACTAGTAGTATTAAACTCGTTAGACATCGCCGGGCATGAAAAGAGCTCATAAAATCTAATCCACACCTATTTGTTTTAGATCAATTTTTTTTGCAAAACGTATTTAATGAAGCTTGTAATATTCTTTACTGCTTTTTCGCACAATGGGTCTTATTTTCATTCAGAGGAAGTTCTCCAAACAGCTGGGTGACATTGCTGGCATCTGCCTGGACCACACTGCCAATGATAGGCAGGAGGTGAAAGGAGAGGCATTCTGGCATGTGGAGGAGGTCGTCGTCATAGAGAAAGAGCTAAACAACAGGTGAATGACCCCTAGCCGGACCCCATGTACTGTATATCAACCATCTGGTGCTATTTGGTAGGGTACAAAACCCTGCAGCTAGAAATATATTGTGTGGAAACTCACAAGTTCTCCGTCTTGTGGAAGAGAGAATCATTCTCCTTTCATGTTTCAGGATCCTATTCATCTGCAACGCCCTGATCCCGCTCTCCCTGAAGAGGGACGAGTTTGTGACCATCGAGTGCACCAAGGCAATCAAGAGCTTCGCAAGCAAGGCCCGGAGACTGGCGACCATCAAGTACGATATCATCACGGCAAACGAGAAGGGGGTGGGCACCGATGCCAACGTCTTCATCAGCATCTATGGCTCCAACTGCTGCGGCAGAAGTTCCGCAACCTGTTTCAGCGTGGCCAGACGGACCGCTTCCTGCTGGAGCTGCTGGACTCAGTCCCAGCTGGACTGTGTGGAGGTCACCAACACGGCCAACAACATCACCATCTTCATGTGTGGGAAGTGGCTGGACACCAAGAAAGTTG